>CM042481.1:63726696-64926696 GCA_023621385.1 Quercus gilva
TAATAGATGTGTTAGAATTAAAACATATAAAAAAAAATTGTTTGCATTAACAGAAAATAGATTTGTCATCACATTTTATATTCCAGTTGAACTAGAACAATTTGACTTTAGAAATGAGTAAAAGCTCGCTAGCTAGACTGGTAAATTTTTTATTATTATTATATTGAATGGAACTTACCACATTCAGAAAAAAAATAAAAAAAAAAGTATTAAATTCTTTTTCTTTTAAATTGAATGGAATTTACGCCAGTTAAAAGTCCCATTTCTTTTTCTCAATTGTGAAAAATTCCATTACTTCTTTTATACAATAAGTGCTTCCTTGCTTGCTGGCACATCGGCTAATTATTGCTGATATTCAATTCCACCGTACCATCAGGACAAAACAAGGTTGGCATATTTACAAAGAATGGGGACAACACTGCGGTTTCCTTAATTGCAACCCTTTATGGGTCACCTGCCGTTTGGAAGGTTACTGCTATTTATTTTAACATAATAATTTATTTTTTGTCATTTACATAATCAATTTAAAACTCTTATATCAAATTATTTATTATACATTCTATATTATTTAATTTTTTTTTTTTTTTTTTTTTTTTTTTTTATCTTCATATAAAGAGAGAGAATCTGATAACAGTAGCGGAGCCAGAGGGCGAGAGGGGGCGACTGCCTCCCTTGATTGCTCCAGAAAAGTTTCCTTGTATGCTTAACCTATGTCTTGAGAAGATATGCCCCTCCTAACATAAATAATTACAAAGCAACACTCTTCAATTCTAAATAAAAACAACTAAATTGAGCGTATAATTACTGGAAATATAAAAAAAGGAATGAAGCTAGCATGGTACAAAAGGGAGCAAAAAGCTCCTACAAATGAAAATATTTTGTAAATTTTTGTTTGTGACTCTAGAATTATTTCAATTTTTTTATGTCTCATGCCATTTTAATTAATGGGTCCCATATTTTACAAAAAATAAAATAAAATAAAAATAAAAATTATAATGAAATACTTAATGCTCTTGTAAGACACTAAAACCATCACTATTTTTTTTTTTTTTTTCTCTTCCATCTCTTGGCTTTTTTTATTTATTATTTATTTTTTATGGCTCCAATCTTTAGATTTTTGTTATAAACTCAAATTTTAAATACTTATAAGAGTAAAAAAAAATGTTCAATTTTATATTTTTTGAAAGCAATCAAGGAAAGTAAACTTATATACTATTTTGTCCTCTTAACACTTTTAGATTGACAAAATATTACAATTTACATTTATATTAGATTTTGTTTGGCAGTTACATTAGTTTACAATTATTATTTATTTATTTATTAATATTGACTAATATTTTTCAGATTAGCTTTATTTTTAATCTTGTCCCCTTAAACTGAAATCTTAGTCCCGCCACTATTTGATTAGACAAAGAAGTGAAAGAAAAAAAATATTAAATAATGAAATACAAAATTACAGTAACAGTATATATTAACAAGGTTATTGTAGCAAATATAGAATTTTTTCATAATTTTACATTAGCTTATGTTGGAGTTTTTTGGGGTTAGTTGAGTAAAATGTGGGATTTTTCTTTTTTACAAAATTGAGGAAATTTTTTTTTTTTTGGAGTGATATTTTGGATATTTATTACAAATTTTATGATATATGTTTTATAAATTAACATGTCATCAATCACGAAAAAATAATTCAATCATTCATATATATTTAAACTCTTTGAGGTAAAATTTGTATTAATTTAGCATTTCTCTTTTTTTTTTCTTTTTTTCTTTCTTTTTTTTTTTGTATGGTCATGTATAAGTTATTGGAAAATTAGTCATGTTACACTGGGCTTTAATTAGAGATTCAAGCTCAAAACTCAATATTGGCAGTTACTGATGCACTTTTAAACCTACAAAAGGAGCTAAAACAAATCTAAGAAGGAAAGTGCGAATAATAATCATGTGTTTGGCTAGAGAATTTGGAATCGAAATTTGGGGAATGGAATTTAATAATTCCTTTGTTTGAAGATATTGCAAATTTAACGACGGAAAATAATTCTGGTATTTGCAGGTTACAAATTCTGGATTTATATTCTATTAAGATAGGCGTAATTTGATAAATTTGCTGAATGCAGGATTTGCTTTTGAGTGCAACAAGTCCGTATTGCCTTCTTCAAGTGTTACCAACCCAAATTGCCACTATTTATTACAGTTGTCTTGCCATCTAATTCCTACTTATTGCCGGCTGTTTTAGCTAGAACCCCCATGACTTGGCCAAAAAACAAAAATTATACATATATATATAATTTTTAATTTTTTTTTTGACCCCTAAAATTAAATTTTGAGCACCCTAACTCTAAATTTTGTTTAATCCCAGTTGAAATTGCTGCTTTGTTTTTAAAAATAAATAAATAAATAATCCTTCTCTCTGAACTCTGACTTATTTTGCCATTGGTTGTGGAAAGAAATTGTTTTTCCTTGCACATTTCTTCTTCATTAGCAATAAATTACACCACTTTTAGCACCCAAAAATTACAACACTATTGACCCCCTTAAAAAAAATTGTTGGAACCATCACTAGCAAGATCAGATTACAAGCGTTCAAGTATAACCATTTTTACAAGCCGTCTATCGTTACATTTACACATAAATGATATCAAGCAATACAATACAAATCAAGCTTACACCCTTTCTATTAAAGCTAGTTGTCACACTTGTTGTCTTAAAAAACAAATGATGGCTTAACCTTTTTTTTTTTTTTTTTTTATGAAAAAAAAAAAAGGTAAAAGGGGCTACCAATGTGGCAATTCTATTTGGGCGTGACTATAGTAGTACCTTACCCACTAAGTCCGAGGCAATGAACCATAACTTCCCAACTTTATGAGAGACACTAATAAATTTTAAACTGCTGAGGGAGACAACTAACGTGAAATCATGGTTTATCCTTTCTATCACTAGGAATGTGGGCGCCATATCGTACGCATACCATTATTATGGGCTAGCATGGGGACGATGAATTAATTTTTCCGTGTGCTTACAACGGTTCAGACCACTACCTAACTTATTGACTAACAATATTCTATTTTTCTGTCATGCTTCATTACAAATTTGCTTTTAATTCACCCAAAATAAACTTTACACCCACATGCAGCCCACAAATTCACTTTCAAGTTTTTTGCCCACCTACAAACAACGCCATTTTTTTCCCAAAATAGAAATTTAGAAATATAAAGAGATTGAAAATTACAAAAAGTATTTTTTTTTAAAAAAGATTTCCTCCCTTAATAGTTAATATTGACAAGTATATATGAATAAAAAGATAAGAGTTCCTCCCTTAATAGTTAATACCGACGAGTATAAATAAATTTCACCCTCCCCACGACACTCACATCAACCTTGTCAAACGACTCAAACCCACTATCTTCAATAGAGATGGCAATTTCACTCTACGCGGGTTTTCTCCACCTTGCAAAGGTGGTGGGGTAAGGATGTGGCGAAATTTTAGCCTCACGTTACAGGGTGGGGCAAGGATGAGTTTAGATTTTCTAGACCCACCCCACATTGATAAAAGATATAGACTTTTTGGATTTTTTTGATATATGTTGTGATATTGCCTTGTTAAACATTTGGATAATATTATTCAATTTTTGCTAAATATTAGTTTGATTTGATATGATGAATTTAATTGTAATTTCAAGTATATTTTTATTAATGAAATAGGTTTTATTAGAAAAATATATAATAGTTGTGGAGGAAATTGACATGTAGAGTTTTACGGGTGGGGCGGGGCTTCGCAGGGTCCCAAGGGGTGGGGATGGAGTAAGAAAATTTTTTCCATCTTATGAGGCAGGATAGGGAGGCAAGACAAAACTATGTGGGACGAGGATGAAGTCCCTTTCCTTTGGCCCCATCCTGCTCCATTGACATTCCTAATCTCCAACACAAAGATCTCACTCACTGTCCACAAATCCTCGATCATGCAACCAATTGACAACAAAAATCAAATACCTATTCCCATACTTTTTTTTTTTTTTTGAGAAAGTACCTGTTCCCATACTTAGTAGCTATTTCTTTGTTTGGCCAAAACCAGAATCAAAGAATAGCTCCCACGTTAACAAATAAAAGCCATCCATTTCGCCACACCCAAATCGGCCGTCTCATCTCTCAAATCCAACTACAAAACCATTCACTCCGTATCTGAATGCTCCCCAATCAATTTCAGAGTGAAGTGTCGACCATTTGCACAAAAACACTTGAGAAATTTTATCTTTTGACAGGGGAAGAGATAGAAGTGAAAGAAAGTTTGAAGGGCATTTCTTTTTCCCAGTTTGAATATACTTTCCAATGATAAATTACCAATTATTCCAAAAACTTAATCTTATAGAAATTCAGGAATTTAGTCACTTAACCATAATTTTAACATTTTCTTTCACATGTGAGACCAAACTCTACACTATTAAGCGAGGCCTAACATGTGAGATTTTTAAATATTTTAAATGAGAGGTTGAATGGAAATGAGAATCGAATTCAAAACTTCCTACTCTAATATTATGGTAAATGGTTGATTGTCCTAATAGACTAATTAAGCTATTAAGAAATAATAAGTTTAATCACTTAACCATAATTCTAACATTCAAAAATAACTAATCTCTTTTCCAATTGCTCTTTGTGTTTTTTAGCCTTTTAAAATCAATTTCCCATTAATCTAAAATGGTCTAAGTGTCTAACTAAGGTGAAAAACAACTTACGCTCTTGTTTTAACATTAACATGTTCTAAACAAAGAGTAGTTCCACCCCCGCTTGAGAATATGGAAGCTTTATTGTGCACTTGACGTTATATATATGGATTTAAAAGAATTTTAATTCATTAATAGAATAGATATTGTTATAAAAATTTATTCTTTATTAACTCACCTTCATATATTTAAGTTATATTAAAATTTTGTATTGTAAATTAAAATACTGACGAAATAATGTACCAACTTGAGATGCAATCTCAACTATCAATATTTCCACTACTGATCTACTATTAGGGTTAAGTAGATTGAGGTATAATTCATGTACAATATTTACATTTTTTTTTTTTTACCTTATATGTTATGTTTTATTCTTAAAGCTTTTTTTATTTAGTAATCCTTCTAAACAATTGAACTTTATTATTATTTTACATACAACATGTGCACTAGAGGAGGTTAACAATTTGATGTGGTCCACGACATCTAGTTTTTATTTATTTATTTATTTTTTTATATGGTGATGAAATCATTAATGACTTTAGATTGTATATTTGTATGAAATTAAGAATTTATATATTATATAACTTTTACTTTTTAAGTATTTTTTTTATTTGTGTTGGAAGGAAGACAAAAACAATATGATTGTATTATATATATATATATATAACTGAAGCCTCTTGAAACTTTCACAATTTTTCACGTTAGGAAAATATTTAAATAATATTATCATTTTATTTAAATAAAATTATTTTTGTTTAGTCTAAACTTAACAAGGAATGAAACTCTATTTCTTTAATAAGTTCAACTTAAACTCAAACTCAAACTCAAACTCATCATTTTTTTTTTAAAACAAAATTATTTTTGTTTAATCCAAACTTAACAAAGAGTGAAACTCTATCTCTCTGACAATTCCAACTTAAACTCCAATTTTGAGATAAATATGAAACCTTAATTATTGTTCCAATCCTAAAATCAGTAACGTTGAAGTGCATGTCATAATCTTTCCTTTATTATTTTTGTTTAAATGTTGAAGTGTCAAAATTTTTTTATATTTTATTTTTTCGTAGAAATACCATCTTTAATTTTTTATCAACTTTTCTTCTACGTATTGCTTTAGCAAATTTTTAGATATATATATATACAACATTTTCCTCTACTACTTTATCCACTATTTGGGTAGATACAAAAGGTAATCAAATTTTTTTTTTTTCCTTCACCTCGTTTTTTTTTTCCTAAAATCAATAGCTAGTATGTAGAAAGTGTCACAATTTTTTCCCTAATGCACGGTTTCCTTTTTTTTATTTATGTTGAACTGTCACAAATTTTTTTTTTTTTTAGTTTATTTATTCTTCTTATCAAACTTTTCATTCCACCATTATCAATAATTCTCCTTCTCTTATAATTCATATTGATTAGAAATCTAACTACTTTACAATTTGAAATTTTATTCCAGATGAAATTCTTCAAAATTGATTTAAATTGAAGTCTATGAAACTCTCATATTTTTCCACGTCAGCACACTATTTAAATAAAATTATCATTTTATTTAAATAAAATTATTTTTGTTTAGTTCAAACTTAACAAGGAGTGAAATTATTTTTCTCTAACAAGTCCAATTTAAACTCAAACTCATCATTTTTTTTAAACAAAATTATTTGTGTTTAATCCAGACTTAACAAGAAGTGAAATTCTATTTCTCTAACAAGTTCAACTTAAACTAATATTCAAATATTGATAATTTATCTCAAAATTTGCGAGGTTAATCATGAATACTATAAAAGCAATGCAAACTCTAATATTGTTTTTTAAAGCCGAGTAGAGGTATGAGCTTTTCTTATATTATTTTCTTCTCCTTTACTTTGTTAAAAAAAAAAAAAAACTTTTTTATGGTTTTTTATGTATTTTTTAAAAAGTAATTTCCATACATGAACCAGCAAATTAGCAGTTTTTTACAAGATAAAAAATCTTGCAATAATTAAAATTATTCTTTTGAATGTAACTCATCTTTCTTTTATATTTCTCTATTATTTAGTCATATATATATATATTGTAGGGACCTGGTTCGAGCACTATTCCTAGCGGATGAGTGGACTTAAGCCCAGCTGGCCCAATACAATGAATTTGTAGAGTGCGGGTTGAAAAACTAGGCCCTAGTGAGGGATGTACAATTAAACATGGTCATGCATGGATCCATTGACAAGAATACAAACTAAAAATATAAGACTGGGCTCCTCGGCCAGTTTCTTTGATAGTATCTTTCTTATATCTTCTTTGGTACTGGATTACAAAGATTACACAAGTACCGTGATCCTTCTCCTCCCCTGAAAAACTGCCGTCCCCCTTTCTGGAGGACTTGTTACATTTTATACCCCCTTTTGGTTAATCTCGGCCCTCTATTTGTCAATCATGCAGGTCATCATTCGAGTACCTGTCCCATCAGCCACCTTCTCATTCTGTCTGTGGGTGGTAGCAGCTGAGGTGGCACTGTTCAGGAGTCACTTCTCCATTTAATGCGGCCAGAACGTTAGTTGTGGGCATTTAATGTGGAGGTGACAGTTCCTCCTAGGATTGCTCCTCTACCATGCTCCTATGGCCAGCTCGTTGTACTTGTTTCTGCCTTGGATTGCTCTGGAAGGTTATCTCTGGAAGCACTTTGCTCTGCCTTTCAATGATCCGTGCGGGCCGAGGACATGGTTGTCCTCGGCGGTATTCCTGGCGAATGGAGCCTCCTTGACTCGTCTTTGGACACATCTTCCTCCTCGGCATGGGCCTTGGGCTTAGCATAGAGTGGGCCGGGATTGCCAAATTCTCTGGCCCCACATATATATATATATATATATATATGTTGTTTTGTTTTAATAATTTCTAAGCAGTGAATCATCTGATTTTTAAAAATTTTTTGGTCTTTCAGAAGTTTTAATATTTGAATTTTTGAGTTATTTTTTTGCAAAATTTGAAATTATCTAACAGGTTTTTTGTAAATCATTGCACGTTCAAGCAATAGCTTCTTCATCAAATTGTAACACAAATTGAAGTCATATAAGAGAAAACCATGTAATGGTATAGTTTCTTAATCAATTTCAGATTTTATAAAATTATTTTAGTCTACCTCACAAATAAATAGCTTTCCGTGCATAGCACGAGTTAATGACTAGTTATTATTATTTGCTTGTAAAATATACAAATCAACGTGTAAACCGATTGAACTGACTTGTATGCAACCTGTTTAGGACGATTTGTGTTGTGTCAGTGGCTTATATTGGTCAAGGTATATTGATAGAGTCCTTGCTAGATTAGGACTTTGTGTAACCGACTTTAATAAGTGTTGTAGCAAACCTATTGCCTAGCGTGTATGTTAGTATATAAATACACGTAGGTTCTCTCCCATATTGAGTGAGCTGTATATTAAGAGAAAGGGTGGTGCAATAGTAGAGCACATACGATAGAGTGTTCTCTATTTTTTATGAAAGAGAGCCAACGGTGTATTTGGGGTTCAAGTCTTGTGTGAGAGCATGTGCGCTACTGTTGTCTCCTTATTTTATAGTGGAACTTTCTCTTGCTGCTACCTGTGAATTTAGGTATATTGTCGAACTACATAAAATTTGTGTGTCTATTTTGCTTAACCGCTCTTTTTTTTTTTTTTTTTGCTTAACTCCTCTTTAATCTTGCGTAAATGGATGATTTTAATAACAACTTGTTTCTGGCTTGAACCAGATTTGACTGAGGACACTTCTTGGTTCCAAGCAAAAATATAACCTTCATATATCTACTCTAAGTGTGCATTTGGTTTGCGCATCCACATTAGGCGTTTGCATTTTCAGATTTTTTTTTTTTTTTTTAGCCGCACAATTTGACTTTTCAACCATTTTTCAGCCACACAAGTGGGTCCCATGTACTGTTCACAGGACCCACAAACCTCACTTTTTAGCAATTTTTTTTATTATTAAAAATGGGTCCCATTACACTATTTACACATTTAAAAATTATTTTGCTATAGTATTTTCAGTTTTTCGTTTTCAGTTGTCAGTTGTATCCAAACGGACCCTAAGGCTTTGTTTAGTTATAGCTGGGGTGAGGGAAGAGAAAGGTAAAAGAAAATCATTTTCCTTAGGTGTGTTTAGATACAATAAGGAAAGAAAAGAGAGAAAAATACAAAAATCTTTCCTTTGTTTGGTTTATTAAGAGAAGGAAAGGGAAATATGTATGTTTTTACATTTATACCCATATATATATATTTGACATGTTTTAACTTTTTGGTTTGAAGCCACTTAAGGGTATATTTGTAAATTTATCCCAAATTATTTTGAAATTGGTCAGCCAACAATTTGCCTTATTCGGCTTTCTTTGCCCTTTCGCCCAATTTGGGAAGACAAGGTTTTATGGGCCCAAGAGAAACCTTTTCTTCAATTCTCTCACATTTTCTTCCCACCCTTGAAACCAAACAATAGAAAAATCTTCCTTTCCCTTCTTTTCTTTTTCCTTTTGCCAATCCAAACATAAAATTTATTGAGCATGTAATTTTTATAGGATTTTTTTTTTTTAAAGCCAAAAAAAAAAGCCTCCAGTGTGGGTTCACTAACCCCATTCCCCACTGATTGTTGTAACTTGTAACCAGTCAATGGGTACCACTCAGCAAGCCACCATAGGGCTACCTAGACACCTCACCCCCAAACTGAATAAACAAGGGGAATATAAGTGCCACTACTCGAATCACAATGCCTGTTAGCGTGATGGAACTGTGGCTCCTACCACTAGGCCACACCCTTGGGTGGTTAATTTTTATAGGATCTTGATAATTAGTCATCATCCTCATGTACCTATAATGAAGGAAGAAACTTTCAATGAGAATAATAAGTTTAGGATTTTCAAAAAATTACTGTATACTAAATGAAGTTTTCCTAATGTAAAATGCATTCAAAACATTCATTATCAATGTAAGGACTCAAATTGAATTGGACCTAAACAATAAAATTTGTAGAGCGTGGGTAGAAGGACTAAGTACCAGCAAAGCAAACAATGATCGACGTGAGATTCATAGGAATAATAATAAAGGAATTTGACTAAGTGTTTGTGAGGATAATAACAATGACTTCGGCTAAATGTTCGTGAAGAAAGTTCGTTCTCGGCCCAGTCCGAGGATCCAGTCCGAGGATCTCTTTCCTTAGAACTGACATACACCAGGGTTGTCCTCGGACACCCTAAAGATCCCTTTTTCATTTCTTTTTCTCCTCGGTTCCCCCTCCTCCCTCTTTTGGCGAGGGTTCTATCTATTATATAGTCTTGTTTAGTTGATCTCTGCCGTCCACTTGTTGATCATCCAAGCCTATACTTGAGTGCCTGTCCCATCAGCCGCCTTTTCAAGCCTCCTGTGAGTTGTAGCAACCAAGACAACACTGTTCAGAGGTCATTTGCTCATTAATGCGGTCAGGGTGTCAGTCGCGGGCATTTAATGAGTGAGTGATAGCTTCCATCCTCAACGTCGGCTTGCCGAGGACGTGGGCCTCCTCGGCGAGGTCCCTTGACGACTTGGGCCTCGCCTGCTTATCCTCGAATTATGCCCTCTCATCGGCGTGGACCTTGGGCCCGATGTGGAGTGGGCCGGGGTTGCTAAATATTTGGGGCCCCACAATCAATAATTTAATTTGTAAATTATATGTTCTATTACGTTTTTACTAGTAAGAAAATTCATGATGTCTCAACTCATTCAATATTTTTTGAATTGGTATCAATATACTTATATTTTATGTAGAATTTTACATATGCAACTAGCCAAATAGATTCAGTAACTTTAACTTTGTAGCCATCAAAATAGTGGTGGAGTCAGAAAATTTTCTTCAAGGGGCCCTGGTTAACCTTAATATTATATATTATTTATTATGAATTGAATTCAATTACAAAAGCATACGAGATTTATTGTCAAAATAAAATTTTTTTAAAAAATAACCTTATTGTACTATGATATACTGCTTCACTAAAATTGTTACAACGTTTATTCTTATTCTTAAAAACTTTTTTGGGGTGTAATATTTAAATGGTTATAATAGATAAAAGAAGTTAAAATGTACCCCTATCCCTCCAACTTTGATTATTTTCTAATAACATCTAATAACACTACCTTCATTTTACTATTATTTTAATCTGAATGTTGGTTTTTATTTTTTGCTTTGTTTTTTTAAAAGCATCAGAGCCATGTGGCTTGGGAATTTTTTTATTTTTATTTTGAGAAAAAATCTGACTTGGGAATTGGGGTTGCCTTAATCACACTACTTTTTTTCATTACTTTTGAAATATTGTCATTGGATTCATGTAACTTATAAACCAATAATTATTTGATGCAACTTTAACCAAAAAAAATAATCATCTTTATTTTTTATATTCAAAATAAGTAAAATAACTGTGAGGCCCCAAATATTTAGCAACCCCGGCCCACTCCACATCGGGCTCAAGGTCCACGCCGAGGAGAGGGCATAATCCGAGGATAAGCGGACGAGGCCCAAGTCGTCAAGGGACCTCGCCAAGGAGGCCCACGTCCTCAACAAGCCGACGTTGAGGATGGAAGCTGTCACTCGCTCATTAAATGCCCGCAACTGACACCCTGACCGCATTAATGAGGAAATGACCTCTGAACAGTGTTGTCTTGGTTGCTACAACTCACAGGAGGCTTGAAAAGGCGGCTGATGGGACAGGCACTCAAGTATAGGCTTGAATGATCAACAAGTAGAAGGCAGAGATCAACTAAACAAGACTATATAATAGATAGAACCCCCGCCAAAAGAGGGAGGAGGGGGAACCGAGGAGAAAAAGAAATGAAAAAGGGATCTTCAGGGTGTCCGAGGACAACCCTGGTGTATGTCAGTTCTAAGGAAAGAGATCCTCGGACTGGATCCTCGGATTGGGCCGAGAACGAACTTTCTTCCCGAACATTTAGCCGAACTCATTGTTATTATCCTCACAAACACTTAGTCAAATTCCTTTATTATTATTCCTATGAATCTCACGTCGATCATTGTTTGCTTTGCTGGTACCTAGCCCTTCTACCCACGCTCTACAAATTTTATTGTTTAGGTTCAATTCAATTTGAATTCTTATAATTGGCGCCGTCTGTGGGGAGGACTTGTGCACTGGCAAGTGTGATGGTTGGTGTGAAAAGTTAAGAGCAACACTTCTAAAAAAAAAAAAAAAAAAAAACAATACAGCGTGCAGCAACAACATTCACTCAGAAGGCAACGATTACAAGAAACCAAAAGATGCGGAAAATAAAAGAGATGAAATGGGTCTATTTCTTTATTAATATATGAAGAAAAAGTTACATTTTACAATTGATGCCCATGCAGGCTTGTTCTAAAACTAACTACAAAGAAAAAACGCCTAACAAGGCTGATGGAGAAGCAAGAGAAGAGGAAAGGATGAGAAGCCTAGGCAAGCTTGTTTTAAAGCCATACCCAGTGGTGGAGGAAGAAGTGGAGACAGGCTTATGTTAAGACCATCCATAGCTCCCTAACCACCACTTGCGGCGGAAGGAAGGAGGAGGAAGAAGAGGTTGCGGCGCCTGACGGTTCCACTTCTCGGTTCCGCCTGGTTTCCCTCCCAACCCCATCACTGCCAGCTTGGAGGGCTGACGGATCCAAATCCAGAGAAGGGAGGTTACGTTCTTTCTAGATCCCCCTCCAAACAGCAAAGAGGGTCCCACCTTTGGCTAGGTTGAAAAGAAGAAGAATCTTCGGCCTCCTCCTACTCCAACCCCAGCATGACGTCCAGGGTCGGGGTGCCATCCTCAGCTCTTGAAAGGGGCTAGGCTTCCTCGTAACCGCCCTTTCCAAAGGCCAATTCATTTTGTGGGGCACAAACTGCTATTTTTGCGGAACCCCTAAACAATGTGTTTGTGAAATTACAATTCAAATGTTTGTGGAGTTTGAAGAAAAGGGTTGTCCCAGAAATGCCTTATATAGAAAGCAAAAATCGGTGAAAGCCAGCCCGTACAAAATCCTAGGGGGAGATTATTGGAGGTAATAACTTTGCCCAATTTCCAAGGGTCTTATCCGCCACTAGATCCTCGTAAATCTGCAAGGACATTAATGAGGAGGCGCCTCATTAACGAGGAGGCACCGAAGCGTCAAGTGCGTTAATCGAACAGCCCAAAGGACGCCTCGTAATCAAAAGAGGCACACCAAACGAAGAGGCTAGACCAGAGCAAGGTCCCCTCCTCGGCGGAGAAAATCAGAAAATTAGGTACTGGACAGAACCAAGACCTTGCATGGTCCTCGGACTCAAGCCTCTGGGGAAACCAGCTACTTCAGACTGAGAACTAAGGGTTAGACAGATCCTAGGCATTGTATGGTCCTCGGACCCAAGCCTCTGGGGAAACTAACTACTTAAAAATCAGAAAACTAGGTACTGGACAGAACCAAGGCCTTGCATGGTCCTCGGATTCAAGCCTCTGGGGAAACCAGCTACTTCAAACTGAGAACTAAGAGTTAGACAGAACCTAGGCATTGCATGGTCCTCGGACCCAAGCCTCTGGGGAAACTAACTACTTAAAGAAAGAAAACTACTTAAAAATCAGAGAACTAGGTACTGGACAGAACCAAGGCCTTGCATAGTCCTCGGACTCAAACCTCTGGAGAAACTAGCTACTTCAGACTGAGAACTAAGGGTTAGACAGAACCTAGGCATTGCATGGTCCTCGGACCCAAGCCTCTGGGGAAACTAACTACTTAAAAATTAGAGAACTAGGTACTTGACAAAACCAAGGCCTTGCATGGTCCTCGGACTCAAGCTTCTGGGGAAACCAGCTACTTCAGACTGAGAACTAAGAGTTAGACAGAACCTAGGCATTGCATGGTCCTCGGACCGAAGCCTCTGGGGAAACTAACTACTTAAAGAAAGAAAACTACTTAAAAATCAAAGAACTAGGTACTGGACAGAACCAAGGCCTTGCATGGTCCTCGGACTCAAGCCTCTGGAGAAACTAACTACTTCAGACTGAGAACTAAGGGTTAGACATAACCTAGGCATTGCATGGTCCTCGAACCCAAGCCTCTAGGGAAACTAACTACTTAAAAATTAGAGAACTAGGTACTGGATAGAACCAAGGCCTTGCATGGTCCTCGGACTCAAGCCTCTGGGGAAACCAGCTACTTCAGACTGAGAACTAAAAGTTAGACAGAACCTAGGCATTGCATGGTCCTCGGATCCAAGCCTCTGGAGAAACTAACTACTTAAAGAAAGAAAACTACTTAAAAATCAGAGAACTAGGTACTGGACAGAACCAAGGCCTTGCATGGTCCTCGGACTTAAGCCTCTAGGGAAACCAGCTACTTCAGACTGAGAACTAAGGGTTAAACAGAACCAAGGCATTGCATGGTCCTCGGACCCAAGCCTCTGGGGAAACTAAATACTTAAAAATTAGAGAACTAGGTACTGGACAGAACCAAGGCCTTGCATGGTTCTCGGACTTAAGCCTCTGGGGAAACCAGCTACTTCAGACTGAGATCTAAGAGTTAGACAGAACCTAGGTATTGCATGGTCCTCAAACCCAAGCCTCTGGGGAAACTAACTACTTAAAGAAAGAAAACTACTTAAAAATCAGAGAACTAGGTACTGGACAGAACCAAAGCCTTGCATGGTCCTCGAACTCAACTTAAACCTACCCATCCTAGAAGAACTAACAAGGAACTCAGGCGAAAAAGTATAGATTAGAAAGAGAAGAAGACTTACAGAAATAAGGAAAAATTCCTCGGGCGGGCCCTTTGTGCTAAAGAAAGTTGCAGAGGCAGTTGAAAGGATGGTGACACTAACAGAAAGGCAAGGTCCGACAGGCCAAGACGATAGGCCCGAGAACGTCAAAATCCTCCTCCCCGCCCAAAAGGTCGGACAGCAGAATTTTGAGGGGCTATTGTGGGGCCCCAAATATTTAGCAACCTCGACCCACTCCACATCGGGCCCAAGGTCCACGCCGAGGAGAGGGCATAATTCGAGGATAAGCGGACGAGGCCCAAGTCGTCAAGGGACCTCGCCGAGGAGGTCCACGTCCTCGGCAAGCCGACATTGAGGATGGAAGCTGTCACTCGCTCATTAAATGCCCGCGACTGACACCCTGACCGCATTAATGAGGAAATGACCTCTGAACAGTGTTGTCTTGGTTGCTACAACTCACAGGAGGCTTGAAAAGGCGGCTGATGGGACAGACACTCAAGTATAGGCTTGGATGATCAACAAGTGGACGGCAGAGATCAACTAAACAAGACTATATAATAGATAGAACCCCCGCCAAAAGAGGGAGGAGGGGGAACCGAGGAGAAAAAGAAATGAAAAAGGGATCTTCAGGGTGTCCGAGGACAACCCTGGTGTATGTCAGTTCTAAGGAAAGAGATCCTCGGACTGGATCCTCGGACTGGGCCGAGAACGAACTTTCTTCACGAACATTTAGCCGAACTCATTGTTATTATCCTCACAAACACTTAGTCAAATTCCTTTATTATTATTCCTATGAATCTCATGTCGATCATTGTTTGCTTTGCTGGTACCTAGCCCTTCTACCTAGCCCTTCTACCCACGCTTTACAAATTTTATTGTTTAGGTCCAATTCAATTTGAGTCCTTACAATAACTTTTTAATTTTTTATGTTATTATTTTTAGATATTTTTATACGTAAAATAAATTTATATAAGTGGAGATTTTATGTCTTAAAATACATGTCATGTATCAAAAAAATGTATCAATGATTCATAAGTCACATGAGTAATATTTAAACACTTTCTTTAACAACTTGTTGACAACAAATTATACCAGGTGACAAAATAAATTCTAAAATTGTAGAGTCATTATCAAAATATTTGACACTAAATTGAATAATAAATAAGGAATCAATTTTACGAGAAACATTATTATCACATTTCACAAAAAAGCAATTACGCTTAATTTATATTCTAGTACATTTTCTATATATTTATATAGGGTTATGTTAACAGATGTCATTAAGGCAATGATTAATAAACCATAATAAAAAAGTTTTGACATCACTTTCATAGAAAATATAAAAATCTGTCAACAACATTTATTATTTTATCATTTTCTCAATAGAATGTTCCTAAAAATAGTTCTTAAACCAATGTCTTTAGGACATTTTCCAATTTTTTTTGATAAACAGTAATACTTATTAAAACACACACGAAAATAGTAGTAATATTAGTGTCATGGATTTGGGAGAACAATAAGTCAAGTTTTTTTTTTTTTAGTATTGTTTATATATATACTTATACAAACAAGAATATTGGGAAAAAAATAGAAGTATTTTTTTCTACCATGTATAATAAAAAATCTTAAAACATTTTGGGGGCCTCTATATAGATCCGACTATGCTTCAAATGTCTATGTATAATTTAGTACAATTGAAAGTCATTAAATCTTATGTCCTCGATAGAGACCTCTACATCTGGAGTAATAAGATGTAGAGCCAATTTCTTGTCTTCAATGACAAAATTCACCATATAAAAAATAGATTTCAACGGCATATTATATGAGTTTAGGTATCATAGAAAGGTTCTTCTAAAAAAAAGTGTATCATAGAAAGGTAATTGGGCTTATTCTCATACTAAGTATAGCACAAAGACTTTCTCAAAAAAGAAAAAAAAAAGTATAGCACAAAGAGTTTATAAAACTTCAAGTGGCAGCAATCTTTTCAGCTTTGCTAGAATAAAAAAAATACTAACAGAAAGGCATTTGACTACTAATCGCTATATGAATGTCCCTTTCTTCCCTTAAAACATTTGGAGTGCAAATTAGATCATGCAGTGATTAGAGGATACGCTACCAAATGATAACATTTACCAAGACAAACAAAATTTACTTGTAGCTTGAAACCTTTGTCTGTGTATATTAGCAATAAACAAAATATAATAAAAATATTTGAGGAAATTTTTTATGGTTTACATTTATTGTCAAAACTACAAGTTATAAAAGAGCTTTTACAATCTAAAAAAAAAAAAGCTTTTACAAATGTAGGAAAGCACTCTATTGATGATGTTAGGTTCTAAAAACTTAGGATTTTATGTATTTAGAACTCTAATGTGTAATGTTAGAAAACCATGATCAAAACAATATGTTTAGTCTTCTTGCTCAAAGTTGTGTATTTCATGTAAAGTTGGAATCGAGAGGCTGCAGATGTATTAGTGCATTTCGGCCTGGCTTGATCGATCAAAGGTTAGACTCGATAGATCGAAAGTCGACCATAATGTTTTTTCTGCAGAATTTCCAACTCAGCCCTATCTCATTAAACGTTTAGGGTTTTATGTTTTTGCCCTAGGTATATAAGGCAAAACCCTAGCCATGTTTTGGGAGTTGCTCTAGTTGTATTGTTGCTCATATTTTCTATTTTGTGTAAATCTCTTGTGAGATCTAGAGGAGCTTTACTTTACACAAAGTTTAGGATTTTCAAGGAGAAGATTCTATCTACACCTTGACGATCAATTCAGTTGCTGCCATTGGAGCTTAAAGAAACACAAGCGGGGATCTTGTATCTTGTGAAGAATCCAAGAAAGAAGGAGTTCGTGGATTCGGAGTTTGCACGTGGTCGTGTCAGTAAGTTCTACTGGTGGGTAGCATTAGAAAGTCAAGCGGAGGGGCTTGTAAGTCCTTTTGTATGAACTTTGATTCTTTCATAGTGGATTCAGGTTTACCTTGGAGATAGCTAGGTCAAATCCTCCCCAGGTTTTTACCGTGTGGTTTCTTAGGTCATCATATCTTGTGTTCTTTATATTTCCGTTGCTATGTATATTCTTGATATGATTGTTTGATTGTGATAATCTAGAATTGCATAAATTGACTAAGTTAATCACTTGACTAATTCTTTAGGTTAATCCAATTGTTGTTTTAAGGGGTCTTAAACCTAACAAGTGGTATCAGAGCGGGTAGCTCTCTTTTTGTTGATCTTTTGTTCTCTGAGTTGATCCTTGACCTCTGTTGTCATGGAACACGGACACTCTCTTGTTATTCCTCCTCATTTTGAAAGGAATAACTATGTTTATTGGAAAGTAAGGATGAAAACATTCCTGAAATCTATTGATGAGAGGGTTTGGAATTTCGTTGAGTACGGATGGGAGAAGCCCACTACTCTTGTGAGTGAGTGGCAAACTTCTCAAAAAGAAGCAGCTGCATTTAATAGCAAAGTTATGAATGCCATCTTTAATGCTGTTTCAATGGAGGAATTTAAGAGAATTTCAAACGTTGAGGTTGCTTATACTGCTTGGAAAAATCCTCCAAACTGTGCATGAAGGCACAAAGGCTGTCAAAATAAATAAGTTGCAGCAATTAACTTTTAAGTTTGAAAGCATTAGGATGTCTGATGATGAATCTTTTGATGAATTTTATGTCAAACTTAATGACATTGTTAATTCTGCATATAATTTGGGTGAAATCTATGATCAGCCTAAAATCGTTAGGAAGATTCTTAGATCCTTAACTGAGGACTTTAGACCCAAAGTGACTGCCATTACTGAGAGCAAGAATGTGGACTCCATCCCTATTGATGAACTTGTAGGATCTCTTCAGTCCTATGAGTTAAACCTACCCAAAGCTAACAAATCCAAATCAATGGCTCTTAAGTCTGTTGATGATGTTGATGTTGGTGGATTTGATGATGAGCTTTCTGCTACAGAAATTGCTTACCTTGCCAAGAACTTTAGAAATTTTCTCAGGAACAGTAACAGAAATGCAAGAAATACAAACACTGCTGAACCTAGAAATTTTAGGAAGAATGATCCCATTAAGGTTAGCAACATTGAAAAACCTAGAAATAAAGTAGGTCAATCTTCAAATAATTCTTTGGGTCCTTAATGTTTTAATTGTCAAGGGTATGGTCATGTTAAATTTGAATGTCCTACATTCTTGAGGTCTAAGGGCAAAGCTATGGCTGTAACTCTTAGTGATAATGAGGTTTCTAATGATGAGTCTGGATGTGACAAGGATGGAAAATTCATTGCTTTCATTACTACTGCTGTAGTTAATGAAAGCGTGTCTGTTGAAGAGAACCCTTCTGATGAGGAACTCTCTGAGGATGCAGATCTTCAAAATGCCTATAATAAACTTTGCAAAGTTGCTGCAAAGGATGCTATGAATGTTGAACTTGGCCTGAAGAAAATTGAATCTCTCGAGCTTGATAAGAAGAATTTGCTTGTTAAACTGTTTGATGCTAATGAACTTTTGAACAATGTAAAAACTGAGAATATGCTTTTGCTTGATAAAATTAAATCTTTAGAACTTGATTTATCTATTACTAGATCTGCTAGTTCTAAACTTGATCAAATGTTGAGTGTTCAAAAGTATCCTTCTGACAAGTTTGAATTAGGTTTTGTTGAAAGCATCTTTGTGTCTACACCCCATTCCAGAAACTTTGTTCCTTTATCTTCTTATGAACCTTCTGTGAGTGAGGTTGTGAGTGAAACTGTCAAACCCCCTGTGAGTGAGATTGTCAGACCTGTAGAAGTTTCACCATCTAAAAAGAGATCTGAAAGAGTCTAAACCTAAGGAGTCTACCCTATCTAAGGACAAGATGCATGGTAAACCTGCTTGGGTTTGTCATTTTTGTGGAAAGTCTGGACACATACGTTCTAACTGTTACAAGCTTCAAGTTGCTAAGAGAGCAAACAAACCAAAAGTGCCTGTGCCTTAAGCACAAGATCCTATGGCACTAATTGTTGAATTGGTAAAGGCTTTAAACCTTTATTCCAATCCTAAAGTTAGAAATTACTCGAACGTGAATAGGAACTCCAATGCTCATGGTGCATCTAAAAGGTTTTGGATACAAAAGACTCGATCTAATTGAGTCTTTCTGACATGGTCCTTGTGCTTCATTGTTCTATTTTTTGTGACCATTGTTCTTCAACTTTTGTTTATTTTGTTCTAGAATTTGCATTGCATTACATTCATGCATTTCATTCTAGGATTTATTTTTGTTTTCTCCAAAAAAAAATAATAATAATAATAAAAAAATAATAAAATAAAATAAAAGGGGAAGCAAATTGTGTTGGACATTATTTTTCTTGGTTTTTGAAAACAAGGTTGGTCAATTTATTTTCACATAACATGTTTTATGTACCTTGTTTAGATTTGATGAGCTTATTTACTGCACTTTACTAGTCTAAGCTTTGTAGTGCATGTTGTGTGGGAAAGATGTTTGTGGTGTCTATCACTCTGTCTTAATCTTGAAGTCACATGTTTTTTGACTGTCGGACTTGATCCTTTTGAGAAAAACATAAATAACCATCTCACCACTGTTCACTAGCCAATTATGAACACCTTAGTGCATATCATAAGATTTTGTGCTCGAGGAAGTGTAGCACATGCACAAAAAGAACATAAGGTGTAGCCTCAGCTTTAATTGCTTAATGCTTAAAATTGGTGTGTACTATTAGGCTTGATGCCAAATTACATAATTAAAATTGGTGTGTATATTATCCCGGCTATTAAATAAATTTCTGAACAATTAAAATTGGTGTGTATATTATGAGGCAAAATTCAAGAAACTTACATGATTGCAAGCTTTTGTTCTAGGAGATGTGGGAGTTATATGATGAAACTCTTTAGGTGATAATCTCTTTTAAATTCTATGTGATGAATTTTGAAGACTTTGTGATTAATTGCTATTCACATATCACCTCACATGTATCTCATGCTTTTGCTAGTTGCACACACTACACAAGTTACTCTTTGCTAAACTTTGTACATGTTATTGTGTTGTTTTTGGTTTGACCAACTAAGTTTGAAAATACGTTGAGTTATTATGCACAACATATTTGTTGCTTGAGAATTTAAAGGGAGAATGGTTGAAAATTTGTTTTGAGAAATTGGGATTAAAACTTAGGTTTTTGAAAAATCATTTCATCTCATACTCATGCATTTTGTTCATCAATCTAATGCTTTGAGGAGTTTGTGCCCAAAATGTGTTTGTTTTTCTCAAAACTGAGATTTTTCTCAAAAACTATGTGAGCCTCTGCCTGTTTCGATCGATCCATTCTGTTTTTCGATCGATCGAAAATGTGTTTAAAATGTTTTATGAGTCTCGGGTTGATTCAATCGATCGAATGTTATTTTCGATCAATTGAATATCGCGAATCATATTTTTAAAACATCAGACTTTGACTTGTTCAAATCACTTTTTTAAACTTTTCAAACCTTTTTTTTTCTCTCTCTCTCCGACTCGGCAAGGCTAAATCTTCAATTTTTTGTCATTTTCCTCCAAATCTTTTGCAAGGTTTTTGTCCTCTAAAGCCGGTAAGTCCATTATACCCCTCATTTTTCTTTTATTTTCAAGTTTCATGCATTTTTTCTTGCATTGTTCATTAACATTTTCAGACCTATTCTTTTTGAGGTTTTTGTTGATTCAAGTCTTTTTAAGTGAAATTGATCGTTGGGTTTTTGTGGGGACATGATATAAACTTGATGTTGATGGTTTAATTTGATCAATTTTGTGATCTGTGAAAAATTGAAAAATCTAGGGCTTGTAATTGATCCGAATTGGGGTTTTGTTCAAATTGGGTTCAATTGATGCAATTGGCTTGTTGATTTGATGTAATTGATTATTATAATGTGTATTTTATCTTGTGTGATGATCAATTTCTCAAATTTTTCTCAAAACCTTAACAAGTGGTTTTAAATTTTTGGGTTTTTGTTAAGGAACTCTTTGCTCAAGCCAATTTTGTGAAATTGAACTTAAATTGAACTTAGTTTTACTGCATTAGTACATACATCATCGCATTTTGATTATTCATGCTTCATATAGATTTTTGTTCTATATTTTTTTTGTGCTAATTTGCAGTCTGCCCTTGGTTTTTGTTTTGTTTATGTTCTTTTGGTTCTTCTATGTGTCTCTGTCCTTTTCTTAGCATCATGCCTAGGAAGACTAGAGCTTGTAGGTCTATTCCCTCACCTTCTCCTCCCCTACCTTCCTTGACCGCGAGAGATTTCTAAGTGAGAAAAACCAAGAGATTTTTGAGAAGCTGAACCTTAAGAGGAAAATTTGGTCTGAGTGTTCTGTTGTCTTAGATGAGCTTGATCCTGCCATTGGGGCAAATTTTGAGCGTAGGGGCTGGTTACCTCTGTTGGATATTTCTGATCCTCCTTCTCTAGCTACCCTAATTAGAGAGTTCTTTTCGAACATCTCTATCCGCATCTATGACTCCAACACTTTGGTAAAGAGTTGGATACGAGGTGTAGAGTTCGTCATTACTCTTACGGTAGTGGCTGATGCTCTAAGAATACCTTTGGTACAACACCCTGTTTACTTGTATGATGAGTCTCCACTCTTAGATGATGTCATGTCATACATCACTGGGTCTTCTATCCAATGGGGTTCTGATCCTCAGATCACTTCTGCTGAGCTTCCTGAGACTATCTATCTTTTTCTTAGGATAGTCTGTCATTCTATTTGGTCTATCTTTCATCTTCACACAATTCCTCTTAAGAGGTGTGTCTTTTTGTACGCTCTTATTATCGATGCTCTTATAAGTTTTCCTCACTTGTTTCTTCATTATTTGAACGAAATTTATAGGAGTTCATTTTCCTCTCATACTCTTGTTCATCGTATTTTTATTCATAGAATTTTGTTATATCTTGGACTAGATGATTTCCCTTCTTCTGAGCCCGTACATGTTGTTGGTCCCATAGGTGCGTCTTTTCTTAGACAGAGGGCTGCTCATCTTTGAGTTGGCTCTAAACACCTTAGGTCTGAGCCTTCTGGTACCGCACCTCCTCCTACTTCTTCTTTTACAGGTCCTGCTGGTGAGGCTGTTCCTGATCCTGCTAGTAATGCTGCTGCTGCTGCTATTCCTCCACCTCCTTCGGATGACTTCGATGTTCGTCGTACCTTGGAGACTGTCATGACCGTTCAGGCGGCTCATGGTTAGAATTTGGTGGACTTGCTTGATGAGCTACGTGCTTTGAGAGTTGACTTGGCGCATCTTCGTTCACCCTCGCCACCTCCTTTTGATGATGGCATGTGATTGTCCTTTGGCATTCTGTCACAAAAAGGGGGAGTAGTGTTTTGAGACTTGTGGAGGAGTTTTTGTAGTTAGGGGAAGTTTTTTATTTTGTTTGCGGAGCTAGTGGTGATATTAGATTGTATCTAGGTGCTTCACTGTGTATACTTTCTTTTGAGATCATTCTTTTTTGGGCTATCCATGTTAAGGGAGATACATTTATTCTTATATGATTCTTGTTTCTTGTGTTCACTGTTTATTAATTTATATTTATGAGTTATTCATTGATATATGTCTTTATTTTGTGTTGTGTGAACTTACAAGAATGTTTTTATTTTTGATGTATCTAACTTAGGAGGAGAGTTAGTTTACATATCTGTTGATTTATTGTTTTTCTGTCACACATGCGTTTATGCGTTTGTTGAGTGTTTCAGGAATATACAACTTGATTCAATTGAGCTGCTGTCTACACTTGCAACTGATGGATAGTAGTTAGGATTGAATTTTGTGTTATGAGCATTACTTTTGTAAAGGGCTTTTTATTTGTAAACTTTGAGCTTTTAATTTGTGTTTTGTCACGGATTGCCAAAGGGGGAGTTTGTTAGGTTCTAAAGACTTAGGATTTTATGTATTTAAAACTCTAATGTGTAATATTGGCAAACCATGATCAAAACAATATGTTTAGTCTTATTTAGGCTTGCTCAAAGTTGTGTATTTCATGTAAAGTTAGAATCCAGAGGCTGCAGATGTATTAGTGCATTTCAACCTGGCTCAATCGATCGAAGGTTAGACTCGATCGATCGAAAGTCGATCAGAATATTTTTTCTGCAGAATTTCCAACTTACTCCTATCTCATTAAACGTTTAGGGTTTTATGTTTTTACCCTAGGTATATAAAGCAAAACCTTAGCCACGTTTTGGGAGTTGTTCTGGTTGTATTGTTGCTCATATTTTCTGTTTTGTGTAAATCTCTTGTGAGATTTAGAGGAGCTTTCCTTTACACAAAACTTAGGGTTTTCAAGGAGAAGATTCTATCTACACCTTGATGATCAACTCAGTTGCTACCATTGGAGCTTAAAGAAACACAAGCGGGGAGCTTGTATCTATTGGAGAATCTAAGAAAGAAGGAGTCTGTGAGTTCGGAGCTTGCATGTAGTCGTGTCAGTAAGTTCTACTGGTGGGTAGCATTAGGAAGTCAAGCGGAGGTGCTTGTAAGTCCTTTTGTATGAACTTCGATTCTTTTATAGTGGATTCAGGTTTACCTTGAGGATAGCTAGGTCAAATCCTCCCCAGGTTTTTACCGTGTGGTTTCCTGGGTCATCATATCTTGTGTTCTTTATATTTCCACTGCTATATATATTCTTGATATGATTGTTTGATTGTGATAATCTAAAATTGCATAAATTGATTAAGTTAATCACTTGGCTAATTTTCTAGGTTAATCCAATTGTTGTTTTAAGGGGTCTTAAACCTAACAGATGAAGTTATGCATCACACTTAAAACAATTTAATCAATAATAAGTTTTTGTTTTTATTTTTTTATCTGATATAGAAATTTTACTCTAGCCTAATCTAAGTGTATGCGTGTGAAGCCCTCTTGTGAAAACTTGAACCCTTACCCTTACTTCCCCAACCAAAAAAAAAAATTTATACATGTAAAATGATTGTCATGTTAAGGGTGCACGATAATTAATCAATAATAAGTGTGTATGCAATGGGCAAAATTTATCCCTGCATCACACATTCACATAATCAATTCAACCTTAGAAGAAACCAAAAACCAATAAGACTAGAAAACAGAAATTGCTTGAACCAATGTTAGGATGAATAAAAAGTCAGGTTGGGTTAGCTTGCACTAGCCAATCACAGTGTGGAATTTTGGTTTTGAAAACAAAGCACCATAATAAACAAGGACTACAATACAGAACCCAGAAACGCTCTCAACTCTCAAGCCGAACCCAGGCCCAGGTCCTTTAACTCTGGGCCTGAACTTGACTAGATGCATTAATTGGAGGTGGACTAAACTGAACAATATTACAGTGTCTGAAACTGTCTAACCAAGTCATCATCATGGCTTTGTAATTATTTCTCAAAAAAAAAAAAAAAAAAAAAAAAAAAGTCATCATCTTGGCTGACTATGACTTGCCTTACAGGTTACAGCTCTTTCCTTCAGCTAAAATTAGCAGCATTGATTACAAGACTTTTAGCCAAATGTAGATTTTTAATAACAAGACATTTAGAAATTTCAGTTCCTCTGTCAAATGACCCACAAATGAGAAAATTCCTCCCTGTGTTTGTAATTCCTGCATAGTAACAAGAATTTCTTCACAAAAATAATTCTCTCAAGACTCAAATCTCTAGCAAACAACAAAGCTATCATGTAAACTGCTAATCAACACCGTTTTGGGGATCCCAAACCAGGACCCGATCTCTCGACCCAACCCAAATTCTTTATTTCTCATTTGTTACTAACAATAAACAAAATATAACAAAAATATTAGATTAATATATATATATATATATTTTTTGGTTTTCATTTATTGTCAAAACTACAAGTTATAAAAGAGATTTTACAAATAGAGGAAAACATTTCATAAATTAATTCTTTTCCAAGTATATTTATTGCTTATAGAATTTTATTGATAATATAGTACATGTTAGTATGTTAGAGTTGCTTAAATAGAAAGAAAATTTTCAAAATTAAATTGATAAAATCTTACCTATGATTTATTATGTCAAAAAAAAGACTAATAAATTAACAATATTACCAACTGAAAAAAAAAATACTAACAAAATTTGAATACAAACACTTCATTTTGGCATACAATTACAAGCTCAAGCAGGGACGGAGCCAGAACTTTGAGTGAGGGGGGGCGGTTTTACTGTTAGTTGTGTGTGGCGGTTTCAACCTCTGATTCTGCTATTTAGCTGCTAAGATTTTTTTTTTTTTTTTTTTTTTTTTTTTTTTTTGTGGGTAAGAACAAAATTATTTTTGTTTAGAATTTTTTAAAAGGCAGGGTTATTTATTTTGGATAAAATTAGTTAATTTTTAGATTTACTTATAATTTTTTTTGTTGAGTTATTTTTTTTAGGCTTGTATATTTTGTTTTAGATTTTAGATCTATAAATTTTTTTTACAGTCATTAAAATGAGGAAAATGCTAAAGCTACAAGTTTTTTTATAAATTACTAATATGATAAGTGATTACTGGTAAGTAAAAAAATTATGTGAGTGGTGTGCCCGTATGTGAACCAATAACAAATTGCTACCATAACAATTTGTAAAAATGTTATAAAAAAGTTTGTGAGTATAGCATTACTCTTAAAAGAATCAATGATATTGTTAAAGGGAAGTGGGTTCCGGTTAGCTCAACTGGTAAAGTCTCTGATGGTTGTATAAGAGATCTGGGGTTCAATCCCTGCCTACACCTAAAACTGATTGGTGTCTTGGTTTGATGAGAAAGAGCTATCATCAGGAGCGGACGCTATAGGTTGAAACTCTCTTTAAAAAAAAAAAGATATTGTTAAAGGGAAACAAAATGTAATTTTATAGAACAAAATTGCTAAAATTAGTACACACACACACACACACACACATATATATATATATATAATATTTTAAAAAAAAAATTTAGGGGGGGGCCATTGCCCCCCCTAGTCCAAGTGTGGCTCCGTCACTGAGCTCAAGTGTCAAACCATTGTCATTATCCAGTTTGATTTCTATTTATACCTTCTTTTTATTTAATTTTTAAAAATAATTTGTTAGTTAGGAATGTGGATTAAAATCCAAAAAGTCTTTGTTGAACAAAACCTAAAAGTTTTAGTTGAATTACAAGACTCTTAGCTTATTCTTTATGTCTGTGTTTTTGTCGTATTCTTTATGAATTTTTCCTACAACTTTCTGTTTTACCATTTATTAATTCTCTTCTATGGTTAAATTTATGCATCAAGCTTAAAACAGTTTAATCTATATTGAGTGTGTATACGAAATTTGTCCCCCCAAATCACACATTCACATAATCAATTCAAAGTTTGGTAGGAAACCAAAAAAAAAAAGGGAGGGGGGGGGGGGGGGGGACCTAAGTGAGAAATTTGTTTTCCACAATCTATTGAATCCACCATTTTCAAATGCACCTAGACCAACTTATATTGTTGGAAAAATATTGCAAGTGAAGTCTTATGAATCAGAAAACAACTAAAGTTTTCAGTGGCCAAAGACTAGAAAATAGAAATGGCTTGAACCAATGTTAAGATGACTAAATAGTCATCTTATTAGTTATGTTAAGAATGAAAACACTATAATAAATAATTTTGGATACATCAAACTTATAAGTTATGGGTTTGATGAAAATTGACTTTTCATGAAACAGTAGAGTAATACTTTAGGTCTTTATTGGTATTTTCAGGAATCCAATGAAAGTTCAGAGGAAAATAATCATTAGCAAATTTTTGGGGATTTGCAATCATAGCCCTGTTGGGTTCAATAGAAAACAAGTTTTGGCAATATTGTTTTCTAACATAACTAGAAGCTTTGGGATTTCTTGGAAGAGTAGTTTGAATGGGATAAGTAGTAGTGGCAACTGCATATCATATGAGGATGCAAGAAGAGTTGAATAATTGGGTTTAGGAACAGTACCAAGGATAGTAAAGCAACTAGCAACTTCAACTAGTGAAGCAAGTTCATGCTTAACCAACTGTTTACCAACATTTGTAGCAAGTTGTTTATCTTTTGATCTTTGGCTTGCCATTATGGCACTGTAAATTCACGAGTGAGAAAATCAAGGATAGAGTTTTGAGAACCTTTAATATATTCAATATCAAAAAAAAAAAAAAAAAAACACTTAAATTAATTTGCCATTTGGCAAAAATATGTTTTGAAGTAATGTTTTAACATCTTTTTCTATAACATACTTGGCACTTTTACAATCAATACGTAGTAAAAACTTTTGGTTTAGTAAATCACTTTGAAATTTAGAAATGCATAGTACTACTAATAAAATTTTCTTTTTAATAGTACTGTAATTAATTTGTGCAGAATTGGTAGGGATTTTGTAGTGTGCAGGTTAAATGTTTTTGCTTAGGTGAATGAACGTGATTATTGAGGTTTTCTTAACTTCCGTGATAGGTGTTAATGCATGCACAAAAATTAAAAATTTTAGATAAGACACATGGTGCAAAATTAGCTATCCAATTTAGAATTTAAATTATATTTTCTCTAGCTTTGATTTTAAATATATATATATATATATATAGATAATTTTTTTTTTTTTTTTTAGTAACACACACACTTTAATAATTTAATATTATTACTATTATTTGCAACTGAAAAAAAATATGGATCAACCCTTAACCGAATGGACCTAATCCATCCGTAACCTATTTAGGATGACCTATTTATGGCCCAAACTTGTACAAGTCAAACTAAAGCCCAATCCACACCTATTTGCCGTGACCATAATAGAGAGGGGGTTGCATAATAATTTAATTCTATAGGGTACTTCTTGTTTCTAAAAAAAAAAAACAAAAACTTCATATATCATCTCTGTTGGGAAATTTAGACCCTGGTTGATAGAATTAACAAATTTTAAATCTAAGTTGTTAATTAGATCTATTGTGAATAAACCTTGTTCAAATAAACAAACATCAATATTAAGTCAAAATCATGCACAGCTAAATAGTAAATAAGACAAGATATGATGACCCAGAAAAACCAATGAAACAAACTAGTTTCATAGTAAAAAAACCTGGGGGGAAATCTTCCCAAAAAGCAATCCACTATAATAAAGAGAAGTTTTAGATTTAGTACAAAACCTTTGTCCCTAGACTTTACAATCTTAGTAGATGAACTTATAGCAGAAACCTTCACCGCTTTAGAACTTCTAAACTCTCCAATATAAGAATGCTCCACCCACAATCACAATTGAAACTTCCAACTGACTTCAAGAACCTCTTGAAGGTTTTCTTCACAGTAGCAAGTCTGTGGTGGTTGCTATAACTTTAGCTTTTTCACCAATATAATCTTCAAATCTACTTTGAAATTCTTTGGTTTGGTGAAAGAGAGAAACTTAGTTACAAAATCCTAGCAGCATAAACGAAGTGTTTCCCTCTCTAAAAAGCCTTCTAATAGATGGCTTATAATGTCCTTATAATACTAGTTCAAACGGATCTCAATTTGGGCTTCAAACGAATAAGTTATGGGCTTTTTTGCGTTGTTGATTTTTGCTGATCCGCGACGCTCGATTGATCGAGCTTGTGTCGAGGAGGCAGTAAGTTTCTAGCTTCTATCGAGGAAGTATCAAGCTGCTATTGAGGTATATGCTGAAAATGTGCTGAAAATGTGTTTTTCTTGAGCTTTTTTTGAGCAAACTTTGTGTCTTCAACTTGGTCTTCAATTACAACTTTAAGACACATCAAAATTCAATAAAAGACACATAATTTGACATAGTTTGACAATACCAAAACACATGACCCTAACAATCTCCCCTTTGTCAATCTATGACAAAACCTCAAGTACAAAAGTTAGTCCAATACATTAATAATCCGAATACAATGAATGAACCCTTATTCAAATAAACTAGCCTTTCTAAAAACTACCAGTCCAGAGAAATCATAGCACGAACTAGGATTGATTGTTTTGATTGGCTCCACACCTGTCTTTCCTGAAAGCACTTAACAAACGTGTTATGCGCAACATGTGAAACATAATGACAAATAATAAACAAGTAAAGTGCGTTCTGTCATAAAATATGCCAATTATATATATATATATATATGTCAACCTAACAATCTCTAAAATTTATTGAGCATGTAAATTCTATAGGATCCTTATTGTGAATAGCTTTTGCAATAAATATTATTCAATAGTACATTAAAGCATTATATCATAAACAAGCTTGATACATATTACTCAAAGTTAATTAATGAAGAAAATTTTACAAGCTTGATATCGAAGGGAAAAAAAACAAAAACAACATGACTGCTATGGGATCGATACAGGATAGATAAGTTGCTGCAATGCTGTATATCATAAACTGGAAAACCTTGTGGACAACCTTGATAAGAAGTCATCATCCTTGTTCACCTATGATGGGGGAAGAGAATTTCAACATATTATAATTAACAAGTTTAGGATTTTAAAAAATTACAGTATGCCAGATGAAGTTTTCCCTAAAGTAAAAAATAATTCAAATATTCATTATCTATAACGTGTAAATTAAACGTTCAATTTTGTTTTTACTAGTAAGAAAATTCATGATGCAAGAATATCCATTTGTGGAACGAAAAATCTCAACTAGCTCAATATTTGTTGAATTGGTATCAATTTACTTAGATTTATTTAGACTTCCTCAAATCAGTTGTGAAGTCAGAAAATTTACTTTGAGGGGTCATGGTTAACTTTAATCTTATATATTAATTATGAATTGAATTCTATTACTCTGGAGTCTGGAATAAAAGAGTAAATATCACAAAACCATATGATATTTATTGTCAAAATAAAGTTTATTTTATATAAACTTATTGAACTATGATTAATTACTTTACAAAAAATTTTACAATGTATTTTGTTATTCTAACAAAATTATTTTTTGGTATGATATTTAAGTGGTTATGATAAATAAGTAAAATGCACTTATATCCCTCCAACTTGGATTATTTTTAATTACACTCCATGTTATTTTAATCTGAATGTGGTGTTTATATAGCATCAAAACCATGTGGCTTGGGATTGTTTTAAAGGATAGAGACTAAATATGTAGCTTACCCCCCTTTTTTTTTAGTATTGTTTATATATATACTTATAGAAACAAGAATATTGGGAAAAAAAATAAAAGTATTTTTTTTTCTACCATGTATAATAAAAAATCATAAAACATTTTGGGATATCCGACTATGCGTCAAATGTTTGTATAATTTAGTACAATTGGAAGTCATTAAATCTTATGTCCTCGATAGAGACCTCTACATGTAGAGTAATAAGATGTAGAGCCAATTTCTTGTCTTCAACGACAAAATTCACCGAATAGAAAATAGATTTCAATGGCATATGATGTGTTTAGGTATCATAGAAAGGTTCTTCTAAAAAAAAAGTTATCATAGAAAGGTAATTGGGCTTATTCTCATACTAAGTATAGCACAAAGAGTTTATAAAATTTCAGGTGGCATCAATCTTTTCAGCTTTGCTAGAATAAAAAAAATACTAACATAAAGGCATTTCACTACTAATTGCTATATGAATGTCCCTTTCTTCCCTTAAAACATTTGGAGTGCAAATTAGATCATGCAGTGATTAGAGGATATGCTATCAAATTATAACATTTACCAAGACAAATAAAATTTACCTGTAGCTTGAAACCTTTGTCTGTGCATATTAGTTCCAAGAAATTTTTTTCGAATTGAATGTAACTCAATTATAACAGCACCCATGTTCATCCTTTCTCTTGGAAATTCAACGGAACAAGCAACTCCAATTTCAAGTATAAAAATCAAGCATTCTAGTCTCTTCGGACTTCCATTTTGGCTGTCATTGCACGTAATGTCATTCACTCTATTCTCTCCTTCTCTTTCCCAAAGAAGGATAGGATCTATAATGTCAATTACTCGTTCCGACAGAGCTGCTTTAACAAATTCATGAAGGTTTAAGCTATCTTGAAAAATGTTATCAGTTGGCTTTTTTCCCGTGAACATCTCTAACAATAATATGCCATAACTATATATATCACCATATATTGACACCTCGTTTCCCAGTCCATACTCTGAAATACACATAACAAATATGTAATATGTACATAGTTTTGTATCAAATGAAAAATGGGAAAGATATATAACCTAGTGGTATTAAAGGAGCTTTTACAATGGTATGTAATAAGATTTAAAATAAGTAAGTAAAATTTTTGTTATATAAGATTCTATCTTCTAGATACAACACATCCTTCCTTTTTGAAATTGTTTTCTCAAGCTTTAAATTATAGTAAAAAACCTAAAAAAAGAGGAAAACAATTATAATAATAATAAAAAAAAGATAAGTATATTTACTTGGAGGAGTATAACCAACTGTTCCTCTTACTCCAATAGAGCTTGATTGGTTAATAAAAGAATCTTGGATAACATTAAAAAGGAATCTTGCCAAGCCAAAGTCACCTACGTGTCCAATCATTTCATCATCAATAAGGACATTGCTAGGCTTGAGATCACAATGAACGATTGGTGTTTGGCAATGATGATGAAGATAATCCAATGCATTAGCAACATCAATGGCAATATTCAACCTTTGAAGAAGACTCAAATTTCTTCGTTCCTCAGGAGTCTCATTTATTCTTGGAGTTGGATGCAGCCATTCATCTAGGTTTCCATTTCCCATGAACTCCATTACCAAAGCCTTAAAATCATGGCCTTGATAGTCAATACTAGAACATGATGTGAGGACCTTTACAAGATTTCGATGTCTAATATTTCGTAAAGCCTCACATTCTATTTTGAAACTTTTGGAAGCTTCACGATGCAAAAGGTTAAAAACCTTAATAGCAACTGTATGTCTACCTTCATCAAGAATTCCTTTATACACAGACCCAAAGCTACCCACACCAATTAAATTGGTAGAAGAGAACTCATTGGTCGCCTTTAGGAGACTTTGGTAAGAGAGATTCAAAAGAAAATTTCCTAAGTCACTTGAGATATTTTCTTTTCTTTTCTTTCTTAAACAAAAAAGAAGTAGAAGTGACAAAACCAAAGATACTCCAATAAGCCCAGAAAATATAGAGATGATTAATTTCAAGGTAAGGGTCAACTTTCTCTTTTTGGATTTTTCATATTTACATTTAGGAAGTTGAAACTTAGGCATGCCCCCACAAAGCTTATCATTTCCTCTAATTGAAGTTGTACTCGTGTTCTTGAAAACTCCGTCTATTGGTACCTCACCCTCAAAATGGTTGTAAGATAGATTCAAAAATTGCAAGAAGACAAAGTTCTCCAAAAATTTTGGAATCTCTCCAGACAAATTATTGTTAGAAAGATCTAGAGATCTAAGGCCTCTTAATGATGCCAAAGATGGTGGAATAATCCCTTGAAAGTAGTTTCTTCTCATGGCTAGAAATTCCAACTTTATGCAACTACCTAGACTTTTTGGAATTTTACCAAACAACATGTTTTCAGAAATATCCAAATATTCTAAATTTTTGAAATTTCCTAATTCCATGGGAAGGACACCAATAAATTTGTTGGCAGACAAATCTAGACTAATTGGTGAGAATGAAAGACCAATGACTTGTGAGGATATTGAACCATTGAGATTGTTATTAGCAAGATGCAAATGAACCAAATTTTGGCACTTGGCTAGACTTAGAGGGATGTTGCCTTGAAGATTATTCTCGTATAAAAACAAGTTCGTCAAGATGGTTAAATTTCCAAAAGAAAATGGAATGTTCCCAGATAAATTGTTTTCATTTAGTGCCAAAAATTGTAGCTTCTGAAACTTTCCAATTTCAGAGGGAATATTACCTGATAATTTGTTCTGCCACATATCAAGTCTCTCTATGTTGATCAAATTTCCTATTTCGGTAGGAATCTTTCCGTATATTTTATTAGTTTCTAGAAGCAACCTAGCGAGGCTAGTTGACAAATTGCCAATGCATTTGGGCAACTCTCCCCCAAATTTATTGATATTGAAAGCCAATACGGTCAAATAGGTGGTATTTGTCAATGAACAGAGAAAATTCAAGTCATTTGCCCCTCCATTTCCAAGATTGTTAGCAGCAATGGTAAATCTTGAAAATCTAGTTAGCTTCTCCAAAGAAGGAACTTTTCCCCATAGTTTATTATCATTCAATGCAAGTGTATGTAGATTTGAGGCATTAGAAATTGAAACTGGGATAGATCCAGTAAATTGGTTGAAGCTAATGTATAATAGTTTGATATTTGGAAAAGTGATACCTATGTCTGATGGAAGATGCCCCTGGATTTGGTTTTCTGCTACATCGAAGATGATTATTGAAGAAATATTGAAGATTGAGCGAGGCATTTTTCCAGACAACTTATTTGCACCCAGACCAAGTTGTTCAAGCTTGGTCAACTGGCCCAAAGAATCTGGGATAATCCCATGCAAGTTATTATATGTTGAAACAAACCGTTCTAGAAATGATAAGTTTCCAAAAGAAGGTGGGATTCTTCCTATCAGATTATTGGTGCTCATAAAAAAAACTCGAAGCTTTGAAATGGTGCCAAGCATTGCAGGGATTTCTCCCGTCAAAAGGTTGCCACTGACACGAAGGTCTTCAAGGCTAGAGCAATTGGATATATTGCTTGGAATTTTGCCATTAAAAGTGTTATTGGACAATAGTAAGAACTGCAATTTGCGTAAACGACCAATTTCTAGAGGGATTTCATCATGAAAACTGTTGTTTTGGAGGGTAAGAATTCTCAAAAAACTTAAATTTCCAACATGTGGTGATACAGAGCCTACCAGTTTTGAAGATTGTAGGTCCAACATGGTGACCCTCTGATGTCGCCGACCACAGGTGACACCTCGCCATCGACAAAAGTGGAAGCTGTCATTCCAAGAGCTCATAACCTGGAGAGGGTCATTAATGATCTTGGCTTTGAACTCAAGCAACGCCAACCGGTCCGTCTCATTATTCCCGCCAACTACAGAGGTGACTAAAAAGCCACACCCCCAGAAAAAAATAAAGGCACGCATACAAAAGGATGGTGGAGCTGAACTCAACTGAGAAAGCCCCATGCAAGGTCAAGCTTGGTACGATTGGGTGGGTATTGGACTATTAGTTTGTGGAAACAAAACAAAGGGTTTGATTCGCTGCTTAGCGCTCAAGGAAAAGCACACATATATATAGTTGAAGATTGGAAGGGAACGAACTTAGCATGTAATGGTCAATTGTCATTGGTCAATGGTCAGTGGTCCATTCCTCGTATACTCATTTCCTAGCATACTTTTATATGAAATCAGTAATTAAAAAAGTGACGTAAGTGATAAATCTAAATGCAAAACAGTAAATATTTACTATCTCAATAGTTTGTAAAAATATTATAAGAAATTTTATAACTACAACATTTCTCTTATAATGATCAATAAGAGGGACAAAATATAATTTTATTGAACAAAATTGCTAAAATTAGTACCTAGATATATAAGTATATAATTATATTATTTAAAAAAAAAATTTAGGGGGGGCCATTGCCCCCTAGTCCATGAATGGCTTCGTCCATGGAAGTTTTGCACTACATGGCAATTAATTTTTTTTTTAATCAAGTGAGTTATTGGGTTCAAAATTCAAATAGATTATCTATTGTTTTGATCTACAATCCCTAGAAACAAATTCTCTCTCTCGTGCCCGTTGATCTCTAAAGGGATTTTTTTTTTTTTTTAACCTTCTTCATGCTTATCTACAAAGGTTGTCCATCTTCCCATCAAATACAAATACCTAATATTTCTCCATCTCTTACTTCTTTCAAGTGCCAAAGGTTTCCAAAACACTAAATCTCTACTCCATTTTAAATTATTACACATTATTATTGCTAATAGAAAAAGAAATAGTCTCCAAAAACCCAAAATATGACTCAAATATTATTACAAAAAAAAAAAACTAAACTACTTTAATTCGACGCACTCTATTTATATTTTTTTTCCCCCTCTTTAGGAAAATATATAATATTAATAACATTTAACAAATTTTGTGCATTGCACAAGTTACAAGTTACATGCCAGTAAGCTATAAAGTATAAAGTACATTTACACCTTGTAAGTTGGGGATGACTTCTAAATTGGCCTCATAACTAAAGAAATTTGCAATTTACATTCTCAAGTATGTCATTGATGTCAATATACTCTTTCCATCATGCTTGGACACAAATTCACTTTTAATTCACCTACAAAAAGATGTTATTTTTATCCAAAAATAAATAAATAAAACACAAGAAGATAGAAAATAATTAAAAAAAATACATTAAAGAAAAAAAAAAAAAGAAAAAAAAAAGAGAGTTCCTCCCTCAATACAAACGATTATTAATGGTTTCCAACTTCCTGATGACACCCACATCAACATTCAACAATATATATCCAACCTAAAGACCACGCACATCCCAAGTTCATGGCATCTCTAGTCAAAACATTTCAACATATATACCCAATCAAAAATAACTTCTTCTTCTTTTCTCTCTTTTCTTTTTTTTTTTTTTTTTTTTTTTTTTTTTTTTTTTTTTTTTTTTTGTAATTTGATATTTATGATAAGAGAGGGGAGATTTGAATATTAGATTTTGAACTATAAGACTCTTAACAAATAACATTCATTTAGTATTAACAAACTATAAACACACAAAAAAAAAAAAACACAAAATAATTGTTTCTTAATAGATTACAATGCATTTATTGTTGCTCAAATTAATTACTTTGCTAGGTAAAAAATAATACAAGAAAATAAAAAATTCAAAGTCAATTAAATTTTTTTTAAACTTAATTTCCTTTTTTTTTTTTTTTTTTTTTTTTTTTTAAGGTTAGATAAATTTTATAGTTGCTCAGTTGGTCAAGAACTCCCAAGAAATAATTGAATATATATATATATATATATTAAAAGGTAAAGCAAAGAGAAAATCTAATTAGATTTCAAATTAAAATCCAATTAGGGTCTAATTTTGCGCCATGTGTCTCATCTAATCTAATTTTTTAAATGTGCCAAGTTAATTATTAATTAAGTCTAAAAATTAGAATTCAATTAAAGTTTACTTTTGTGTTATATGTCTCATCTAATGTAAATTTTTTAATCTTTGTACCAAGTGAGTTAATTCAATATAGAAAACGAGGAATTCAATATAAATAAACCATAAAAAACCTATATATATATAACCAATATAATTTTTTTTTTTTTTGTTAAACACTTAGATATATTATTCAATTTTTTTCTAAAAATTGATTTGATTTGATGTGATAAATTTAGTTATAATTTTAAGTATATTTTTATTAATGAAATAAGTTTCATTAAAAAAAATTGTACTAATTGTAGGGCAAATTAACAAAAAGTAAACTTTTACAGGGTGGGGTGGGGCTTCGCGAGGCCCTAAGGGGCAAGGATGGGGGTGAGAAAGTTTTCCTTGTTATGTAGGGTGGGGCGAGGATGGAACAAGACAAAATCATGTAGGACAAAGACGAATATCCCATCCTTCGGCCCTGCCCCACCCCATTGCCATCCCTATACGTGAGCTATTTGTTTTCCTATCATATCCATTGATGAATCCACCAATTTCAACTGCACCTGGACCTACTTATTAATTGTTGGAAGCTATTGCAATTCTGTTGAATCAGAAACAGTTGGAAGTGTTCTGTGGGCAAAGACTTGGTGCAACATCGAGATGGACAGGTCTTCACGGTCTCGTCATTTTTCCTTGCTTAGCCACCGTAAGTTACGCCGACAAAGACTATAAATAGCTTGAAGATCACTTGAAGTTGAAGTAATGTTAGGAAGACTAAGAAGAAGTGCATGCACTGGTCAATCACGAGTGTTGAATTTTGGTATTGAAAATGTAGCACCATTAATAACAAGGAGTAAATCAAGGAAGTCGATTCCATACCGTACCGGCCGTACCGGCTGGTATATATCGTATCGGCAAGCATACCAGTACACATAACCTCCTTATTTCGTACCGGAAAAAATACCGGCCATGTATCGGGCGTACCGACCAATTTCGGGCAATATCGGCCAGTACCGAGCATACCGGTCGATACTGGAAATTTTTTTTTTTTTTTTTTTTTTTTAAGTTTTGTAATTTTTGAATTTTTGTTAGGGCAGAATGGTAACTTATTTGCATTAACTTATTAGTATTATTTGTTTTCTTAGTATACAATGGGTAACTTTTAAGCTTTCTATATTTTATATTATGTTTTTTTTTTTTTTTCTTCTTTTAATTGATACTAAAGTCTAAAACTATGAATAATTAGTTCTGAATTGAGGAAATGTTTTATGGTAAACTTTTATATTTATTATAATACACACACACACACACATATATATATATGTGTGTGTGTGTGTGTATATATATATATATGTGTGTGTGTATATATATATATATATATGTGTGTGTGTATATATATATTTATAAATATAAAAAATAGCGGTAAACCTGAAACAGTACACCGGTATTGACCGATATCCGAAATATATCGTACCGCTGACTAAATCAGTACAGCCTCCGGTGCGGTATTGACTCTTTTGAGTAAAATGCAAGCATGGATTATGTTACACACTATAATGTTACACTGTCATGTATATAGGTCTACTTTTTTGTTTTGTTGGTTTCTTGCCAAGTTAAAATTTATTATATGAATGTGTAATAATGCAGGGACAAATTTCGTCCAGTCATGCATATACACTCGTTATAGATTAAACTTTTTTTTCGATTAATAATATAGTTAATTTATTAGTCTTTTCTGTGACATAGTAATTCTTATATAAAATTTTATCAATTTTAATTTAAAAAAAATTTATTTTTCTATAGCACCTGTAATAGGTACTATACATCAATGAAATTCTATAAGCAATATATACCTTTTGAAAAGAATTATTCTCCTCTTTTTTCAATAGATTGTTTTTCTGTATTTGTAAAAGTTCTTTGACAACTTGTAATTTTGACAGTAAGTCTAAACCATAAAAAAATTTCTCCAATTTTTTTTTTTTTTGTTATATTTTGTTTATTCCTAGCATAGTTGTCAATATCGATACGTATTGTACGATTCATATCATATCGTGTACAAAAAGTTCTGTATCATAAATATATATTGTAGTGTTTTGTTGGATGCTTTTTTCTTATTTTATGCCATATCCAACTGTGGATTACGTAGTTACATTATATCTTTTATATTCTTTATATACTTACAAAATATCAGAGATTTTCAAAAGTTAATAACTATCTCATGTTTCAAATGATTAAATATCAATTTGTCACATTAATATTGTAAAAAAAATGAAAATTTTTTATGTCTATGGACTTTGCCTAGACTTACGATGTGGTTGTAAATCTACATATAAAGCCAAAGTTGAGAAAATTCAATTAGATTCTCAGTTTTGTGCTATGTGGCAATTTAATTTTTTTAATCAAGTGAGTTATTGGGTTCAAAATTCAAATAGATTATCTATAGTTTTGATCTACGATCCCTAGAAACAAATTTTTTCTTCCTCTCTCTCTCTCTCCTGTGTCCGTTGCTCTCTAAAGGGATTTTTTTTTTTTTTTCATGCTTATCTACGAAGGTTGTCCATCTTTCCATCAAATACAAATGCCTAATATTTCTCCATCTCTTACCTCTTTCAAGTGCCAAAGGTCTCCAAAACACTAAATCTCTACTCCATTTTAAATTATAACACATTACTATTGCTAATAGAATTAGAAATAGCCTTTGAAAAACCAAAACACGACTCAAATATTATTGCCAAAAAAAAAAAAAAAACAAACAAACTAAATTACTTTAATTCGACGCACTCTATTTATATATATATATATATATATATTTTCTCTCTTTAGGAAAATAATATTAATAACATTTAACAAATTTTGTGCATTGCACAAGTTACACTGCGAAATGGCTTGAACCAGTGTTAGATGGATGACTAAAAAAGTAAGATTGATTGGCTTGAACTAGTCAATCACGAGTGTGGAATTTTTGTATTGAAAACATAGCACCAGCATTCCCATCAAGAATTCTAAAATTTTTAGCATTTAATACTTTAAAAATCTACTTTATTTATTATACCATTCCACTTTAAGATACATCAAATATCAAAACTTCTATATTTTTTACCATTTCATTTAAATAATATAAACTACTCATTAAAATAATAATAAAATAACTACACAAACAACCAGCCAACCCCCTCAGCCAACATGAGAATAAAAAACTATTTTTTTTACAATTCAGGCTAGAGTGAGCTTGTATTAATACAAGCTCACTGTAGCAGTATGCCAAATATTTTACCATTTAAAAGCTTTGATGGAGTTGCTTTTTTAGTGTTTTGATGCTAAAATTTAGCATATACCCCTTTTAGCATCCTTAATGGGAATGCTAACAACAAGGAGCAAGGGTCCATTTTGGGAGAAATTGTTATTTACTCAGAGGACCACTGATGTAGTCCTCTCTAATCAATGAGATAATATCATCTATGCAAATATAAACGTGAGCTTCATAATCAGTACAAAGAATAAAAAATAAAAATGATCAGATGATGTCACATTTGCATAAATAACAACATTTTATTGATTGGAAAGTCAAAGAAGACCACATTAGCGGTCCTCTGGTGGACCTAATAATTTCTCTCATTTCGAAGCGCGCTCAAACACAAATGAAAGGTGATTAAAAAGCTAACAACGATCTTGTTAAGCACTATTTGTTGATATCACAATCACAAACTTTTTTTTTTTTTTCTTGAAATAGGTACAATAGGATACTCTTGAATTGGTTTTACGGGCCAAGAGGTGTATTTTACAATCAACGTGGAAATTGATATCCGTTTGACCCAATTTTCAGTCCTTACCAAACACGTAGAGGGGTGTAAAATGATTTCTTGAAACCATTTTTAGCCAAAACAAACGTAGCCTTAGACTCCAAATCTCTTGGCAATATCAAATAACTTAATAATTTTTTATTCAATGATTTTTCTTTTTCTTTTTCTTTTTTTTCTGATGAGAATTTTTTTTTTTTATATTAATTTTATTGACATATCCAGCGGTGGATCACACTCTCTTTTATGCTTCTTATGCTTGTACCCTAGCAAAAGATCAAGATTTTCAAAAATTAGCGGCTATCTCACTTATATAATAATTAAATTTCAATCTTTTGGTTCTTTAAAATTATACCCAGTAATGCTTTACCATCGTTTTTTGCCAATTCAAATTGAAATATACCCATACGGCCGTACCCAATAATGTTTAATTGTCTGGGGAAGTGGTCTATATGTCTCTCCAAAAACAAAATGAAATCATCACACAAGCATCTCTTGACAACCACTCACCATCAAATTCAAATCCACTATTTTACTGATAATCTTTATCTCACGATTCACAGTTAAAGCAAATAATATATATATTTTTCCATATATTATACTTTATTGCTGTGAACATTTCTAATGGCAACTTGATTTTAAAAGTGAATCCGTCTTTGCTTGTAAAGCTTCATTAATATTGGGTGATTTTATTAATAAGTAAAGGGAAATGTTAACCATTGCCCTTAGAATATTGGATTAAGAACTATTTTTATAAACATTTTATTGGAAGAATAATAAAATAATAAATGTTATTAACAATTTTTTATATTTCTTATAAAAGTGGTATCAAAACTTTTCTATTATGATTTATTTATAATTACTCTAAAAGCATCCGTTAACATGACCCATAAGTAAAACTGTAAAAGTGTTTTTGATAAATCACGTTTTGTGATTCTAACATTATTATAGTTATATTATAATTTATATTAGAGAAAGTTTTTTTAAAAAAATATTTTTTAATTATAAAAGTATACTAAAAAGTCATATGAATATTTATATAAAAAACGTGAATTATATTTGGTGAATTGATTTTTTATTTTTCTATATCATGCGTATTGTATATCGTAAAATACACAAACATCTAGTAATTTTTTTTTTAAGTTTTTTATAGATATACTTATAAAATATATATTAATTATAAATTCAAAATATATTCAACTAATAACGAATTTAATAATTACTTAGGTAATAATATTTTAAAACACTAATTACAATTAAAATCAAATTAACACCTATATATAATCTACACATTAAAATTGATTAAACTAAACAATAAAATACATGACATATGAGCCAAAAAATTAATTTATATTCATCATTTTGTCTAATAAACTCCATCTAAGTCAATGTTATCATAATATTCATTATCTTGTGAAATTATTTCTTCATTGACATTTTTTTCATCATATCAACATTTACTAAATCTACTTATTCTTTTATTTTAATAATTTTTTTTATATTTTTTTCTTAGCATTTTAGCTTTTAAGACTTATAACAAAAATAAAAAAATAAAAAAAAATTATATTGTCAATTAATATCTTATTCATAGAATAGAAAAGAAATTTGCAAATATGAAAGATAAGTGCAAAGTGTGTAGTCCAAATTTTAGAGGAGAAAGAGAGAAGAGTGAGAAAAAAATCATGGACATGTTATTTTATTGGGTACAATTAAGTAGCCCAATAATTTTGTATTAAAAACAAGTCAAAAACATGGACTCAAATAAAAGAACATATTTTAACCCCGAAAAAAAAAAATCATTTTAACGCACTTGTTTATATATTGTACAATATGTACGATTCTACAATATATATTTATGATACAACACTTTTTGTACACGATATGATATGAATCGAATAATACATATAGATACTGACAACTATGCTAGGAATAAACAAAATATAACAAAAAAAAATTAGAGAAATTTTTTTATGGTTTAGACTTATTGTCAAAATAACAAGTTATATATCAAAGAACTTTTACAAATAGAGAAAAACACTATTGAAAAAAGAGTAGAATAATTCTTTTTAAAAGGTATATATTGCTTATAGAATTTCACTGATGTATAGTACCTATTACAGGTGCTATAGAAAAATAATTTTTTTTAAATTAAAATTGATAAAATTTTATTTAAGAATTACTATGTCACAGAAAAGGCTAATAAATTAACTATATTATTAATCTAAAAAAAAAGGTTTAATCTATAATGAGTGTATATGCATGACTGGACGAAATTTGTCCCTGCATTATTAGACATTCATATAATAAATTCTAACTTGGCAAGAAACCAAAAAAACAAAAAAGTAGACCTATGTACGTGAGCTATTTGTTTTCCTATCATATCCATTGAAGAATCCACCAATTTCAACTGCACCTGGACCTACTTATTAATTGTTGGAAGCTATTGCAATTCTGTTGAATCAGAAACAGTGGATGCCTTCTGTGGACAAAGACTTGGTGCAACATCGAGATGGACAGGTCTTCGCGGTCTCGTCATTTCTCTTTGCTTTGACACCGTAAGTTACGCCGACAAAGACTAGAAATAGCTTGAAGATTCGAAGCAATCTTTGGAAGACTAAGAAGAAGTCCTTGCACTGGTCAATCACGAGTGTGGAATTTTGGTATTGAAAATGTAGCACCATTAATAACAAGGAGTAAAATGCAAGCAAGGATTATGTTACACACTATTTGTTAATGTTACACAATTTAAAAAATGTTTTGTTGGATGCTTTTTTCTTATTTTATGCCATATCCAACTGTGGATTACTTAGTGACATTATATCTTTTATATTCTTTATATACTTACAAAATATAAGAGATTTTCAAAAATTAATAACTCTCCAACTTGGGGATCCCAATCCATCTCTTCTATCCCTCCATGGGTCTTTTGTAAGGAAGCTGATGGATCGATTCCCCTTTTGTTGTCTTTGCCTTTTTAGTAATATATCATCTTACTTTTCAAAAAAAAAAAGATATATATATATATATATATATATCAATTTGTCACAATAATATTGTAAAAAAAAACGAAAATTTTTATATCTATGGACATTGCCTAGACTTATGATGTGGTTGTAAATCTACATATAAAGCCAAAGTTGAGAAAATTCAATTAGATTCTCAATTTTTCGCTACATGGCAATTTAATTTTTTTAATCAAGTAAGTTATTGAGTTCAAAATTCAAATAGATTATCCATAGTTTTGATCTACAATCCCTAGAAACAAATTCTCTCTCTCTCTCTCTCTCTCTCTCTCTCTCTCTCTCTCGTTGATCTCTAAAGGGATTTTTTTTTAACCTTCTTCATGCTGATCTACAAAGGTTGTCCATCTTCCCATCAAATACAAATGCCTAATATTTCTCCATTTCTTACCTCTTTCAAGTGCCAAAGGTCTCCAAAACACTAAATCTCTACTCCATTTTAAATTATAACACATTACTATTGCTAATAGAATAAGAAATAGTCTTTGAAAAACCAAAACACGACTCAAATATTATTGCCAAAAAAAAAAAAACAAACGAACTAAATTACTTTAATTCGACGCACTCTATTTATATATATATATATATATATTTTTTTTTCTCTCTCTTTAGGAAAATAATATTAATAACATTTAACAAATTTTGTGCATTGCACAAGTTACACTGTGAAATGGCTTGAACCAATGTTAGGATGGATGACTAAAAAAGTAAGATTGATTGGCTTGCCCTAGTCCATCACGAGTGTGGAATTTTGGTATTGAAAACATAGCACCATTAATAACAAGAAGGAGCGAGGGTCCATTTTGGGAGAAATTGTTATTTACACGGAGGACTGCTGATGTAGTCCTTTCTGACCCAATGAGATAATGTCATCTATGCAAATATATGTGTGAGCTTCATAATTAGTACAAAGAATAAAAAATAAAAATTATCAGATAATGTCACATTTGCATAAATAACATCATTTTATTGATTGAGAGGTCAGAGAAGACCACGTCAACAGTCCTCTAGTGGACCTAATAATTTCTCTTATTTTAGAGCACGCTCAAACACAAATGAAAGGGAGAAATTATACAGTCTTCTGGTGGACCACATCACTTGTCTATCATTTTACTAAAAGACTCTCACTTGTTTAAAATAACTGAATTAGTAATTAGTTTCTATTTTAAAAAAAATTTTAACTCACCAATTTTAAATAGATGGGTGTCTTTTAGTGGAATAATAGATCACGCTACTTGTCCACTATAAAGACCTTATAATTTCTCGATGAAATGTGATTAAAAAGCTAACAACGATCTTGTTACGCACTATTTCTTCATATCACAATCACATAACTTTTTTTTTTTTTTTTTTTTGAAATAGGTACAATAGGATACTCTTGAATCCCTTTTCTCTTAGACTCCAAATCTCTTGGCAATATCAAATAACTTAATAATTTTTTATTCAATGATTTTTCTTTTTCTTTTTCTTTTTTTCTGATGAGAAACTTTTTTTTTTTAATTTTATTGACTTATCCAGCGGTGGATTACACTCTCTTTTATGCTTCTTATGCTTGTAACCTAGCAAAAGATCAAGATTTTCAAAAATTAGCAGCTATCTCACTTATATAATAATTAAATTTCAATCTTTTGGTTCTTTAAAATTATACCCAGTAATGCTTTACCATCGTTTTATGCCAATTCAAATTGAAATATACCCATACGGCCATACCCAATAATGTTTAATTGTCTGGGGAAGTGGTCTATATGTCTCTTCAAAAACAAAATGAAATCATCACACAAGCATCTCTTGACAACCACTCACCATCAAATTCAAATCCACTATTTAACCGATAATCTTAATCTCACGATTCACAGTTAAAGAAAATAAGTTTTTTTTTTTTTTTTTTTTTCATATATTATACTTTATTGCTGTGAACATTTCTAATGGCAACTTGATTTTAAAAGTGAATCCGTTTTTGCTTGTAAAACTTCATTAATATTGGGTGATTTTATTAGTAAGTAAAGGGAAATGTTAACTACTGCCCTTAGAATATTGGATTAAGAAATATTTTTAGAAACATTTTATTGGAAAAATAATAAAGTAATAAATGTTATTAACAATTTTTTATATTTCTTATAAAAGTTGTATCAAAACTTTCTTATTATAATTTATTTACAATTGCTTTAAGAGCATTCGTTAACATGACCCATAAGTAAAACTGCAAAAGTGCTTTTGATAAATCACGTTTTGTTATTCTAACATTATTATAGTTATAATATAATTTATATTGGAGAAAGTTTTTTTTTAAAAATATTTTTTAATTATAAAAGTATACTAAAAAATCATATGGATATTTATATAAAAAAACGTGAATTATATATGGTCAATTGATTTTTTATTTTTCTATATCATGCGTATTGTATATCGTAAAATACACAAATATCTAGTAATTTTTTTTTTAATTTTTATAGATATACTCATAAAATGTATATTAATTATAACTTCAAAATATATTCAACTAATAATGAATTTAATAATTACTTTGGTAATAATATTTTAAAAAACTAATTATAATTAAAATCAAATTAACAACTATATATAATCTACACATTAAAATTGATTAAACTAAACAATAAAATACATGACATAAGAGCCAAAAAAAATTAATTTATATTCATCATTTTGTCTAATAAACTCCATCTAAGTCAATGTTATCATAATATTCATTATCTTGTGAAATTATTTCTTCATTGACATTTTTTTCATCATATCAACATTTACTAAATCTTCTTATTCTTTTATTTTAATAATTTTTCTTTGTATTTTTTTTTTTTTAGCATTTTAGCTTTTTAGACTTATAACAAAAATAAAAAATAATTATATTGTCAATTAATATCTTATTCATAGTATAGAAAAGAAATTTGCAAATATGAAAGTTAAGTGTAAGGGTGTAGTCCAAATTTTAGAGGAGAAAGAGAGAAGAGTGAGAGAAAAATCATGGACATGTTATTTTATTGGGTACAATTAAGTAGCCCAATAATTTTGTATTAAAAACAAGTCAAAAACATGTTGGACTCAAATAAAAGAACAAATTTTAACCCCCCCAAAAAAAAAAAAAAATCATTTTAACGTACTTGTTTATATGTTATACAATTTGTACGATTCTACAATATATATTTATGATACAGAACTTTTTGTACACGATACGATATGAATTGTACAATACGTATCGATATTGACAACTATGCTAGGAATAAACAAAATATAACCAAAAAAAAAAAATTGGAGAAATTTTTTTATGGTTTAGACTTATTGTCAAAATTACAAGTTATCAAAGAACTTTTACAAATAGAGAAAAACAATCTATTGAAAAAAGAGGAGAATAATTCTTTTCAAAAGGTATATATTACTTATAGAATTTCATTGATGTATGGTACCTATTACAGGTGCTATAGAAAAATAAATTTTTTAAAATTAAAATTGATAAAATTTTATATAAGAATTACTATGTCACAGAGAAGACTAATAAATTAACTATATTATTAATCGAAAAAAAAGTTTAATCTATAATGAGTGTATATGCATGACTGGACGAAATTTGTCCCTGCATTATTACACATTCATATAATAAATTCACTACAAAAAATGCGGGCTATAGTGTGTAACAAAAAAGTAGACCTATATACGTGACAGTGTAACATTATAGTGTGTAACATAATCCATGCTTGCATTTACTCCTTGTTATTATTGGTGCTACATTTTCAATACCAAAATTCAACACTCGTGATTGACCAATGCAAGGACTTCTTCTTAGTCTTCCTAACATTGCTTCAACTTCAAGTGATCTTCAAGCTATTTATAGCCTTTGTCGGCGTAACTGACGGTGGCTAAGCAAAGAAAAATGACGAGACCACGAAGACCTGTCCATCTCGATGTTGCACAAAGTCTTTGCCCACAGAACACTTAATTGTTTCTGATTCAACAGAATTGCAATAGCTTCCAACAATTAATAAGTAGGTCCAGGTGCAGTTGAAATTGGTGGATTCATCAATGGATATGATAGGAAAACAAATAGCTCACGTATAGGGATGACAATAGGGCGGGGCAGGGCCGAAGGATAGGATCTTCATCCCCGTCCTGCATGGTTTTGTCTTGCCCCATCCCCGCCCCGCCCCGCCCCACATAACAGGGAAAACTTTCTCACCCCATCCCTGCCCCTTAGGGCCTCGCGAAACCCCACCCCGCCCTGTAAAAGTCTACTTTTTGTTAATTTTCCCTACAATTAGTACAATTTTTTTAATGAAACCTATTTCATTAATAACAATATACTTAAAATTACAACTAAATTTATCACATCAAATCAAATCAATTTTTAGAAAAAAAAAAATGAATAATATATCTAAGCGTTTAACAAGACAATCACCCAAAAAAAAAAAAAAAAACACCCTCATAGTATAACACATAACAGAATAAAGGCAGAGAACTACATTGGATAGAATAAAATAAACTAATATTGATATGTTATTTAAATAGTAGGGTTTTAGTGTATAAAAAATTTATAATTATAACCCTTAGCAATGCGGGCGGGGCGGGGTGGGTCTAAAAAGTTTAAACCCATTCCCATCCCACCTCGTGATGCGAGGTTAAAATCTTACCCCATCTTCACCTCATCACCTTTGCGGGGCGGGGAAAAACCGCGTAGGGTGAAACAGGGGCGGGGCGGGGCAAAATTGCCATCCCTAGTTACACAATTTAAAAAATGTTTTGTTGGATGCTTTTTTCTTATTTTATGCCATATCCAATTGTGGATTATGTAGTTACATTATATCTTTTATATTCTTTATATACTTACAAAATATCAGAGATTTTCAAAAATTAATAACTATCTCATGTTTCAAATGATTAAATATCAATTTGTAACATTAATATTGTAAAAAAAAAAAAAAAACAATTTTATGTCTATGGACATTGCCTAGACTTATGATGTGGTTGTTAATCTACATATAAAGCCAAAGCTGAGAAAATTTAATTAGATTCTCAATTTTACGCCACATGGCAATTTAAAATTTTATTTTAATCAAGTGAGTTATTGAGTTCAAAATTCAAATAGATTATCCATATTTATGATCTACAATCCCTAAAAAAAATTCTCTCTCTTGTGCCCGTTGATCTTTGTTGAGGGTCATTTTTTTTTTTGGAATCCGAATAAGAGAAGGAAGTCCAACCTAGCAACATGGGCAGCAAAGAAAGGGCATGCATAAAACAAAACCATTAAGCCTAAGCGGCAGGAATAATGAATCACAAGCCCATAATATAAACAAATGGGTCTTAAAGAAGCAAATGGGCCTAGAAGGCCCGGAAATAGAAAAATGGCACCTATGGGCAGTATGTGGTATAGAAAAGTAAGAATGGACCGCGACAGGCCCAAGGCAATGTAAACAAAGAAAGTAGGGGTTGATGGCAAGCCCATCAACCCCAAGGATGAGAATAAGGAAATTGGGCTGGGGAAGCCTAATCAAGTTAGTAAAGGCTTATGGGAATGCAGAGTTGTAAATGGGCGAAGGAAGTCCAAAGAAAGTAATTAGGCCAGAAAGGTCCAAGGGAAAATGAAAGGGACATTGGAGCCCATAAGTAAGAACACCAGTTGCCATATTAAGCCACTGGGGGAAAGAATGGAACGGCAGGCCTGAAAAGAGGCCTAGCAGGAGCAAATCGCCACGGCAGGAAATGCCAAATAACGTGGTAGGAAGACGGGGTAATTGAGAAGTGGGCTAAAAGAAATAAGAAGCCCAGTGCCAAGTAAAGCCCAGACCGTAAGAGAGCGGGAAATCAAAGTAGCAATTCATGAAAAGCCAGGAACGGACGGCAGGCAGTACAGGCAAAGTCTCCAGTCCACGGCGGACGTATGAGCAACAGGCAGACTTCAGACATATACAAACAAAAGGCACGCGCAAGGCCCAGGCACCACCAGCCTGTACCCAGCCAATACGAGACGTCGTGGGGTCATGGGTCAGAGGTAAAAGGGCGTGGTTTGGTGGTGGGGAGAGGGGAAAACCTGTTTTGGGTTCCTGCTCAAGCTCTTTTGGGGGATACATCCTGCTGGGATGACATACTCACCAAAAGAAGCAAGTCTGAGTGGGAACCATTGGGTGCATGCCATGAGGGATAGAGAGAGAAATAAAAAACATCACCGCGGCAGGAAGAAGTGCCACGGCAGACTAACAAACAAAATAGTTGTCTTTGTCTGTGATAGGGATTGACTCGCAAACGGAACAGTGATGGTCGGCAAGTACACCCAGACCAGACAAAGGTGGTTAAGGAGTAGAATAGTAAAATCCGGTCACGGCAGGCACTATAAAAGGTCTCTGCCGTGAACAGGAGGGGGGACGTAACAACAAGACTAAGGCATACAAAGAGAAAAAACAAAGAGAAAAAGAAACACAACACTGAAAAACACAGTGGTGGAAATCACTAAGGAAAGACTAAGAAAAAAAAAACAAAAGGAACCCAGGGAAAGGAAAGAAGGAAAAGATAAAAGAGAAAGCGATAGAAAGGAAAACAAGAGTTAGTGGCATGCACCGATAGGTCTCTTCCCTTCTCTCCCTCTCAAATCCCTGCTCTCTTCCTTGAATAATTGTCCTGGGCATCATCCATTCAGGTCCACCTTCCTCAAATCCATTAACATTCATAGCAGGATTCTTTTCCTCGAAGGTTAATTGTATTGAGAAGAGGTGTTCTTCCTCTTTGGCTTTGCCCCTGCAGACTAAATCTAATCTAGTTTCTTTGTATTTTGATTAAGCCTTATTACCAATTGCCACTCTTGCTTTATTTGCAAAATCGTTAATATTATTAAGCTTATGGACTGTTTTGTCATTCTCTATTAAAAAAGGAGTACACCTAGTCATTCCAGGATACTCTGTTTTATTTATTTGCATCTATCTGCCATAAACTTCTCTGAAACAGCTCTGCCTACCGTAAACGCACTCCTGGCAGACGAGGCATAGTTTGTGCACAAGCCGTAAGCGCACTCCTGGTAGACGAGGCATAGTTTGTGCACAAGCCGGCCAAATTAAGTTCCAGTTGGACCAATCTCGGCTTCTGCAACCTAGAATACTTGGGCCTACTAACACAAAGAGGCAGCCCAACCCAACACAACAAAAAAGGCCCCTACAATCTTTAAAGGGATTTTTTTTTAACCTTCTTCATGCTTATCTACAAAGGTTGTCCATCTTCCCATCAAATACAAATACCTAATATTTCTCCATCTCTTACCTCTTTCAAGTGCCAAAGGTCTTCAAAACACTAAATCACTACTCCATTTTAAATTATACGCAGTAATACATTACTATTGCTAATAGAATAAGAAATAGTCTCCAAAAACCTAAAACATGACTCAAATATTTTTACAAAAAAAAAAAAAAAACTATTTTAATTCAACGCACTCTATTTATATATATATATATATATATTTTTTTTTTTTTCTCTCTTTAGGAAAATAATTTTAATAACATTTAACAAATTTCCTGCATTGCATAATTTACATGCTAGTAAGCTATAAAGTATAACATACATTTACACCTCCTAAGTTGGGGATGACTTCTAAATTGGTCTCATAACTATAGAAATTTGGAATTTTTATTCTCAAGTATGACATTGATGTCAATATACTCTTTCCATCATGCTTGGACACAAATTCACCTTTAATCCACCTACCAAAAAACATTATTTTTATCCAAAAATAAATAAATAAAACATAAGAAGATAGAAAATAATTACAAAAAATATATTAGAGAAAAAAAAAAGAGAGAGTTCCTCTCCCAATACAGACGAATAATAATCGGTTCCAACTTCCTAATGATTCCCACATCAACATTCAACAATATATATCCAACCTAAAGACCACGCACATCCCAAGTTCATCGCATCTCTAGTCAAAACATTTCAACATATATACCCAATCAAAAATAACTTTTTTTTTGTTAGGACATATGTGATGAATATTAAGAACATATGTCACTATTTTATGTAATTGGCTAATCCTTTGACAAAAGCGCACTTTTCTTGTAATTGGGTAGATCTAGGATATGTTTAATGCTTCAAGAAACTTTTTTTAATTGGTGAGTTGTTTGTGCTACCATGCGCTTTGCATGTTAATTTGATTAATTAATAAACTTGGCTAATTAATCAATTAATTCATCACAAGGGGTCAATACGTTTTTGGCCTATCAAGTGGTATTAGAGCAGGCACACTTTGATTAAGGTTAATCTTTGCTATGTGATCATTAACCCCTGTTTGTCATGGATAAATGACAGTCTCTTGTTATACCTCCTTTATTTGATGGCGTTAACTATGCATACTAGAAAGTACGCATAAGAGCTTTCTTGCAGTCTTTAGATGAGAAAGTGTAGCACGCTGTAGAGATAGGCTGGACCAAGCCTACAGAAGCGCCGGCCGATTGGGATTATGCTAAGATCAAGGCAGCAAACTTTAATAGCAGGGCATTAAATACTCTATTCAGTGCAGTCATTAATGAGGAGTTCAAGAAGATATCCTCCACTGTAACTGCAAAGAAAGCATGGACCATCCTCCAGACAACCTATAAAAGAACTAAGGCTGTCAAGGACTCAAAACTTCAGAGGCTCACTACCAACTTTGAAGAGATCAAGATGTAGAAGGATGAGTTGTTCCATGAGTTCTTGCTAAGCTCAAGGACATAGTGAACTCAGTATTTAATCTTGGGGAAACCATTCTTGAACCCAAGATTGTGAGAAAAGTGCTTAGATCTCTGCCCGAAAGATTCCATGCCAAGATCACTGCAATTGAGGAATCAAAGGATAATGAAAAAATTCCTATGACAAAGTTAGTTGGCAATCTGCAAACCTATAAGTTGGGTTTGACAAGAATCGGGAAGTCGATCAAGAGCAAGAGTATGGCATTGAAGGCCAAGAACAGTGATACCGATAAGTTTTCTAATGATGAAGATTTTAAGATGAAGTCCTACATCGCCAGGCAATTCAAGAAGTTCATGAAGAATGCCAATGCAAAGGGCTTCGACAAGGACCGTAGGCAATCTAGTTTCTCTCAGTTTAAGAGTCAAGACAAAGGGAAGAAGGATGCTAGGGATGGCGGTCAGTACACTGTTCCCTCAGGACCAAAGTGTTTTGGGTGTCAAGGCTTCGGTCACATGAAACAAGAGTGCTCCACATATCTCAAGACCATTGGGAAGAGCAAGGCACTTACTGCTACATTGTGCGACTTTGAGCTTGAGGATGATTTCGACAAAAAGGATGACAGAATCCTAAATGCCTTTATTGCCACTGTCAATCCTATTGAGGGAATTGTTAAAGATGTGGATGAAGAAGAAGACTTGGTAGAGTCTAAATTTGAGAAGATGGATGAATAAGATGACATCCATACAACCTATACAAAGTTATACAACGTCTTAGAAAAGTATGAGAAGTTTTATAGGTTGACCACCAAGAAACTCAGTGATGTGGAGCTTAAGTGAGAAGAAATCTCTACAAAGTTTGATGAAACCAATCAGACTATTGGAGCATTGAGGTTTGAGAAAAATTTCTTAGCTGAGAAGATCAAGAAGCTTGAGGAAGAACTATTCCAAGTCAAAGCTCAGCTAGAAAAGACTTCAAGCACTAAGCTCGATGAGATGCTCTATCTTCAAAAATCTGCTTCCGATCGAATCAGTTTAGAGTATGATTTCTCTTCTCTTAGTATTGCTTCTACTAGTACTACTATTTTTGTTCCTCATGCTAATAATGTTGAAATGGAGAACAATGAAGTTAAAAATGAACTAGCTAGTGAGAACATAGATAAAGGTAAGTCTATCTTAGGAGCACCCCCTAAACTTGCTAATAATGAGACTAAAATCCCTAAGGCTAAAAAAGGAAACTCTCAAAAGCCAAAACAAAAAAAGCAGCATTTCTGTCATCACTGTGGCATAGTTGGACATACTTGACCTAATTGCTACAAGTGGCTAGCAATTTAAAAGAGCAATAGCATGATCGCATCGGGAGATTAGAGTCAGCTTCCATCCTCTCTTTCTCCTCTTGGAGATCTTCTCAAAGCCCTCATGGTCATTGAAACAAAGTTTTCTAAACTTTGTATATCTTGTAGCTTAGATGAGCATCTCTATGTACAACTAAGCAAGTGAGCTTTGTGGCTCGTGTCTGTGATGAGTAAGATTAAGTAATCACTTGAACTTAACACTCGTATCACTCTTTTTGACGGGAAGAACTAGAAAATCCTAAGAGAAAGACATAAATAACAATCTCACCACTGTTGCCCGCCAATCATGAAATCTGTATGCTTTAGCATAGAAAAAAGTGCAATGTCAAATGCTTAACATCATTGGGTATTTCTTTTCTACCTTTTATATGCCCATGTATGATATGCTTATTAAAAGAAAAATATGCAAAGAAAAATAAAAAGTAAAAAGATCAAAATGCTTTATATGATTGTAAACGTGTATTTTAGGAGATGTGGGAGTTATAGAATATACCTCGAAGGTGATAGTTCCCATCAAACAGTTATGATTGTGTGTGAGTTAAAGTGATTTTCTCATATCTCAAATCATCATAACATGTAGACATTTATGCAATTTTGTAATGTATTTCACACACAACACTCTTGATACATGTGCAGGTACAATGTGATTTGGCCATCACAAGGTTTACATGTGTTAATATATGCTCACTAATTTGTCTTGACTTGTTTTTGAAATATAAAATTAGTTAGACTTGTTTAGTGTGTGTGTGTGTGTGTCTGTTTTGGGATCTATGTGCTTAACATTTTTTTGTTGAGAGGTGATTTTGAGAGTTCAAAATGATTGTTTAAATCCTTGGTTGAGCTGCATGTTTGATTGCATTCATGTTTGTGTTTTTCTCTTCTTTGAAAAAAACTATTTTTAAGCAATCTCAACAGCTCCTCGACACCTCTCGACACCTAGCTTTTCTATCAAGCTCTTCAGTTTCTTTTTATCACAATCTTGACACCTCTCGATAGATAGGTCGATCGATCAAGCAACTTACTGTCCCCCTCAATAGCTCTTCGACAGATCCTCGATCCATCAAGCTTCTTTTTGCCTTGGACACTTGCTCGATAGCTGCATCTATCGAACCCTTTAAAGCTTGACACCTCTCCACACCTCTCGATCTATTGAGAATTACTGAGCTTGTATATAAAGGGTTCTCACAATCTTAGACTCGTTTCGCTCGATCTCTCTCGATCTTTCTTGACTCTTCACCTCCCAAAACCTTTTTCACTCACTCCAAACCTCTTCCTCAAGGATTTTTTGGCCTAGATCAAGTTTTTCTTTACTTGGTAAGGGTCCTCCTCCTTTTTCATGCATTTCATCTTTTATGACCTAACTTTTGGGGTTTGATGAAAAATTTGGGACTTCTCAAAATCAAAGAGGTTTTTGCAAAATTTTTGGGATGGATTTTTGTGTTTTCGATCTTAAAACTTCATGCATTACATCTCATTTGCATTATAACATTGTTTCAGGCATTCTTAGATGCGTGTTCACTTTGTTGCACACTTGTGTGCTTGTAGGATTGGATTGGGCTGAGCCCATGATGCAATTATCTTTGCATGTCACATGTTCGTGAATTCTCATGCATACGTACTTTCTATTCAATATATTTTGATATATTTTGCTGCTTAGGACTTTTCTGACTGTCTCTTTCTCCCTCTCTCTCTCTCTCTCTTGTTTATGTTAGTTGCGTCATGGCACCTAAGCATAAATCTACTCCGTCCTAGAGCCCTTTTCGTTCCAGGGCATCCACTTCATTTGATCCTACTCCTTCCTCTATTCGGTTCCGTGATGAGCAAGCTCGAATGGACTTCTCGGAGAACTTTTCTAGATGAGGCGTTCATTCGAAACGCTAAGTCATTTTGTCAAACTTCTCCGACACTGACCTACCCACTGTCATTCACAGTAAGGGTTGAGAGTCACTATGTGACGTCCCGATCACTTGTCCATCCATACTGATCCAGGAGTTTTACTCCAACATGCATGGATTTGATTATTCAGTACCTCTTTTTGTTACTCGCATTTGAGGTACGCGCATTGTGGTCACACCGGATATTGTATCTGATGTGATCCATGTCTTAAGGGTAGAGCATCCTGACTACCTCGGTTGTGAGAGTCTGAGGACTATGTCCAAAGACGAGCTTATATCCGCTTTTTGTGAGTGTCCCTCTAATTGGGGCGAGCATCAGTTTACTCCATGTTCGATCTTTGCTAAAGGTCCTAGATTCATGAACATGGTGATGACTTTTGTTTTACACCGTCTTTCTTACTATAACTCTATTACTGAGCCTCGTACTCGATTTTGCTTTCTGTTTTAGAGCACCTTACTCTAGATTATCCCTCCCATTTTATTCTTTTTATCATAGATGTATATAGGGATACGACGACCCGTGATAAGCTCATCTTCCCTTCAACTATCACGAGGATTTTATTCCATTTTTCTATTCCTTTTCCCGCTTCCGACCACTTCTCCATTATGAGTGCCATAGACACCACTACCGTTAAACGGATTGAGGCGCAGCTATGTTCGAGGTGGTCCAGTACAATAGCTCCTTCTACTCCTACTCCATCCACCTTCGCTCCCTCATCTTCTGTGGGTGGTGTGACTTTAGATGCGATTATGGCGCAGCTTCAGCGCATGGATGCTCACCTTGACACTCTCACTGATGAGTTATGTCAGGTGAACACCCATATCAGTCATATTGCTAGATGGCAGGCTCGCCTTGGTGGCTTTGTAGAGTCTCCCTCTCCTCCTTTCGAGGCATCTGAGGATGATGAGGCATCCAAGGACAATGACGACTCCGACAACGATGAGGATGGTAAGGATGGAGATGCTAGCTCACCCAGCGATGATGAAATGTCTACTTGATACTCTTACCCTTTGTCACTCGTGACAAAAATGGGAAGTAGTTTTGGATATGAGAGTAGTCATTCTCATAGGAGGAGGGTTAGTATAGGAGATTTTTTTTAGGAGGAGTGTTGATTTTGAGGGATGTAATGAGGTTTTTATGTATGAGATACATTATATCTTGTATATTGGTCTTGTGACCATTTTGACATACATTGTAGTTATATTTGCTTTATATATATTGATGTATGTTTTTCATCTACCCTTACATATGTTGTTTCTTTTCTCTCTTTATGCACATGTCTCTTATTACTTGTATGCAATTTATTATTTCTGTTTCACACTAAGATGCCGTGATGAATTTTGTTTAAAGTATTTCAGAAATACATGTTGTCAAAGTCTACTTGCCATAAACTCTCTTCTTGCAAAGTTTTTCAAGAGTTTGTGTTAAGATAGATTTTATTGTATTTAATAAGTGAATATGAGTTGAGTGATTTATGATTTTTCTCATATCTCATTTGTTTGTTGTGGTTTTGTCATAGATTGCCAAAGGGAGAGGTTGTAAAGACATATGTGATCAATGTTAGAAACATATATTACTATTTTATGTAATTGGCTAATCATTTGACAAAACGCACTTTACTTGTAATTGGGTAGATCTAGGATGTGTTTAATTTTTCAAGAAACTTTGTTTCAAGTTCAAGTGTTAAAGCCATACAAGTTTGTCCAAGAATTAAGTGAGAAAGTGCTGTTCATTAAAGCTCGACAACTAGCATTTATTAAGATTTAAAGAGAGTTGTTTCAGCCCGAAGCTTGATAGTTGCTCGACAGATAGGGTTAGGGGTGTACACGGTTCGGTTCGGTCAGTTTTAGAGAGGTTTTTTGTGCCACGCCTATAGGGTGCGGTTTCACCCTATGCTTGACCGCACCTCACTTTTGGAAGGTAAGAACTGACCTACACAAGGTGTGGTTAATCATAGCGGCTCGGTGCGGTTCATTCGGTTATATGGGCTGGACTTTTAAAAATCACTATTCTAAGTTTTAGGCCTTTAAAAAATAGCATTTTGAGTCCATTTAAACTTTTTTTTAAATGACTTCTTTTTAACTGAGCCTTTCTTTATCAAGTTTCAACCACAAGAACACAAAATCTCAACATGTCACAAGACTCACAACATTCCAAATTAGATACACAATTATAGAGTATCAAGTCTCAACTATAATATGACTTAACTCTCAACTTGTCAAATTAAACATGTGTTTATTAAATACATTAACACATATTAATAAATCTAAACCTGTCACAACATTTCAAATCAAATACACAATTATAAAGTATCAAGTCTCAACCATAACAAGAGAAAATAACCCTTAAAACAAAATCAAACAGCATAGAAAAAAAAAATCAAACATTAGTAAACTCAAAAATATATTATAAATAGTATGAGAAAATACCCAAGAACTCTTTAAGCCTTTAAGATTTAGTCCTTTACTAGGCTGAAGCTGAATCTCTTAAATTACCCCCGAAATTACAAGAAAATAACCCAAAAAAAAAAAAGAAAAAGAAAAAGAATCAACAAGAAACATTCAATGAACTCAAAATAAAACAAAAACAAAAAAAACAAAAAAAAATTAGGGGTTAGGGTTATCAAAGATAGAACTACATAGTGGTAGAGCCACAGTGGAGACGAAGATGAGAAGGAGACTGACTGAGTGCAAAAGATTAGAGAAAAATGGTTAGGTGGGAGCCTAAGAATATGAGATTGAGACTGAAACTTTAATATTTGTTTGGCGGGATTAGAGTTTGGAAGAAAATGAAGGTGAGTAGGTGACTGAGCTAAGTGACTGAGTGAGTTGAGTATGAGAGAAAAAGTCTAAAAAAGAGAGAAAGAGACAAGTTAGAAAACTGGGTATCGGGTATGTGTCTGGCTGAGAGTAAATGAGAAAAAAAAAATCTTACACACAGTGACTTTAGTCTTTAAGTCCTTCTTCTTCTTTTTTATTTTTTTTTTATTTTTATTTTTTATGGGAGTGACTTTAAGTCTTAAACACTAACCAAACGGCATTGTTTTTCTTTTTTCTTTTTTTAAAATGTAAGACAACTTAGACAAGACAACTATTTAGACTTTAAAACTGACACATGCTAACACTTTTTATTTATTGATGATAGGCACACTAACATTATTATTATTATTATTTTTTTTTTTGACTTTGTACGCAGGTGAGAAACTAAAGAGTCCTCATAAAAAAAAGAATAAGAAAAAAAAAAGAAACTGAGAGAACAGAGCATGGCATGCTCTATTTAAACTGAGAAACTAAGAGACTGAGAGCACAGCGTGCTCTGTTTAAACTGAGAAACTGATAGCACGCCGTGCTCACTGCTCAGTAAGCCATATATTAAAATAAAATAAAATAAAAATTATATAGATATTAAACATACTCAGTGCGGTTCGGTTAGCAGCGGTGTGCACGTCTCGGCGCCGATGGCCGCCCCGATCCAACATCGGTACTAAAGAAACGCCGCCGACCACCATGTCGGAAACCTTCGGTAGAGCCCTAAGAGGGGCGGATCGCTGCGGTCAGACCGGTTTCAGTCGATGTTAGCAGATCAATGAACAGGCCTAAATAGGGTATCTGTCGAGGTTTATGAATTTCAAGTTTTCCAGGACTGTTTTTCAAAAATCCATGAATGTATGTTTGGGCTTTCTTTTCTCACAACCCTAAACATATATAAGGATTATTTTAAGGGCCGTAAAAGGTGACACAAGTTGCACAAGAGCAAATTTCACAAGTGTGAAGAAGAGTGTGACCGCAAATCTAGTTTTGCCCTAGTTCTTCAAGAAGCTGCTATGTTTGTACACCATAGGATTTTGTGATCAAGCAACTTCATGATCTTCATCGTCTGGATGAACTGAAGAACTTTGCAGCCAACATCCTTCTCAAGTTGGTGATCAAGTCGCATACTGGGATCCGCACAATTGGTTAGTCACGTACATGGAGCTATGCATTGAAAATGAGAGATTGTCACTACAGAACAAGTCCAATTGGGTATTGGGGTAAGGGTTTAACTGTAGGTTGGTCTAAAGTACTGGGATTCTTTTACTTGTAACCGCTTGTTGTGATAATAGTGGATTCTCAGGAGTGGTGACCTTAAAATCACCTGGTAGGGATTTTGCCACGGAGGTTTTTTCCATTCATAAATATATCACCGTGTCAATTTATTTTCCACTGTATACTTAGTTTAATTGGTGATTTGTTTGTGCTACCACGCGTTTTACATGTTAATTTGATTAATTAATAAACTTGGCTAATTAATCAATTAATTCATCACAAAGGGTCAATACGTTTTTGGCCTATCTTTTTTTTTTTTTTTTTTTTTTTTTTTGGTAATTTGATACTTACAATAAGAGAGGGGAAATTTGAATCTTAGATTTTGACACCAGGAGTATCAGCCAGTTGAACTATAAGACTCTTAACAAATAATATTCATTTAGAATTAACAAACTATAAACATACAAAAAAAAAAAAAAAAAACACACACACACACACACACACACACAAAATAATTGTTTCATAATAGATTACAATGCATTTATTGTTGCTCAAATTAATTGCTTTGCCAGGTAAAAAATAATACAAGAAAATAAAAAATTCAAAGTTAATTGTACTTAAGATTAAGATTATTGTTAAGATTAACTATTATTACTAAATTAATTATTTATGTCTAGTAATGTTCTTTGTCTTTTTAATATAAAGATGATATCCAAAAGACAAATGCTCAACTAACTTTATTAAATATTCAACAAGTCACCGACCATTACATAAAGGATTGATAAAGATTAACTATTATTACTAAATTAATTATTTATGTCTAGTAATGTTCTTTGTCTTTTTAATATAAAGATGATATCCAAAAGACAAATGCTCAACTAACTTTATTAAATATTCAACAAGTCACCGACCATTACATAAAGGATTGATAAAGGATTCAGATCTTCTAGATTTCCTAGAGTACTCTACCAAATAGATTTCATTAAATCTTTACCATTCCTTAATAATTTAATGATCTAGATTTTACCATGTCATCTTTCCACTAATAATAATCTTAATAATTATGTTTTTTTTTTTTTTTTGAAATTGAATATTCATTCATAGAGGAAAAATTACAACCAAATCAGAACACACAAAAACAAACCAGAGAAGAAAACAGGACAGAGGCACCAAAATAGACCAAAACCCAACCTAATCTAGCTATAAGCATCTGTACGAAGAAGGTCAGCTACAAACTCTAGAGCTGTACCAAACCAACTCTTCAAATCTCCAGACCTCTTGGCATATTGTGCAAGTTCATGGGCTACCTTGTCGCCATTCCTGCTTATGTGTTTGGTCACTACCAATTGAAATTTTGACATTTCTTGGATAATACTAGCAATAATGTGATCAGCCACTCCCCTGCAATCTTTGGCTTGAACTGCTTAAATAGAAAAAAGATGACCCGACTTCTTCTTTTCTTTCTTTTCCAAATTCGGCAAGCTAAAATCATTTCTTCTCTTGAGTGATTGCTTGAGTTAAGCCTTCTTGACTAGTTTTTTCAGTCCTGATTTTCAGTCCTTAGATGATCTTTCGGGTCTTAGTATAATGGATTCCATAGGCTTTTCCTGTGCTCTTCCGAAAGAAGCATCTGGAAATGACTTGTCATGGGCTTATGCAATGAAGAATGATTTGCTCGAGAAAAAAAATCTTGTGCTTATATGGGCAGTCGCTTCCATTTTCAAAAACTAGAGAAGGGGATTTTCCTACAAAAGATGAAAAGTGATTAGCTTTAAATGGGATGCCTTGTGTACTTGGCTAGCTTTCCTTTGCTTATCCATGTGAGAGCGTTCATGCCTCATATTGATGAGTCACTTCTCTCCCTTGAAAGCCTATTCATAGGAGTTAAGCGTTGATTCCTACCTTTAATGATAGGCCAAAAATGTATTGACCTCTTGTGATGAATTAATTGATTAATTAGCCAAGTTTATTAATTAATTAAATTAACATGCAAAGTGCATGGTAGTACAGACAAATCACCAATCATCTAAAGTATGCAGTGGAAAATAAATTGATACGATGATTTGTTTACGAATGGGGAAAACCTACACAGCATAAACCCCACCGGGTGATTTTAAGATCATCACTCTCGAGAATCCACTATTATCAACACAAGCGATTATAAGTAAAGAAATCCCAGTACCTTATACCAAGCTACAATTGAACCCTTACCCCAATACTCAATTGGACTTGTTCTATAGTGACAATCTCTCTTTTTCAATGTATGGCTCCTAGTACGTGACTAACCAATTACGCGAATCCCAGTACGCGACTTAATCACCAACTTAAGAAGGATGTTGGCTGCAAAGTTCTTTTGTTCATCACACGATGAAGATCATGAAGTTGCTTGGTCACAAAACCCTATGATGTACAAACACAGCAGCTTCTTCAAGAGAAAGAAGAACTAGGGCAAACTAGGTTTTCAGTCACACTTTTCTTCACACTTGTGGAATTGTGCTCTTATGCAACTGTACGTAACCTTTTACGGCCCTTAAAATAATCCTTATATATGTTTAGGGTTGCGAGAAAAGAAAGCCCAAACATACATTCACGGATTGGATGAAAATCAGCTTTGAAAAATTGAACTTCATAAATCTCGACAGATACCCTATTTGTCAAGCAGCTGTAGAGCCTCAGGCTGAAATAACTCTCTTTAAACCTCGAGAGATACTAGCTATTGAGTTTTAATGAACAACACTTTCTTACTTGTTTCTTGGACAGACCTGCATGGCTTTAACACTTGAACTTGAAACCTTGTTTCTTGAAGTATTAAACACATCCTAAATCTACCCAATTACAAGTAAAGTGTGTTTTGTCAAAGGATTAGCCAATTACATATAATATTGACATATGTTCATAACATTGAATTACATATGTCCTAACAATCTCCCTCTTTGGCAATCCGTGACAAAACCACAACAAACAAATGAGATATGAGAGAAGTCATAAATCACTCAACTCATATTCACTTGTTGAATACAATAAAATCTATCCTAACACAAACTCTTGAAAAACTTTGCAAGAAGAGAGTTTATGGCAAAAAGACTTTGACAACCTGTATTTCTAAAACACTTTAAACAAAACTCATCAAGACATCTTAGTGTAAAATAGAAATATAAGATTGCATACATGATATAAGAAGCATGTGCATAAAGAGAGAAAAAAAACAACACATGTAAAGATAGGTGAAAGAACTGTAATAACAACCTCAAATGTATATATATCAACAAGTATAAGGTTTGCTATCACAACATGATCACAAGATCTAAGGTACATGAACAATGTATCTAAAAAAGAGAAAAAAAAAAAAAAAGATACATAAAGTCCTCATTACATCCCTCAAAATATGAACACTCCCCCTAACAAAATTCTCCTATACTAACCCTCCTCCTATGAGTATGAACTACTCTCATATCCAAAACTACTCTTTCTTTTTGTCACGAGTGACAAAGGGTAAGTATATTAAGTAGACATCTCATCAGCACTGAAAGAGCTAGCATCATTATCCTCAGCATCAATAGCATCACCATCACCATCATTGCCCTCATCCTTAGAAGCCTCTAGAGTAGGAGGAGGAGAAACAACGAAGCCAACCATGATTGCCTGTCGTCATGTAATACGACCAACACGGGTGTTCACCTGACACAACTCATCACTGAGAGTGTCAAGGCGAGCATCCATGCGTACAAGTTGTGCCATGATGTCCTCAAGAGTCACAATGCCCATAGAAGAAGAAGGAACGGATGTGGATGGAGCTATAGAAGCTGGAGGAATCGCCGTCCCGGACCACCTCGAACATAGCTGCGCCTCACTCCATTTAACGGTAGCAACGTTTATGGCACACATGACATGGAAGTGGTTGGAAACGAGAAAGGGGACAAAAAAATGGCGTAGAATCCTCGTGATAGCCAAAGGGAAGTTGAGCTTATCGCGGGTCGCCATATCCCTATACACGTCTATGAGGGAAAGAATAAAATGAGAGGAAAAATCTATAATAAGATGCTCTAAAAGAGAAAGCAAAAATTGAGCACGGGGCTTTGTAATGGAGTTATAATGAGATAAAGGATGCAAAACAAAAGTCATAACCATGTTAATAAACTTAGGACCTTTAGTGAAAGTCGTATAAAAAGTGAACTGACGATCACCCCAATCAAAGGGACACTAACAAAAAAAGGATATAAACTCGTCTTTAGATACGGTCTTAAGACGATCACAACCAAGGTAGTCAGGATGCGCTACCGTAGGGACATGGAGCACATCAGATACAATATCTGGAGTGACCACGATGCATGTATCTTGAACGCGAGTGACAAGGAGAGGCATTGAATAATCAAATCTATGCATGTTGGAGTAGAACTCATGTATAAGCACGGATGGACAAGTGACCGGAACGTCACACAGTGACTCCTAACCCCTACTGTGAATGATAGTGGGTAGGTCAGTGTCAGAGAAGTTCGACAAAATGACTTGGCATTCCGAATGAATGCCTCGTCTAGAAAAGTTCTCTGAAAAGTCTTGTCGGGCTTTATCATCACGGAACCGAACATGAGAGGGAGTAGGATCAAAAGAAGAAGATGCCCCAGAATGAAGAAGGTTTTGGGATGGAGTAGATTTACGTTTAGGTGTCATGACGTAACTAATGTAAACAAGAGAAAGAGAAGGAGAGCTAGAGACACGCAAAAAAGCACCAATCACTATCAATATTTAAGAAAATAGAGAATGTAAAGTACGTATGCATGAAAATACATGAGCATGTGATATGCAATAGTAAAAACATCATGGGCTCAGCCCAATCTAATCCTACCAACACACAATCATTTCAACAAAGTAAACATACATCTAAAATGTATGAAATATTGTTATAACACACATTTGATGCAATGCATGATGATTTAAAGCCATTTTTACAAAGCCCATCCCAAAAATTTCACAAAAACTCCATTAATTTTGAAAAACCCCAAAGTTTATCAAAAATCTCAAAAGTTAGGTCAAAAGATATGAAATGCATGAGAAAGAGGGAGAAATCAACATACCAAATGAAGAAAAATGATCTTGAGGCCGAACAACACTTGGGAAAGGAGTTTGAAGTGAGAAAGAGAGGTTTTGGGAGGTGAAAAGTCTATAGGAGTTGAGAGAGATCGAGAGAAATGAACCTGAAATCCCGCAGATCCTATATATAGAACCTCTTATATCTTAATAGATCGAGAGGTGTCGAGGTTTAAACTTCGACAAATGCAGCTATCGAGCAACTATCCAAAGGTGTCCATAGCAAAAAAAGGCTCGATGGATTGAGAAGCTATCGAGCATCTATCGAGAAGCTATCGAGATTGCGATAAATAAAAAATAAAAAATAAAAACTGAAGAGCTCGATAGATAGCCTAGCTGTTGAGAGGTGTCAAGGAGCTATCAAGATTGCTTAAAAAAATTTTCAAGAAGAGAGAAACACAGACATGAATACAATCAAACATGCAACTCAACCAAGGATCCAAACACCATTAATCTCTCAAAAACATCTCTTAATCAAGAAAAATGCAAGCACATAGATCCAAACACACACACACACACACACACACTAAACACGTCTAACCAATTTTATATTTAAAAAAGAAGTTAAGATAGTTTAGTATGCATACATTAACACATGTAAACCTTGTAATGGCCAAATCACGTTGTGTCTGCACATGTATCAAAAGTAGCAAAGAATATTGCGTGTTGTATGTGAAAAATATCGCAAGATTGTATAAGTGTCTACATGTTATGACGATTTGAGATATGAGAAAATCACTTTAACTCACACACAATCATAACTATTTGATAGGGACTATTACCTTCGAGGTACATTCTATAACTCCCACATCTCCTAGAATACATGCTTGCAATCATATATAAAACATTTTGATCTTTTTGCTTTTATTTTTCTTTGCATATTTTCCTTTTAAGCAAACCATGCATGGGCATATATGAGATAGAAAAGAAATACCCAATGATGTTAAGCATTTGACATTCCACTTTTGCTATGCCGAAGTATACAAATGTCATTTCATGATTGGCAAACAACAATGGGGAGATGGTTATTTATGCCTTTCTCTTAGGATTTTCTAGTCTTTCCCGTCAAAAAGAGTGGTATGAGTGTTAAGTACAAGAGATCACTTAACGTTACTCATCACAAACACAAGCCACAAAGCTCATTTGCTTAGTTGTGCATAAAGATGCTCATCTAATCTATAAAAGATACAAAGTTTAGAAAATTTTATTTCAATGGCCATCTAAGGTACACAAGAACCAATGTACACAAACACACATTGTTTTTGTATTTTTCAATTTTTTTTTATTTTTATATGAAAAACAAAATAAAACAAACTGAAAAGTAACCAAACAAAAACATGTTAAATAAGACAAAGCAATGAATAAAACTAGACTGACTTAAAACATGAAAGCAAAACACACAAGTAATACAAAAACAAAAAGACGAAAGAGAGAGAGAGGAAAAAAAAGTGATAGAATCACTTGGATCCCTTTTCCTTCCACACCTTGGAAGAACCTTTCCATTTAGCAAACCCTTGATTCGGTGGTGAGGGGGAAGAGTTAAAACCATTCAAGTTCGAAAGGAACATGAGGGCTCTATGAAGATCTCCAAGAGGAGCAAAAGAGGATGAAAGCTGATTTTGGTTTCCCGACGCTATCATGCTGTTGCTCTGTTGAGTGGCTAGCCACTTATAGCAATTTGGTCGAGTATGTATAGTTGCGCCATAGTGATGATAGAAATGCTGCTTTTTTTGTTTTGGCTTTTGAGAGTTTCCCTTCTTAGCCCTAGGGTTCTTAATCTCTTTCTTATCAAGCTTAGGGGATGCTCCTAAGATAGATTTACCATTGTCTATGTTCTCACTAGCTAATTCATTTTTAACATCATTGTTCTTAATCTCAATATTATTAGCAGGAGGAACAAAAACAGTAATACTAGCAGAAGCAATACTAGGAGAAGAGAAATCATACCCTAAACCAGTTCGATTAGAAGCCGATTTCTGAAGACTGAGCATCTCATCGAGCTTAGTGCTTGAAGTCCTTTCCAGTTGAGCTTTAACTTGGAATAGTTTTGCCTCAAGCTTCTTAGTTTTCTTAGCCAAGAAATTATTCTGAAATCTCAGTGCTTCAATAGTCTGATTGGCTTCATCAAACTTTGTAGAGATTTCTTCTTGCTCAAGCTCCACATCACTAAACTTCTTGGTGGCCAATCTATACAACTTCTCATGCTTTTTAGAGACCTTGTATAACTTTGCATAGGCTCTGTGGATGTCATCTTGTTAATCCATCTTCTCAAACTTAGACTCCACTAATTCCTCTTCTTCATTTACATCTTCAACAATCCCCTTAGTAGGATTTATAGTGGCAGTGAAGGCATTTAGGATTCCATCATCCTCATTATTGGAGTCATCCTCAAGTTCGATGTCGCTTAAAGTAGTAGCAAGTGCCTTGCTTTTTCCGATGGTCTTGAGATAAGTAAGGCACTCTTGTTTCATGTGATCGAAACCTTAACACCGAAAGCACTTTGGTTCTGAGGGTACAATATATTGACCGCCATCTCTAGCATCCTTCTTCTCTTTGTCTTAGCTTTTAGACTAAGAAGAACTCGAATGTCTGTGGTCCTTGTTGAAGCCCTTTGCATTGGCATTCTTCATGAACGTCTTTAATTGCCTTGTAATGTAGGACTTCATTTTAGAATCTTCATCATTTGAAGACTCATTAGTATCATTACTCTTGGCAAACCTAACTCATAGGTTTACAGATTGCAAACCAACTCTATCAAAGGAATTTTGTCAATATCCTTTGATTCTTCATGCTTTTACTCTTCCTCGATTTCCTGATCCTTGTCAAACCTAACTCATAGGTGAAATCTCTCGGGTAGAGATCTAAGCACTTTTCTCATAATCTTGGGTTCAGGAATGATTTTCCCAAGATTAAAGGCTGAGTTCACTATGTCTTTGAGCTTGGCATAGAACTCATCAAACGACTAATCCTCCTCCATCTTGATCTCTTTAAAGTTTGTAGTGAGCCTCTGAAACTTTGAATCCTTGACAGCTTTAGTTCCTTCATAGGTTGTTTAAAGAATGGTCCATGCTTCCTTAGCAATTTCAATGGAGGATATCTTCTTGAATTCTTCATTAGTGATTGCACTGAATATAGCATTCAGTGCCTTACTGTTAAAGTTTACCGCCTTGATCTTAGCATCATCCCAGTCGGCCAGCGCTTCTGTAGGCTTAGTCTAGCCTATCTCCATAGTTTGCCACACTTTCTCATCTAAAGACTGCAAAAAAGCTCTCATGCGTACTTTCTAGTATGCATAGTTAGTGCCATAAAATAAATGAGGTATAATAAGAGACTATCCTCTATCCATGACAAACAGGGGTCAATGGATCACACAGCAAAAATTAACCCTAATCAGAGTGTGCCTACTCTGATAGCACTTGATAGGCAAAAAATGTATTGACCCTTTGTGATAAATTAATTGATTAATTAGCCATGTTTATTAATTAATCAAATTAACATGCAAAGCGCATAGTAGCATAAACAAATCACCAATTATCTAAAGTATGTAGTGAAAAATAAATTGACACGGTGATTTGTTTATGAATAGGGAAAACTTACATGGCAAAAACTTCACCGGATGATTTTAAGGTCACTACTCCCAAGAATTCACTATTATCAAAATAAGCGGTTACAAGTAAAGGAATCCTAGTACCTTATATCAACTTACAGTTGAACCCTTACCACAGTACCCAATTGGACTTGTTCTGTAATGATAATCTTTCCTTTTCAATGCACGACTCCCAGTATGTGACTAACCAATTGCGCGGATCCCAGTACACGACTTAATCACTAACTTGAGAAGGATGTTGGTTGCAAAGTTCTTTTATTCATCACACAATGAAGATCATGAAGTTACTTGGTCACAAAACCCTATGGTGTACAGACACAGCAACTTCTTCAAGAGAAAGAAGAACTAAGGCAAACTAGGTTTCTAGTCACACTTTTCTTCACACTTGTGGAATTGTGCTCTTGTGCAATTGTGTGTAACCTTTTACAGCCCTTAAATAATCCTTATATATATTTAGGGTTGTAAGAAAAGAAAGCCTAAACATACATTCATGGAAAATCAGCTTTGAAAAACTGAACTTCATAAATCTCGATAGATACCCTATCTGTCAAGCAGCTGTCGAGCCTCGGGCTAAAATAGTTCTCTTTAAACCTCGATTGATACTAGCTGTCGAGTTTTAATGAACAACACTTTCTCACTTGATTCTTAGACAGACTTGCATGGCTTCAACACTTGAACTTGAAACCTTGTTTCTTAAAGCATTAAACACATCCTAGATCTACCTAATTACAAGTAAAGTGTGTTTTGTTAAAGGATTAGCCAATTACATAAAATATTGACATATATTCCTAACATTAAATCACATATGTCCTAACATTTAACTCATTTATTCATCTTAGGCGTAGTTCCCGAGGGTATATCCCCCGGGGACCACCCTAGTTACATTCCTTGTTCACTACTTGCTATGAATTAAGAGTTAGTAGTACACTATGAGTTATGAGCTAGTAGTACTAGGCTAACAATAGCTGTAATAGGAATAGCAATGATAGGAAAAGCTATAGGACTCTAATACCTTACTATAGTTCTCTCTTAGCCTTTTCCTCTATCGATAATAGGGCTTTTATTGAACTCTCTTTAAGGAGTACTACTACTACTATAAAGCTTCCAGTATTAACTACCCCTTTATGGTAAGGTAAACCTTACCCCCCCTCCTTAAGGACGAAGGTTGTGGCCACTCCAATTCATCACCAGTTAGGCATATGGACCCTTCGAAAAGCCTGTATTAAGCAAATAGCCATGTCACAAGACTTTCAAGGAGAAAGAATAGAAAGCTTGAAAAGGGCTTTTTCATGATGATATACCAATTGTTATTATTTCTTCACGGCTGGTTCTAAACGCTGGCTGTTATTACAGTACGTCGTTAGTTAACATTCGATCTTTCCTAGAAACGCACTTCCTATTAATAGAGAGGAGGAGAAAAAATAGAGCTTATGATTAAAAAGAAAGTCAAAGCATTATTCCAATTTAAGAACCACATCCAAACCCAACCAGAAATCCTGAACTATTTGGCTGAAGTCCACCTGCCATAGGCACATTCGATGGATTCCGTGTATACTTTACGCTTAAAGGCTCCTATCATCCTGGAGTCCTTTTTCAAGGATTCCACCATTCCTTATGATCAATACACATGGCTAGACATAGCACAAAGCCTCACTCAAGAGGTCCATTTCGGGGATATAGTAACTTGAGATGACCTCAGTCTGCTCCTAGACCAGTTGCAAAATCCAGGTAGTGCATTATTTCTGAAAGCCCTTGCACTAGTAATGTCATAAGTGGCAGGATAGGGGGTAAAATTGCTTAAATCAAAAGAGAAAGAGAAAGATTGGGCAAATTGTACTTGGGATGAGTAACACAGGCCAATCGATGAAATGATAGAAAACGACGCGTAAGTTGATCCCTAAACAAAGGGTACATAGGCAACTTGGAAAAAGACACTAGGTTCAGTCCCATATCTTGGTGCTTACTCTTCCTAAAAGATAGTTCCTTGTGTGTACTATTACAATACAGGTTTCCATTCCTTGCCTCACACCAGATAAGAAGGCAAGGGTCCGAAAAGGAGTGGCATAGGCATAACCTGAACCAACTATCAGTAAAGTAGCCGGGCGGGGCATGGAACCCTTTCATAAGGCGAAGTGAGCTTTGATTACGCGAACCAAGGCCTTTGCAATAGGCCTAGTGATTGGTAATAGCCAAGGGAAGAAAGACCATATGAGACAAAACGATCTACAGTCCAAAGCCTGTGCTATATGTGCAGCATCCCTGTTCACAAAGTAATATTTCGAGGAAATGCAGTTGTCTTTCACCATGATATTTTCCAAGCCTAACATTTGTGCTAGGACAATGCTTTATTCCATGGCAATGGCTTCAGTTTCCTCAATTGCAAAATTACCAGGTAAGGGCAAGCTAATGGCTCCAACCACCTGCTTTTCCCAGTCCCTAATCACAACACCCACACTAGAATGACCATTCATGGCCGGAATAGCTCCATCCACATTTATGAGGAACACACCTTCTAAGGGAGGCTTCAATGCTCTAACCTCATCCCATTTTTCCTGTAACCAGTAAGTTGTTTTCATTTTTAAAATCTTCAATCATATGGATTGCTGTCCCCTATACTTGGTCCGCTGTTGTTTTATTGGCTTCATAAACCAATTGATTTCTGTGATACCATATTGCCCATGCTACTCCAAACAACTTTCCAAATCACTTTGAGCCCCTTGACTTATTATGGATAAAGCCAGGTCAGATATGTCACAGTTACATTCTGAAATTCTTGTTGGACAATCATTCCAATTTGACCAGACAGCTTTGGCAAGATCACACTTTAGGATGGCATGCTCCACTATTTCCAATTCTTTTCTACAGAAGGGGCAAATGGCATCAGTTTGAACTCCTCTCTTATTTAAATTCATCATAGTAGGGATCGCATTCATACATATTTGCCAAGAAAAAATGTGAACTTTTTTGGGATATTTAAGTGTCACATCTTCTTCCATAGAGAGGTTCGCACATCTCCCACCGAAGATTCTTCCTATAAGTTTGAATTCAGCACTTGCCTTGCTACATAGTAAGCACTCTTCACAGGGAAAAATCATTTCTTATTGCCCACCCATATTATGGAGTCTTCTAGTAAGTGATAGCTTATGGGGATGTTAAGAATTGTTTCCACCTCAAAAGGGAGGAAGATATTGTCCAGTGTATCTTTTCTCCATCTTCTTGTGTCTACGTCTATGAGTGTTGATACCATTGGGAAGTCCCCAAAGTCTTTTGCCGGGGATGTGACCCTGTGGGTTGTAGGGGTTGGTAGCCATTTATCATCCCAAATATGAATCATTTTTTCATTGCCCACTCTCCATCTAGTGCCTTGCTTAAGAACCCCCAAACTTTTGTGGATACTCCTCCATGCATAGGATGGGTTGCTCCCCAAATTGGCACTAAGGACATCACAATTTGGGAAGTATTTGGCTTTGTATATCCTGCCATCAATGAGGACGGCTCTTCATGCATTTGCCACCCTCATTTAGCAAGCATAGTAAGATTAAAAGCTTGAAGGTTCCTAAATCCCATACCTCCTTCCCTTTTTGCTTTGCACATCTTTAACCAGCCAACCCAAGCAATTTTTTATTCTTGTTGCCTTTGTCCCCACCAAAAATTCCTCATCATTCCTTCAATGTCATCACATAGGCCCTTTGGGAGTAGGAAACATCCCATTGTATATGTTGGCATCGCCTGTGCCATAGCCTTTATCAAAATTTCTCTACCTCCAATGGATAACAACTTTTCCTTCACCCCATCAGCTTCTTCTCTACCCTCCCTTTTATTTCACTGAAGACTTGTTTCTTAAACCTGCCAATCATTAAAGGAGATCCAGATATTTATTGGGTTAAGCATCCTGCATTGGGCCGAGGCTTTCTTTCACTTTAGCTCTTTTCTCTTCTTCAGTATTTTTGCTAAAAAAAACACAGAGGATTTGTTTGTGTTAATTTCCTGGCCTGATGCTTCTTCATACTTCTAAAGTATATCTAGTAGTTCACCTCTTTCTTGCCTAATTGCTTTGCAATATAAAATGATGTCATCAGCAAAGAGAAGATGGGTGATAGTAAGGCAGTTTCTACCTATGGAAATTCCAGAGAGTCTCTTGTGCCTAGCTACTTCCAACATTAATCCTGTAAAACCTTTTGAAACTAAAAGAAATAAGTATGGGGATATTGGGTCTCCTTGGCGTAAACCCCTTGTAGGGGTTATATAGCCACGGGTAGCTCTATTGATAAGCACACAATAAGTTACAGTAGTAATGCAATTCATAATAAGATTCATCCATTTTTCATTAAACCCCATTTTCTCCATGACTTTCTTTAGGAAATTCCATTCAACTCGGTCATAAGCCTTGCTCATATCAAGCAACTAGGACATTACCTGTTGTAAGACAACTGGAATAAACGCACTTTGATTTTCTAAAATAATGGTGGAGAGGATTGGTTTAAGTTTATTTGCAAGGACTTTTGAGATGATTTTGTAAGACACATTGCACAGACTTATAGGCCAAAAATCACTCATTTTGGATGAGCAATTTGTTTTTGGAATAAGGGCAATATTAGTTTGGTTTAGGGCTGCTATTGATGCATTTGAGTTTAGAACATTCAGTATAGTATTAATTACATCATCTCAAATGACATCCCAATATTTTTGGTAAAAGATAACAGACATACCATCAGGGCCCGGTGCTTTTGTTGGATGCATATTCCAAATAACTTGAATAATTTCCTACTTTTAAAATTCCTTTGTGAGTTATTTATTCATCTCTTGAGTGAGCTACTTCCTCTATTCAGGTTGGAGAGGAGGTAGAGAATAGCTCTTTGAAATATTATGTTGCTATGCTTGCAATGCCCCCCATATCCTCGTGCCATCTTCTATCTTTATCCCATAGCCTTCTAATCTCATTTTTCTTTTTTCGTTGGGATGCTTTGTAGTGGAAGTATTGAGTGTTCCTGTCACCCTTCTGAAGCCATTGGACCCTTGACCTTTGATGCCATCTGGTCTCTTCCTCGTCTAGGAGCTCATTAATCTCTTTTCGAAGCTCATTTATTTCTGCTCCCCTATTGCCATCCTTGTCTTCTAAAACCAAAGCTTGGAGAGTCTTCCTTTTCTCTTGAATTTTTTGAGGATTATAGCCAACGTTTGTTCAACTCCATCTAGTTAAACCAGCTACACATTCTTTTAGACCTTCAACCAACCCAATAATTGATTGTATACCTGAGAAATTTGTCCACTTATCTTGTATAACTTCCTTGTATTTTTCATACTTAGTCCAAGCAGCTTCAAAGTGGAATTTTCTCTTCCTATATATGGGTGGATTTTTTTGGTTTGTCAAGAAGATGGCATAGTGGTCAAATGTTGACTCCACAATGTGAAACACTTTAGAGTTTCGGAAATGCTCTATCCAATCCACTATAGCTAATATTCTATCCAATCTTAGTTGGATTCTTCCCCTCCCATTTCTTTGGTTGCACCAAGTGAAATCTGGCCCTTCAAATCCCATGTCTTGGAAATTACAGATATTTATAGCCGCCCTAAAACCCTCAATTTGTTGCTGGGATCTTTCTAGACGTCCTATTTTCTTTGTTGCCAATAAAATGTCATTGAAATCTCCCAAACATCCCCATGGCATTTGGTACTAGGAATTGAGATGTCAAAGCAAATTCCATGATCCTCTCCTCAAGCTTGTTTCTGGGTTTCCATAGAACCCTGTCATCCTCCACTTGAATCCTGAGATAGAATCCATTACAATTGCATCTATGTGTGAACTTGAGAAGCTTTTTATTTCAACATCCACGTCTCCAATCCACAGTAGAGCCATTCCCCCACTTCTACCTTCATTAGGGATGATTAAACCATTATGGAAGCCAATTTTTTCTTTTACCTTCACCATTCTTCTAGTTCCTACTTTCATCTCTATTAAAAAGACTAAATTAGGATTGTATCGTTGCATCATATCGTGTAAGGCTTGAACTATCCGAGGGTTCCCAATTCCTCGGAAATTCCAGCTTAAGGTATTCATGGCTTTTGGTCGTGCTGCCTTGTAGCCACTGCTGTTTGAATAAGCGAAAGAGACTTACCTTCACATATCCTTTTTTTTCTGCCTTCATCTTCTGTTATCTTATCTTCCAAAAGCTTATGCTTTGTTCCCATTGTGCTTTCAATAATATACATTGCTGCTTCAGTGCTTTTTAATTTTCCTCTTGCCAATTTCTTCCATTTACGCTTCTTTGTTTGGGCCTTTTCCCCTTCTATGTTAGTATACATTTCTTTGTTAGGCCCATTTTGCGTTTTCATTGGGCTTGTCACCTCCTGCTGCTCTTTGTTTTGCTTAGCCCATTTGTTGGTTTGTGGGCCCCATTCATCACTACCAACCAACTCCACATTGTCTTCAAACACAGCAGATTCCATTCCTCATTTCTCAGCTCTTTTATTGTGGGTACCCACCCTTTCTTGCCTGGCAAATTTTTCTTTTCTTTTTTGAATTTGAATAATTATTTGAATTGCTTCTTACAAAAAGCTTCTGTCTCCATCAACTGACACACCAGGTAAGGTTACATCAGCTTTTTGTTTTCCAAGAGAGTTTTTTTGCCTCCTGGTTTTGCCTCATAGTTTCTTATCTCCGACCTTCCTCTTCCTCTGATGCTGTACTTTGCCATGTTTCCCCTTAAATTTGAGAATTAGTGGGTGTCACCGTTACCTTTGCTGGACCAATTTTTAAGCTTCCTGTTTTGTTTCCCCTTTGAGCTCTTAGCCATTCTCCATATTGCTAGGGTTCATTAGTAGGATTTCCCATGGATTGGCAATGTTGTTCATCATGCCCCATTATCCCACATGAAAAACAGAAAATAGGGAACTTTCATATTGAAAATAAACTTGATAAATCTCTCGTTATGGACTAGCTATCACCCCATAACGCCTCACTGGCTTGTCCAAAGGAATATCTACCTGAATCTTCATAAATTTTGCTTGGTCTGAAGACCATGATCTCAAATCTGCCATCAAAAATTTCCCCATACTATTTCCAATATCTTTTCCAGTTTTTTTTGGACAACATATCAAAAGGAAGACCCCATACCTGTAGCTAGAAGGGAGGGTGCATGAAGTTGATATTATTTGTTGTCATCCCTCTTTTCCATCTTAATTGTTTTGTTTGCAACATTATTTTATTATTTTAAAAATATTATCAGTAGAATGCTGATATGGCAGAATCTAAATCATAGATCATAAAAGTGTGGTTAGAATTTATGGAGATCTATTAATAGAGTACCCTATAAAATCTAGAGGATTTAAATCCATCGATAAAATGCTCAACCAACCATTAGCAATTAGTAATTAACCAACTTTATTTAAATATTATATTCTTCACTTTAGTAACTTTATTCATTCTCCTCAAAAAAAATAAAGTGACCGGATCATTTCCAATTTCGGTTTTTTTTTTTTTTGAATTTTTTGAATTTTTTTTTTTGAATTTTTGGAAAAATATTTTGACTAAATGAATATGATGGGTTTTGGTAAATGTTTGGTCTTACATATACTGTTTGTTTAATTTTTGTTAATGGGTTGTTGTTATTGGGCTTTTTTTTTGGGTTTGGTTTAAGGAGGCGAAGGACAATATCAGGGGAGGCCATCAACTTTATTGGGCCAAATTCTAAAATAGGCCGACACAGTAAAAGGGGTTTTTAAAAAAGGCATAATTGGCCATGTCCCGCTGATCAAAGAATAGCTCTAACAATACCAAATAAAAGCCATCTATTTTGCCACACCCAAATATGTTACCTCGTCCCTCAAATTCAACTATAAACCCTTTCACTCTTTTCGTATTATGCAGATGAAGAAGTGACAAGAAGCAGAACATGATAAGAACCTACAAGTTCTATTTAGAATTAGGAATTAGAGAAGGAAAAAAAAAAAAAAAAAAAGAGAACAAGAATGGAATTGTCTTGTTACATTCTGAATGATGTTACAATCTTCATAGCTCCCCAATATATGCATTACAATACGATACAATCAATACCTACACTAACTAACTTCCTGACAGCTCATCTAACTACTTTCGCTCCAATTTAGCAACTAACCCTTATTCCCTCCAATCAGTAACTAACTGACATACCTCACTAACCAATACCTATCAATACCCCCCAATCAAAACACCTTGCCCACTAGGTGAGGGAATTGATACTGCAAGTTATAGAGAGACTCCCAGGTAGCATGGTCCTGATCTTGACCTTGCTACTGGACTAAGACATCAGTAATGAGTCTGTTTTTGAGCTGTTTAGACCTATGTTGTAAGATAGCAATAGGTTCTGGTTGCAAGAAACTTGTAAAATTCACGAGAGGAAGAGTAGGAATAGGTGTGATTTGGGCACCCAGCTTCTTCTTAAGAAACATGAAAGATAGGATGGAGAAGACAATCAGAAGGAAAAGCCACCTTGTAAGCAACAGGACCAAACTTTTGCAAAATCTGAAAAGGACCAGAAAATCTAAGAGAAAGCTTGTTGAACCCTTTGGGCATAAGGAAAGCTGCCTATAGGGCTGGAGTCTCAAATAAACCCACTCCAAATTGAAACTCATACCCAGTAATATTGTTTCATCGATGGAAGACGTGGTCTATGTCCAGCCAAAAACAAAAGGAACTCATTTGCCTTTCCACTCTCTCTCAAATCCACTAGTTATCTCTTTTACCTGTAATTTTATATAATTATACTTCATACACAATTTTTACGAACATTCCTAATATTAATTTGATTTTCACTGAATCCATCTTTACTCATGAGGGTTGATATTATTGCGTAATTTTATCAAAAAGTAAATTTGCAACTGTGCATTTAATAAATCGAGTTTTGTTATTTCACACTTTACAATTTATTTTATTATAGTCATATTATAATTTTTATTTTTGATAGTGTTTCTTTTATTTTTGCTTATTTTTTATTTATTAAAGCCTACCAAAACATATGAATATGGATATGAAAATTTTAGAAAAAATAAAGGAAGAAAAATAGTAATTAAATCAATAACAATAAGTCCTTTTTAAAGAGGCTCATTTATGGAACATCTCATTGAATCTCGAAAAAGATCTATCAGAGAAATTTATTGCGAGCAAATTTGCAATAAACAAAATATAACAAAAATATTAGAGGAAATTTTTAATGGTTTACATTTATTGTCAAAACTACAAGTTATAAAAGAGTTTTTACAAATGTAGGGAAACACTCTATTTATGAAGTTATGCATCACACTTAAAACAATTTAATCTACAATATATATATATATATATATTTTTATATCTGAGACAGAAATCTTATTCTAGCATAATCTAAGTGTATCTGTGTGAAACTCTCTCGTGGATACTTGAACCCTAACCCTTACTCCCCTTACTCCCACAAAAATTTATACATATAGAATGACTGTTACGCTAAGGATGCACGGTGATTAATTTATAATAAGTATGTATACAATGGGAAAAATTTATCATTGCATCATATGTTCACATAATCAATTCAAACTTTGTAGATACCAAAAACCAATAAGACTAGAAAATAGAAATTTCTTGAATGAATGTTAGGATGCAGCATCACTCATCACCCAAATATCATCACTCATCACCTTGTAACTCATCACTCAATAATCCCAAAACAAACCTAAGTCTATTTGGCAACTAAACCCGGTTAACTTTTCCTTCTTAAAAACACAAAAAAAAAAAAAAAAAAAAAAAAAAAAAAAAACTCACCTTTTGTGGGACCCACATACTGTCCATCTTGTAGAGGCTACCCGCGTTGCTATTTCAGTATTGAGTTTCCATTTCTCTTTTTTGCTTTCCCATTTATTTCCAGCAGCCTCTATCTTCACCTCTCAAACCCCAAACCCAAAAGACCACCCAAATCTATTTTCTCTTTCCATTTTTTAAGCTTGTATTGTCTTTCTTTAACACTTCCATTACTGTCTTTCTGTTTTTTCATTGACACATTTTTCTCTTATGCTGTTTATTTCTTCAGTTCTCCAAAAACAAAACCAAATATGCAGGGGAACCTTGTGTGCTTCTTGCAAGCTACTTTAAGTCCTTGTGTCTTCCATTATGTCACCCACTTTACTTTGATGTATATAAAGTAAAATTCATGAGTAGCTATGTTGATCTCGTTGTTCTTAACCAAGCATTCACAGTGAAGAAATGGAGGAACATGGAAAATTTATAAAAAAAAAAAAAAAAAAAAAAAGGGCAAAGCCCAGCAACTTCGGGCATGTAAACAGATGGAGGGGGAGCATTTGAGTCTCGCCAGAAAATGGAATCGTTGAACAGAGCTGACTTGGAGCTGGGCCTTGTGCTAATCGGCGGAACTAGAGCTTTATTTCAGTTGTGCTTGTGTTGTGGGTTTGGGAGAAGGAAAAGGGAAAGTGATGAAGTGCAAGTGGTGTGGGTGGTTGGGAAACTAATGAAATAAAAGATCTGTTGGAGCTTGCCTGCAGGGATGGGACTACACATTGCTGTGGGACTCGTTGGTGCTGAAAAATTATGGAAATTGCCACAGAGTTAACAAACCCATAACTTGAAAACATGCTGGGGCTGTTTCTGAAACTGGTAACCCATATCTCAAAAAACTCAGTTTTGTTAACTGAGTGAACTGATCCAAAATCATCCAAACAATGTTTATACATGTGAGCCCCACGGATTTTGGGTTATGAGTTAACAAAACTCAGTTTTGTTAACTCAGTTTTGCAAAATCTAACGAGGCCTAAAAAGTCAGGTTTGGTTAGCTTGCACTAGCCAATCACAATGTGGAATTTAGGTTTTGAAAACAGGACAAAATTGCCATTTGCCCTTTTCGGGCAAATTATATAGCTTTATGCCTCCTTTCCCAAACTAATTAGGGAAATACCCCTCTTTTAAAACTCAATTCATAATAAATCAAGTTAGGCCCTATAGTGGCGTTTTTAAGGAGCCTATAGTGACGTTTTAAAGACCTATAGTGGCGTTTTGTAACTCAACCTCAATGAAATTGAGTTATAGGCAATTTGGCGTTTTGTAACTCGACCTCAATGAAATCGAGTTATAGGTAAACAAAATTGCCTATAACTCGATTTCATTGAAGTCGAGTTAAAAAACGCCACTATAGGTCTTTAAAACGTCACTATAGGCTCTTTAAAATGCCATTACAGGGCTCCAAAATTTTTTTTTTTTAACTCAATTTATCACAAATCGAGTTTTAAAAAAGTAGCATTTTCCTAATTAGTTTTGAAAGGGAGGCATAAGGTTATATAATTTGCCCGAAAGGTCAAAGGGCAATTTTGTCCTTTGAAAACAAGCACCATAATAAACAAGGACTACAATACAAAACCCGGAAAGGCTCTCAACTCTCAAACCGAACCCAGGCCCAGGCCCTTTATCTCTGGGCCTGAACCTGACCAGATGCAGTAATTGAAGGTGGACCAAATTGTCTAACCAAGTCATCATCATGGCTGACTATGACTTTGCTCACAGCTCTTTCCTTCAGCTAAAATTAGCAGCATTGATTACAAGACTTTTAGCAAAATGTAAATTTTCAATGACAAGACATTTAGAAATTTCAGTCCTCAGTTAAATGACCCACAAATGAGAAACTTCCTCCCTGTATTTGTAATTTCTGCCTAGTAACAAGAATTTCTTTCCAAAACAATTCTCTGAAGACTCAAATCTCTAGAAAACAACAAAGCTATCATGTAAACTCCTAATCAACACCGTTTTGGGGACCCCAAACCAGGACCCAATCTCTCAACCTAACCCAAATTCTTTATTTCTCATTTGTTACTAACAATAAACAAAATATAACCAAAATATTAGATTAATATATTTTTTTGGTTTTCATTTGTTGTCAAAACTACAAGTTATTAAATAGATTTTACAAATAGCAGAAAACATTTAATTGATGAAGTTATATATAAAAGAGTCATAAATTAATTCTTTTCCAAATATATTTATTGCTTATAGAATTTTATTGATAATATAGTACATGTTAGTATGTTAGAGTTGCTTAAATAGAAAGAAAATTTTCAAAATTAAACTGATAAAATCTTACCTATGATTTATTATGTCGCAAAAAAGACTAATAAATTAACAATATTACCAACTGAAAAAAAAAAAAAAAAAAATACTAACAAAATTTGAATACAAACACTTCATTTTGGCGTACAATTACAAGCTTAAGTGTCAAACCATTGTCATGATCCTGTTTGATTTCTATTTATACCTTCTTTTTATTTTAATTTTTTAAAATAATTTGTTAGTAAGGAATGTGGATTAAAATCCAAAAAGTCTTTGTTGAAAAAAACCTAAAAGTTTTAGTTGACTTACCAGACTCTTAGCTTATTCTTTATATATGTGTTTTTGTCGTATTCTTTATTGATTTTTCCTACAACTTTCTATTTTACCATTTATTAATTCTCTTCTATGGTTAAATTTATGCATCAAGCTTAAAACAGTTTAATCTATATTGAGTGTGTGTACGAAATTTGTCCCCCCAAATCACACGTTCACATAATTCAAAGTTTGGCGGGAAACCAAAAAAAGAAAAAAAAAAGGGACCAATGTGAGAAATTTGTTATCCACAATCTATTGAATCCACCATTTTCAAATGCGCCTGGACCAACTTATATTGTTGGAAAATATTGAAAGTGAAGTCTTACAAATCAAAAAACAGTTGAAGTTTTTAGTGGCCAAAGACTAGAAAATAGAAATGACTTCAACCAATGTTAAGATAACTAAATAGTCATCTTATCAGTTAGGACTGTCCACGTGGCCCAGCAACCCACTCAACCCGGCCAACCCGCCCGCGTCCAACTCGCCACCACTCGATCCAACAACTCTGGCGGTCGAATGCAAGTTCCGAACTCGCTTACTTGACCCTACACAAGTCGGTTGTCAGTTTTTCGTTTCAAAACCCATGACACCCAACCCGAACCAAATCCTTTATCCTTTCCGAAGAATTATTACGAATTTCGGAATAAATCTGATGAGATCTCGTCAAGATCTGGTCCAGATCCGATGAGATCTTGCTGTTATTCGACGAAATCTGGGTCAAGTCTCGATAGATTCGGCTAGATTTCAACCCCGGTGATAAAACCCGAGACCAGCCCCAATCAACCCAAAACCAACGAGACCCGAACAAAAAAATCCGACCAAATCTTCGGGTTGATTTCGGGTCAAATTTTCATCAACCCGCCTCATTCGGGTCGAGTCTGAGTTTGGCACAAACCCGACCCGACCCGACCCGTGGACAACCCTATTATTAGTTATGTTAAGAATGAAAAAACTATAATAAATAATATTGGATACATCAAACTTATAAGTTATGGGTTTGATGAAGATTGACTTTTCATGAAACAAGATAGCAGAGTAATACTTCAGGTTTTTACTAGAATTTTCAGGAATCCAATGAAAGTTCAGAGGAAAATAATATTTAGCAAATTTTTGGGGATTTGCAATCATAGCCCTATTGGGTTAAACAGAAAACAAGTTTAGGCAATATTGTTTTTTGACATAACTGGAAGAATTGGGATTTCTTGGAAGAGCAGTTTGAATGGGATGAGTAGTAGTGGCAACCGCATATGGATCATATAAGGATGCAAGAACAGTTGAATAATTGGGTTTAGGAACAGTACCATGGGTAGTAAAGCAACTAGCAATTTCAACTGGTGAAGTAGGTTCATGCTTGACTAGCTATTTGCCAACATTTGTAGCAGGCTGTTTATCTTTTGATCTTCGGCTTGCCATTATGGCACTGTAAAAATTCACAAGTGAGTAAATCAAGAACAAAGTTTTGAGAACCTTTAATATATTCAATATCAAAAAAAAAAAAAAAAAAGTTTAAAATAGTTTGCCATCTGGCAGAAATATGTTTTGAAGCAATGTTTTTAACATCTTTTTCTATAACATACTTAGCACTTTTACAATTAATACGTAGTAAAAACTTTTGGTTTAGTAAATCGCTTTGAAATTTAGAAATGCATAGTATTACAGATAAAATTTTCTTTTTAATAGTACTGTAATTAATTTGTGCAGAATTGGTAGGGATTTTGTAGTGTGCAGGTTAAATGTTTTTGTAAGGTGAATGAACGTGAGTTCCGTGATTATTGTGGTTTTCGTAACTTCCATGTTAGGTGTTAATGCATGCACAAAAATTTAAAATTTTAGACAAGACACATGGCTCAAAATTAGCTATCCAATTTAGAATTTAAATTATATTTTCTCTAGCTTTGATTTTAAATATGTGTGTGTGTGTGTAGATAATTTTTTTTTTTTTTTTTTTTTTTGAGAAACACACACACTTTAATAATTTATTATTATCACTATTATTTACAAGTGAAAAAAATATGGATCAACCTTTAACTGAATGGACCCGATCCATCTATAACCTATTTATGGCCCAAACTAGTACAAGTCAAACTAAAGCCCAATCCACCTGACCCATTTGCCATGACCATAATAGAGAGAGGGTTGCATAATAATTTAATTCTATAGGGTACTTCTTGTTTCTAAAAAAAAAAAAAAAAACCTAAAACTTCATATATCGTCTCTGTTGAAAAATTTAGACTCTGGTTGATAGAATTAACAAGTTTTAAACCCAAGTTGTTAATTAGATATATTATGAATAAACCTTGTTCAAATAAATAAACATCAATATCAAGTCAAAATCATGCACAGCAGAATAGTAAATAAGATAAGATATAATAACCTAGGAAAACCAATGAAACAAAATAGTTTCATAGTAAAAAACCTAGGGGGAAACCTTCCTAAAAAGCAATCCACTATAATAAAGAGAAGTTTCAGTTCTAGTACAAAACTTTTGCCCCTAGACTCTACAATCCCAATAAATGAACTTACAGCAAAAACCTTCTATCGCTTCAGCACCTCTGAACTCTCCAATATATGAATGCTCCACCCACAATCACAATTGAAACCTCCAACTGACTTCAAGAACCTCTTGAAGGTTTTCTTCACAATAGCAAGCCTGTGGTGGTTGCTATGACTTCAGCTCCTTCAACAATGGAATCTTCAGATCTACTCTGAAACTCTTTGGTTTGGTGAAATAGAGAAGCTTAGTTACAAAATCCTAGCCACATAAACGAAGTGTTTCTCTCTCTAAAAAGCCTTCTAATAGATGGCTTATAATATCCTTTTAATACTAGTTCAAACAGATCTCAATTCGGGTTTTAAACAAATAAGTTATGGGCCTTTTCGCGTTGCTGATTTTTGCTGATCCGCGATGCTCAATCGATCAAGCTTGTATCAAGGAGGCAGTAAGTTTCTAGCTTCTATCGAGGAAGTATCAAGCTGCTATTGAGGTACATGCTGAAAATGTGTTTTTCTTGAACTTTTCTTGAGCAAACTTTGTATCTTCAACATGGTCTTCAATTACAACTTTAAGACATATCAAAACTCAATAAAGACACATAATTTGGCATGGTTTGACAATACCAAAACATATGACTCTAACAATCTCCCCCTTTGTCAATCTATGACAAAACCTTAAGTACAAAAGTAAGCCTAATACATTAATAACTAGAATACAATGAATGAACCATTATTCAAATAAACTAGCCTATCTAAATCATAGCACGAACTAGGATTGACTGTTTTGATTGGCTCCATACCTGTCTTTCCTGAAAGAACTTAACAAACGTGTTATGTGCACCATGTGAAAGACAATGACAAATAATAAACAAGTAAAGTGTTTTTTGTCATAAAATATGCCAATTACATACATATGCGAACCTAACAATCTCTAAAATTTATTGAGCATGTAAATTCTATAGGATCCTTATTGTGAATAGCTTTTGCAATAAAATATTATTCAATAGCACATTAAAGCAGTATATCATAAACAAGCTTGATACATATTACTCAAAAGTTAATTATTGAAGAAAATTTTACAAGCTTGATATCGAAGGGGAAAAAAAAAAAAAAAAAAAAAACATGACTGCTATGGGATCGATACAAGATTGATAAGTTGCTCCAATGCTGTATATCATAAACTTCGAAAACCTTGTGGACAACCTTGATAATAAGTCGTCATCCTTGTTCACCTATGATGGGGGAAGAGAATTTCAACACATTATAATTAACAAGTTTAGGATTTAAAAAAATTACATTATGCCAGATGAAGTTTTCCCTAAAGTAAAAAATAATTCAAAAATATTCATTATCAATAACTCAACTTGTAAATTAAACGTTCAATTTTGTTTTTACTAGTAAGAAAATTCATGATGCAAGAGTGTCCATTTGTGGAATGAAAAATCTCAACTAGCTCAATATTTGTTGAATTGGTATCAATTTACTTAGATTTATTTAGACTTTTAAACAAGTAAACTTCCCAAACAAATTTGTTAACTTTAACTTTGTGGTCTCAAATTAGTTGTGAAGTCAGAAAATTTTCTTTGAGGGGTCATAGTTAACTTTAATCTTATATATTAATTATGAATTGAATTCTATTACTTTGGAGTCTGGAATAAAAGAGTAAAAATCACAAAACCATATGATATTTATTGTCAAAATAAAGTTTGTTTTATAGAAACTTATTGAACTATGATTAATTACTTTACTAAAATTTTTACAATGTATTTTGTTATTCTAACAAAATTATTTTTTGGTATGATATTTAAATGGTTATGATAAATAAGTAAAATGCACTTATATCCCTCCAACTTGGACTATTTTTTAATTACACTCCATATTATTTTAATCTGAAAGTGGTGTTTTTATAGCATCAAAACCATGTGGCTTGGGATTGTTTTAAATGATAGGGACCAAATATGTAGTTTACCATTTTTTTTTAGTATTGTTGCTATATATGTACTTATGCAAACAAGAATATTGGGAAAAAAAATAGAAGTATTTTTTTCTACCATGTATAATAAAAAATCTTAAAACATTTTGGGGGCCTCTATATAGATCCGACTATGCTTCAAATGTCTATGTATAATTTAGTACAATTGAAAGTCATTAAATCTTATGTCCTCAATAGAGACCTTTACATCTGGAGTAACAAGATGTAGAGCCAATTTCTTATCTTCAACGACAAAATTCACCAAATAGAAAATAGATTTTGTTAGGTTCTAAAGGTTTAGGAATTTTTGTATTTAGAACTCTAATTTGTAATGTTGGCAAACCATGATCAAAACAATGTACTTAGTCTTGTTTAGGCTTGCTCAAAGTTGATAAAATATTGTAAAGTTGGAATCGAGTGACTGCAGATGCATTGGGGCATTTCGGCCTGGCTCGATTGATCGAAGAATAGATTCGATCGATCGAAAATCGGCCTAGATGCGTTTTCTGCAGAATTTCCAACTTAGCCCTAACTCATTAAACGTTTAGGGTTTTATGTTTTTGCCCTAGGTATATAAGACAAAACCCTAGCCACGTTTTGAGAGTTGCACAAGTTGTATTGTTGCTCATACATTGCGATTTGGTGTAAATCTCTTGTGAGATCTAGAGGAGCTTTCCTTTACACAAAACTTAGGGTTTTCAAGATTGAGATATTATCTACATCTTGATGATCAACAAGGTTGCAGCCATTGGAGCTTAAAGAAAAATAAGCGGAGAGCTTGTAGCTGATTGAAGAATCCAAGAAAGAAGGAGTCCGTGGATTCGGAGCTTGCACGTGGTCATGTCAGTAAGTTCTACTAGTGGATAGCATTAGGAAGTCAAGCGGGGAGCTTGTAAGTCCTTTTGTAAGAACTTCAATTCTTTCTTAGTGGATTCTATTTTGCCTTGAGGATCGGTGGGTCAAATCCTCCCCAGGTTTTTACCGTGTGATTTCCTGGGTGATCATATCTTGTGTTCTTTATTATTTCCGCTGCTTTATATGTTTTATATGCATGATATGATTATTTGATTGTTTTAACCTAGAATTGTTTAATTTGACTAAGTAACAACTTGGCTAATTAATCTAGGCTACGCAATCTGATAGTTTTTAAGGGGTCTTAAACCGTTCAGATTTCAATGGCATATTATGTATTTAGGTATCATAGAAAGGTTCTTCTAAAAAAAAAGTATCATAGAGAGGTAATTGGGCCTATTCTCATACTAAGTGTAGCACAAAGAGTTTATAAAATTTCAAGTGGCATCAATCTTTTCAGCTTTGCTAGAATAAAAAAAATACTAACATAAAGGCATTTGACTGCTAATCGCTATATGAATGTCCCTTTCTTCCCTTAAAACATTTGGAGTGCAAATTAGATCATGCAATGATTAGAGGATATGCTACCAAATTATAACATTTACCAAGACAAACAAAATTTACCTGTAGCTTGAAACCTTTGTCTATGTATATTAGATCCAAGAAATTTTTTCCGAATTGAGTGGAGCTCAATTATCACAGCACCCATGTTCATCCTTTCTCTTGGAAATTCAACGGAACAAGCAACTCCAATTTCAAGTATAAAAATCAAGCATTCTAGTCTCTTGGGACTTCCATTTAGGCTCTCATTGCAAGTAATGTCATTCACTCTGTTCTCTCCTTCTCTTTCCCAAAGAAGGATAGGATCTATAATGTCAATTACTCGTTCCGGTAGGGTTGCTTTAACAAAATCATGAAAGTTTAAGCTATCTTGAAAAATGTTATCAGTTGGCTTTTTTCCCGTGAACATCTCTAACAATAATATGCCATAACTATATACATCACCATATATTGACACCTCGTTTCCCACTCCATACTCTGAAATACACATAACCAATATTTAATATGCACATAGTTTTGTATCAAATGAAAAATGGGAAAGATATATAACCTAGTGGTATTAAAGGAGCTTTTACAATGGTATGTAATAAGAATTAAAATAAGTAAGTGAAAATTTTTGTTACATAAGATTCTATCTTCTAGATACAACACATCCTTTTTGAAATTGTTTTTTCAAGCTTTAAAATATAGTAAAAAACTAAAAAAAAAAAAGAAAAAAGAAAAAGAAAAGAAAAGAGGAAAACAATTAAATTTAAAAAAGGATAATGATATTTACCTGGAGGAGTATAACCAACTGTTCCTCTTACTCCAATAGAGCTTGATTGGTTAATAGAAGAATCTTGGTTAGCATTAGAAAGGAATCTTGCCAAGCCAAAGTCACCTACGTGTCCAATCATTTCATCATCAATAAGGACATTGCTAGGCTTGAGATCACAATGAACGATTGGTGTTTGGCAATGATGATGAAGATAATCCAATGCATTAGCAACATCAATGGCAATATTCAACCTTTGAAGAAGACTCAAATTTCTTGGTTCCTCAAGAGTCTCATTTGTTCTTGGAGTTGGATGTAGCAATTCATCTAGGTTTCCATTTCCCATGAACTCCATTACCAAAGCCTTAAAATCATTGCCTTGATAGTCTATACTAGAACATGATGTGAGGACCTTTACAAGATTTCAATGTCTAATATTTCGTAAAGCCTCACATTCTATTTTGAAACTTTTGGAAGCTCCATGATGCAAAAGGTTAAAAACCTTAATAGCAACTGTGTGTCTACCTTCATCAAGAATTCCTTTATACACGGACCCAAAGCTACCCACACCAATTAAATTGGTAGAAGAGAACCCATTGGTCGCCTTTAGGAGACTTTGGTAAGAGAGATTCAAAAGAAAATTACCTAAGTCACTTGAGATATTTTCTTTTCTTTTCTTTCTTAAACAAAAAAGAAGTAGAAGTGACAAAACCAAAGATACTCCAATAAGCCCAGAAAATATAGAGATCATTAATTTCAAGGTAAGGGTCAACTTTCTCTTTTTGGACTTTTCATATTTGCATTTAGGAAGTTGAAATTTAGGCATGCCCCCACAAAGCTTATCATTTCCTATAATTGAAGTTGCATTCATGTTCTTGAAAACTCTGTCTATTGGTACCTCACCTTCAAAATGGTTGTAAGATAGATTCAAAAATTGCAAAAAGACAAAGTTCTCCAAAATTTTTGGAATCTCTCCAGACAAATTATTGTTAGAAAGATCTAGAGATCTAAGGCCTCTTAATGAGGCCAAAGATGGTGGAATAATCCCTTGAAAGTGGTTTCTTCTCATAGCTAGAAATTCCAACTTTACGCAATTGCCCAGACTTTTTGGAATTTTACCAAACAACATGTTTTCTGAAATATCCAAATATTCTAAATTTTTGAAATTCCCTAATTCCATGGGAAGGACACCAGTAAATTGGTTGGCAGACAAATCTAGCCTAATTGGGGAGAATGAAAGACCAATGACCTGTGGGGATATCAAACCACTGAGATTGTTATTAGCAAGAAACAAATTGATCAAATTTTGGCACTTGCCTATGCTAAGAGGGATTTTGCCTTGAAGATTATTCTTGAATAAATACAAGTTTGTCAAGATGGTCAAATTTCCAAAAGAAAATGGAATGTTCCTAGATAAATTGTTTTCATGTAGTGCCAAAAATTGTAGCTTTTGAAACTTTCCAATTTCAGAAGGAATATTACCTGATAATTTGTTCTGCCACATATCAAGTCTCTCCATGTTGATCAAATTTCCTATTTCAGTAGGAATCTTTCCATATATTTTATTAGCATCTAGAAGCAACCAAGCGAGGCTAGTTGACAAATTGCCAATGCATTTGGGCAACTCTCCCCCAAATTTATTGATATTTAAAGACAATACGGTCAAATAGGTGGTATTTGTCAATGAACAGATAAAATTCAAGTCATTTGCCCCTCCATTTCCAAGATTGTTACCGGTAATGGTAAATCTTGAAAATTTATTTAGCTTCTCCAAAGAAGGAACTTTTCCCCTTAGTTTATTGTCATTCAATGCAAGTGTATGCAGATTTGAGGCATTAGAAATTGAAACTGGGATAGATCCAGTAAATTGGTTGTTGCCAATGTATAATAGTTTGATATTTGGAAGAGTGATACCTATGTCTGATGGAATATGCCCCTGGATTTGGTTGTCTCCTATATCGAACATGTTTATTGAAGAAATATTGAAGATTAAGCGAGGAATTTTTCCAGACAACTTATTTGCACCCAGACCAAGTAGTTCAAGCTTGGTCAACTGGCCAAAAGAATCTGGAATAATCCCATGCAAGTTATTATATGTTGAGCCAAACAGTTCTAGAAACGATAAGTTTCCAAAAGAAGGTGGGATTCTTCCTATCAGATTATTGGCACTCATAGAAAAAACTCGAAGCTTTGGCATGGTGCCAAGCATTGCAGGGATTTCTCCCGTCAAAAGGTTGACATGGACACGAAGGACTTCAAGGCTAGAGCAATTGGATATCTTGCTTGGAATTTTGCCACTAAAAGTGTTATTGGACAATAGTGAGAACTGCAATCTGCGTAAACGACCAATTTCTAAAGGGATTTCATCATGAAAACTGTTGTTTTGGAGGTTAAGAATTCTCAAAAAACTTAAATTTCCAACATGTGGTGATACAGAGCCTACCAGTTTCGAAGATTGTAGGTCCAACATGGTGACCCTCTGATGTCGCCGACCACAGGTAACACCTCGCCATTGACAAAAGTGGAAGCTGTCATTCCAAGAGCTCATAACCTGGAGAGGGTCATTAATGATCTTGGCTTTGAACTCAAGCAACGCCAATCGGTCCGTCTCATTATTCCCGCCAACTACAGAGGTGACTAAAAAGCCACACCCCCAGAAAAAAATAAAGGCACGTATACAAAAGGATGGTGGAGCTGAACTCAACTGAGAAAACCCCATGCAAGGTCAAGCTTGGTACGATTGGGTGGGTACTAGACTATTAGTTTGTGGAAACAAAACAAAGGGTTTGATTTCGCTGCTTAGCGCTCAAGGAAAAGCACACATATATATAGTTGAAGATTGGAAGGGAACGAACTTAGCATGTAATGGTCAATGGTCAATGGTCCATTCCTCATATACTCGTTTCCTAGCATACTTTTATATCAATCCAAATTGAAATATACCTAACACCTACTAATGTTTTACCATACTTTTGCAATCCAAATTGAAACTCATACCCAGTAATGTTTTATCGTTGGAAGAAGTGGTCTATGTCCAGCCAAAAACGAAAGGAACTCATTGACCATTCCTCTCTCTCTCAAATCCACTCGTTATCTCTTTTACCCGTAATCTTAATCTCAACATTCACATTCATCTAGGCAAATAAGTTTATTTATTTTTATATAATTGTACTTTATACACAAATTTTGTGAACATATATTCCTAATATTAATTTGATTTTAAGTGAATCTATCTTTACTCATGAGGGTTGATATTATTGCGTAATTTTATCAATAAGTAAATTTGCAATTGTGCATTTAATAAATCAGGTTTTGTTAGTCCACACTTTACAATTTATTTTATTATAGTCATATTATAATTTTTATTTTAGATAGTATCTCTTTTATTTTTTATTTATTATAGTCTACCAAAACATATGAATATGGATATGAAAATTTTAGGGAAAAAAAAGGAAATGATTAAATCAATAGCAATAAGTCCTTTTTAAAGAGGCTCATTTATGGAACGTCTCATTGAATCTCGAAAAAGATCTATCAGAGATGTTACTAGCAAATTAGCAATAAACAAAATGAAACAAAAAATATTAGAGGAAATATTTTATGGTTTACATTTATTGTCAAAACTACAAGTTGTAAAAGTGCTTTTACAAATGTAGGGAAACACTCTATTGATGAAGTTATACATCACACTTAAAACAATTTAATCTATAATAAGTGTTTTTTTTTTTTTTTTTTTAATCTGAGATAGAAATCTTATTCTAACCTAATCTAAGTATATATGTGTGAAGCTCTTATATGAATACTTAAACCTTAACCCTTACTTCTCCCACTCCACAAAAATTTATACATATAGAATGATTTTTACGCTAAAGATGTGCGGTAATGAATCTATAATAAGTGTGTATGCAATTGGCAAAATTGATCCCCACATCATGCGTTTACATAATCAATTCAAACTTTGCAGAAACCAAAAACCAATAAGACTAGAAAATAGAAATTGCTTGAACCAATGTTAGGATGACTAAAAAGTCAGGTTTGGTTAGCTTGCACTAACCAATCACAGTGTGGAATTTTGGTTTTGAAAACAAAGCACCATAATAAACAAGGACTACGGTCTACTGAAATATGGTATACTTTCTCCTTTCCTTAAGCTAAAATTAGCAGCATTGATTACAAGACTTTTAGCAAAATGTAGATTTTCAATAACAAGACATTTAGAAATTTCAGTTCCTCAGTCAAATGACCACAAATGAGAAACTTCCTCCATGTGTTTGTAATTCCTGCATAGTAACAAGAATTTCTTTCCAAAAATAATTCTCTGAAGACTCAAATCTCTAGCAAACAACAAAGCCATTATGTAAACTGCTAATCAACACCGTTTTGGGGACCCCAAATCCTCTCAACCCAACCCAAATTCCTTATTTCTCATTTATTACTAACAATAAACAAAATATAGCAAAAATATTAGATTAATATATATATATATATATTTGGTTTTCGTTTATCGTCAAAACTACAAGTTTTAAAAGAGATTTTACAAATAGAGAGAAAACATTTTATTGATGAAGTTATAATAAATAAATAAAAAGAGTAGATTAATTCTCTTCCAAATATATTTATTGCTTATAGAATTTTATTGATAATATAGTACTATTTAAGCAACTCTAACATACTAAAAAAAGAAAATTTTCAAAATTAAAATTGATAAAATCTTACCTATGATTTATTATGTCACAAAAAAGACTAATAAATTGACAATATTACCAACTGAAAAAAAAATACTAACAAAATTTGAATACAAACACTTCATTTTGGCGTACAATTACAAGCTCAAGTGCCAAACCATAGTCATTTAATCTATTGGCGGTACTCCTCTCGTTCCTTCTCATGCCATTTAAAATTATAGTGCCTCTTAACACTACATTAGATCGGCATTGCCCATTCCCAAAATTGATCTAGCCATGGAATAAACGCACCTAAAGAAGCATTATCCAGTTTGATTTCTATTTATACCTTCTTTTTATTTTGATTTATTTAATAATCTGATAGTTAGGAATGTGAATTTAAATCCAAAAATGTCTTCATTGAAATAAACCTAAAAGTTGAGTTACAAGACTTTTAGCTTATTCTTTATGTATGTTTTTTGTCGTATTCTTTATTGATTTTTCCTACAACTTTCTGTTTTACCATTTATTAATTCTCTTCTATGGTTAAATTTATGCATCAAGCTTAAAACAGTTAAATCTATAATGAGTGTGTATACGAAATTTGTCCCCAAATCATAATTAATTCAAAGTTTGGCAGGAAACCAAAAAAAGAAAAAAAAGGGACTCACATGAGAAATTTGTTTTCAACAATCTATTGAATCCACCATTTTCAAATGCGCCTGGACTATTGTTGAAAAATATTGCAAGTAAAGTCTTACAAATCAGAAAAAGTTGAAGTTTTGGCCAAAGACTAGAAAATAGAAATAGCTTTAACCAATGTTAAGAATGACTAAAATGTCAGGTTTGGTTAGCTTGCACTAGCTCACATCACATAGCACCACTAATAAATTTTTTTTTGACAATTAGCACCACTAGTAATAGTGACAAAGACTAAAACTCAAATTCCTTTGATGTTTTTGATGAACACAAATTCCTTTGATGCATATATTTTTTAACAACAGAAAGTTATTTTGTTAAGCATATATACCTCTCTCTATTTACGCTGTTGAATTTATTCTAGATAGTTTTATGTTTAAAGAGATCCACATGTGGACATAATTATGTCAATTTACAACATGGTATATATATATATATATAAAACCGAAACTTTTAAAACTCTCACAATTTTTCACTTTAGCATTATTAAAAATAAAAAAAACTATTTTTAATCCAAATATTTCAGTTAAATAGTTTTGTAATATTAGCCTCCACCCGATAGTTGTCTAATATCACAGCCTTCACCTCGATCCTCTCTCTCTCCCTCAAGCACAACCTGTCTCTCTCTGTGTGGAGTTTTTCTCTCTCCCATGGCAAACCCAAATACAGACCTCATGGCTACAAACCCATACCCAAACATAGATCTAATGGGTACAAATCCATTTGCAATCCGTGGTTTCATTGTAAACCCCACCTCCAAATCCCCAACTCTCACCATCTATGAAGTTCCAAAAACGTCCCAAAGCCATCACCTCTCTCACCCAATTGAGTTGATACCGTATCGTACCGGCCGGTACAGCCGATATTTTCCTTACCAGAGCTTAAAATGGTACCCAAACATTTGTGTTTCATTTCAGTTCAAATACCGGTTATACTAAGTTTTTCCGGCTATACTGGACGAAATATCACATTTCGGTCGAAAAAATCATACTGGACTGGAACATGATTTTCAGTTTAAAAAGAAAGAAAAATTTTCAGATCCAATATCTCTCTCCCCTCTTTCAGTAACATATTAACTTACGGTCTCTCACTATGTTGCTGCCACCGCCAGAAAATCACCGCCACGTTGCCGGAGTCCCATTTCGCAGATCTCCTTCTCCTCCCACTTCTTCATCTTCTTCGTTAAATAACCCAGAAACTCTTTCTTGGCTTTTGTTTGTTTTAGTTTGGCTTTTCAGTTTCTTTTGTTTTGTCCTTTCTGTTTATGTGCTTGACAGCTTTACCCAACTTTTACTGCTAATAAATGCCAGGTTCCAACATCAGCACCTTTATTATTAATTTATTTGAATAAAATAATTTTATATTTCTTTTATTGATTTGCGTCTCTAACACCTGTCACGTGAAGATGAATTCAAACTTATCTTCCTTTTAATAAGTATTTTATTTATTTTTAATTTATGTATTTTATTTTTAACTTCAAATACGGTACACCAAATTTATGTATTTATTTTCAATGTTTCTTTTCCAATTAGTTATGTAATTATTAAACAAAGACTTAAAGAGTAAAATTCCCTTTTCTTTTTTTTCTTTTTTTTTTTTGACTTGAGGTTAGAATTCCTTAACCTCAAGTCAAAATCATTATGTCATGTGACCATAAAATTTGTGTTCGTATAGCTATGCTAGAGTAAATCTTCAATAGTATTTAAACTTGAGTTAGAATATCTAAGCCTATTTCAAACCTATAATGTATGAAGTAAAACATGTCATATCAAGAACGAATAAGATATCACTACAAAAAAGATTGTTATTTGCAACGAAACTTTTTCGATGACTACAAAAAGCCGTCGGAGAAACTAGCTTTTTCGATGGCAAGTCTTTTTCGTCGACAATTACTCGTCAAATATTAAAATATTTGTGACGGCAAAATGAGTTTGTCGAGAATGACTATTATTTATGTTGAAAATATGATTTGTTTTGGAGGGAAGTTTTCCCGCCTTACTTTTTACAACGGCATAAAAATGTTCATCGCTAATAAAGTATTATTTACGACGACCAAATAAAAACCGTCAAAACTAGAAATACCTGTGACGGCTTTTGTGTGTCGAAAATACAAAAAATATATATTTTTTATGGTGTTATTATTTGCGACAAATATTCTTCCATCGTAAATATATAAGAGAGTATTATTTATGATGACCGAAGAAAAACCATCAAAACTATTAACACTTGTGACGGCTTTTGTATGTCAAAAATACAAAATATTTTTTTTTTATGGTGTTATTATTTGCAACAAACATTCTTCCATCGTAAATATAAAAGAGGGTATTAGTGATAGCGATGAAGCCATCAAAAATGGTGAAATATTTTGGAGGGAAAATTCCCTCTTACTTTTCACAATATTTGTGATGACATTTATCCATCGCAATTAATTTTTTTATTTTTCTAACTGAGTTCATATTTGCGACAAACATGCTAACCGTTGTAAATAGTTAATTTGCTTTAAAAGAAAGAACATATTAGTGATAGAATTGGATCCCTCCCAAAAAATGATATTTGCGATGGACCTAAGTTATCGACAATGGTAATTTTTTTTAAAGGGGGGGAATTCATGCCCTTATTTTTATGTGTTTGACAATTGTTTTCCATCACTATATATTGCATTGTTATTTGTGATGGACATTTTGGTCGTCATTAATAGTTAAAATTTTCTTAAGAAAAGAAGGTATTAGTGTCGGTAAGGTAAATTTGTCACAATATAGGTGATTTTCAACATATATATGACCATAAAAATTTATTTTTTCCTTTGAATGGTAAATTTTCCTCAATTTTTTCTTTAAAATGTAGAATTTTTTCTTAATTTTAAAAATTGCAAAAAAAAAAAAAAAAAAAAAAATCTTTCAAGACCCTCCATGTAAAAGGTATTTTTATTATTTTGAAGCTTTTAGGGGAACTTTCGTCACTTTAGAAGTTTATGGGTATTTTAGTTATTTCCTAGCTTTGATGGTGTATTTTAGCCATTTTGGATGGTCAAATTGTGTCAACAGGGTTAATCAAAGTTTCCCAGTGGGTGGGTACAATAACACATGTCCATCATGCAACTAGATGGAGATCCAAAATCTGACCATTGGATTTGTAGAATGTGGTGAAATATTTGTGTTTGTAAATTATAATGACAATCAGACAATCAAATTATGAGAACAAAGAAGTCAAATCTTGCGAAACTTCGTCAAAGTCTATTAAACTTGGTCAATCTTTGGTCAAACTTCAAAGTTGATTCCAGGACCACTGGATTTGATCAAATTAGGTAGATCAGGAGGTTTTAAGTAGGTTTTGGGTGTTGGTTAGTGTTTTAAGGTTTTTTGGGTTTTTCTGCCTTTATCAGTTTCAAGTTTAAAAATGGCAAAGTCAAAGGTCATGTGCAAATCCATTGGGGTCATTTTGCAAGTTTTTAGTTGTATTTTGTACATCATTTTCTCGATTCTTAGTGATATTTATATAGTTTATAACTCACTTGGAAGAGTATTGTACATTTTTATTGATTGAAGTTTCATGATAGGTGGATACAACGACACGCATCCATCTTGTGCTAGAGTTAGATTAAAACTTTGATCATTAGTTTGAAAGAGTGGGATAAATATTGGTTTTAATGGATTTTGAGCTCAATCAAGTAGTTGGATTAGGAGAATGTGACCAATCAAAATTTCTTAGTGTCTTGGTACAACAACACATGTCCAAAATCCGACCGTTGGATTGGAAGAATGTGGTGAGATATTGGTGTTAGTGAAGTATGACAACAATTAGACGGTTAGATTGTGAGAAATGAGAAGTCAAAGTTTGCAAAACTTGGTCAATATTTGGTCAAACATGGTCAACCATCGAAGTTGGGTCTATGACCGCTCGATAGGATCAAATTAGGTTGAATAGGGAGGTTTTGAGTGGATTTTGGGTATTGGTTTATATTTTTGGGTTTTCTCGACATTCATGCTTTTCTATAAAATTTTCTTTATCAAAGTTTAACAATGAATAGTACATACAATACTTAAAATTTTAGAATAATAATACAAATTTTATCAAGCACCAAAATACTTGCAACGACAATTCTCTCCACAACCCTTTGAAAAAGTTTTAAAAAAATGTCATACTAAATATTTTAAAATAATCTTTAATTAAAATTTGAAATCAATGTATTTTAATTATGAAATAAGATGATTTTGGAAATTTGCGGGCAAGTTTGTACACAACATTCTTAATATTAATTTAACAAAATTTGGTTAATGAGATGTCAAGTGGAAAATGGTTTTTCCTTCAAATGGAGTGGTTTTGCCAAATAAAATACACAAAGTTTATTTTTATTTATTTTTTAAATATTGAGGTTATATTTCCATAAAATAAATCCACCTAAAGAATATTGAGGTTATATTTCCCTAACATTTTTTAAAAGAACACTTGCTAAAAAATAATTGCAAGAAGTATGATTTCATAGTGTTTCTATCTTTTATTATTAATAATAATAATTAAAAAAATGATATTTTAAAGTGACCAAAACAAGAAAGTGATGTGGTTGTCTTAAAAAAAAAAAAAAAACATAATTTTAATAAATAAAACAAAAAGAGAAGTCACATTGCAGTAAAATAAACCCAGCCCACATTGTTAAAAAAACACACACGGCAATATCATTTTAACTTAAAATAAAAAATTAAAAGAGAGAGAGAGAGAGAGAGAGAGAGAGAGAGAGAAGAAGAAGAAGAAGAAGAAGACAAAACCCTACCTCTCCCTATCACTAAAAAACAAGCGCCCCACCTTTTTATCTTTTCAATCCCACGCCTCCCTTATTAGTTTACTCACTGACACTCTATTTCACTCACTAAGAAAAGAAAGAAGAAAAAGCTCTCACCTCTGTAGCCCAGGTTAGTTTTCTTAAATCCTTATATCTTGATTTATATATTTTGTTAATGTAGTGGATTACTAAATGGATTTGTTGGTTGATTTATTTTATCTAAATTTTGGGTTTGGTTTAGATATATCTCTTTCATAATATACAATCTCGTATTATAGGTAAAGTTCTTGACAGTTTTGTCACACCCCGAACCCAAAAGGGTCCAAGGCATGAAGAAGACATCTCAAAGAACCTGTAAATTTTCCTTTTTGACAAACCAATCCACATAAATCATATCAAGAACCAACATTGAGAATTATCATAATAATTTCATTAAATAAACTCTCAAAATAAGTCAGAGCTCTAAGCAATAATTACAAAGACCACTGGCCACAAAAGAATAGAGGTCTGAATAATTAATTACATATCACGGCTTGTCCCATCAGTGGAAATAACATCACAACCACTTTAATATACAAAAGAATAAGTCAAGCCTATTCTAAGATTTATACCATCTAATATACCCATTACAAAAGTTCAGCCTCCTTCAGTAGTTAGTCTAACTACTATTAGCCACCCAAAAAGCTGTCTCAAAAGACTGTTGCCTACTCTGAAAAGATTATAAAGTAATGGAATGAGACAGAGCCCAGTAAGTAGCATATTTAATGGGGGTGGGGGAAATGCAAATTTTATCTTCAATAATAATAGTATGACAAGAATTATTTAATAATGAAACACAAAGTTTCTCAAAGTAAAATATCTTGAAACTATACATTATAATCTGTGAGCATCAACAATGTAATTTCCAAAGTCATAATATCTAACATAAGATAAATTATCCCAAATCTACCATATTACCACATAAACCGGTCAGGGGATCCACCCATTCACAACTGGCATGATATTGTCCTCTCTGGTATGCAGACTCTTGGCCCCATGGACAGCAGCCTCACCCATACCCTCAAGGTTTTTCTCTCCCCCCATGGGCAGCAGGGAGAGCGCCTCAAATAGGACCTCTCTTGCATGTGGTCTCTTGGCCCCATGGACAGCAGCCTCACCCACACACAATCAAGGAACCTCTTCCCCCCATGGACAACAGGGAAGAACGCGTCATCCAAAGTAAAAGGGCACTGACCTTGATTTGATTTCGTTGTCACAAAGACTAGAAAACCAAATCGGGTGATCACCGGGAAATCACACATGGCATGGTGTTAAAACAACATAAACTCACAGATTACATTATTTTGAAACACATAGTTCATATCTAAATAGTTTCAGAAAACCTTAAATAATTTAACTTCTACAAAGTTTGTAAGGTTTTCAACTTCATTCTTATCAACAAAATTTTCTATCAATCTTCCAAGTACTAAGACAAGATAAGCATCTTAAATATTCCAATACACCATAAAATCCAAGATTTTCTTATCAAGATTAAATAAAAGATGCTCATTTATCCATAACACAAATTCATGCATTTCCCCAAATGCAATACCAAATATGATGCTCTTTTCATATATAATAATATATAATAGGGTCACAACACAATGCTTTTATGAAAACATATATCCATATATAACTTTCCAAAATGTATTTTACCCAAAAATAACATTTACAAAACATGGTTATTTTCCAAAATCCCATTAAAAGCTACTTACCTCGCAACTGCAAAATCCTAATTCTCCAAGCTCCAAGGAGATTAGCTAGAACCTAACAATATCAAGTAAACCTATCACAATAAGTACAAAGCTTGAAATTGCATCTAACCACAATTTAGGAATTTGCCAAATAATCACTTAATTAGGCAAGCCTAGTATTTAACCCCATCAATAATAATATATTTCACTTCCCTAGTTTCTCAACAAATTGATTCACAAGGTATAAACTCCAATTTATAGAGTTAACCCATTTAATACAATCTCCAACGTTATAACTAGCTTCCATAAATTTTGCACTACATTACCAAGAGACCCATGTAAGCAAAATCAACATATCCTCCAAGACAAGAATTTAGAACTTCAACTAACTCCAAATAAACCCAATGGCAATGGAAAAAATTAAATTCACAAACCATCACATGCTATAGCTTAAAACCCCCAAATTTCCACCATACATAAACCTTAATTAGCCATCAATAGCACAAAATATATATCCACTCATCAAATAATTCCACCAATACCAAACCCATACATAGAAACACATAAATATCACTACCAATGCTCATAACTCACAAGAGTATCATTATTAAGGCTTAGATAAAAATATAACCTTAAGCAAAGATGCAAAACCCACAAAAAGATGAGAAATTTTTGTTACCTCAAATAAAATGATGAAGATGCTTTGAGGTTCCTAAGTATTTTTCCGGTGATCTTGCCGGAAAAATGATGGTGAAATAGTGTGGTTTGGAGTGGAGGCCGGCGGGTGAGTGTGGAGCTGTGTGTGCGTTTCAGTAAGGAGAAAAGAGAGAAATGAGAGAAAGAAAAGAATGAGCCGGCCAAAAGAAGAGATAAGAGGGAGTGGGTGGTAGTGGGGTTAGGTGGGCTTGGCACGTGGGAACACAAAAATTTGATTTTGAACTTTTTTTTTTTTTTTTTTTAAAACTCACGGGATGTTACAAGTTTGGTACTAGACCATAGTGTAATGTTTGTGTGTATTGGTGGCACCAACCAATTTGTTGATCAATTTTAATTATATGCAAGCACCTATTACACATATAATTTTTTCCAGTATAACCAACATAAAAATTTTTTTCCCTATTTTATTGAGGTTGTTGAAATCAATGATAAATTTGGTCATTACAGTTTTCAATTAATTGCTATTCTTAGTTCATATATAATTTTATGTGACTTGTTGTGATGATGGATATATTGTTAAGAGTGATGGGGATGTACTATTAATGTGGTTATTGGTGGTGGATGTATTCTTGGAAGTTCTCATTCACAAGAGAACTACAAGGTTCTTGACAGTATTATGGATTTATGATAGATGCGATGTTTGTGTCGGTAGTAAGGATTTATTTTTGATATTTTTTTCATTTTATTGTGGTGATTGTGTTAATGTTTTTAAATGAATATATTTTAGTTAATTCATTATTATTTACTGTAAATATAAAAATTTGTGTAGTTATAATTTTTGTATATTTATTCAATTTAATCTAAAATATTGCAGACCAACGTTAGGGAAGAGATCGTAGTGTGAATAATTACACAAGATGACTTTGAGGAGGAAGGTGACTCTCAACTAGAGGAAATTGGCTCGAATGATGACTGATCTTCCAATACTTATGCTTTCAAGTTTAGTGAAGGATATAATATAGCTTTCATGTATTATTGAACATCATGCTATTTTGTAGACCTTTTAATATTTTCGTTTTTATTGCATTATTCACTTATTAGTTTTGAACAATTATGGATTTGTACTTGTTATTTGAATGGAAAAATTTTTATGAGATGTATGTTTGTAATTTATATATTATTTTATTTACTTTCATATAATTCATGCATTTCTTTTTTGACAGAATTGTTTTGTTGCAATTAAACTACTAGAAATGACCCCTTTTTTTTTTATTCGACATAGCTATTTTGTTGCAAATAATGTATTAGTGACGTGGTAACTAATTTTTAATAATGGTCAAAGTTTGTTGAAAAGACATAAACGGTCACTAAGATTTTGTATTTTTGATGAAAAGCTAAGTATTTACAATGGCTTTTGGTCGTCGAAAAAAATATATTAACGATGGCTATAGTTCATCACAAAATGTATTTGGTCGTTTGACTTCATCGTTTGAAATTGTATTTTTGACGGCAAATCAAGCATTTATGATGACTTTTTGTCATCGAAAAAATACATTAACGATGGCCTTAGTTCGTCGCAAAATATAATTGGTCGTCCAACTTCCTCGTACGTAGTTGTATTTTCGATGGCAAAACAAGTATTTATGATGACTTTTAGTCATCAAAAAAATACATTAATGACGGCCTCAGTTCATCACAAAATGTATTTGGTCGTCCAACTTCCTCTTATGAAGAACTATTTTCGACAGAAAAAATAAATTGCTTACGATGGCTTTTTACGGTCGAAAATGAGTGTTAGCGATGGCCTTGTCGGTAATATAGTATTATCGACGAAGCTTTTACCGACGGACGTCGACGGCCTTTTGCCGTCAACACTTCTAATCTGCGACGGCTTTTTGTGTTGTTGCGATGAACTTTGGCCATCGCTAATAGCAATCTTTTTTGTAGTGTATGTATAAAGAAAAAGTATAAAGACATACCCTCAAGTGTAGATTAGGAGTTGTACATTAAGAATTATGTTCCGCCATCATGTATAAAAACAAATCATTCCATTGTTTATTGTAATAGTAAGAGAAAATAGCATAATATCTTTCAAAGGGGCCAACAAAGAAGCAATGGTGCAGCCCATGCCTTTATTTCCTTGAGAATTTTTAGATTTTGTAGTAAAAGCCATCTTGGTAGCTGTTGTATCTCTTTTTACTACCAATTACTTGAATAACAGTTTCTTTAGTTTGCGAAAGTGGGGGTGTTTATAACTTATTTGGATGAAATTAATTAAATCATTATATTATTATCCCTAGGGTTTATTAGGAGTTTCTTCCTTTATATTTTTGTGACAAATTGTATTCTCTTAATACTTTTTTTCCCTTAAGCTCTTATATTTTAACTTTTTTGTGCTCATGTAAATTATGAGTATCATCTACGTTCTAGATTATAGAGGAAAATGAATATATTTTTTTAATTAGTAAAATAATGAATAAAAAAATAGCTAAATGATATATTTGCCTATCAAGGTTTGTGTTCAATCATAAAGTAAGCATTCATATATATATATATATATATATCATTCAATTAATCTAATTTTTTTCAATAATTGATATATAATTGTTAAATTTCAATTCAAATATAATAATACTTTCATAGTATGCTTTGAACCATAGTATGTAGAAGATGAAATCTTATTCTTTCCAAGTGATTATTAATTTGAGAAAGTAAATATATATAATTTTTTCTAAAACAATCCTGTGCATCGCACGAGTCAGTGACTAGTTATTATAATTTACAAAGGTTGTAAATGCCAGCTTCAATACATATACAGTTTCAGACTGATCTTCTTCTTAAAATATATATATATATATATATATTGTTCTTCGTTTTCAAAATAACATTGAATAATAAATAATAGGAGTAGAGTAAATAATAAGAAATCGACACTGATTAGAGCTGAGCAAAGACCTGGAAAACCTGACTCAATCACCCTACCCAACCTGACCAAAAGGTCTTGGGCGGGTTAAATGGCTGTTCAGGTTGGATCCGGGTTAAACTGATGGGTTTCCTTCGGATTTCAAGTCAACCTCGGGTTTACCCAACTTTAACCGACCCACCCAACCTAAGAGAGGGGATGAAAAAAATCACTAATTAGATTCATCAATCTGAAAATTTTACAATTTATGCCAGAGACTTTTAACCTTCATGAAGAATGATATTTTCCATGATTGCAAATTGACTAGGTTGATATATAAGAGCTTGACTTCTATATTAATAATGTAATAATATCTATTTATTTTCCTCAAAAAAATTTTTATACATTTTTATGTATTTTTTTTTTACTCCATATTTGTATTTAAATTCTCAAATAAAAAGCCTATAAAATATTTTTACACATAATTTTAAATTACAAAAACTTGTATTTAGAGGAAAACAACACACTTTTTAAGGGGTGTACCATTATTAGGATTGAGAATGAGCTGAGATGGATCATGTCCAGACTTGACCTGTAACCTAACCCAATAGATATGACCCAAAATCCCTCTCATCCAAATTCACACGTCCAAGTCGGGTCAGGTAAATCGAGTTTCGAGTTAGGTGTCTCTCTCTCTCTCTCTCTCTCTCACACACACACACAAATAACAAAATTGACAAAGTTTATCTACAAAATTGGTTATAGCCTTAGACTATAACCTTATTCAATATCTCTTTTATTGGAGGTGAATTTTGACAAATTCACCATTGGATTAAATTTTCTTCTTGTTGGATATTTTTATAAAAAATATCATATTTAAATTTTCTAGGCTCAGGTTTTCCTTCTGCTAAGAACATGTGTCCTTGGCCCTGTTCTAATAATTCAACCTTGGAGTTCATACTATCACCAATGCTTATTTTTTCTTTGTTTCTTTTCTTTTCTTAGGTTTTCTTAGCAATCAAACAGTGACTGTGATAGTTAGAATTGAGGAGACAAAGTTTAATAATGATTAGCTTTTTTGTTTGCTTGATTTCATTCTGTATTGGCTTTGTTTCAAGTATCATTTTGTTTGTTTCCTTTTAATTCCTTTTTTTTTCCTTGCTCTTGCCTCAGTCTGGTTGCTGAATGTTAGAAATACTGAATAATTGTATTGTATTTCATAATAAAGGAATATACATGTGATGCCTTTATATAGGAGGCATATGTGTGTGGTACAAGTAAAGTGTAGTACAAGTAAAGTGTAGTACAAGTGTGCTATACAAGTAAACTAGCTGGGCCTAAAGCCCATAACACTATACGTTAACACTGAAAAAAATGTAAAGAAAATGATTGTTAAGCCAATGTTAATATTAGTTTCTGCACTACCAGTTGATCAAATTAACATCAGTAGGGGCTAGAGAGATTCTAGAGGTTTCAAATATTAATAGCTTCGCTGTGTTTTTGTACTGTATATAGGCAGGAGAATTGTTTACTTGTTTGTGTACTTTTATTGCCTGGAATATCCAGCAATTTTGTGTACATTGTAGGTGTGATTAGTGTTACAAGTAGCAATGAGACGCTTTCAGAGTATTCCATAGTACTTAGCAACTCACAAGATGTGCTCAAATGGGTATTTCACATAGCTAAGCAATTCTGTTCTATTGTGCTTTTTCCATTGACCATTGAAAAACCCTTGGCCTGCTTAGCAATATTTAGTTCCATTGCTATTTGTGATAGAATATAGTTGTCATATGTTCGCAATTGTCACTTGATGGTTGCACATTGCAACATGCCAACATGCTTTACGCAACCCTTGGGTCTGTTGCTTTGTTTTGAGACTTTTGTTGATCTATTTTCCCTGTACAGGAAGTTTTGTCGATTTCTATTGTGAATGTTACTTGGAACAGGATAAATGGGAGGAACTAATAAATGATAAAAACAAAAAGTTTGAATTGCATAGTTGGTGATTAATTGTTTCAAACTTGTTCTTATACTTTAAAATAACTCACTAATCCCTGTACTTTTAAATGAACAAAGTTTCTCTCTAAACTATTATGAAGAGAAACTCTTTAAACTTTTCATATTTCTCTTTTTTGGGTGTGAATTTTGAACATTTAACTGTTGAATTTCACGTTCCTTACATTTTTAAAATGCATATTAAATTTTTTTCATATTGGACATTATTTGCTATTCGATCAATAAACTTATTTTTTATACACAATTTTAGATCACAAAAATTTGAAATTTTAACATTTGTTTGATAAGATAGTAATTGATTTTTGATTTTCTTGAAATTTTGCAAACATGAAGAATATAATAAGAACATGCAATTTAACAGTTAGATTTTCAAAATTCACACTCAATATAGAGATATATGAGGAGTTTGTAGAGTTTGTTTGGAGAGAAACTTTGTTCCTTCTAAATTTATTAAAAAGGGTTCATATTGTCATTCTATGGATAGAAAATATTGATGTGGCAAATGGTTTTATGCCATGTCATAGGCTCTATGTCATCAAAGTGACTTAGCTTTTATCAATTCTATGTGTTAAGTTCGTATTTTCCATCCAATAAATAAATGGTATAGATATATTTATTTGAAACATTTTAAAGTATAAGGACAATTTGAAACAAAAGTCAAAAGCTGATGGCCAAATATACAATTTAACTAAACAATAGGAGCAAGCACATTAATGAACATATAGATTTAAAGAAACAATTAACTTGCTTAATTGATCCCCCTAATTGTGCCCAGTTACAATTTGATCTTCAGAAAGTAAATTTATGGCTTTAAAATATTAGTCAAAACCACTGAAATGCCGATGTTTCATATCCAAAGACATCGATAGGCATCAGTTGCTCAGGAGTTGGATCATACTTAACAGCACTGATGATAATATAGGACTACAACTTCAAAAAAACAGAACAAAGGTGGAAAAAAAAAAAGTAACTGCTAATGACAATGAATGTAACCCTGCAACATCAATAACAGAGTCAAGCTGCATGTTTAAAACCCATGATATTAGTAGGATTCCCACGCATGTTTCTCAAAACTCATGGGCTGAGTAGTAGCTACACTTGACTCAAACCAACCTAGTTTCTGAATGAGTTTCCTAACTAGGTAACCTGCCAAGTAAGAAATGCCGGAGGCCCCGATCCCAATAAAAGTATAGTTGTTATATAGATGCTCCACTTGGATGGCTTTTGGATGTAAGCTTTCACTATGGCAAGTACTGTGATGCATAAAAGGGAAGCTGCTGCAACTACTGCGAGCTTAAGGTTTCTGTTGTCGCTCTGATAAAATGAGAAGCCATAGACCACAGGAGGCACCAAACCAAAAACAAGGAATTATAATATGGCGACTGAGGCATGAAGAACAAAATTCCTTTTCTGTCCCAGTAATTCTTGATACCGATCCACTTGTTCATCTGTTTCGTTCAAGACCACTGTAGATTGATCATTCTTCAATTCTTGAAGCTGTAAGCTTATAGTATTAGTTCAAGAACAGTAATGTTAAAGCTATTTGAACAGAAACAATTTCCATACCACAAAACATAGTTTAAATTATCGTCTAAAATTAAGTCATTCTGAACAACCTTTATAAAAAATCTAATTAAAGATTTTTAATTTGATAATTTATTGAATTATCTCTAGTACAATTTACTTCAAGATTTGGAAATATCTGCATGTATTGTCAAAGACATCACTGCAACTGTTGTGTTTAGGCTAATACATAACCAATATATGGCATGGCAAAGCAAAATGTTGCAACCTGATGAATTTAGATTAGATCCATCTGACAATTAATTATAATAGATAGTTTCACACAATGAATTTAGAATTGAAATTGGTAATTAATTTTGATGAGACTTTATCTTAAATAGTCACTTGATTGATTTAATAAGTAATTGATTGCACTTAGGGAGCATAGCTTAGTCCCTCTGCTATTTGTAATTCCATAGAGGGTGGACGGATTCTAGTTGGATGGAGTGGAAGACTGCAACAAAGCAGCTATATTATGATACAATGCCTATTTACTGATGAATCTTGACTGGTATAGCAGTGGTTAGGTGTACTGGCTTGAAAGAAGAAGATTTTAAGGATTCCTAGTATGATGTTCAGCAGTCCAGCAATGCTATACTGATTTTATCTTCAGACTATTTATATCAATGTAAATTGATTTGAAAGTCGTGGCCTAGTAACATCATATACCTTTCTTTAATTAAATTATGCATTATACATTATATATATATATATATATATATAAAGAGATATTGCATACATTGATCTGCTATCTGTCTCCCCTTTTTTTTTTTTGTTCCTACAGGTTGGATTTGCAAAATATGCTTCATAGAATATAGCTATCTGATACAGAGTTCAATGGGATTTCATGGCATGAGTTCTTGGAGAAGCAAGTTCATAAAATAAAAATAATGAAATGATGATTGGGTATGAATTGATGCATTTGTGAGACTTTAAATGAAGTTAAAAAAAAAAAAAAAAGGGTAAAAAGAGAGGTTTTGACAAAAAATAAAGAAGTAAAAAAACTCACATGGTGACCAATGAGAAAAACTCCAGTTATCAGGTTTGCCAATGCCAAAGCTACAATGTTCACTGCAATCAGGAATTGATTAATAACCAGCTAAAAACGATTTGGTGACCAAAAATGATATACCAACCGTACCATGTATTATATAAAAAAGTTACCAATAATCTTCATATCATAATAATGATAGTTTGGGTATATGATTCAATGGCACAGACACACAAATCTATAGGTTAAAAACTGGGAGTAAGCTATGCAAATAAAAGCAACCATAAGAATAAATCTGTACAGTTGATTTAAAAGCAAACCATCATGTATTCTAGTTTAAAAAGTACATGCGTACAATTTCTCAATGGATTAAAGTGTTAAATCCATGTTTATTAAGTACTACACGACTCACTTAACGAAGAACTCAAGATTAGCTTTAGGCTCGAATTTGATTAGATAGCTATGATGTACTTATATGCAACTAGAAATAAATTCATTAATCCCCATGGTTGGACGTAGGAACTTTACCATGCTCGCAATGAATTATAAATTGGGTAATTATAGGTTTACATTGTACTGTCAATGTAAAACTTACATTTTAGACTAAACAAACGTGTACAATGTTACATTGTACACATTTGTTTAGTCTAAAATGTAAGAAATTTTTTTCTTATAAAAGAAACTAAGAATTTCCCTTATAAATCTACTAATTCACACTACTTGAATATTATATATAAGATTTAAGTTAACAATAGCTCAAGAAAATATAATCAAATATATACCAAATCATTAGCTTAGAAAAGCCCTAAAATCAGAGAGAAAGTAGTTGCAATTGTTTAATATATATACTGATCTATTTCACAGTGAGAGAGAGAGAGAGAGAAATGCTAAATACTTACATGTAGTAGCATCAGCACTAGCTGCAGAGGTCACAACACCTAAGCTTGTGATTAATTCAATTAAACCACCATATACTAAACTTTTTAGGATTTCGAACTTTAAAACACCTTGTTGTGATGGAGTTGTTGCTGGCAGTGGTGATGGATCAACTACAATTACCTGCTCCCCTTCAGTTGGCTTTGCCTCATCAAATGGAATCTCAGAAATTTCTGCACAATAATGTGTCAAAGACATTATCTGAAAAACATTGCTAATAATAACAAAACGTAATGAGATATAGCGATTTACTAGAATCAGTTGGTTTTGCTCCAACGGGTGGAATCACGTAAATTCCTGCATAATAATGTGTTAAAGAAAGTTAAGAAACCATTTAAAAACCAATGCTAATGATGAGAACAAAACATGATGAGATATAGTGATTTACTAGAACTAGTTGGTTTTGCTTCATCGAGTGGAATCTTGTAAATTCCTGCATAATAATGTGTCAAAGAAACCTTTCGAAAGCCATTGCTATTGATGAGAACAAAACATAATGAGATATAGCAATTTACTAGAATCAGTTGGCTTTACTGCATTAGATAGAATCTCGTAACTTCCTGGATAACAATGTGTTAAAGAAACCATATAAACATCATTGCAACTAATAATGTGGAAAAAAAAAACATGATGAGTTATAGTGAATTTACTAGAATTGATTGGTTTTGCTTCAGCGGGTGGAATCTCATAAATTCCTACATAAAAATGTGTCAAATAAAATTAAGAAACCATTCGAAAATCATTGCTAATGATGAGAACAAAATATGATAAGATATAGAAATTTACTAGAACCGGTTGGTTTTGCTTCATCAAGTGGAATCTCATAAATTCCTGCATCATAATGTGTCCAAGAAACCTTCTGAAAACCATTGCTATTGATGAGAACAAAACATAATGAGGTATAGTAATTTACTAGAATCAGTTGGCTTTGCTCCATTGGATGGAATCTCGTAACTTCCTGGATGATAATGTGTAGAAGAAACCATCTGAATATCATTGCTACTAACAATGTGGGGGAAAAAACATGATGAGATATAGCAATTTACTAGAATCAGTTGGTTTTGCTTCATCAGGTGGAATCTTGTAAATTCCTGCATAATAATGTGTCAAAGAAAGTTAAGAAACTATTTGAAAACCATTGCTAATGATGAGAACAAAATATGATGAGATATAGCAATTTACTAGAAAAGGTTGGTTTTGCTTCATCTGGTGGAATCTCGTAAATTCCTGCGTAGTAATGTGTCAAAGACTCAAAGAAACTATCCAAAAACCATTGCTATCGATGAGAACAAAACATGATGAGATATAGCAATTTACTAGAATCAGTTGGCTTTGTTATATCAGATGGAATATCGTAACTTCCTACATAGTATTGTGTTAAAGAAACCATTTGAAAATCATTACTAATAATAATGTGAAAAAAAAATGATGAGATTTAGCAATTTACTAGAATTAGTTGGTTTTGCTTCATCAGATAGAATCTCGTAAATTCCTGCATAAATATGTGTCAAAGAAACCATCTGAAACCAAATCTAATTATGAGAACAAAACGTGATGAGATATAGGATATTGCAACTTACTAGTATCAGTTGGTTTTGTTTCATTGGATGGAATCTCATAACTTCCTGCATAATTATGCGTTGAAGAAACCATCTAAGAACCACATTTAATGATGGGAACAAAACATGATAGGATATAAAAATTTACTAGAATTAGTTGGCTTTGCTTTATCAGACGGAATCTCATAAATTCCTACACAATAACGTGTCAAAGAGACCATATGAAAGCCATTGCTAATGATGAGAACAAAATAGGATGACATGATGGGATATAATATATTACTAGAATCAATTGCCTTTGCTTTATTGGATGAAATCTTATAAATTTCTGGATAATAATGTATCAAAGAAACCATATAAAAACTATTGCTAATGATGAGATCAAAACATGATGGTATATAGCATTCTACTAGAATCAATGGGCTTTGCTTTATTGGATAAAATCTCTAAAATTTCGGCATAATAGTATGTCAAATAAACCATATGAAAGCCATTGCTAATGATGAGAACAAAACATGAGGGGATATAGCAATTTACTAGATTCAGTTGGCTTTGCTACATTGGATGGAAGCTCTTGAATTCCTGCATAATAATTTGTTAAAGAAACCATAATTCTTGCATAATAATTTGTTAAAGAAACCATCTAAAAATAATTGATAAGGATGAGAACAAAACATGTAGGGATTTAGCAATTTACTAGAATCAGTTGGCTTTGCTACATTAAATGGAACCTCGTGAAGTCCTGCATAATAATGTGTCAAAAACCATTGTTAATGAATAGAACAAATCATAATGAGATAGATCAATTTACTAGAATCGTGACATTTTAATGTAATAATAAGATTGATAAAGACTAGACTAAGAGGTTGAGATAAGAAGCAAATAGTGGAATATATAAAATTTACCGGTATGATTTTTATTAATTTTACATCACTCAATAACTTTTGATTTTTTTATATTGTCTTCTTATACCCTATATGCATGTAAAATATTAAAACTATCAAAGATTAATAACTATTTTGTTTGTAAAGTAATTGCATTTCAACTTATGTGATTTTTAAAACTATATACAAAATATGAGTTCATAGATCAATTATGTTTTGTTTGTTTTTATTGGAAAGTTATATGTGCACTTTATACCTTATAGGTCTTAAAGACACTTTAACCTATATCCTATTCTAATTGTGGAAGAAGGTGCCATTTAATCTAAAGTTAGTCAGTAGATATCACTACTTTTGATTTGATTTCAAAACCAAGTACCACCATTTTATGCTTGACTTGTTATCGTAAATAATGCTTTCATAAGGTCTTCTAATAAAATGATTTGTTTATTTGTTTTTTTATTAGAAAAACAATTAATATTTTATGCTGACATGATAGTGACAAAAGTGATGGTGGTGGTGGTGGCGGCAGCAGCAGCGGCATGTCAGAGTTAAAGGTAGTGTAGTAGTAGCAATGGTGATTGTAGTAATGGAGATACTATTGATGGTGATGTGGAAAGCCGGAGGCCGTGTTGAAAACATTTTCCTCCACTTAAAAGCAAAGTGGTTTTCAACTTCTTTGGAAATTTTTTTTTTCCATTGACCAAAATGTTCCATCTCATTGGAAAATAATTTTTCTATCAATTGTATTTTATAATGGGTTATCAACTCATCAGTCTTATAATCCTCAGGCTGGAACTTCATACGAATAGAAAGTGACTAAAATAATGAAAGCAATGTATTACCAAACAGTCAAAACATTTGAGAATATGTATTACCTGGTTCAGAAGTTGCCGGTTTCCGAAATATCTAGCCTCCTGTTAAAGTGAGACAAATATAGTTAATAACTCAATTTCTTTAATTAATAATCGAGCATACATTTAAACTTTACTTTGATTCGTTCACTAAATAAACATATATAATTTTTATGAAACTGAGGTCGGACTATTTATGTACGGTTTAATTCATTTAATGCACTGTATTTATCTTCTATATATTGTTGGCCCACTTTGTCTTACACTTATTTCTACATTATAAATCACCATCATGACATGAATGAATACAAACGACAATGGTTGTTGTGGTGTCATATCATTATCAAATAATACAGCTAGCATGAAAAGATGTAAATAAAGTTTGTACAACAAGTCCAGAATGTCTGAAAAGGTACCTATAGCATTGAGAAATTCGAAGCATTATGGGCACCTCAGTTCATAGTCGTCTCTGTGGGCCACAAATTAAATAACTTCTTATGATTTAAATTAATTAATTAATTTAGTTAAGTTGTTAATTAATTAATTTATTATGCAAATGTGTGGCAACATAAATAAATTACCAAAACTAAATATGCAGCGGAAAAATAAATAACACAGTGATTTGTTTACGAATGGAAAAAATCTTAACGGCAAAAACTCCACCGGGTGATTTTTAGGTCACCACTCTCGAAACTCCACTATTATCAAATCAAGCGGTTACAAGTAAAGGAATCCCAAGTACCTTATCAACCTACAGTTGAACCCTTACCCCAATACCCAATTGGACTTGATCTGTAGTGACAGTTCCCCCTTTTAATGCACGGCGCCCAAGTACGTGACTAACCAGATGCGCGGATCCCAGTACGCGACTTCAAACACCAACTTTAGAAAGAGAGGTTGGCTGCAAAGTTCTTCAGTTCATCCTTTATGATGAATAACACGAAGATGCTTTGTTACAAAACCCTATGGTGCAAATACACAGCAACTTCTTGAAAGAAGATGAACTAGGTCAAGAACTTCGTCTTTAATCACAATTTGCTTGAACAAGGATTGCTTAATGCTTTAGCAACTTGTGTCTATGTTGACGGCTCTTAAAACCCTCCATTTATATGTTAGGGTTAGAAGAAAAGAAGGTCCAAAAACACATTCATAGATCCCAAGAAAATCAGAACAGAAAATTTGACTTTTTAATTCTCGACAGATAGCAGGTGTTGAGGTAGCTATCGAGCAGGTGTCAAGCTTTAAAAACTGTGCACTTCAGCTTGCTTTTTCTTGGACAGACTTAATGACTTCAACACTTGATCTTGAAACCTTGTTTCATGAAGTATTAAAAACACCTAGAACTACCCAATTACAAGTAGAGTGCGTTTTGTCAACGGATTAGCCAATTTACATAAATAGTGTGACATATGTTCTTTAACATATGAACCACATATGTCCTAACAATCTCCCCCTTTAGCAATCCGTGACAAAACCACAACAAACAAATGAACATATGAGAGAAGTCATAAATCACTCAACTCATATTCACTTGTTGAATACAATAAAATCTATCCTAACACAAACTCTTGAAAAACTTTGCAAGAAGAGAGTTTATGGCAAGTAGACTTTGACAACCTGTATTTCTGAAACACTTTTAAACAAAACTCATCAAGGCATCTTGTGTGAAACAAAAAATAATTAGATTGCATACAAGTATAAAGAACATGTGTCTAAAGATAGAAAAGAAACAACACATGAAGAGATAGGTGAAAGAAAAACATACATCCACATATATAGAAAGATAAGTATAATGTATGTAAAACTGATATACAAGATCAATGTATCTAACAAGAATAGAAAAAAAAAGATACATCAAAACCTCACTACATCCCTCAAAAATATGAACACTCCCCCTATCAAAAATGTCTTATACTAACTCTCCCCTTAAGATGACTACTCTCATAGTCCAAAACTACTCCCCCTTTTTGTCACGAGTGACAAAGGGTAGAGTGTCATGTAGACATCTCATCAGTAGAGCTAGCATTTCCATCATCATCATCTGAAGCATCATCGTCATCACCATCATCATCATCATCCTCAGCATCAGAATCTGAAGCGAATGGAGGAGGTGGTGGAGGAGAAGCCTCAGAAGCAAAACCACCCATGGTCGCCTGCTGTCGTGCAATACGACCAACACGAACGTTCACCTGATACAACTCAGTGGTGAGTGTATCAAGGCGAGCATCCATGCGCTGCAGCTGCGCCATAATGTCTCCAAAAGATACATCGCCTGAAGAAAAAGGAGGAGCCGATGTAGATAGAGCTGATCTGGATGGAGTCGAACGGGAGGGAGGAGTGGAATCCGGCTGTTGCGACCTAAACTGTGCCTCACTACGTTTTACGGTAGCGGCATCTATGGCAGATATGTGTGTGAAGTGGTCGGACACAGGGAAAGGGATGGAAAAATGGCATAGAATTCTCGTGATAGCGAAAGGAAAGATGAGCTTATCACGGGACGCCGAATCTAGATGAACATCTATGATAGAGAAAATGAAGTGAGAAGGAAAATCTATCGTAAGATGCTCAAGTAGAGATAGCAAAAATCGAGTACAAGGCTCTGTGATAGAGTTATAGTAAGAGAGAGGATGAAATACAAAAGTCATCACTATGTTAAGGAATCTAGGACCTTTAGCAAAAAGTCTACATAATGTATACTGATGCTCACCCCCAGTCAGAAGGGCGCTCACAAAAAGCGGAAATGAGCTCATCCTTGGACACAGTCCTCAGTCGCTCACAAGTAGGATAGTCAAGAAACTCTATCCTAGGAACCCTAAGCACATTTGCAACTAGCTGCGGTGTGACAGCAATGCGCGTACCTCGAATGCGAGTTTGAAAAAAAGATACTGAACGATCAATCCCGTACATATTGGAGTAAAACTCCTGAATCAGTACGAGAGGACAGGTGACCGGGACGTCACACAGTGACTCCCATCCCTACTGTGAATGACAGAGGGAAGGTCAATGTCGGCGAAGTCCGCCAGAATGACTTGGCGTTCCGAATGAACACCTCGTCTAGAAAAGTTCTCAATAAATGCCTTGTGGGCATCTCCATCACGGAACCGAAGGTTAAGAGGAGTAGAGTCAGAAGAAGAGGAAGCTCCAGAACGCAGAGGGTTCCGAGCAGGAGTGGTTTTACGTTTAGGTTCCATAGACACTACTAACGCAAAAGAATGAGAAAGAGATAGAGAGGGAGACAATCAGAAAAGTCCCAAACAGTTCAAATATGACAAGTATATTGAACAAAAAGTACGTATGCATGGGAATGCATGAGCATGGGACATGCAAACTTAAAAAGCATCATGGGCTCAGCCCAATCCAATCCTATCAGCACACATACAAGAAACACACATCTAAATGCATGTAAATATCATTCTAATGCATATGGAATGCAATGTATGACATTTTAAAAGCATTTTAGTGAAAACCTAACCCAAAATTTCAAGAAAAACTCATTGATTTTGAAAAACCCCAAAATTTTCAAAAAATCCCAAAACCTAAGATTCAAAACATGAAATGCATGAATAAGGAATGAAAAATGAGATCATACCACTTGATTTGAAGCAAGGAAGGCCGAAAATCACGTGGGTTGGAGATTTTTGAGTGAAAAAGATGGTTTGGGAGATGAACAGCCGCGGACAGATCGAGAGAGATCGAGGAAATGAGAACCGAATTGCCATCGCACCTTATATAGACACCTCAGTAATTCTCGACAGCTGAGGTGTCGAGAGGTATCGAGGAAGCTGTCGAGAAAGGTATCGAGGAAATGGTCGTCGACAGCTAAAGGTGTCGAGAAGGTATCGAGGTAAGAACTACTGAACCAAGAATAGACGCTCGATCGATCGACCAGGTATCGAGGAGGTATCGAGAAGACAGGAGATTTCTCGATTGATCCACATGGTGTCGAGACATGTGTTGAGAAAGAAAACATCAGACATAACAAGGGAATCTCGATCGATCCATCAAGTGTCGAGAATCTATCGAGGAGACAGAAGATTTCTTGATCGATCCACAAGGTGTCGAGGATGTGTCGAGATTGCGATAAGAAAAAGGCTTAGAAGCTCGACAGATGATCAGGTATCAACGAGGTGTCGAGCCAGCTTTTAAAAAGCAGTTTTTCGAGGAGTGAAAAACACAGACATGAATGCAATCAAGACAAGAACCTCAACCATGATCCAATCAACATAAAAAGCTCTCAAAAATCATCTCTCAATGAAAATTCAAGCACATGGATCTCCCAAAAACACACACACACACTAAACAAGTCTAACCAATTTTATACTTCAAAAATAAGTCATGACAGTTTAGTGAGCATACAACAGCACATGTAAAACCTTTGTGATGGCCAAATCACATTGTACCTGCACATGTATCAATAGTAGCAAAAAATATTGCGTGTTGTGTGTGAAAAACATCGCAAGATTGCATATGTGTATACATGTTATGACGATCTGAGATATGAGAAAATAACTTTAACTTACACACAATCATAACTGTTTGATGGGGACTATCACCTTCGAGGTACATCCTATAACTCCCACATCTCCTAGAATACACGCTTGCAACCATTTTTAAAGCATTTTTAATCTTTTTGCTTTTTATTTCTTTGCATATTTTCTTTTTAAACATATCATACATGGGCTTATGAGAAAGAAAAGAAATACCCATTGATATTTGACATTTCAATTTTGCTATGCCGAAGCACATAAATGTCATTGACATCACACTTTTGCTATGCCGAAGCATACAGATGTCATTAATGATTGGCGGGCAACAGTAGTGAAATGGTTATTTATGCCTTTCTCTTAAAATTTTTTAGTCCTACCCGTTAAAAAGAGTGATATGAGTGTTAAGTTTAAAGAGACAACATAATCTTACTCATCACAAACAAGAGCCAAAAAGCTCACTTACTTAGTTGTGCATAAAGATGCTCATCTAAGTTACAAGAGATACAAAGTTTAGAAAACTTTGTTTCATTGGCCATCCAAGGTACACAAGTACCAAAGTACACAAACACACACTGTTTTTCTATTTTTTAATTTTTCTATTTTTTTTTATTTTATATCAAAAACAAAATAAACAAAACTGAAAGTAAACACACAAAAACATGTTAACAAAGCAAAACAATGCATAAAACTAGACTAACTCAATAAAAATGCAAAACACACAAGCAATGCAACAAACAAGAAAAACAAGAAGGGAGAAGAAAGTGATGAAATCACTTTAAGTCCTTTTTCTTCCACACCTTGGAAGAGCCTTTCCTTTGATTGAATCCTTGAACCGGCGGTGAGGGGGAAGAATTGAAACCGTTCAAGTTCGAAAGGAATATGATGGCTTTTAGAAGATCTCCAAGAGGAGCAAGAGAGGATTGAAGCTGATTTTGGCTTCCAGATGCTGTCATACTGTTGCTCTGTTGGGTGGTTAGCCACTTGTAGCAATTTGGTCGAGTATGACCGGCAGCTCTACAATGATGACAGAGATGCTGCTTCTTTTGTTTAGGCTTTTGAGAGTTAGCCTTCTTAGCCCTAGGGTTTCTAGCATCTTTCTTATCTAACTTAGGGGGTGCTCCTAAGATGGATTTATCCTTGTCTATGTTCTCACTAACTAATTCAATTTTAACATCAGTGTTCTCAATTTTAACAGTATTAACAGGAGGAACAAAAACAGTAGAACTAGTAGAAGCAGAATTAGAGAAAGAAAGACCATACCCTAAACCTATTCGATCTGAAGCAGATTTTTGGTTGTTGAGCATCTCATCAAGTTTTGCACTTGAAGTCCTCTCCAGTTGAGCTCTGACTTGAAACAGCTCTGCTTCAAGCTTCTTGGTCTTCTCAGCCAGGAAGTTGTTTTCAAACCTCAGTGCTCCAATAGTTTGATTCGCCTCATCAAACTTTGTGGACAACTCTTCTCGATCAAGTTCCACATCACTGAGCTTTTTGGTGGCCAGCCTATATAACTTCTCATGCTTCTCAGATAGCTTGTAAAGCTTCTCATAGGCTGAATGGATATCATCTTTGTCATCCATCTTCTCACATTCAGTATCCACCAATTCTTCTTCTTGTTCCACTTCTTCGACAATCCCTTCAGTAGGATTGACTGTGGCAGTGAAGGCATTTAAGATTCCGTCATCCTCATTGTTGGAATCATCTTCAGGCTCAGTGTCACTCAGGATTGCAGCAAGAGCCTTGCTCTTCCCAATGCTCTTCAGATATGTAGGACACTCATTCTTCATGTGTCCAAACCCATGACACCCAAAACACTTGGGTCCTGCCGGAACAGTGTACTGACCGCCTTCCTTAGCATCCTTCATTCCTTTGTCTTAGCTCTTGAACTGTGAAGAACTAGATTGCCTGCGGTCCTTGTCGAAGCTCCTCCCATTGGCATTCTTCATAAACTTCTTGAACTGCCTCGTAATGTAGGACTTCATCTTGGAATTTTCATTATCGGAAGACTCATCTGTATCACTGCTCTTTGCCTTCAGGGCCATGCTCTTGCCCTTGCTTGACTTGCCAATTCTTGATAACCCTAGCTCGTAGGTCTGCAAGTTCCCAACCAGCTCAGTCAAATGAATTTTGTCAATATCCTTTGATTCTTCTATTGCCGTAATCTTGGCATGAAATCTCTCAGGTAAAGATTTGAGCACCTTCCTTACAACCTTGGGTTCAGGGATGGTTTCCCCAAGATTGAAGGTTGAGTTCACTATGTCTTTAAGCTTGGTATAGAACTCATCAAACGACTCATCCTCCTCCATTTTAATCTCTTCAAAGCTAGTAGTGAGCCTCTGTAGTTTTGAATCTTTGACAGCCTTTGTTCCTTCATAGGTTGTCTGGAGGATGGTCCACGCCTCCTTAGCAGTTTCTGTTGAGGATATCTTCTTGAACTCCTCATTTGTGACTGCGCTAAATAAGGCATTCAACGCTTTGCTGTTGAAGTTTACCACCTTGATCTTGGCTTCATCCCAATCGGCCGGCGCTTCTTTTGGCTTGGTTCAGCCAATCTCAACAGCTTGCCACACCTTCTCATCTAAGGACTGCAAAAAAGCTCTCATGCGTACTTTCCAGTAGGCATAGTTAGTCCTATAAAAAAAAGGAGGTATAATTAGAGATTATCCTCTATCCACGACAAACAGGGGTCAATGGATCAATTACAGCAAAGATTAAACCTAATCAGAGTGTGCCTGCTCTGATACCACTTGATAGGCCACAAATTGAATGACCCCTTGTGATTTAAACTAATTAATTAATTTAGCCAAATTATTAATTAATCAATTTATCATGCAAACGCGTGGCAACACAAACAAATCACCAAAACTAAATATGCAGCGGAAAAATAAATAACACGATGATTTGTTTAAGAATGGGGAAAACCCTAACGGCAAAAACCCCACCAGGTGATTTTCAGGTCACCACTCCCGAAACTCCACTATTATCAAATCAAGCGGTTACAAGTAAAGGAATCCCAAGTACCTTACCAACCTACAGTTGAACCCTTACCCCAATACCCAATTGGACTTGATCTGTAGTGACAATTCCCCCTTTTAATGCACGGCTCCCAAGTACGTGACTAACCAGATGCGCGGATCCCAAAACGCGACTTCAAACACCAACTTTAGAAAGAGAGGTTGGCTGCAAAGTTCTTCAGTTCATCTTTTATGATGAATAACACGAAGATGCTTGGTTACAAAACCCTATGGTGCAAATACACAGCAACTTCTTGAAAGAAGATGAACTAGGTCAAGAACTTTGTCTTTGATCACAATTTGCTTGAACAAGAATTGTTCAATGCTTTAGCAACTTGTGTCTATGTTGACGGCTCTTAAAACACTCCATTTATATGTTTAGGGTTAGAAGAAAAGAAGGCCCAAAAACACATTCACAGATCCCAAGAAAATCGGAACAGAAAATCTGGCTTTTTAATTCTCGACAGATAGCAGGTGTCGAGCTTTAAAAACTGTGCACTTCAGCTTGCTTTTTCTTGGACAGACTTGATGACTTCAATACTTGATCTTGAAATCTTGTTTCTTGAAGTATTAAAAACACCTAGAACTACCCAATTACAAGTAGAGTGTGTTTTGTCAAAGGATTAGCCAATTTACATAAATAGTGTGACATATGTTCTTTAACATATGAACCACATATGTCCTAACAGTCTCTCTCTCTTCTGCGAGTAATCAATTCATCTTCTGTACTCTGAAGAAGGACCTTGTCGATGCAGGCTTTATAGTTTGGGCAATAGAAAGCATGTTTGCCCGGCTTATTGTATAGTGCTTCAAAATATAGTTCGGTGGCTCTCAGTTCACGTCCATGTTAGCCTTAGGGAGTCTACCCACATTAGAGAGATCATAGACCCTATCACAAAGGATACTCTTTATATTTTTTTGTTTGTTCAACCATATATCATATGTTCACTTAATTCTAAAGGATAAATGAAAGATGTAAAAATGTAGGGATGACCCTAAAGTTATGGCATACTCTAAGATATTGGGATGAAAAGAAAAGAAGTCCTCACATATGAGAGACTTATCCCAAAGTAAAGGGTATGTCTTAACTTGAAAGGTTCATAAGTTCGACCATAGCTTAGTTGCTATCATAAGCCCAAATCAAAAGGCCTCTTGAAAAGGAGAACTTTGGGCCTAGGGTAACAAATGTGCTATGAACTTAGCATCCAACATCCTACAAAATCAATATAAACTTCCCTAATCTTGGACCTCCTTGTTGTATGCCAAGGCCCAAAATGAAGAGAGATTCATAAGTTTTGAGAGGAGGGCCAAAATATGTTCTAGCTAAAGGGCTACTTCAAAAAAAAAAAAAAAAAAAATCTTTTGTAAATATTTTCAAAAAAAAAAAAAATCTTTTGCAAAGAAAAAGAATTCAAGAAGAAAATTTTTCAAAAAAAGAATAATCTTTTGTAAACATTTTTTAGAAGTTGAATTTCCAAAAAAAAAAATCTTTTGCAAAGAAAAAGAATAATCTTTTGCAAATATTTTTTTAGAAATTGAATTCTCAAAAATAATCTGTTGCAAAGAAGAGAATCCAAAAAAGAAATATGTTGCAAAGAAGAAAAGTTTTCAAAAAAATATAAGCTTTTGTAAATTTTTCTTAGAAGTGGAACTTAAAAAAAAAAAAAAATCTTTTGCCAAGAAAAAAAATTCAAGAAAAGAACTGTTTTGCAAAAAAAAAAAACTTTTTCAAGGAAAAGAATTAAAAAAAAAAATCTTTTGTAAAGGAGCAAAATTTCAAAAAAAAAAAAAAAATCTTTTTTGAAGAAAAAGAATTCAAGAAAAGAAATATTTTGCAAAGAAAATCTTTTTCAAGGAAAAGAATTTAAAAAAAAAAAAAATCTTTTGTGAATATTTTTTAGAGTTGAATTTTCAAAAAAAAATGAAGACAAGTTTTCAAAAAAAAATCTTTTGTAAATAATTTTATTATTTTTTTAGAAGTGAAACTTTTGAACAATCTTTTACAAAGAAAAAGAATTCAAGAAAGATTTTTTTTTTTTGCAAAGAAAAAGATTTTTAAGGAAATATTTAAAAAAAAAAAAAAACTTTTGTAAATATTTTTCTTTCAAGAAAAAAGAAGAAAAGTTTTCAAAATATTTTTGAAAAGAAAAATTCAAAAAGAAGATGAAAGATGACTCACAAAGTTATGATATACCCTAAGTTTTGGGCCCATTCAAAAATTTTCAAATCAAGAGAGCCCAAGAACATGAGTATACCATAGACTTTAGAGGAAGGCACTGGGCCATAGAGTCATAACATCCCCTTGCTTTTGGGTCAAAATTCAAAAATCTTTTTCAAAAGTAAAAGAGCCCAAGATCATGAGTATGTTATAGGCTTTAATGAAATAATGTTGAACCCATTCATGCTTTGGGAAAGTTTTGAAGCCCTAAAACCTAAAGACATGGGTAGGCTCACCAAAAGCCTAATGAGGATTAAAAAATGAAACTTTTTGAACCAATTGACCAAACTCTTTGAATTAGGGCAAGGCCCATTTGAGAATGAAAGATATAAATGGATCAAACTTTTGAAACTAGGGGCAAGCTCCTCATAAGGGGAGAGAGTGAGCATTCAAGATAGACTTTGTAATGGGACAAGTAAAAGACTTTGATGTGTTGAGATAAAATTTGATCACCTTTTTTTTTTTTTTTTTTTTAAAGGAAATAAAAAAATCCAAAAGAAAAAGAAAATGCAAAAAAGATGTGGACTTCTAAATGTCATGGCTCATTTTAAATACAAGTTCAAATAAGTTTTTCATAAAAAAATAAAAAAAAAATTTCCAAAATTTCTTTCAAAATAAGTGTAAGGACTCAAGTTGTTTTGGACCCAAATAATAACATTTGTAGAACATGGGTAGAAGGGCTAAACACCAGCAAAGCGAACTATGGTTGACGTGAGATTCATAGGAATAATAATAAAGGAATTTGACTAAGTATTTGGGAGGATAATAACAATTATTTTTGCTAAGTGTTTATGAAGAAAATTCGTCATCGGCTCAGTCCGAGAATCTCTTTCCTTTAGAAATGACGAAGACAAGGGTTGTCCTCGGACTCCCTGAAAACCACTTTTTTGTTTCTATTCAAAGGTCCTCCCCCCTCCTCCTTTACGTTGGGGGTTCTATTTATTATATAATCTTGTTTAGTTGATCTCTGCCATCCACTTGTTGGTCATCTGAACTTAAATCTGAGGGCTTGTCCCATTAATCACCTCTGTAGGCTTTCTATTAGTTGGAATAACCAAGGCTGCACTGTTAACTGGTCAATTCACCATTAATGCAGCCAGAGTGTTGGTGGCATGCATTTAATGAGCGAGTGACAGTTTCCATCAATCAATGTCGGCTTGCTAAGGACGTGGGCATCCTTGGCGAGGTCCCTTGATGACTTGGGCCTCGTCTGCTTATCCTCAGGTTCTGCCTCTCCTCGGCGTGGACCTTGGGCTCGATGTAGAGTGGGCCAGGGTTGCTAAATATTTAGGGCCCCACAATAAGTTTTTCATATAGGTGACTCTAAATAAGAGTCACTTATATGAGTGTGAAGTGGGCTGCTTCCATGAGAGTTTTAAGGCTGAATTCTCTAAAGCACTTTATGAACTTACCAGGATATGTTCAGGGCCGAAATGAATACAACTATAGGAACGAAATATGTTCAAAAAGGAATTGTGTGAATTCTGTTGTCTTGGTATACACAAACGGCTGAACAATTCAAGACATCATATTCACTAGTTAGCCAACATATCCGATAGTCTTTCACAAAAGAAAGTTCAAAGCCAAAAGTTACTTCTACCAATACAGTAACTTTTATTCTACTCTCTCTATGTTTGCATTATCATTTACATTGTGATTTTCATGTGGGGAATTGTTAGAACAATATTATGGAGTGAATAAGAAATTGATTCTTAATGTGTCCACTTGAACATGATTTGAAGTGGTGAGAATCATTGAGTTCCACACAGGAAATAATAGAGAATATGAGTTTTGGGTTGGATATTGGGTTTGGTTTTAGACATGTGTGGACTGGGCCCACTTATCCAATTAATAATAATATTTTATTTTTTTATTTTTTGAGTCAGTAAGTCGCATTCGTTTAAGTCAAAGAGAGAGAGAGAGAGAGAGAGAGAGAGAGAGAGAGCCATAGATTAGTTTGCAGAGTATGGATCTTGTGTGTTTTTTTTTTCGGTGTTGTAGATCATTTTATACTAGGAGGCAGATGTTTGTGAGTCTCAAAGCACCGCAGATTGTGTGAGGGGCAAAATTTGCTTTAAGAAGATTGTGTTAAACATAAGACTTGATCTAAATCATTCATCCTTCACGCATTTGGTCTTTGAGTTTTTAATTTTTTATAGATTTCTTCTTATATATATATATAGTATTTATTTATTGCTTTTGCCTATACATCTATATTTAGATCTATATGTTGTTCCTTTTTATTAATCACAAAAGTAAATTGTTTAAGTATATCCAACAGAAGGTGAGTTCTAGGAAAGGGAGGAAGGAGTGGGAGTAAGGTCAAGGATGTGGATGCGGCTAGGTTTTTCTGGGTTGTTGATTAGATTAGATTAGGCTTGAGTGAGTGTGGTGGTTGAGTTTTTCTGGGTTGTTGCTCAAAATAGATTAGGTTTTTCTGGGTTTTTGTTGTTCATCGGGCTTTTTGTATATATATTATATGTTTGATTTTAATTTTATAGATTTGGATAACTACTGTACAGATGTTTAGATTTAAACTACAAAATCAACAAAAATGAAATTCCTAGAATATAGCTTCAGTTTCCTCTATATTAAGGACATATTTTTATGTAATTGGCATATTCGTTGACAAAACGCACTTTACTTATATTTGGGTAAATCTAAGAAGGTTTAAGATGATCATTACAAGTGGTTAAATTGAAAACATGAAGATTACTCAAGAACCGCTCAAGAAAAATGCAATCTGCAAGTCTCGATATCTCCTCGACAAAAGCTCTATCTGTCGAGATTCATTAAATCTCGACACATGTCTCGATCTATCGAGCTTACGGGATTCAAACTATAGCCAGCAACGTTTTTATTCTAAAATGCTATTTGTTTATGAGTTTGTATAATTCTTATAGGACTAGGAAAACCCAAGGTTTGTGGGTTTGTATAATTCTTATTAGACTAGGAAAGCTCAAAGTTTGTGTAAACATATTTGGAATAGGAGAGCCCATTAAGCTTCTATTTAAAGGAGGTGGAAAAAGAAAAACCAAACTCTAGAGAGTTTCATAAGATTTTCTTTTTGAAACCCTAGCTTTCTCACATAGAAGAAAGAGTTCTTGCTGCGTTTTCCTTTGGGTTCTGTAACCAAGTAAAGTCTCTTGTGCCAACGTTGGAGATCTTATTAGTGTTTCTATGAGAAGCTGCTGCAAATAAACTACAACAATCAAAGGGTTGCTATGGAGTTAGTCACGTACTGGGATCCGTGTATCATTGGTTAGTCACGTACTAGGAGCCGTGCATTGAAAGGAGAGATTGTCACTATATTACAAGTCCAATTGGGTATTGGAGTAAAGGTTCAACTGTAAGTTGGTATTAAGTACTAAGATTCATTTTACTTGTAACCGCTTGTTTTAATAATAGTGGATTCTAAGGAGTGGTGACCTTAAATTCACCCGGTAGAGTTTTGCCTAGGTGGTTTTCCCCATTCATAAACAAATCACTTGTGTTATATTTATTTTCTATTGCATTTAGTTATTTGATGATTTGTTTGTGTTACCATGTTTATTGCATGTAATTGAATCTAATTAATTTCACTTGGCTAATTAATTTGATTAAGTTACCGAAGGGGTCAATACATTCTTGGCCTATCAAGTGGTATTAGAGCGGGCACACTCTGATTAGGTTTAATCTTTGCTGTGTGATTCATTCACCCCTGTTGTCATGGAAACTCTTAATTGTTTTGATTTGTATGATTTTGGTTTGAATGATGATGATGATATTCAAGATGCCTATTATAAGCTTTATAATTTTTGTATGAGATCTCTTAAAAGTTCTACAAAATTAAAAGCTAAATTTAAAAAGTCAAGCTTGAAAAAGATGATTTAACTATAAAATTGGATGAAGCCAATAATTTGAAAGAGAATTTTAAAAATCAAATTTCATCTTAGGTGGAAAAAATTAAGAGTTTGGAAGAGCAACTAGTTGAATTCAAAACTGAAGTTGAAAAACTAACTAGTGCCAAACTTGTTGTTGAGCCTAACTCAAAAGAAAAAGATTTTTATATTTCTTCATTTAAAAGGAATAATGAAGAGTTGAAGGCTAAAATTACTAGGATAGACAAAGGTAAAAATTATGATATTAATGCTGAAGTTTCTAAACCTATGTCTAAAACTCCTCCTAGGAAGAATAAAAATTATGAATTTGTCCCCACTTATCATCATTGTCATATTGTTGGTCATATTAGGTCAAATTGTCCTAAATTAAGGTCTTTTTCAACCTCTAACGTTAGACCTACTTCTAGGAAACTGAGTAGTTTTAAAACTACTCATGTTTGTCACCATTATGTTGCTTTAGGTCACACTCGTCCTAATTATTTCAAATTGTTTCCTCATAAGCAAGTGTCCAATAGGTCTCATCCTTTGTTTAAAGACTTTGTACCTATTCTTGGTGAGTTATTAAAAGCTTTAAGCTTTTTAACTCAATTTCAGGGAATTCTAAATCCTCTATGTCCTTTAGTAGTCATACTAGGACACGTGCCTTTTCATCTTCATGGCTAAGGACTTGTGTTGTGTGGGTGATAAAGGACACGTGCCTTTTCTTTAATTCTTTCTATCTAAAGTTGGATTTTCTTGCTTGGTTTCTTATTTATTTTTGGAATTATGCTTTCATGCATTTGCATCTGTTTTTATGCTCTATAGTTGTTAACATGTTTTTGTTTGTTTGTTTTCAGTTTTGCTTTATTTTGTTTTTTAAAAAATAAAATAAAAATTGAAAAATCAGAAAAATACAAAAATATTGTGTGTTTTGTGTACAGTGGTACTTGTGTATCTTCGATGGCCATTGAAACAAAGTTTTCTAAACTTTGTATCTTTTGTAGCTTAGATGAGCAAGTGAGCTTTGTGACTCGTGTTTGTGATGAGTACGATTAAGTAATCTCTTGCACTTAATACTCATATCACTTTTTTTGATGGGAAGGATTAAAAAAAATTCTAAGAGAAATGCATAAATAACCATCTCACCACTAAAGCCTGCCAATCATGAATAACATCTGTGTGCTTTGACATACCAAAATTGTGATGTTTAAAATTTAACATAATTGTGTATTTCTTCTCTCTATTATATGCCCATGCATGATATGCTAAAAAGAAAAAGAATATGCAAAGAAAATAAAAGCAAAAAGAATCAAAATGCTTTTAAATATGGTTGCAAGCGTGTTTCTAGAAGATGTGAGAGTTATAAGATGTAGCTCGAAGATGATAGTCCCCATCAAGTAGTTATGATTGTGTGTGAGTTAAATTGATTTTCTCATATCTCAAATTGTCATAATATGAGACACTTATGTACTCTTACAAGTGGTTAAATTGAAGACATGAAGATTACTCAAGAACTGCTCAAGAAAAATACAATCTGCAGGTCTCGATACCTCCTCAACAGAAACTCGATCTTTTAAGATTCATTAAATCTCGACACATGTCTTGATCTATCGTGCTTATGGGATTTAGACTATAGCTAACATTTTTATTCTAAAAGGCTATTTGTTTATGCATTTGTATAATCCTTATAGGACTAGGAAAACCTAAGGTTTGTGGGTTTGTATAATCCTTATTGGACTAGGAAAGCCCAAGGTTTGTGTAAACCTATTTGGACTAGAAGATCCCATTAAGCTCCTATTTAAAGGAGGTGGAAAAAGAAAAACCTAACTCTAGAGATCTTCATAAGGTTTTTTTTTTGAAACCCTAGCCTTCTCACACAGAAGAAAGAGTTCTTGCTGCATTTCTTGTACGCCTTTGGGTTTTGTAACCAAGTAAAGTCTCTTGCACCAACATTGAAGATCTTATTGGTGTTTCTATGTGAAGTTGTTGCAAATCAACTACAACAATCAAAGGGTTGCTGTGGAGTCACGTACTAGGATCCATGCATCATTAGTTAGTCATGTATTGGGAGTCGTACATTGAAAGGAGAGATTGTCAATAGATTACAAGTCCAATTGGATATTGGGGTAAGCGTTTAACTGTAGGTTGGTATTAGATACTGAGATTCCTTTTACTTGTAACCACTTGTTTTGATAATAGTGGATTCCCGGGAGTGATGACCATAAATTCACCCAGTGGGATTTTGCCTCAGTGGTTTTTTCCATTCATAAACAAATCACATGTGTCAAATTTATTTTTCGCTGCATTTAGTTATTTGGTGATTTGTTTGCGCTATCACGCTTATTGCATGTAATTGAATGTGAATTAATTTGATTAAGTTACCAAAGGAGTCAATACATTATTGGCTTATCACTCTATCTCATATCTTCTATTTGAAAGTGATCGTGATCATGTACTTGGAGTCTTTGAATTTGAGTTGGCTGACTCCACGTTATCCATTTGTGGTTGGACCTTATATTATTATTTGTAATAATGTTGATTCTGTGGGTTTTAGATTTGTTGGAGAAAAATTGTAGGTTTCATTATTTGTTGGGAATCAAGTTGTTGATTGTGTTAAAATTTTATGAGGTTGATCTTGAATGGTTGGGTAAGTCTTGAATTGTTGCTAAGATAACGTAAGAAAAGAAAAGCCAAAAGAACATGAAAAAATGATTTTAGTTTAAATGAGATTTAAGGTCTAAAAACAATAATTTACTTATTTTTTAATTTTCTGATGTGGTTTCTTAAAAAAATTAAAATGCTGATATGGCATTTAAAAAATGCCAAATAAAATATTTTATTATTATTTTATTAGCCACGTCACAAACAGGGCATTTCATCTGCTACGTATGCATTTTCTGTTAATGGGTTAATGACAGGGACCAAAACGAAAACAATTTTTTGTTTTCAAGGACTGGGGTAGGCGCAAAATCAATTTAGTGACCAAAATGAGAATTGGTCCTAAGGGTAGGGTCCAAAAGTGTATTTTTGCCTTCTGATTTTGTACGAGTATGTACTAGTTTGTATATATACTCATGGGTTAATTAAGAAATTGATATTTCTTATTTGTGTACCCTTTATAGCATTGTTGAGCATTGTTTTTGCACTTACTGAGTTGATTAACCAAGTGTTGGTTTTTGTGTGATTTGTGACTAAAATTTATAATTGATTTACTTGAGTCATATATCACTCCATTTGAAGGGTATCACAAAAATTTGTCCTCTACTTAAATTCTTTCCATTTTCAATAGGGCACCTCCCTTTTTGATTCCTTGTTGTGTTTCATGCATATTACATGTTAGGAATCATTTGTACATTGCATGTTGTCATGCATTGCTTTTGCATTTTATTCATTTAGCATAATTTGTGCTTTCTTTCAGTCATAATATATAAACAAAAAAAATGAAAAAATGAAAATCCAAAAATAGTTTGTTTTTGTATTGCACACCATTTTGTGTGTAATTAAGGTTGGCCATTGAAATTGTGCGTTCATTACTCTGTACCTATTTTAGCTTTGATAAACATTTTTGTGCACTTACTAGTTTGTAATATTTTATGCTTACTATGCATTTGTTAAATTATGTTCATTCTACTTGGATTGGGTAGTTGTGTATAGATTTTTTAAAAAAACTTTACCAACATTTTTTTGATCTTATTTGATTTTATTTTCTTATGTTTTTGGAGGAAAGAGACATAAAAGTAGAGTAAAATTACATATTTAACCCAAGAAAGTCAATACCGTACTGGAGGCTGTACCGGTTTGGCCAGCGGTACGATATATTTCAGATACCAGTTAATATCGGTGTACCGTTTTGAGTTTACCGCTATAAATAAATATATATTCATTAATTTAAGTTTTATTGATTAAATCTCATAAATATAAGTTATATAACCATATTGTCAATGACTCAAATCTTAACCTGTAATTCTAATCCAAGCCCAATAAAAAGTAATAGATACATTTATTAAAAAAATAACAATCAAATTAATTTTATATTTTATTAAAAATAAGAACCAATATGCCATCATGTGGGGCTTTTAAAATTTCAATCCATTTGGAAACAAAAGTCAAAACATGCTAGCTGTAAAGTAACAACTATTAGTAAATATCAATTTGAAGGGTTTTTAAAACATGCCTACTGTAAAGTCTATTTCTTGGGCGTGCTAAATATCATTTGAGAGGTTTGAAAAACCGAGAAAGAGAAAGTTAGAGAGAGAGAGAGAGAGAGAGAGAGAGAGAGAAGGGAGAAGAAGATGAAGATGAAGTAGCAGCAGCCGGAATCAGTCCAGAGCCCCGACTTGAGGTTGAGAATGTAGAGATCGTCGCTTGTGGAAGGTGAGAATGAGAAAGAAACACTTTTTTTTTCCAGTTTGGTATGAATTTACTGGCCAAAATTCGATATAAGTCTCCGATACAGCCGAAATGACTTGGTAAGGCCAGTATATTTTCCGGAATGAAACTACTTTATTTCTGTACCGGCATAGGTACCGGTACGATAAATTCCAGTTGTACCGGCCGGTACGGTAAATAATTGACTTCCTTCATTTAATCATGTTTTTAATAAAGGTGAGTTATAAAACACTAACTGAGTTAACTTAAGGGGGGGATAAAGGTGTTGTTTGGATCTATGTTTCTGCGTTAACGTTTGCGCGTTTGCGCATTTTCCTTTTTTAGTTGAGATGTTGATTTTTTTTCTGTACTATTTACGAGATCTATAAACTTTATTTTTTAACAATTTTTTTTATTAAAAATAAGTCTCATACTGCTATTTATATTTAAAAATTATGTTATTACAACGTTTTTAATTTTTAATTTTTAATAAAAATAAATTATATCCAAACGTATAGAAACGGACCTAAAGGGTTAAATTTCACAAGTAAAAAAAATCTTCCCGTCCGGATATTGTTGTCTTTACCTGCCAATGGCTATTATCCATCCACATACGGCGTTGTCCCTGTTGAAGGAAAAAAATATCTTCTGTACGGACATTTTTATCTTCACAAAATGGCTCTCTGATGATGCTCTATTTACCAACAGATCCATTCTCGTACAGCATTTCTTCAACACTTTACTTTTCCGAAATCCCCAGAGCTTGTAAAATCAATGGATCGGGACGGGAAGCACGAAGCTAACGGTACTCTCTCTAATTTCTGTTTGATTGGTGTGGATTTGTACGGGTTAAGCTTTTGAATTTTCTTTTGTTTCACTGTTTGGCATAGAGAAGAAATTTTTAATGCACATGATGCTTGGTTTAAGAGAAAAAAATTTGTGAAGTGTTAAATTAGTTAGGTACTGAAAAATTTTCTGTATGCTTGGTACACAATTGTCAAAAGCTGCGTAAAGAGAGAGATAGAGAGAGAAAAAGCCAAAGAGATGGGCTAGGCTGAAAATAGAGTTCGTTTAGCCTTTGGGTCTGGTTTAAGTTTCATTTCTTATATTTTTATTTTTAGTTTAGGTTTTTTTTTTTTTTTTTTTTTGAAGAGTAGTTTAGGGGTTTTGGTTCGTGGTGTTGGGTAAATGGAAATGGGAAATCAATGGCATGATCTCGTGGGAGGGGCAGCAATAACTATATCAGATTATGTAAAGCCTTGTAAAAATATATGATTGTTACAATAACTATATAAATTTATACTAATATTATTTATTTTGCACTTAATTTATTTTTTTATTATTTATTTACGTATTTTAAGAGTGAATGAAGATAGTGGATTATGGTTGATATGCAGGAAGAAAGACAGAATTAAAAAGATTAAAAAAAAATGAAATTTTAATCAAATTTTGTGTAAAATAGATAATTTGATAGGGTGTTTTAAAAAAAAATGATTAAGTAAAATAGAAAATGAAGGTTCTTGTACTAAAATGTATTAAATTTTGCATGAGTTGATGCAAAAGCTCTACAGTTCTAGAGTTGTGGCAGTTGCCCAAGAAACAAAAGGACAATACATGTTTATTTTGGAACAGCGTATTTAACTTTTTGGTGAAATTTTTTTTTGAAATTGTGTTAAAATATACTTCTACTTCAACAAATTAAGAAAAATTGAGTTTAAAAAAAACGGTACATAAAATGTAAAAATCTAAGTAAATAAGTTTAAAGGTCTGTTTAGATATGGCTGAAAATTGAAAACTGAAAAACACTGTAATAAATAATTTTTAAATGTGTGAATAGTATTGTGAATTTATTTTTAATAAAAAAGTTATTAAAAAGTAAAATTTGTGAATTCGTGAACTGTGCATAACAGTGAAAAAAAAGTCAAATATTGTAATTACTGTTTATAAAAAGTAGCTGTAACAGTAAAAATATTGACTGAAACGCGTGGGAAAAAAAAAAAAGAAAAAAAAAAGAAAAAAAGCTGAAAACGCAGTCGACTAACGTGGACAAAAAAAAAAAAAGAAAAAAAAAGAAAAAAAGCTGAAAACGCAGACGACTAACGTGGACGCGCAAACCAAACATAAACTAAGGCTGGGTTTGGATAGGCAGTTGCGTTTGCGTTTGCGTTTGCTGCTTTTTTTTTTTTTTTTTTTTTTTTTTTTTCACACGCTTTTTCAGACGGGTTTAGAGACAATTTTTACTGTTTATGAACAGTAAATACACTTTTTTAGACAATTTTTACTGTTCATGAACAGTAAATATACTGTGTGCGCACTGTACAAGTACTGTGCGCGCACTGTTCATGAATACTTTATTTAAAAAAAATTAAAAATGGGTCCCACAATACTATTCACACATTTAAAAATTATTTTGCTACAGTATTTTCAGTTCAGTTCAGTAAAATAAGTTGTATCCAAACGGACCCTAAAAGTCAAACGGATACTGTAGTGGTATAGGCATATAACTTTTTAAAATTTCAATTTTTTCACTTTTTGAAAGTATCGGTATTTTTTAGTACATTTTCAGTAAAAATTAATCAGTAAAAAACTAAATATGTTGATGCCAAATGCACAACCATTTGTGTCCAACATATTTGGTAAGCTTTTCAAGTAGTTTTTAGTTTTTATATGCAGCTTTTTAAAACTTAATTTTTTCTCACTTTTTCAAAGCATGTATGAGTATATTTTATTATGCATTCAACAAAAGACTAAATAATTTAATGCCAAACGTAAAATCATTTGTGTCCAACATATTTGGTAAGTTTTTAATTAGTTTTTATTTTTTATGTATAGTCTTTTAGAACTCTTATTTTTCTCATTTTTTTAAAGTATGAGTATATTTTAGCACCCTTAAAAAAAAAAAAAAAAAAAAAAAAAAAAATTTACAAAAAGGCTAACAAGGTTTTAAGGTTAAATCACCAACAAGGTTTGAGGAGTACAAGAAAACTTCTTATCTTTTCATTCTTGAAGTGTTGATATAATTATATATAGCAGAGACTTTCTAATGACCATGTAAGTGCTATTATAATTTGAGTCAAACTATATTATTTTCAAATTAAAATCGCATTCCAAAAAGCATTCTGATAGTGTTTACATGAATTTCTTAATTCTCTCAACGACGACAACTAAATCGCCAAGAGAATTAAGAGAGAAAAAAGAAGTAAAGAATTGTACATGGTAATTCGGATGGGTTAGATGTATGTGGATTGCCACTTAGGATTTTTGGTTTATTTGAAATCTGTGGTGAATATTTTTGCTAGATAAATGGTAGGATAATTACTTTTGATATTTTTGATGGAAAAATTATTTTATGAAAACATCTTATGAGATACCTTCTTTTGTTGGAATGGGTGCGTAGAGCCACGAGTTGCAACACCTCCAGGTTTGTTCTGTGAGGTGGGGTGGGGTATTTTCTCTTGTGTGTGGGTTGGTATAAGAATTTAAGACATAGATCTGAAATTGTTTTTCTTAAAAAAAAAAAGTGCCCACCATCCTCATTTTAAAACTTGCTTTTAAAGATGGGCCAGCCTAATAACCAAACAAAGAGGGATAATTATAATTTATCACGTGCGATGAAGCTTGAAAAGTGTCAGTTTATGTCTTTATTCACATGAGAGGTTAACTCCATTAAACAATAGTTATTCTTCTCGTCACTTTTATCATTAAAAAAAAAAAAGCAAAGAAATTAGGATGTAAAAGTGGTATGTTGTAAAGGGTCCGAATTAATGTATGTCCCAACAAATCTGTTTTTGAAAAAATTTTATTTGGAATTAAAAAAATTGTCAAAATTTTTTTAATTCTTGATAAATTTTTTTTCAAAAATAATATATTATTGTGTGCCTTAAAGACACATGTTAGTAAAATCTTTTTGTAAAAACTGTGGAAATTTTTGTGTTTGACTCAGGAAAACTAAAATTTTTATATAAACACAAACAAACCCCAGTAAAGTTTTAGAAAACGAAACACAATGATACAAGGAGGATATTGTAACTTTATATCATCCACCCAAATGTCACTCCCATAATCCTTCCGTTTACTAAATAAGAGTAAATTAATTAGTTGTTGCAGGTGACTGTTTCAGAAACCACTGCTTGGAGCTCCAAAGGTGAGAACCTAGAATCAAAAAGTTCGAATTTTCTCCTAGTAAAAACACTACTTAAATCAGTTAAATGTTATTATAGATTCATTAAATAAATAAAAAAAGCTTCAATCTCTCTCAAAATATTAAAAAGACTGCTAGGTCTCTTTAGCCTCCATAGGTAATATTAAGAAAACAACTAGGAAATAAAGATTGGGTTTCCACTAAAAGTGTTTCAGATATTAGCCTCCCCAAGAAAAAGAATCGTTACCATCGCTAAAAAATTGTCAAAATGGGAATTGTATATTGAATTAAGTTTTGATTTTTCTATGTGGTGTATATTGTATTATGTATGGTAAGATATACAAACAACTAATAATATATATATATATATATAATGCAAAAAATGTGGATATAAATTTTTTTTTTTTTTACAAACTACTTACATAATGAGCCGTTATTAGTAAATGAAAAAGATATATCGGTGATGGGCTCATTAATAAATAAAAAAGATATATTGGTGATGGGTTCAAATGAAAACTATTAAGAAGTTGGTCACAATAATATTTTTTAAAAATATTATAAAATAATTTGTGAATGAATTATTGCTTCAAAATATATATAAATATAAATATATAATAATAATAATAATAATAATAATAATAAACAAAAGCAAACAAACAGTTAAAAGACTGGACCGAATAACTAGAAATAAAAGGATGAGTGGGTGACACCTTTACGGTAGTGTCTCTTACCACTACCGTGAGAAAACAAAATTTTACTAGCTTATAAGGTGAAAAGAGAAATAGAGTGACAGCTTAACACAAATTTGAGTTTTATTAGAGCCAAATTTTTAGAGATAAAGATACAAAGCACAACAAATTTGAAGCCGTTGCAGAGAATTTAAATGGACAGAAGAATGACAACGTTTATGAGTATAAAATCTAAGGTTTGAGATTGATTTGTTTGGGTCTTTTGATTTTAGTTTTTAGTTTTGATTTGTTGAGTTATTGAGAGAGAGAGATTTTCATGTGTGTTTGATAGGGACTTGCTTAATACTCTAACAGAGGAAAAATAAATATCCAGCATTCTTCACATGGGTTTCACATGGGGGCCTTAAATAATTGCCTCAGTGGGCCTTAGAGTCACCCTGGTGAGCAAGTGTGTAGTACGAGATTTTTTGACGACAAAGACATGTGAGGATGCGATTTTTTCAGTTAAAAAATTGGTGCCTGTTGGACTCCACCATGACTTTCGATCTCGTTATTTTCACACGAAGTTACCAATTTTTATCCCCTACTTAAAGAGTCCATTTAAGAACAGTTTATTTAGCTGAAATTAAATTTTTTTTGTTAAAAGTGTAGAAAAAAAAAGTTAAAAGTTAGATAAATGGTACAATGAGATCAGGGGTGGAGCTATATAATAGGGTGGGGGGCCGAGCCCCCTAAAATTTTGGAAATTTTAAAAATATATATAAAATTATTTTAATGTTTTTTAAATTTAGTCGACAAAAATAAGAGTTTCCTTAAATATTTGAATTAGTCCAATGCTACGGGTCTGTTTGGGAACAGTTTATTTAGTTGAAATTGAAAATTTTTTGTTAAAAGTGTAGAAAAAAAGTTAAAAGTTAGATGAATAGTATAATGAGATCAGGGGCAGAGCGATGTAATAGGGTGGGTCCTCCCCCCCCCCCCCCCCCAAAGTTTGGAAATTTTAAAAATATATAAAATTATTTTAATGTTTTTAAAATTTAGTCTACAAAAATAAGAGTTCTCCCAAATATTTGAATTAGTCCAATGATATGCTTAAAAAAAATAATTGGTCTAATAGTTATAGAGATAAAAATTTATTTTTATTCTATTTTTTATTGTAAAATGTGCACTTATATCTATTAAATATTTAATAAAGTTTGACAAAAAATATGTTTGAATTTATCTTTTTCAATTTGTTATGTGGCAATTAACAATTTATTGATTCATTAAAAAAAAAATCTTGTCACTAAAACAACACATAAAATGCTTTTTTAGTTGTCACATAATGGGTTAGAATAAGATAATTTCAAATATGTTTGGAGCTTAACTTATTTCTCCAAGTTTGGATCATTAATGATTTTTAAAATTTCATTAGTTCAATCAAAAGATTTTTTTTATTTACTTTAATATAAAATTTGATCATTTGTATTGAAAATAAAACTTTTTAAGAATTTTACTATGGAAATGGTAAAAATGAATTTTATTTTATGAAAGATCGCCATCAAACATAATTTTGATTGAAAATATTAAGTTTTTTTTTTTTTTTGGTTGTTGGGTGTATGTATATATATAACTTATTAAATAAAAAAGCGTGTATATATATGTGTGTGTGTGGGGGGTTGTTTTGATAAATATATTAGTGCCACAACTTGGCCCCACAAACAAAAATTTCTAGTTACAATCCTAAATGAGACTCATGAATAGTACCAAAAAGTTTAGTATGATCCATAAATAATATTAAAAAATGTTAAAAACTCAAATAAGCTGAAGCAAATGAGTACATCATATACGGGCTTTTAATAAGAGCATTCACATCAAGGATTCTACTTAGACATGGCAAAACGGGCGGGTTGGGTCGGGTTTGGGTCGAGTCAATTGGGTTGCAAGTCAAACGGGTCACGGGTCAAAAACTAGTCATTTTAAGCGGGTTAAAAACAGGTTCGGGTCAATCGGGTTGCGGGTCGGGTCGACCCGTATTTTTCACATGAAATTTTTTATTTTTTATAAAGAAAACAATATGTATTTGCTATTTGGAAAGTAATGCAACATATTACTTAATGTAAAATGCATTATTTTGAATTCACCGCTTATATCAAAAATGAATTCAGTTAAACTTATTAATACTTATTCAATAATTTTAAAATTATACAAATTCAAACATTGTTATCTAAAACAAAATAATACAAAGATAAGTAAAACAAATACACAAGTTTTATTTCTACACAATATCAACATTCCAAAATATAAAATAAAATTATAAATGACTTATTGAATAACTCATTTGATAAAGAATAAAAACATATAAGAAAGTTACAGTCTTGAAAATTAATTTTATAATCTATTATCAATTGTGGTTGACACTCTATTTCAATTTGAGATATACATTAAAGTTTGATTGCTTACTTATTTATACATGGTCTCTTTTATAAAGATCATATCGTTGTTAAGTAGTATAAACTCTATGAAATATCATAATTTATTTTGAAAAACCATTTATTTTGAACATAAATTGTAAAAAAATAGGTCTAAGTATTCATAATTTATGCTAATTTGATACTTTGGCTTTACTATTTTCACACTTGTAAATGTGTCTCACACATGTCTACAATTTTAAATCTATTTTTAACTCTACTGTAAACAGATTATCTTGACATGAGTTTTGTTATTTGATATCTAAAAATCTTTATTCATTACAGAATGCTTAACCATTTATCTTTCAATTAATTTGCATGCAGTTATGTAGATGTATCAATTGTTTCCTTAAAGCTCATAATAAACAATTAAATCAATATTGTCTTAATTTCATTATTTTTTTTACCAAAAAAAAAAAGTTTTAAAAAAATGGTTCGGGTTCGGGTTGAGTCGCGGGTCGGGTCGGGTTGACCCGCACAAAACACGGGTTGGGTCACGGGTCAACCCGTTTTTAATTCGGGTCAAAAAAATCGGGTTCGGGTCGGGTATTTTTCGGGTCGAGTCAGAATTTTCTGACCTGTTTTGCCATGTCTAATTCTACTCATTAAAAACTTACTTTATCTATTATACCACCCTATTTTAATATACATTAAACATCAAAACTTCTATATTTTTTACCACTTCATTTAAATAACATAAACTACTCATTAAAATAATAAAAAAACAACTGCACAAAAAACTATAGCAACCACTTCCTCCACCACCCCTACCACCACCACCACCACAAGTCACAGGCACCACCGTGGCAACCACAATCCACTGCAGGAAGAAAAGAAAAAGAAAAAAACCAAAGCATAACCACAGTCATTCATCAAAATCACAACCAACCACCACTCAACCACCACAAAAACAACCAGCCATTGCAAAACAAAATCTCAGCCAAGCACTCACCGGTGGCTAATCTAACCCATGGTAGGAAGAAAGAAAAAAAAAACAAAGAAAAATCACAACCATCTACCAAAATTAACCAGCTATCAAAACAAAATTGTAACCCAAAGATCCAACCCAAGCACTCGCCGATCTCATCACTGTGCCTCCAAATCAAACCCACAAATCACCGCTATCATGACCCACCATCGAACCCCACCGAAACAAATTGGAAGCCACAGGGAGAACGAGAGAGAGAGAGAGAGAGAGAGAGAGAGAGAGAGAGAGAGAGAGAAGAACAAAAAAAAAAAAGAAAAAAAAGAGAGGAGAGAAATGGCAGGTCTGAACAAAGAAGGAAAAAAAGAAAGAAAGAAATAAAATATGTTTTTTAAAGAGAAGAAGAGAGAGAAAGCTTTAAAATAATATATATTTTTTATAAGATATAACTACAGTAAGCTGTCAAAGATAACAGCTTACCGAAGCTAAGGTGTTATTTCATTTAACTGTAGCACCTTTGTTGTAACCCATTTTTTGGTGTTTTAGTTGCAAATATAGCATTTTAGCATTTATACTATCTTTAATGGAAATGCTCTAAGACTTTACACAAAATAGTTCTGGAAGAAACGGTGTAGTACTAGAATATTTTATTTTGGAGCCTTGCCCAGAGGCACACGAAAATTATAGCAGGGCTGCAACATTAAATAATTATTACTCCCATACTATGGATTAGATCTCTCTCTTCCTTAAACCTTAATTACTGATACACATTTCTAGTATTGCGAGGTCCACAACCCTATCGTTATCTAATATTTTTCGTAATTATTCCTCTAGTGGTAAGAAAGAAAATGGATGATGTAAAGCAGGAGGATGATACAATAAAGGAAATGGATGATACAGTGAAAGACGATAATGATGATGAAAGTAAGAAAATTGATGATATAGATGATGATGCCCTTGCCCTCAAATTGTACAAGAGTACCCAGACAGGTCAATGGACGGAGGTTGTTGAGACGTATAAGAAGCACACAATCAAAGCCATTTTTGCGAAGATCAACTCTTCAGGGGACACGGCATTGCACATAGCCGTCTCCATTGCGCCAAAAAATATTGTTGAAGAACTTGTAACAGTAATCACAGACTTGCAAAAAAAAAAAGGAAAAGAAGAAAAAGAAGAAGAAGAAGAAGAAGAAAAAGAGGACTTGCAAAAAAAAAAAGAAAAAGAAGAAGAAGAAGAAGAAAAAGAGGACTTGCAAAAAAAAAAAGAAAAAGAAGAAGAAGAAGAAGAAGAAGAAGAAAAAGAGGACTTGCAAAAAAAAAAAGGAAAAGAAGAAGAAGAAGAAGAAAAAGAGGACGATGATGATGCAATGACAGTAACCAGAATAACAAACAATGAAGGGAATAACCCTTTGCATGTGGCAGTATCAGCAGGGAGATTTAAGGTATGCTTCCTCCTTGTTACACAACTTGACCGCGGGTACTCATTAGCGAGTGCTGAAAACAATGTCGGTGAGAGCCCTCTGTTCTTAGCCGCTTTTCATGGTAACAAAGACATCTTCCTTGGCCTCTACTTAATCTTTCTCGTGGGTAATTCCAATGCCGATGTTAGCATAATCAATCCTTCCTACAAAAGAAAGGATGGTGAGACTATTCTTCATTGTGCCATCAGGTGGGAGTATTTCGGTGAGCACTTTTGCTTAACTTTTTTTTTCACTTCACCACAATTAAGATAACTTATGAATTGATGTTCAATTTTAGTAGAAATTTATGCTGATTTATAATGTTAAATAGGTAGAAGGAATTGATATTATATATGATTCAAAGTGAAAAAGAAATTGCTATGAGTACCGTAAGTTTTACTATTAACAAACTATGTGTGTATATATATATATATATATGCTTATTTAGTTGTATTATATGCTTTTTTTTTTTTTTTCCTTGTTTTTTGCATATGTGTGTGTAATTTGATAGTGCATGAGGGATTTGAACACTTGAATGGAAATGCTTGGAAGTGTCAACTAATTACAAGCCTCTTGGCAATACAAATGCAATTTAGATTAATTTGATACGAAGGATATGCAACAATGATTGTCATGTGTTACATATAATTAACATTATGATTCATGAATAACCATGTTCATGAATATGTTGGAAAACAGAGTTTTGCATCTTATACAAAACATACAGCGGAAGCACCACAATGATCTACTTCATTCATGAGAGATAACATATAATTTTGAATCCTAGAACAAAAAATAGAAAACGTACCTTGATGTAGTGAAATTCAAAAACATAAATTGAGAAGACCTTCAATCTTCATTCCAATTCTACATGATGCTCAAAATATGTGATCTCTCAATCAGTTCTTGCATACGTTCTTGTTCAAGAGAGATCAAAGAGAAAATTGTTTTTTCTTCTTTTAATCGTACGTACATCTTAACTGCTTAAGCAGTTACTTTATTTAATAATTCTTACTAAATAAGCAACTGATTATCTAATTGGGTTAATCTTTTGGGCCAGTCCAATTAGGTTTTAATATGTAGCTTGGGATGGGATCAAAGGGACAAATAAGGCCCTAGCTTCAATGTGCTTTGGGTTTCTGTCGACTCTTGACAAGCCTAAAGTTACCATTAATTATATAACAAGTATCATTTGAAAAATATAATTGTACTCTAGCCTTATTAATAAATTATATCCTAAGACTCTGATATAATATCATTTGATCACTCCATAAAACATCCATAGTGAACAAAGTCATAATAAACTATCATTTTAGAAATCACTATTTTATTCCTTGAGTTCCCGGTTTAATATTTTAGTTATTCATATATTTTATGAAATCTAATTTTATTAAATATAAATTTTAATAACTCTTTACTAACAAGTACCATTATGGAAATATAATTGCACTTTAGTAAAGAGTTACTAAAGTGGCTGGGCCTAGCACCTTGAATAACCAGTTTCTATTAAACTTATCTCAATGAAATATTTTGTGTCTCTATAGAAAGAGATTATGGATTCCATCTTGAAAATATTTGTTTCCTTAACATTACGTGCGATTACCCAACAAACTGAGGTTTTGATCGTTAGATTAGATCTCACTCTTGATATCTCAATGAGATATTTTGTATCTCTAAAACTTATCTTAATGAAATATTTTGTGTCTTTATAGAAAGAGATTATGGATTTCATCTTAAGAATATGTGTTCCCTTAATACTACGTGCGATTACCTAATAAACTGAGATTTTGATCGTTAGATTAGATCTCACTCTTGATATCTCAATGGGATATTTTATATCTCTGGAGAAAGAGATTATGGATTCCATCTTGAGAATATGTGTTCTCTCAACACTATATGCGATTACCCAACATACTGAGGTTTTGACTGTTAAATTAGATCTCACTCTTGATATGAAAGTAACTTACATTTTATGATCAGGTTCACAATCCTCTCAAGATTGAGAGTTTATAAAAATAGAAGTCGTGAGATTTATTATTCAGGTTATAGTTGTTAATAAAATAATTAATTTCATAGCGGTTCAGTTCAATGTGCCTTACACATTTATGACACACCATCATATTAACTAGAAGTTTCCACTTCTATGATCAAGACTATAGACAAACCATCGTAGTTGACATGTTATAGTCTTCGTAAATGAAATGCCTAATTTCATTACTGACTACAAATTACATTTTTGAGTTTATAAGGAACTTGTGATTTATATATTTTGTAATTAAATCACATACGATGCATCTCAAAAACTGTATGATAATGTTCAATTAATTTATATATAAATAGTCTCATATAATTAAACAATTTAATTATTTATAACATGGAAATAAATTGGATTTTAGGGCACAAACCCTAATAGAGTAATGTTACGAACATAATAATTTCACAACAATGTCTAAGTTGTAAGTTGATACTGGTTCTTATTTTGGCATAAGACTGACATCACTTACTTGTCATTAATAATTTATCACTTATGATTTGTTGTAAAAATATTGTGTTGTAGTTTTATTCATTTTAGAGTTAATTCTAGTTGTTGGTTATTTTAGAATATTACTAGAACTAACTCTAACAAATGGCCAAAATTGGAATTTAACCATGATTTTCCAACTATATAGTTAGTAGGCAATGTTTTCAAACTATATTTTTTATTAGCATCTCGAGTGTAAGAGACTCAATTTTGGCCTATAAATTGAGTCTCAAAGACTCGATTTCCATGGTCTGATTACATCTGATGTCGCATCTTTTTCCACGTGGCAACCACCTGGAAATCGAGTCTTAGAGACTCGATTTATAAACCAAAAAAATTTAAAATATTTTTAAGTCTCAAGTCTCTCATGTACAAGTCAAAATACCCAAAAAAAAAAAAAAAAAAAAATACAATCAGATCAGAGAGAGAGAGAGAGAGAGAGAGAGAGAGAGAGAATCTAGAGAAAGAGCTCACCTCACCAGCGCGGCCCGGGGCTCGCGCGGGGCCTGGGTCTCGTGCGGCTTGGGTCTTAACCCGATCTAATCAACCCACAGCCACTCAAACTCCAAACATAAGCCAAAGAAACCACAGCAGAGAGAGGGAGTGAGACAGATCTAGTTGTGGATGGTTACAAATCTGGTGGCTGTGGTGGTGTTTTTGTTTCTTGGATTGAAGCATGAGAAAGATTGAAAGAGAAGGAGTGAGACAAGAAGAAGAAGAAAGAGAAGAGAGCAACCTCTTCTTTTTTTTTTTTTTTTGGCTCTGATTTCTCTGTTGGTGCTGTTGTTCTTTTTTATCTTCGTGTTTGGGTCTAGGCTTATAAATCGAGTCTTAGAGACTTGATTTTCAAGTGGACACCACGTGGAAAAAGTGCCAACTTAGATCCGATCTAAACATGAAAACCAACCCTCAAAGACTCGATTTATAGGCCATAAATCGAGTTTCTTAGACTTGAGATGCTAGTAAAAAATATAGTTTGAAAACACTGTCTACTAATTATATTGTTTGAAAATTAGGGTTAATTTCTCATTTTGACCCTAACAAATTCCAATATCCATTTATAGAAAAGTTATTCATTTCATGGTTCTGATTATTAAAATTTTACAAATCTAATAAATTCATACGCACTATCACATATTTCAAAAGAGGTTTTAACGCTGTGGCAGTTTATACTTTATACATTGTTTGATCTAAAAAATAAAATTTCAACCACGAATTGGACAAAGTGAAGAATACTTGAAATGGAAAGGATATTGTTCCCTCTACTTCTAACAAAAGTCTAAAATAATTGTAATACACTGGCTTTTGATGGAATACTGTTAGAACTTAGAAGTATATTTTAATTATTGTGGTTGACAGATATGGCATGGAATATACTCCAACTGGAGAAAAAACTAGCTGTTGTTAAGAACGACCAAGGAATCACCCCTCTGCATCTCCTAGCAAGTAAGCCTTCGGTCTTTAGAAGTGGTTCCCACCTTGGATGGTGGAAGCAAATCATTTATTATTGTAAGTATCACTCCATTCTGGCTGCAAATCACAAACTGTATGTCTTTAATTGTGGAGATCCCAGTTGCACCTACATTAGACGTAGTTTTTCTGTTAATTTGTTATATATATATGAAGTGGGTTATTCCGATTTATGTCTTTGTCAAACATCACCTGTTGTTATCCTTTGTTGTTGTGTGGAAGGTTTGTATGTTGAAGAGCTCAAGAGCGAAATTTCTATTAGCGGAATGTTTGTGGATTTTTTAAAAAAATTTTTCGAATATTATTCCAAATCCGAAGACGAAAATGATCACAATTTCCTAAAGAACCTCCGATCACGCATCCGCTTTTGCCTACAGTTGTTTAAAACTGTGGTTGAACTTGAACGGTGGAAGACTATGACTAAACGCGGTATGAAATGGATTTTTTATTTCCTTACTTTAATTTAAAGCAACGTTTCTTAAAGTTATCGCAGAACCGGTGACAGAACACAAAGGTTACTTTCCTTTTCTAGTGTTTGAAAGAAAAAATGCGCATTCCAAAGGCCGTGATGATGTAGAGAGTCCCGAAGAACGGAATGCTACCGGCCAATCAGAAGATTCAGAAGACAAAGGTGAGAAATGCATAGTATACAAAGTGCATGTGATGATGTGAGTCTCAAGTTAAAAAATCCCAATTCAGAAGACACAACTGATTATTGGGATTTAATATGGGTTGCCTTTTTAAAATTTTTTTTTTTAGGAGTTGCCATTTTTTATTATATTTTTGCGTAATGTGGATATTCTTAGTTGGTCCTGTCCATCTATTAAAATTTTGGGTTGAATTCTTTACTAGCCTTCAACTACAGCTACTAATGCTAAACTTATATCTGCAATTATTCTTAACTAACTTACAACTAATTTGTAACTCCAAGCATATACATAAAATACATTTACAAATAAATATAACTAAATGCATATTAAAATTTTACCAAGTTTATATATAATATATAATATTTGTACATTTGAAAACATAAAATAGGAACTGATAAAATAAATATAAGTTTATTAGAAATAAATTTTAAAAAATCATATAAATTTTTATCCAGGAAATTATCAATTTTAGTTTGTCCAACTACTATTTGTATAATAGTAATAATAATAATGAATCAATGATGATGAATTTTTCAAAGGTTTATTAATTTTGATTCTATGGTCTTCTCACTTAATAACTCATTTAGTATAAAAAAATGCATGAGATACATTTACGAATAAGCATAACTAAATGCGTATTAAAATTTACCAAATTTATATATAATATATAATGTTTGTATATTTGAAAATATAAAATAGCAAATAATAAAATAAATATAAGTTTATTTGAAGCAAATGAAAAAAAAATTCATTTAATTGTTACCCATGAAATTCTTAATTTTAGTTTGTCTAACTACTACTACTCCTACTACTAATAATAATAATAATAGAAATGACGATGAATTTTTTAAAGATTTATTAATTTTGATTTTGTAGTTTTCTCATTTAATAATTCATATAGCACAATAAATTAAGAAAATTAAATTAGACTTCTTTTTGTTATGTACGTAGTAAATAGTTGCAACAAAATTAGGAAAATTAGATTGAATTTTCTTTGCTTATATATATATATATGTATATATTGCCAAAGCTTTTGACCCTTTCTTTTATAAAATTTTTAATGTTTGACATATAAGCTGGTTTTGAAAATCCACATTATTCTATATCATTATTTGAATAATATTGTTTAATTGAGTTTAAATTCTGTGAAGATTTCCCATAAAAACCTTATACCCTCCAAGTCTATGCATTAAAGAAAATAATAACAAGTTATTATACTTGGACAGTGTCCCCAAAAAATATGTGTTATTTGTCCAATATCACACAATCCTTAGATCGTACACGTCCCATCTGAAGTTAAAAAAAAAAAATTTTAAAACTAGTCATAAAATGTTGACATATTAATTTTGGAAAACCCACATTTTCCCATATCATGCATTCGAAAATTGAAATATATATATATATATATATTAACTTAGTTCAAACCCTATAAAGATTTCACATTCCTAATATTATTTTTAATTGATTTAAATGTTGTTTTATATTCAACCCTTCATTAGAATCTGGTCAAGTTATGGTTTTCTTTAAATGGTAGAATAAATAATTCAACTTTCATAAACAATCAGAAGTATAATGAAGGCCTATTAATAATTACCATAATTATTAATTTACATATTTAGATAAAATTAACTAAAAAGGAAAAAAAAAAATCATGTTTTTTAAAACTGTTTCATGTATTGCACAGGTTACTAATTAAAATGTGTGTGTATTTATATATTGGAATTTTTTTTACATCTTCTGATATTGTCACATAATTTTTTGAGAGCTCACATTTTTCCATGTCATTATTATAACATATATTTTTTTATCTGACTTTGAGAGTTATAAATTATGCTAAGTTCTATTAATTTAAACTAATTACAATTGACCGTTTGTTTTTTGGATTAAGTAACCCAAAACAAAAAATTTGACTAAACTAAAATTAATATTCTCTAAACAAACTCAACTTAAATTAAGGAAGATATTTTCTACAAATTCTATAATTTTATTATTTATTTATTAATTCTAATTAACTAAACACATATGATATATAAATATGTTTAGTCTATCTTTCCATGCATTGCATGAGTTAGCAATTAGTCTACAATATATGTAATATTAGTCTACAATATATGTAATACCGAAGAAGTTTGATTTTTCATTGACCTTGTTGTATTTTGTCATATCAAACTTTGCAACTTTACAATTTTACACATCTTATTCAAATTTAAATATATATATTTCTATTTTATTTATAAAGTTTGTTTTATTTTTGAACCCTCTTTTTTCAGTTAAGAAGAAAAATGAGAGAGAGAAAAAATGGTTTGTTAAAATTTACCATAATGTACATTTTAAAATATTATACAAGAAGTAATTAATTTATCAAATAATCAATAGTTAATTAATCCACTAATAATTGATTTAAGTATTTATCTAGTACTAATTTTGTAATTGTGAATTTAAACGTTCTTTTTTGGGCCAAAAGAGGAGAATCTTATAGTAAAACTTAACATTACTGACGCATTAAAGAGAATCCAAGTAGATCTCAAATTGGAATCTAATTTTTTACTATGTGTCCTAACCAATTTTGTTAATTTTGCTGCAATTATTTACTACACTACAAAAATCAAGCATTCTAATTAAATTTTCTTAATTTTTTTTTCTAAATGAGTTATTGTCTGAAAAAAAACCATAGAATCAAAATTAATAAATCTTAAAAAAAAAACTACAATCATTGATTCATTTTTCTTATAGAGAAACGTTAATGGACACCTTGAGGACGTTGGTTTAGGAAATATTTTTAGAAATATTTTATAGGAAAAGAAAAAAAAAAGCAATCAATTGTTTTGATGATTTTTTTATATTTTTCATAAAGTAGTGTTAAAACTTTCCTAAAATAGTATTTTGGCAATTGTCCTAAAGGTGTTAGGAATAGGATAATAATTGTTGTCATCCTTTTAGTTGACTAGTTAGTTAGTTGAGATCAGGATGATTTAGTTAGGATTTGAAAACATGTAACTCATTTAACACATGGATTAATTTCTAGAGCACATGTTGAATTAACTAGTCAATTTTTTTAAACATGTGAGCCAATGAGATTAGAACTAGTTTCTTATAAATACAAGATTGTAATTTACATTAGATATTAAAGAATAAACAAAATCATTGCTAATTAGTGTATTTCCCCTCTCTCTCGCTTAACATTTTTCTATGGAGAGTGACTACTTCAAATTAAGTTAATTTTCCTACAATTCTCATACTATCCCCTACATTTGTTATCCACCTCCATTTGGAACCTCTAGGTTCCTAACAAAGGGCACCGTTAACATGACTCTTTCTTATATTATTATTATTATTATTATTATTATACAAATAGTAATTGGACAAACTATAATTAAGAATTTCATAGATAACAATTTTATTGATTTTTTTTTTCATTTGTTTCAAATAAACTTATATTTATTTTCTTAGTAGATATTTTATATTTTCAAATATACAAATATTATATATAAACTTAATAAAATTTTAATACATATTTAGTTATACTTATTTGTAAGTGTATCCCATACATATGTATGGACTTACAAGCTAATTTGAATTAAACGGATGGAAAAAAAACTAACAAATTTGGTCAAATGGGTTTCATGGATGAATCCCCAACCACCTTCTTCATTTGGAGGTTCACCAATAAACTACATGGGTCATGAGAGTCATGACAAAACTCTAAGCCGAGAGCACTCACTGTCGTACCAGAAATTTCTATGTCATCCACACTAGTGAGAAGGGTATTGATAGCTTTGAGAAGCCCTCTTATGGCCAATGTCCGCCTAGCATCGACGATTCAATTCATTTGTACCGTCCTCGTTGAGTGCTCAATGAAAAAACAACTTGTCTAAAAACAAACAAATTTGAAAAGCTTTGTGTAATTTTTGTTTGGTTGTTGAGAAATGACAAGAGAGGAAGGGATAGGGCATGCTTATGCCTAATGACGAGAGAAATGACAAAGGGAAAAATAGTAATTTCATTTTCTGTCCACGTTTGTGCCTTCTTCAAGGCATCTTTATGGTCATCTTTGTGGTTTCTTCAAGGTATTTTTCAAGGGATTTTTTCAAACTTATCCAACCTCAGGCTCTATCAAGCTTCCACCTTGAGTTTGAGCAGGAGTGATAGAGATATATTTTAAATATATTAGCTTAAGAGCATAAGTCCAAACTCAATCATACTTTGTGTGCAAGCTAAGTATCCTATTTGTACTAAAAGTCTATTAACCATAGTTAGTGTATGGTTACTCTAAGATTTAACCTACTATATATACCCATGTTGAGTTTATTGTAATACATGATTTGTACTACCCTCTCATGTAGGGGTGTTTGTGGTGCAGTGCGGTGCGGTGCGATGCTGTTTTGGACTATTTTTAACACCGCATTTTGCGGTGCGGTTTAGCTAAAACCATAACTGCACCGCACCTTATTTTTGCGGTCACATGTGCGGTGCGGCGCGGTTTAAGTTTAGCCAAAACCATAACCGCACCGCATCTCATTTTTGCGGTCACATATGCAATGCGGTGTATAAAATGCGGTTTGAATAATTTGAAGTTTGTATATTTTTCAAATTTTGGGCTTTTTTATCCAGCCCAAAACTAATTTTTCCTTTTGTTTTGGTTCAAATTTTAAATTATTGAGCTAGTTTTTCTTTATTTTGAGTTGGCTTTCCTAATCAACACTTGTTAGGATTATCAAATTATTTTTTTCTTTTGAAAACTAGGGTTATTAAACTATTAATAATATATTTAATATTAAAAATAATTAAATATATTAATATATAGAGAGGGTGCAGTGCAGTGCGGTTATGCCATTTTGTGGGCTGTTTTGGTGCAGTTTTTGCGGTTTGTGCGGTTTATGCGGTTTGGTGAACACCCCTACTCTCATGTAATAAAGATGTGGTTCTTAAGGGTTTTCTTCAAGTTGAATCATGTAGACTTTGTATTCTTGTGTTCTCTATTTTATGCTCTCTCTTCTATACATATTTTAGCATATTTAACATGGTATATATAAGAGATAATGTTCAACACAACAAATTAAACCTTGTTATTTGTGGATTATATAATGAATTAAATTTGTTTGGAACAGGATCCCAAAGTCAAAGTGAAGCTCGGGAGCATCAATTTTTTCAAAGATGCTATGCGGATTGTTTAAAATTTTTGAATCATTTGCACAGATTATTAAGCTGGGTACTTGGTCATTTGCACAGATTATTAAGCTGGGTTATTCTTCGCCTTGGATATGGTATGCCACTATATTAGACTTTCATCCTATTTTTACACACACATAGAAACTAAATTGTTAGGTTCTAAAGATTTAAGATTAAATATTTAGAATTTCAACTTGTATGTGTTGGCAAATCAAGAACAAAAACATGTCTAGAATAGGTGTTAGACATTGCTCAAAGTTGTATAGGTCAAAGCTTAAGAATGTACAAACTGCAAGAAAAAGAATTATTTTTCTGTAAAGCTTGATCGATAGAAAATCGCAGAAAAAGAATTTCTGCAGAATTTTAAACAGGTCCAAGCCCATGAAAACATTCAAGGTTTCAGTCTAACACTCTTACGTATAAAAGAAAAACTCTAGCTACGTTTTGAAGACTCTTGGAAGACTTGTGAGTTATTCATGTGAGATCTGAGAGGTTATGTACTTTCTAACTCTACAAGCATCTACCGAAACAAGATCTACAATCAAGTGCTGGTGGAATATCTAGTTGCTGCATAGATCAACAAGCTGTGATCTGAAACCTTTGAGTGGGATCTCAAAGTCTTAAGCATGGGTGCTAGTGTGCTGCAAATCTAAGAGAGAAGGAGTCTGTGGATTCGGAGTTTGCACGTGGTCGTGTCAGTAAGTTACTACTAGAGATGGCAATAGATTTATGGTTAAATCTGATTGTAAAAATTTCAATTCTCTATAGTGGATTTGTTTTACCTTGAGGATAGTTAGGTCAAATCATTCTCAGGTTTTTACCTTGAAACTGTTGGTTTCATTGATTTTCTTAGGTCATCATATCATGGTGTTCTTTATTTTTCACTGCTTGCATAATATGATTTATTATTATTTAACTTAGATCTGAATAATTCACCTAAGTAACTACTTGGCTAATATATTAGGTTAAACAATCTGTTTTAAGAGGTTTAAATAAATAAATAAGTGGTATCAGAGCAGGTTAGCTCTTGTTTGGGTAGTTTACCTTGAGTTGATCCTTGACCCCTGCTGTCACGGAACATGGTTACTCTCTTGTGATTTCTCCCCATTTTGATGGGAATAACTATGCTTATGGGAAGGTTAGGATGAAAGCCTTTTTGAAATCCCTAGATGAGAGAGTATGGCTCTCTGTTGAGAATGGCTGAGAGAGACCAACCACTCTTGTCAGTGAATGGAACACTACACAAAAGGAAGCAGCAAGCTTTAGTAGCAAGCTATGAATGCTATATTCAATGTTGTTTCTATGGAAGAATTTAAAAGAATCTCTAATGTAGAGGTTGCTCATACTGCTTGGAATATTTTGCAAACTGTGCATGAAGGCACTAAGGCAGTAAAAATTAATAAACTGCAACAGTTGATCTCTAGGTTTGAAATCATCAAGATGTTTGATGATGAGACTTTTGATAAGTTCTATGCCAAACCGAATGACATAGTGAACTCTGCTTTTAATTTAGGTGAAGTATATGATCAACCTAAAGTTTAGGAAGATTCTTAGATCCTTAATTGAGGATTTTAGACCCAAAGTCACTGCTATAACAGAAAGTAAGGATGTGGACACCATCCTTGTTGATGAACTTGTAGGATCTTTACAGTCCTATGAGTCTGACCTATCCAAAACCAACAAATCCAAATCCATGGCTTTAAAATCTGTTGATGATGATGGATTTGATGATTGAATCTCTTCTACAGAGATAGTTTATCTTACCAAGAATTTTAGAAACTTTTTGAGGAACAATAATAGAAGGGCAAGAAATTGATACAATGTTGACACTAAGAATGTGAAGAAGAAAGAAACAACCAAAAATAACAATTCTGAAAAATCAAAAGATAAGGTTGTTCAATTCTTTAGGTTAACAATGTTTTGGTTGTCAGGATTATGGTTACCTTAGGTCAGAATGTCCTACTTACTTGAGATCTAAGGGAAAAACTATGATTGTTACCCTTAGTGATGATGAAGTTTCTGATCACGAGTTTGAAAGTGATCAAGAAGGAAATTTCATGGCTTTCACTGCTACTGTTGAAGTAAGTGGGCTTGAAATTGTTGAGGAGAATCCTTCTGATGGGGAATTCTCTGAGAATGCTGACTTGCAAGAGGCTTACAACAAGCTTTGCAAGATTACAGCAAAGGATGCCATGAATGTTGACATAGGTTTGAAGAAGATAAACACTCTTGAATAAGAAAAGAAAAATCTGTTGATTAAACTGTTTGATGCTAATGAGCTCATAACTTCTGTTAAGATTGAGAACATGTCTTTGATTGAGAAAGTCAAAAGCTTAGAATTTGAATTATCTATTGCTAGAGAACAACTTGATAGGTCTTCTACTTTTAAATTGGATTATATGTTAAATGTTCAAAAATCTTTTTTTGATAAGACAGGGTTAGGGTTTGTAGAGAGTGTTTCTGCCTTTGTTGTTCATTCTCCTAAGTTTCTACCGGCTACATTTATTTCTACTCTTGAAGTTAAGGTACCTAAGGAAGAAACTCTAGCTACTAGGAGAATTAAGGTAGATCTAAATGAGTCAAAACCAAAGAAACCCAATCATCCTAGAAGTAAGAAACAACATAAACCTCAATGGTTTTGTCATTTTTGTGGTGGAGTTGGGCATACATGCCCAAATTATTTTAAGTTGCAAGCTTTAAAGCAACCAAACAAAAGGTGCCTGTGCCAAAAGCATAAGATCCTATGTCACTTATTCATGAATTGGTAAAGGTTCTTAACCTTTATGCCAATACAGGAGCCGAGTTTAAGTTTAATTCATCTAGAAACTCCAATTCCAAGTTTGCATTTAAGAGAGTGTGGATGCAAAAGACTCAGTCTCAGTGAGTTTGTCTAACATAGTCCTTGTGCTAATTCTTTCAATCTCTCGTGACCAAAATGTTTTTCTTTAGGATTTTCTTTTGCATTACATACATGCATTTCATTCTAGGTTTGTTTATGATTTAAAAAAAAAAAAAATAGAGAAAAAAATAAAAAAGAGGATTTTTGTGTATTACACATATTCAAGTGTGTAATTGAGGCTGGCCTATGAAATTTGCATTTTATGACTGTGTATCTTGTTTAGCTTTAATGAGCTATTTTTCTGCACTTTGCTAGTTTGTGCTATGTAGTACTTATATGTGTGAGTTGTTTATAGTTTTTAAATACATGCTCTTGATTTTGAAGTCACATTCTTTTGATTACAAGAACTAAAAAATCATAGGAGAAAGACATAAATAACCATTTCACTGTTGTTACTTGCCAATCATGAACACTTGTGTGCAAATTATAAAAGCTGTGCTAGGTAAGGTGTCTGCACTTTGCTAGTTTGTGCTATGTAGTACTTCTATTGTGTGAGTTGTTTATAGTTTTTAAATATATGCTCTTGATTTTGAAGTCACATTCTTTTGATTGCAAGGACTAAAAAATCATAGGAGAAAGACATAAATAACCATCTCATCACTGTTACTCGCCAATCATGAACACTTGTGTGCAAATTATAAAAGCCGTGCTCGGTAAGGTGTAGCACTTGCACAACAAGATTAAACGAGGTGTTAATTGTGAAAAGAATGTGAAAAAAAAAAAAAAAATCAAAAGAGTATTCAAAAGAAAAAAAAAAAAAGGCATCAAAAGAAAAAGAATAAAAAAATGTTTTTACATTATTGCAAGCGTGTTTTCTAGGAGATGTGGGAGTTGTATGATGTAACTCTTTAAGTGATAGTCACTTTTAAACTTATGTTATTGATAATGTAGAAATTGTGTTTAATTTCTATCTACATATTACCTCTTATGTATCTCATACATTTTTGAACACACCACAAGAAAATCTTTGTTAAACTTTGTATATGTGATTGTGTGTTAATGTTTGTGGCCATCCAAAATTGTGATTCTTGAAATGTCTAATGCTTTTTGGGGTTTGGGGTAAAAATTGTTAAGGAAAATTTTTTGAATCTTGATAAAAATTGGTTTGATTGAAGAGAAAGTTTTTGAAAACATTTGGAATCATTGATATGCTTTTCATATCATAAAAACTGGTTTTAAAAATGTTTCTACATAAAATTTCCAAGTTTTCAAAATTTTCTGATTTTCAGAACTTGATCGATCAAACTTGTTTTTTGACTAATTGAAAAATTCAAAATTTAAGGCTAAAACTCACGGGTTGACTTGATTCCTCCTTTGATTCCTTCCGATCAGTCGAACCTGTTGTTAAAATATTTTCAATTCCTGGCTCGATTCCTCCTGACCAATCAAAAATTGTTTTTTAAAAAGCAATAAGAGGAATCTGAACCTTGTTCTTCATTCTTTTGTCTTCCTCTTCGATCCCTCTCGATTCCTCTAAGTCATTTTTTTTTTTTTTTGTCTTTTTCTGAGTCAAAGCTTCAAAGGTTTTCCTTCTAAACATCTAGTAAGACTCTTTTGCCCCTCCTTTTTGTTTATATTACATGCATTTATGCATTTTCATCAAAATTTTCAAAATTTTTGAACTAAAGAAATTTTGGAGTTTTTGATGATTCTAGGTGTTTTGGTCAAATTTGTTGAATGAGTTGTTGTTCATGCATCATATAACTATGTTTCCTCTACTTTAATTTCAAAATTTTCTTGATTTGTGCAAAATTTTAAAATTAGGGTTTTTACGTTCTTGAGGAATTTGGGGATTTTGTTCAATTGGATGAAATTGAGTAAAATTGGCTTATGATATTGTTTAATTGAGTAATTATAACATGTTTTATGCCTGTTGTGTTGTTCAATTGATCAATATATGGATTTTTAGAAAATTAGGGTTTCAAAATTGGGGGTTTTGCTAAATTTCTAATTTTCTTGGTCAAATTTCAAAATTGAGATAAAATTGAACTGTTTTTGTGCATTAGATCATGCATTATATGTGTCTTTGCATCATGCGTCATATAGATTTTAAAATTTCACGTTATTTTGTGCTCTAACTTTATCTAATGCAGTCTGCCCTTGGTTTTTGTTTCTGTTGTTGGTTTTTCTTTTCTTTAATCTTAGATATGGCTCCTAAGGTTGGTAGAAAATTTAAAACCAAAGCCAGTAGGAACACATCATTCTCATTCTCTTCTACTTTGGTTGATAGGGTTAGGTTTTTGTAAGAGTGAATTTATTCAATCATGTGTTGGCTTTATTCCGCGCCAAATTTGCTTGTAATTTAGCAATTAGATACCCTGTATTTAGGTGGGAATTATGTAAGGGTTGTGTGTGAGAGAGTGTGAAAAAATTCAAGAATGTGTGCATTTGGAGGTTTCTCACGATTGGATCACGCGAGTGACTCACGACTGGCAACTTGCCAAAATGCCACATGTGTGAAGCATGTAGGAAGCTAAAGGATCATGATAGCTGGAGCACTACAGGGCAAAAATAACAGTCTGGCCAGTTAGTTATCTCGCGACTGGGACGAGTCGCCAGGCCGAGTCGCCAGAATGTCCTATTTTGCTGAAAACTGACTTTTCACATTCCTCACGTACACTACTATAAATACCCTTATACCCACGAAATGTAGAGAGATTCTAGAGAAAATTTTCAGAGAGAAACCCTAGAGAAAACCAAGATCGACTCATCTACAATCTTAGACATTTGGTTCTCAAAATTCCTCTACTCTCACCCTCTCCATTGACATATCCTTGAGAGGTACATTTGCCAAATCTTTATCTCACCATACCCATATTAGTGAGAAGGTATTTTGGTGCTTGGGAAGTAGTTCAGAGATTACCAATTCACTTGGTTGATGCAATTGGCTTATTTTGGGATCCGGGAAGTTAAAAAAACACGGTTAGGCGTAACCTTGTTGGAGCAAAAAGCTTGGAGGGCTTAGGTACATTGGGTAGATTAGGTTTGGAGGGTCTATTGCTATTTCTGTATCCCAACTTTATTCTTTAGTGAATTATTTCACTGCTTGGAGGGCGGTGGAAAGGTTTTTCGCCGAATTCTTCGGTTTTCTCAACGATAATATGTGCCGGTGTCATCTTTGTGTTTGCATCTCTCTAACCCTTACTCTTACATTTTAATTGCTACTGTGTCGTGATTAATTATGGTGTAGAGTTGTTTATTTATATAGGTTTCTGCTTGTACCTATTATTCTGCTCATATATTGTTTAGGTATAAGCTTGTGTTGGTTTAATTTGAAAATGGGGGTCTAAACATTCATTAGTGTTTTACACACTAATTGAACTTTCAGTTTCCTACAGCCAAAACTAAGCAAATTTTTGAGACCTTGACTAAGTATAGGTCTATCTAGGGGGAAGACAATTAGTTTTAGATGAGTTAGATCCTTCCATCCGCAGGAATCTAGTGTCTAGGAGCTCGGGTCATTTGTGTGAAGTTTCTCATCCCCCTCTTGCTGCCTTGATTAGAGAATTCTAATCGAATCTCTCTGTATATTCTGAGGATACTGGTGGTCATTATTTGACTTCTTGGATTAGAGGTAAAGAGTATAGGATAACTAAGCAAGTAGTTTTTGAAGCTTTGGGTGTACCTCTAGTTCGTAAACCCATTTTCCTATATACTAAGTCTCCTCTTCTTGATGATGTGATGTCTTTGCTTTATGGTAGATAAGTTTTTGGGGGGATCTGAACCAAGAATAAACTCAAGTGAGTTGACTGAGGTTAACGATCTTTTCTTTAGGATAGCTTGTCATAACATTTTTCCTATTTCTCACATTCACACCATCCCTTTAGACAGATGTGCTTTTCTATATGCCTTTATCACAAATGGGTCCATGTGTTTTCCTTCTCTTTTTATCCAGGCCATTGTTGAGGTGTATAGAAGTAAGTCTAAGGCACATAATTTGTTATTTCTTATTTTTATCTATAGGGTTTTACTCTTTTTAGGGTTAGATAGTTTTCCTTTTCTTCAGTTGGTACATATTATTGCCCCTATAAGAGCCACCTTTCTTAGACAGTGATAGGCTCAAATGAAGAGTGCTAAGCCAAGCACTGGGACTTCAAAGAGACCAAGAGGTGAAGCTTTTACTGCAGCTCCTAACTCTGGTGATTAGCCTGCTATTGAGGAGATACTTGTGAATCCTACTGCTATTGTGGATCCACCTGCTGATGATACTGCTGATCCTACTGTTGCTCCTTCTCTCTCACTCTGTGCCATGATGGAGACGTTCATGACCACACAGGCAGCTTATGGATAGCTCATTGATGAGCTATTTACTAAGGTTATTGCCTTGAGAGCAGATTTTGCTGAGTATAAGAGTGCTTTTCCATCTCCTCCACCCTCTAATCCTTAATGGTTGCCTTTGGCAATGTGTAACAAAAAGGGGGAGTAGGGTTTAGGATAAGTTCTTGTACTTGGGGGGAGAGTAGCGTGATTTTGTATTCAAGGGGAGTAGCTTAGTTATTGCTTAGTTATTGATGAGAGATTTTGTTTTTGATGTATAGTTTTTATTCTCATTAATTTTGATGTATTTTCTCTTTTATTGTTCTTGTTTCACAAACATTGTTGGTTTATTGACTATGATAGTTTATTTGATTTTTATTCATTTGATATTCTGTCTATCACTTATGCTTTGTGAATTCAAGTTCAGTTTTTCAAGTTTAGTTTTTATATTTTGGATTTATATTGTAATTTCCACACATGCGTTTATGGTTTTTTTTGAGTATATCAGGAATTTATAGGTTAATTTGTTCTCAGATGCTGTCTATTCTAGCAACTAATAGTTAGTGGATTGTGATGGAATTGTATTTGGGCAACAATGTGTAAGTTAGGCTAATTCTTGAGTTGAGCAATTCTTTTTTAAGTGTGTTTTGTCATGGATTGCCAAAGGGGGAGTTTGTTAAGTTCTTAAGATTTAAGATTAAATGTTTAGAATTTGAACTTGTATCTGTTGGCAAACCGAGAACAAAAACGTCTAGAATAGATGTTAGACATTACTCAAAGTTGTACAGGTCAAAACTCAAGAATGTACAAACTGCAAGAAAAAGAATTATTTTTTTGTGAAGCTTAACCGATCGAATTGTGAAGCTTGATCGATCAAAAATCACAGAAAAGGAATTTTTGTAGAATTTTAAACAAGCCTAAGCTTGTGAAAACATTTAGAGTTTCAGTCCAACACTCCTACATATAAAAGGAAAACCCTAGCCACGTTTTGAAGACTCTTGGAAGACTTCTGAGTTACTCCTATGAAATTTAAGAGGTTCTGTATCTTCTAACTCAACAAGCATCTACTGGAACAAGATCTACAATCAAGTGCTGGTGGAATCTAGTTGCTGCATAGATCAATAAGTTGTGATCTGAAACCTTTGAGTAGGATCTCAAAGTCACAAGCGTGGGTGCTTGTGTGTTGCAAATCCAAGAGAGGAGTCTATAGATTCGGAACTTGCACGTGGTCATGTTAGTAAGTTACTACTGGAGGTAGCAATAGATTAATGGTTAAATCTAGATTGTAAAAACTTCGATTCTCTATAGTAGATTTGTTTTACCTTGAGGATAGTTAGGTCAAATCCTCCTCAGGTTTTTACCTTGAAACTGTTGGTTTCATTGGTTTTCCTGGTTTATTATATCGTAGTGTTCTTTATTTTTCACTGCTTGCATGATATGATTTATTATTGTTTAACCTAGATCTGAATAATTAACCTAAATAACTACTTGGCTAATATATTAGGTTAAACAATCTGTTTTAAGGGGTCTAAACAAACAAACAAAAATTGTAATTGGTCTTAAAGTTTTGGATATTTTTGATTTTGCATCTTATAGTTTCAAAATAAATTTAGATTTGCTCTCTTTGTGCATATCTATTAATAAATCATTAAGTTCTACTTAATCACGAATCGAGGTAGTTTTTCGTCGCCTTAGAAAAAAAAATTAAAAACATTTCTATTAATTTTTTCATTTTTTTTCCGGATAAAATCAATTATTTCTTTGGAAACAATCCCACAAAAATGAAAAAGAAAAACTCAGATAAAAAATCCAATAACTTTCCACAATTTAAACCAAAATCTAACAATCTTAGAGGACTGTTTCCAAAAATACAACAATCTTACATATAACAAATAGAAGAAAATAATTCAATCACCAAATGCCCCAGCCACACCACAGCATCACCATGGTGGTGAGTTTCTCGCAACTAAACAAGAGTTCAAGTTTCAACCACTAACCTTACCACCACACAGTCCACACCACACCATCAAAATAAACGAAACACGAACCTAGGCCACCATCGGAGCAACAAATCCAAATCCATACGCGTGTTGCACCCACAAACCCACAATCACTGTGTAAAGATAATAGTAATCTGATATAATTTGCAAACCCAATCCAATCTGATTTGGGACTTATCATTTATAGAGTTATACAACTATACAAATTCAAATACAAAGGAAGTTCAAAAAATAGATAACTCTACCCTATCCTATCTTATCATATCTCAATCTAAAACTCTTTTACAATTCAAATCAAGAAATGAAATATCTATCTACAGCTGCTACATAGATCATATTCAAATTTAAATTTATGCAGCTACATTACAGCTACATGGCACCTTTAGTTTGTGCTGGCAACCTTATCCTTAACACTCCCCGCAAGCTCAACTGTGCTAGAAGAACATTGAGATTGGTCCGAAGCATAGCAAACTGAGAAGAAGAAAGGGGCTTTGTAAAAATATCAGCTAACTGATTTTTACTAGATAGAAAGCGACCCACAAGAGAACCATCACCAACCATTTCTCGAACAAAATGGAAATCAATCTCAACATGCTTTGTACGAGCATGGAAAACCGGATTTGACGACAAATAAGCGGCACCAATATTGTCACACCATAGCATTGGAGAGCAAGTAACAGGGGCACCAAGCTAAAAAAGAAGAGCACACAGCCACTTAGTTTCTGCAGCAGCATTAGCAAGAGCTTTATATTCCGCCTCGATACTAGATCGAGCAATAGTCTTTTGCTTTTTGCAGCCCCAAGAAATGAGATTGTCACCAAGAAAAACACAGAAACCCCTAGTTGAACATCGATGATCACGACATCCAGCCCAATCCACGTTAGAGAAAACCTGAAGAGAGTGGGATTTTGATCGCTGCAACTGTAAACCAAAGTGAATGGTTTGCTTGAGGTAACGTAGAAGTCGCTTGACAACTTGGCAGTGAATGGTAGTTGGATGATGCATAAACTGAGAAAGTTTGTTGACAATGAAATTAATGTCAAGGCGAGTGAGAGACAAGTATTGCAAGGCTTCAACAATGCTTCTGTATAAGGTAGCATTAGGGAGAGGATCCCCTTTAAAGGCAGAGAGGTTAGTGGAGGAAGCCATTGGAGAACTAAGGGGCTTCGCTTCTAGCATCTTTGTTTTGCCTAAAAGATCTAGAATATATCGTTTTTGAGATAACAACAATCCATTTGAATTAGGCAAGACCTCAACACCAAGAAAGAAATTCAAATTGCCCAAATCTTTAATGGCAAAATCAACTTGCAAGTGACGAAGTAGAGTATCAATAGCCGAAGGTTGAGATGCAGTAATAATTAAATCATCCACATATATTAGAAAATATAGTGATAGCAGCACTATGATAAATAAACAGAGATGAATCAAACTGTGAACCATGAAAACCCAATCCGAGTAATCGAGAATTGAGGCGAGAAAACCACGCCCGAGGAGATTGCTTTAACCCATAGAGCGCCTTTTTCAATTTGTAGACATGATTAGGGAATTGAGGATGAGAAAATCCTGGAGGTTGAGACATGTAAACATCCTCATACAGATTTCCATGTAAAAAGGCATTTTGAACATCAAATTGACGTAAAACCCAACCTTTAGACATAGCAAGAGACAAAATGGTGCGTACCGTAGTGGGTTTGATCACAGGCTGAAGGTTTCACCATAGTCGACACCAGGAACTTGATGGAAGCCCTTGGCAATGAGACGGGCTTTGTATCGTTCAATTGAGCCATCAGCAAGCCTTTTAATCCAAAACACCCACTTGCAGCCAACAATATTCCTAGCAAGATGAGAAGGAACAAGATCCCAAGTTTGATTCTTGAGTAATGCATCAAATTCAAGGTTCATTGCAGCACGCCATTTAGGATCTTTCATTGCCGAGGTGTAGCAAGTTGGTTCATCCGAGACATTCACATCAACACCATCGGCAAGGAGAGCATGAGGCAAAGGATATCTCACAGTCCCATCGGTGAAGGACTTAGGCTTGGAGATGTGATTCTTGAAGCGAGTAGTGATGGGATGAGAAGACAAATCTAGGTGGGAAGAGGCAGAGGGCTGACTGAGTGAAGAGAGATCTAAAATAGAATGCTCAGCGTGAATTTGTGAGGAGGCGTGAATCTGTGATGGGGCGTGAATCTGTGATGAGGCGTGTACATGATCAGATGTAATTATATGGCAAGAGGTAGGTTGGGCTATACCTGTTAGGCCGAGAGCTACAGTCGGAGCAAGTGGAGAATGGGCTGAAGCTTGAGAAATTTGTGTGTGGGAAAATAGAGGCCTAACACGAGTAGGCAATACTGTCCACGGGCTAGTTGGCTGTACCTGAGATTGATCTGCACTTAATGACATGGAATTTAATTGAGAAGCAACAGAACTGACTACAAAAGGGAAGTGTGTTTCATCAAAAATAATATTACGAGATATATAAACACATTTGAAGAGAGATGCAAACATTTATAGCCCCTATGTAGCAAGCTGTAACTAAGAAAAACACATGGAATAGAATGTGGTTGAAGCTTATGGGAATTGTAGGGTCTTAAATTTGGCCAACAAGAACGACCAAACACACGTAAAAAATTATAATCAGGGGCTTAGTGAAAAAGTTTTTCAAAAGGAGATTGATTTTTTAGAATGGAGGTTGGAAGATGGTTAATTAAATAAAACGCTGTTTGAAAAGCTTCATCCCAATATTGAAGTGGAACCTTGACATTATACAGTAAAGCTAGATCTGTTTCTACACCATGACGATGCTTACGCTCAACAACACCATTTTGTTGATGGGTGTGAGGGCAAGAAACACGGTGAGTGATGCCACAATTTTGAAAAAATTATGTAGAGAGCAATATTCTCCACCCCAATCAGATTGAACCATTTTAATTGTGGTATTAAAATATCGTTCAAAATATTTTTGTCATTTAATAAAAATAAAGAGAACATCACTTTTATTTGCCATGGGATAGAGCCAAGTATAGCGACTGTAAGCATCCATAAAAGAAACATAATATTTAGAACCAGATTTAGAACAAATAGGAGAAGGACCCTAAACATCAGTAAAAATTAGGAGGACCCCAAGGGAGAATTAACTTGAGTACATGATAAAGCAAAAGAAAGTTGTTTACTCTTGGAACTGAAATAAGCAGAACAAGAGTGAACAGTTTTATTTGAACTAAAAGGCAAGCTAAACCTAGAAAGAACATGACGAACAACTCTAAAAGCTGGATGTCCCAAACGTGAATGCCATTGATTTGGAGAAGTATGTTCACCAACAAAGGCAGAAGATGATGAAGGGATTTATTGAAAGCAAGAGGAAACAGATACAGTCCATCCTTACTCAGCCCGTGTAGTAGAACCTTCCCCGTTATGCGATCCTTCACAAAGAAATGAGTAGGGTGAAATTCAATTATGGTATTTGTGTTAGTAGTAAATTTGTGAACAGAAATCAAATTTTTGGTAATATGAGGAACATGTAAGACATCATTTAAAAGAAAGGAAGAAGTGGGAGTAGATAAATGAGTAGAACCAATGTGTTTTACAGTCAAACCAAGACCGTTACCAATGCAAATTTGATCAGGACCATGATACTCGTCAGCCTTCACATTCAGGTTTGCAAGATTAGCAATGAGATGATGAGTGGCTCTAGAATTAAGGTACCAATTAAGATCAGAAGCCGTCTGAAGAGAGTGAGCAAGGCGTGCATGTTGCTGCTAGGATCGGCAGACTAAGAATTATCAAACCTGTGATAGCACTTCAAAGCTCTACAACTAGGTTTGTGGCAAACTTGACACATACGACGGTTTGTTGGAGAACCATTTCCATGCCCACGGCCTCGAGAATTTTTCTAAGTGCTAGAGGAAGACCCACAGCCAGATTGAAAAGAACTATCGCCGCCACGACCACCATGGGAGTTCCCATGTTCTGCTGCAAAATTTGCTTTGGCAAGTTGAAGGTCAATAGTTGGCTGTTAATGTTCAAGCCGCAATTCATGAGCTAACAGATGCCCATATAATTCATCAACGGTGAGAGGATCCACTCTTGTGGTCACAGATGTAACAAAGGAATCATATTCAGATCCCAGACTAGCTGATGATTTCGAAATCATTCAAGGAATGAGTAGTAGCAGCAAGTGTATCAACCAGTGTTGTAAACTGGTGAAAATAATTAGCAATTGAGGAATTGCCTTTCTTCAGATTGGCGAGCTGATAGTGTATTTGCATTGTTCGAGCCCTGTTCGAGCCCTTGACTGAGAGGTAAACGTTTTCTCTAAGGCTTGCCACACATCCCTTGATGTGTTGAATTTGACCACATGAGCCAGAATACGCTTAAAGAGGGAGCATATTATGGCACTAAGGATCATCTGGTCTTGTAAATACCAGTGACCGAAGTTTGGATTTTGGATGACTTGTACGTCTCCATCAGCTTCAATAGTGAGAGATTGAGGTGGAGCAGGAGTGCTTCCATCGAGATAGCCACAAAGATGTTGCCCCTTGAGATATGAAACAATTTGAGCTTTCCATAATAGGTAGTTTTCACGGGTTAATTTGATGGTAATGAGGTGATGAATAGGAGTGAGTGTGGTGGCGGGAGAAGGTGTAGTCATTGTTTTTAGGGTAGAGGTAATGGACGTTGAGGAAGAGGCCATGAGGAAAAAAAAAAATTTAAACGTGAGTCACAAACAGCTCTGGTACCATGTAAAGATAATAGTAATCTGATATGATTTGCAAACCCAATCCAATCTGATTTGGGACTTATCATTTATAGAGTTATACAACTATACAAATTCAAATACAAAGGAAGTTCAAAATATAGATAACTCTACCCTGTCCTATCTTATCATATCTCAATCTAAAACTCTTTTACAAATCAAATCAAGAACTGAATATCTATCTACAGCTGCTACACGGATCAGATTCAAATTTGAATTTATGCCGCTACGTTACAGCTACACGGCACCCTTAGTTTGTGCTGGCAACCTTATCCTTAACACACTGCAACTACCGCACGCAGCGATCCACACACACAAATCCAAATGATATCCAACATTAGGGGAAAAATAGTCCTTGTCCTGGAATATTTTTCAGATATTTAAGAACTCTATGAGCAGACTGTAATTGTAGAACCTTAGGACAAAGACATAAACCAACTTAGCTGATGCACATTATAGCTAATGTCAAGTCTTGTTAGAGTAAGATATAGTAATTTGTCTAACAGCTGTCTTCTATACGTGAAGGATCCTCTTTAAGCAGGTCTTGAAGCTTTAGTAAGCTTCAAATGTTGTCCCATAGGTGTGCGAACAAGTCTATTGCCCAGTAAACCAGTTTCAGATAGAAGTTCCAAAGTATGTTTCCTTTGACATAAGGAAATACTTTGGATGTACTTGTCACCTCAAGTCTGACAACTCGACTAGAACCAAAACGAAAATACCTAAACCGAACCTGAAATTTTTGCCTTAATAAAAAGGGGTCGATTAGTGATTCAACTAGTTTTTTAAAACCTTTTATTTTGGTAAAAAATAAAATAAAATAAAATAAAGACATGGTTACTTGTTTGTTTTAAGCTTTATAGTGCACAAATCAAACTCAATTGACAAATATAATGCCAGTGCCGTATGATTATTAATTTTTTTTAAGTCAATTTTTTAACCTTTTTTTATAGCGCAATTGAAATACAATGACCTCAACAAAACAATTATGACATTTATTTAGTTGCATGCAAGCAAATTGAAAGATGAATGATTGAGACATTCTTTTCACTTAAATAACATGATAAGTATATAATTTTAGATATCAAATGACAAAGTACACAAGATAATCTAGTCGCAGTCAAGTAAAAAAAACATATATTTGAAATTATAGACATGTATAAGAAGCATTTATAAGTGTGAAAATAGTGAAATTGAAGTATATTAATGAAATTGGCATAAATTATAGATGATTAGGCCTATTTTTTTAATAGTCCATAGCCAAAATAAATGGTTTTTCAAAATATAAGATGATATTTTCTAGAGTGTGTGTTCCTTAACAATGACATGATACTCATAAAAGAGATCATATATAAATAAGTAAACAATCAAACTTTGATGTATAATCCCAAATTGAAATAGAGTACCGATCACAATGCATCTAAAATTAAACACAACTATTATATTATTTTTCAAGATATTAGAATATGGAATTAATTTTCAAGATTGTAAATTTCTTATATGCTTTTATTCTTTGTCAAATTAGATATCTAATAGGGCATTTGTAAATTTGTTCTCAGATTTGGGATGTTGATATTGTGTAGAAGTAAAACTTGTGTGTTTGATTTAATTAGATTTAAAAATGGTAGACCAGAGTTGTCTGTGTTTGTGCTATTTTTTTTTATTGGATAATAATGTTGTGATTTGTATAATTTTATAATTATTGAACAAGTATCAATTTGTTTAGCTGAATTCTTTCTTGATATGAGTAATGAATTCAAAGTAGTTAATTTCATACCAAGTAATTTGCTATATGACTTACCAAATGACAAATACATGTTTGTTTAAAAAAAAAAAAAAAAAAAATTCATGTGAAAAATTACAGGCCCACCTGACCTACGACCTACGACCCAATTTGTCTCTAACCTGCTAAAAAAGGACCTGTTTTTTACCTGAACCCAACTTGACCCACCCATTTTTCCACACCTGTCCTTGGACCTTGGTAAAAACTGAATAATCAGGTTTATATTGTATAAAACCTTGATTGAGAATGGTTGTGGATAGTTTGGAAAACCACTACCTACTTTCTTGCTTGAGTCCGTATAAGGACTATATGAGTTCGCAAGCAAGATTTACTCTTCCCTTTGCTGCAAAATCCAAGAGGAGAGAGCATGTCTGCATGTGTACTTCTGCCAAGTCTCTATGCAAAAAAGCATTATTCACATCTAAATGAGTGATATACCAACCTTGCATGGCTGCCAATGCAATGCAAAAGCATTATTCACATCTAAATGAGTGATATACCAACCCTGTATGGCTGCCAACGCAAGGAGAGTTCTAACAGTGAATTTTAGCCACTGGTGATAAGTTCTCATGGTAAATCTAGACCTTTATTCTGAGTGTAGTCTTAAGCAACTAGCCTTGTATCTTTCAGTAGTCCCAACTGAATAAGATTACAGTGCCTCTATTCTTATATAGAGGGGCAGAGGAAAGAATAACAAACTAACAGAAAATGGAAACTAATTAACTAATTAACTATCCAATCAAAGAATTGCAGGTGTACACTACACCTAACTAACGTAATACTTACTGAACGACTAGTAACACATATACACCTCCACTAAACTACTTCTTGTTGTACAACTTCTGAGAGTGTACATATCTTTATACAATTATCATCTCAATGTGAGATGTAAAAGTTGATATGGAAAAAAGTTAAAAAGTTAAAAAAAATTTTACCCTATCAACTTTACATCTCGCATGGGATGTTAATTGCGTGGTGTAATAGCTTAGGATCCAAATCCCATGTTTATTATTGTCATATCAATTTACAAGCTTTTAGCTAAAAAAAATGATTGATTAAGTATTCTTACATTAATTAATACATTTTTCTTTTTTGTAAAATATATTATATTTAATGACTATAACAATCAGATGATATACTGAAGCTAAAACAGAAGCATGAAAATTCTGTTCAAATCATGAATGAGCTTATCAAAATTGCAAAGGATGCTCAGTTCGACTTCTCAAGTGGGATGGTCCCCCCGCAAACAATCAACAATAGCATTGCCACCGGTTCCAACTCTGACCAACAAGATGGAAACAAGAGGAACGAAACTGATCTAGAAGAGAAAAAGAATGGAAGAGGTGATTCACTATTCTCCTATATATACTTCAATTTTATGGATTTATGTGTAGACTTTGATTGTGATATGTACTCAATTCATCTGAGTTATATATGCTGTTATGAGAAATCTCAATTATAAATTTATAATAATCTCTTTTTGTTATAACATTTGGAGATGCATTCTTGCAATTAGCAGGGAAGGGGGAAACACCAAAAATGGCCAAAACCGAAACACCCTTACTTATTTTACTGCCAGGAAAAGGGGAAACGCTTGAAACAGCAAAGATAGAGACACCAATATTGGTTACTGCATGTAATGGTATCACGGAAATGCTTGAGCAAATACGTAAAAAGCTTCCATTGGACATTAATGACGAGGGCAAAGAAACGTATGTAATAGCAAAGACAGAGACACCCATATTGCTTGCGGCAAGATATGGTATCACAGAAATGATCCAGCCAATACTCAAAATGTTTCCCATGGCCATTAATGACAAGAGCGAAGATAAAAATATTGTGCTCTTGGCCGTTCAGAACAGGCAATCACATGTACTACAGCTACTGCTCAAGGAAAAATTTGTGAAACGTAAATTAATTCATGAAGTTGATATGAGTGAAAACAATGCGTTGCATCTGGCAGCAGAAATGGGAAAGCAGAAGCCTTGGTTAATTCCTGGTGCCGCATTGCAAATGCAGTGGGAAATCAAGTGGTATGAGGTATGAACACAAAACCAGCTTTGAGCTCAAATTTTATTGAAAAACTTACCAAGAGATTTGACCACCTATATGCACGAAATGACACAAATATTTATAGCACATCGTAGTCAATGGCACCAACCTAAAAGTACTTGATATAAAATTTTCACCATTGAACGAATGGTCAATACTCTCTCTCTCTCTCTCTTTTAGATTTCTTATAATTTTCATATATATAAGAATTCCTATAAAACTTCATATATTTATACCCTCGATCCATTAGAATTTTGTGGCATCTTATATTCTTGAACTGGAAGAATATGTAATTTCATAAAAAACACAACAATGATAAATAATAGTTATTAGTAACTACCAGTTTAGACCAAAAAATCCCATAATCATCAAATTCTATATTGTGGGAGATCCATGTGTGAGGTGGTAAGCTAATTGAGAATGTTGTGACATTGCTCTAAATTTTTGCTATGTCCATAACTTTAACATAATAATAATAATAATAATAATAATAATAATATTATTATTATTATTATTATTATTATTGAGAGAATATCATATTTTGTAGAATTTTCTTCTGCATTTCTAATATATATATATATATATATATATGCAGTTCGTAAAAAACAACATGCCGCAACACTTTTGTTATCAAAACAACAAGGAGGGCAAGACTCCAGAAGAAATCTTCTACAACACCCACGAGGAATTAGTCAAAAAGGGAGGTGAGTGGCTAAACAAAACCTCTGAATCCTGCTCAGTAGTGGCTGCACTCATTGCCACTGTTGCCTTTGCTGCATCGACCGGTATCCCAGGAAACATCAATGAAAAAAGTGGGATACCAAACCTTGAAAACCAACCAGAGCTCACCGTCTTTGCCGTCTCCTCGCTTGTTGCCTTGTGCTTCTCCATCACTGCCTTATTCTCGTTTCTCGCCATCCTCACTTCTCGGTATGAACAAAAAGATTTCCGTAGGGACTTGCCTAAGAAACTTTTGTTTGGCTTATCTTCGCTCTTCATATCCATTACGTCGATGTTGGTTTCTTTTTGTGCTGGACATTTCTTTATGCTTAAGAATAAATTGAAAGACAAGGCCTTTCTAGTATATGCAGTGACATGCCTGCCAATAATCTATTTTGCCATACAACAGCTACCACTTTATTTTGATATTAGGAGGGCTGCTTGCAAGAAGGTACCTCAGGCAACCTATAAGGCAGTTGCTCCGTAGAGGGTTCTATCCGTCCAGTTTGATGTTATGCTACTGGATTCAACTAAGTTGTTTGCTCTTTCAAATTTGGGATGCACTTTGCTTCAGGAGTTTTAAGGGTGTTGTGCACCTCTGTGTGTTTTTGTAAGACTTGAACCTTTGGAAAATGTTTGGCTTATGAGCTACTTACATGGAAATAAGGCAGATTTCACAAATGTTAGTGGAATAGTCTTTCAATTGTCATGATTTGTTATGAAAAAGGAACTTTCCACTTCTATAATTGCATGCTTATTTCAAGCCAAAGCAAAAAATTTTGTTCCAATCATTCCTCTCCCACTTGTTGTTAGGGAAAAAAATATATTCATAAAAAATATTAAGAGAAATAAATAAATTGAAGTAAAGAGGCCTGTATCCTTGACATGTTGATGATGTGCGAGAAGGAAAATCTCATATTTTATAGTTGGTTTTTTCATTAACTTAGGAGATGTAAATTAAACAAACATGCTGGAATCTTATGAGATGATGCATGAACACTTCAAGTGAGGAATCTCAAAATTATGATAGATCTATATCTTATTATTACTCTAAACACGGATCTACAGATCTGAGGAGTTTCGGCATGATAAACCTTAATCTAATGCAAGTAGAAAAGTCATGACAAAAGGAACATCTGAAACACATCTTATGATTTAGCATGCTGACGTAGTTTAATGTACGCCATCACGTATTGATGTGATGCATAAACATATGGTGAAATGCATGATGAGAAGTTGGGATGACGTCGCAAAACAGATTTGCTAACATCTGAAAAGAAAAATGCAACAAACGGAACTCCATGATTAATGTCAAATCTATTTTAGAAAACAATCTAAATTAGCCATAAGTTAAATGCAATTTTTTTAATGAAATTTAAACATGCTAAATGAACATACGGCATACCACAAATCAAATGAGTGTGAGCGATGAATCCGTTCCCGTTGGTGGTATAAACCCCAGAGTCTCAAACACATGATTTCAAAAATAAAGAAAAAAAAAAAAATGATTCCAATAACCATGTTACTCTTTCCCCTACTTTTTACATGTTGATATATATATATATATATATAGAGAGAGAGAGAGAGAGAGAGAGAGATATGATGCACGAATATCATCGGTAAGTTGATGGCTCCTGATCACGTTGATGGAGGCCTGCAGAATAAGAAAACAAGAACCAAACAGAAGGCATCGATGTGGTAGCAGCCAAAGACCCTCCGAAGGTTAAGTTAGTGAATGGAAAACCTCTAAGATCTCTATAGTAAGAGAGCTAGGGATTTTCTGCGTATCTGAGAAAGTAGGAGAATTGCCACTTATATAGTGGTGGAGAAGAGACCTAGATCCCGAGAATAGGGAGTTTTTCCTTATGGGGAGAAGGTAGAGCTAATGCTATCGAGATCTTGGGGATACTATCTATTCTGGCAAGTGGAAATTGTCTAATAAGGTCTTTATGCGTGATACGCAAGATATTTCCATGTATGAGTACGCGTGTAAACCAAGTGAGGCCACGTAGGACCTGTCGGCATTCCTCTCCGTCAGTTAGGGGTCTTTCGTTAATCGAGGATCATTCGTTGGTTTGTCAGTGAGATACGCCTGTCAGCTTTATTGTTGATCTGTCTGCATGGTCGTCGGCTTTCTAAGGAACCCGACGATTTTTGTGGGGCCGATGATTCCATAGGAACTGTCAACCTTCTCCTTGATGGGCTTTGTTTGCTTATGGGTCTCAATTTTCTTACCAAAAATACCCTTATCAATATATATATATATATATATACACCCAATTCTAGTTTTTTTTCCCTAATAAAATATATGTGAGTTTTTAGACCCCTTAAAACACAATTGGATTAACTTAGTTAACAAGTCAAGTTATTACTTAGTCCAAATTCCAGATTTAGGTTAACACAATTATATAATCATATCAATATAAAGTGCGGAATATAAATAACACAAAGATATGATGACCTAGGAAAACCAAACCGGTAAAAAACTTGGAGAGGATTTAACCTAGCTATCCTTAAGGTAAAACATAATCCACTATGAAAGAATCGAAATTTTACAATAGTGACTAAGACCACTAACATCCTATTGCTACCTCATGTAGAAAACGTACTGACACGACCACGTGCAAGCTCCGAAACCACATACTCCTTCTTTCTTGGATTCTCCAGCAAGTACAAGCACTCCCGCTTGTATATCTTTAAGCTCTTTTGTGTAGCAACTGAATGATCATCAAGCTCTCAATGAAATCTCCTTCTTGATAATCCTAAGCATGTGTGAAGGCAACTACCCCTCAGATCTTACAAGAGATTCATACACAGAGCAAATAGAGCAGCCTTTAAAACTTGGCCAGGGTTTCCCTTTTATACCTAGGGCAAAACATAAAACCCTATACGTCATATGGGCTTAGGGCTGAGTTGGAAATTCTGCAGAAAAAATATTTTGTCCGACTTTTGATCAGTCGAGTCTAATTCTCGATCGATCGAGCTAGACCGAATTGCACGATGAATTCTGTAGCAGTTTGATTCGAACTTTACATAAAACACATACTTTGAGCAAGTCTAAAATAAGACTAAAAACCTGTTTTGATCATGGTTTGCTAACAATACAAATTAGAGTTCTAATACATTAGTTCCTAAGTACTTAGAACCTAATAAACTCCCCAGTTGGCAATCCGTGACAAAACACAAACACAATGCTCAAAGTTACAAGTAAAAGTCCTTTAAAAAATAATGCTCATTACAAAATAATCCAACCTAACTACTATCCATCAGTTGCACGTGTAGACAGTAGCACGACTGAATCAACCTGTATATTTCCTGAAATACTTAACAAACGCATAAACGCATGTGTGGAAAATACAAGTAATATAAAAATAAATTCTTGACTTCACAAAACACAAAACAAAGATATATATATCATGAATAACTCATAAATATAAATCAATGAGTAGTGAAACAAGAAACATAGATAACAAAGTATCTCCCCCTAACATGAATAGCCCAAAAACAATACATCAAGAGCCAAAAAGAATGCATACACAGTGAAGCACCTAGATACAATCTATAACTTCACAAGCTCCATCAAACAAAAACTCTCCCCCTAACTGCAAAAAAACTCTACAAGTATCCAAATGTACTTCCCCTTTTTGGGACGGAATGCCAAAGGGCAATCAGAATCCATCATCAAAAGGAGGTGACGAAGGCAAACGTCTAAGATGCGCCAAATCTGCTCGCAAAGCATGGAGCTCATCAAGCATGTCCACCAAAATCTGACCATGAGTTGCTTGAACGGTCATGATAGTCTCTAAAGTACGACGAATGTCAAAGTCATTCGAAGTAGATGGCAGAGGAATAGCAGCAGCAGCAGCAGCAATAGGATCAGCAGGCACCTCATTAGAAGTAGTACCTGTAGAAGAAGGAAAGGGGTACGGTACTAGAAGGCTTAACATGAGGGCGTTTAGAGCTCTCTCTCATCTGAACAGCCCTTTGCCTAAGAAAAGTGGAACCTATGAGAGCAATAATGTGTAAGGGCTCAGAAGCCGAGAAGTCATCTAAACCTAAAAACAACAAAATCCTGTGAATGAAAATAGGATGGCAAAGAGCATGAGCGGTAGAGGAACTCCTATAAACTTCGTTCAAAGAACGAAGAAACAAATAAGGAAAACTAATAGGAGCATCTGTAACAAGAGCATACAAAAATGCACATCGCTCCAAAGGAATGGTGTGCAGATGAAAGATAGGCCATAAGGAATGACACACATCCTAAACAAAAGATAGGTAGTCTTAGTGAGCTCAACAGAAGTGATTTGAGGATTAGAACCCCATCGGATAGAAGACCTAGTGATGTAAGACATGATGTCATCCAAGAAAGGAGACTTATCATAGGGATTGACAGGGTGCTGGACCAACAGTACCCCAAGAATATCAGCCACTACTCTAGGAGTAATGGTGAACTCTACACCTTGTATCCAACTCTTGACAAAAGTGTTGGAATCATAGACGCGGATAGAGAGGTTCGAATAGAACTCTCTAATCAGGGTAGCTAGAGGAGGATAATCAATATCCAAAAGTGGCAACCAACCCTTATGCTCAAAGTTAGCCCTAATGGCTGGATCAAGCTCATCTAACAACACCTTACGCTCAGTCCAAAATTTTCTCTTAAGGTTCAGTGTCTCATAAAGCTCACGGTTTTTCTCACTCAGAAACAAATCACTCAAAAGGGAAGGAGCAGAAGAGGAGGAGGGTGTCTTATTGGCTCTAGTCTTCTTAGGCATGGTGCTAAGGTAAGGACAAGACAAAAGGACAGAACCAAAAAGAACAAAAAGAAAAACCAAGAGTAAACTGTAAGTTAGCACAAAACAAAAATATAGAAATAACAATCTATATGATGCATGAATAGATAAATGTCATGATGCATGTTCTAATGCAGTGATAACAAGTTTAATTTAAGTTTAGAATCACAAAATTGGCTTGAGCATAGAGTTTATAACAAAAACCCCAAAATTTTGAAAACCCACTTGTTCAATTTGTACTAAATTGACCAATTGATCACCACATAAGGTAGAAGATAGTTTATAATGATCAAATTAATCAATCCAACAAGCTAATTTCATCAATTAAATTCAATTTGAACAAATCTCCAAATCGGGTAGTTTCCAGCCCTAGAAATTTCAAGTCTTCACAATACACCAAATTGATCAAATTAAACACCATAGATCATGTTTATAACATCCCCCAACAAAAACCCGTTGATCAATTTCAAGAAATAATGCTTGAATCATCAAAAATCCCAATTATGCATAGGATCGAAATTTCCCAAAGAAATGCATGAAAAATGCATGAAACTTGAAAATAAATGAAAAAGGAAGGGTAAAATGGTCTTACTGGCTTTGGGAGAGAAAAACCTTGCAAAAAGATTGGAGGAAAACGACAAAAATCTTGATTTGTAGCCTTGACTGATCTGATAGAGAGAGAAAAGCTTTTGAAAAAGTTGAAATAGTGAAGAACATGAGAAAAGCTAAAGATTTTTTAAAAACTCTCCATACAATTTTTGATCAATCAAAAATTAGGTTCGATCGGTCGAAACAGACAGAAGCTGACCAAAATTTTAATCGCATTTTCGATTGGTCAAAAAACAGGTTCGATCGATCGAAAATTTGGAAATCACTATTTTTGAAAAACAAAGCAATTTTTTGCAACAACTCCTCAAAGCATTGAATATTATGAATGAAATGCATGAGTATGAGATGAAATGCTTTAAAAAAAAAAAAACTTGATTTGAACCTAGATTTCCCAAAATTAAGATTTTCAATCAATTTTCCTTAAATTCTCAAACTTTAAACTTGTTTGGCATAAAACTTAAGGAATTTTCAAAATTGGTTGGCCAAACCAAAATCACACACCATAACATGTATAAAGTTTAGCAAAGAGTAACTTGTGTGGTGCATGTAACTAGCAAAAACTTGAGATACATGTGAGACGATATGTAAATAGAAATCAATCACAAAGTCTACAAAATTCATCACATAGAATTTGAGAGAGACTATCACCTAAAGAGTTACATCATATAACTCTCACATCTCCTAGAATAAAAGCTTGCAATCATGTAAGTTTCTTAATTTGCCTCATATTGTACACACCAATTTTAATTGAGTAGAAACTTATTAAAAAGCTGGGACAATGTACACACCAATTTTATTTGATTGATTTAATTATAGTCCAATAATGTACACACCAATTTTAGCATTTAAACTGAGGCTACACCTTATGTTCTTTTTGTGCATGTGCTATACTTTCTCGAGCACAAAATCTTATGATATGCACTGAGGTGTTCATGATTGGCTAGTGAACAGTGGTGAGATAGTTATTTATGCCTTTCTCAAAAGGATCATGTCCGACAATCAAAGGCAAGTGACTTCAAGATCAAGACAAAGTGATCAAAAACTATAAACATCTTTCCCACACAACATGCACTACAAAGCTCAAACTAGTAAAGTGCAAGAAATAAGCTCATCAAAGCTAAACAATGTACATAAACATGTTATGGAAAAATAAATTGGCCAACCTTGATTTCAAATCCAAAAAAATAATGTAAAACACACTTTGCTTCCCTTTTTCTTTTTTTCTTTTTTTTTTTCTTTTTTCTTTTTTTTTTTAATTTTGAAAAGAAGAAACAAAAATAGTCCAAGAATGAAATGCATGAATGTTATGCAATGCAAGTCCTAGAAACAAAAAGAAAACAGAAACAAAAGAAAAATGATCACAAAAAGTAGAGCAATGAAGCATAAGGACCATGTCAAAAAGACTCAATTAGATTGAGCCTTTTGCATCCAAACTTTTTAGATGCATCTCGAGCATTTGAGTTCTTATTCAAATTAGAGTGAGTTCCAACTCCAGAATTGGAATGAAGGTTAAGAGCCTTTACCAATTCACCAATAAGTACCATAGGATCTTGTGCTTGAGGCATAGGCACTTTTGGCTTATTTGCTCGTTTAGCAGCTTGCAACTTGAAACAGTTTGGACGAATGTGCCCAGACTTTCCACAAAAATGACAAACCCAAGCAGGCTTACCATGCAACTTGTCCTTAGAAAGGGTAGACTTCTTAGGTTTAGACTCTTTCATATCAACCCTAATATTCCTAGGAGGTGTGACCTTTACAGGTTTAACAGTCTCACTCACAACCTCACTTACAAGGTGTTCAGAGGAAGAAGAAGGAACACAGAGATGCTTTCTACAAAACCTAATCCAGATTTGTCAGAAGAAGACTTTTGAACACTCAGCATATGATCAAGTTTAGAACTAGCAGATCTATTAGTTTGTTCTCTAGCAACAGATAATGCAAGTTCCAAATTCTTAACTTTATCAAGCAAAAGCAAATTCTCAGTTTTCACATTGTTTAAAAGTTCATTAGCATCAAACAATTTCACAAGTAAAATTTTCTTATCAAGCTCAAGAGATGCAATTTTCTTTAAGCCTAATTCAACACTCATAGCATCCTTTGCAACACATTTGCAAAGTTTAGTGTAAGCTTCTTGAAGATCTGCATCCTCAGAGAGTTCTCCATTAGAAGGGTTTTCTTTAACAGACACACTTTCATTGACTACAGCAGTAGCAGTGAAAGTAATAAAGTTTCCATCCTCGTCAGAACCAGACTCATCATTGGAAACTTTATTATCACTAAGGGTTATAGCCATAGCCTGACACTTAAACCTCAAGTATGTAGGACATTTTGATTTCATGTGACCATACCTTTTACATCCAAAACATTGAGGACCCATAGAATTATTAGAAGATTGACCTACTTTTTCTCTAGGTTTTTCAGTGTTGTTAACTTTAGTGGGATCATTCTTCCTAAAATTTATAGGTTCAGTAGTGTTCTTACCTCTTACCCTTTTGTTGTTGTTTCTAAGGAAATTCCTAAAGTTCTTGGCAAGGTAAGCAATTTCTGTAGCAGAGAGCTCATCATCAAATCCACCAACATCAACATCATCAACTAACTTAAGAGCCATTGATTTGGATTTGCTAGTTTTGGGTAGGTCCAACTCATAGGCCTGAAGAGATCCTACAAGTTCATCAACAGTGATGGAGTCCACATCCTTGCTCTTAGTGATGGCAGTTACTTTGGGTCTAAAATCTTCAGTTAAAGATCTAAGAATCTTTCTAACAATTTTAGGTTGGTCATAGATTCCAACTAAGTTGTATGCAGAATTAACAATGTCATTCAGTTTAGCATAAAATTCATCAAATGATTCATCATCGGACATCCTAATGCTTTCAAATCTAGAATTTAATTGCTGCAGCTTATTAATTTTAATTGCCTTTATGCCTTCATGCACAGTCTAGAGGATATTCCAAGCAGTATGAGCAACCTCAACATTAGATTCCTCTATGGAAACAGCATTGAAAATAGCATTCATAGCTTTTCTATTGAAAATGACTGCTTCTTTCTGAGAAGTTTGCCACTCATTCACAAGACTAGTGGGCTTCTCCCATCTGTACTCAACGGAGTTCCAGACTCTCTTGTCAGTAGATTTCAGGAATGCTTTCATTCTTACTTTCCAATAAGCATAATTATTCCCATCAAAGTGAGGAGGAATAACTAGAGTGTCCATGTTCCATGACAATAGGGGTCAAAGATCAGCTCAGAGATTAAAAGATCTACAACAAGAGAGCAACCTGCTTTGATACCACTTGTGAGTTTTTAGACCCCTTAAAACACAATTGGATTAACCTAGTTAACAAGTCAAGTTATTACTTAGTCCAAATTCCAAATCTAGGTTAACATAATCATATAATCATATCAATGTAAAGTGCAAAATATAAAAAACACAAAGATATGATGACCCAGGAAAACAAAACCGGTAAAAAACCTAGGGAGGATTTAACTTAGCTATTCTTAAGGTAAAACATAATCCACTATGAAAGAATTGAAGTTTTACAGTAGCGACTTAGACCACTAACATCCTATTGCTACCTCATGTAGAAAACTTACTGATACGACCACGTGCAAGCTCCAAGACCACGGACTCCTTCTTTCTTGGATTCTCTAGCAAGTACAAGCACTCCCGCTTGTATATCTTTAAGATCTTTTGTGCAGCAACTGAATGATCATCAAGCTCTCAATGAAATCTCCTTCTTGATAATCCTAAGCATGTGTGAAGGCAACCACCTCTTAGATCTTACAAGAGATTCACACACACAGCAAATAAAGCAGCCTCTAAAACGTGGCTAGGGTTTCCCTTTTATACCTAGGGCAAAACATAAAACCCTACACGCTATATGGGCTTAGGGTTGAGTTGAAAATTTTGCAGAAAAAACATTCTGCCCGACTTTCGATCGGTCAAGTTTAATTCTTGATCGACCGAGTCAGACCGAATTACACAATGAATTTTGCAGCAGCTCGATTCCAACTTTACATAAAACACATATTTTGAGCAAGTCTAAAACAAGACTAAAAACCTGTTTTGATCATGGTTTGCCAACAATAAAAATTAGAGTTCTAATACATTAGTTTCTAAGTACTTAGAACCTAACAATATATATTTTTTTAAAATTTATTTAGTAGGGGAATGGGAAAAAAAATTATATAATCTACTTTTTTTTTTTCATCTTTTTCTCTTTTCTCGTAAACCAAATGAATGGATTTTTTATCCCTCAACTTTTTTACCCTCCTATTCAAAACCAAATTGAGAAAAAAAAATCTATTTTATCTTTCTCATTTTTATTATTGAAAACTCAAATAGTGTTAAAAACACTATTGCTTGTCTAGACTCCCAATTCTTAATAACAGTTTGATTAATTTTATTCTAAACACACTTGATGCGGAATATACGTGATTAGCAAATTAATTAATCGAAGCACTCAACAATTGCATGAATGAACAAATAAGTGCAATGCTAAAATGGAAAGGACAGTAGGTAAAAGAATAGTAAACCCAAGATAACATGACGATGTGTTATCAAAGACGAAATCGAAGAACTCGGTGAAAAACCTCTCCGCGACTCTTCAAGTCGAAATGATCCACTAGTGAATAAAGTTGGAGTATAAGGATACCAAAAAGATCCTTCAAGCTTAATCTACTCAAAGTACTTGAACCCTCCAAGCTCCAGCTACCAATGCACTTCTCGGTGTCTTGTCTTCACTAGCTTCTCGGATCCTGCAATACTGCCTGATTGCATTTGCCAAGCCTCACCGGCTTACTTTGATAAATTTCCAATGCTTTCCCAATCTCCAAAACACTCTCTACACTCTGAATAGGTGTGGGTGGTATTTAGGTACAAATCTTCTCTCAAGGTATAACAATGGGAAAGGGGAGGAGAAGAGACTACAAGGATTTTTCTCATGAGGATGAGTAGCTCTCTCTAACAAGGTGGGTGTGTTGTAGAAACCTTTCTAGGGTTTTCTTCTGAATAGCCTTCTTACAATTTTGTGGGTAATGAGGGAATATATAGTATGAGTGAAGGGTATAAGAGTCACACTAAAAATCTCAGCTGATAGTGAATCTCGCGGGGTTGTCTCACGACATGCTCGCGAGATGAGTCGCGAAACACACTAACTCTTCTATTTCCAGCATGTGCTCCTCATGTGACCTTCAACTGTCTTGATAAAATCTTTACCACTTAAGACTAAACTCATTACAACTAGATCCTATAAAATACAAGGAAATAAATTAATGAAATTACAACACTTTTTGTCATAGAATAAAACCAACATTAATGTTGTATGAAAAACCATAACTTAACAATTATTGACTTGTAGTAATTCCAAAATTTCACACAAGGGAACACGAAACTGATTTCAAATAGACTTGGTACCATCTTTCACTCTTGCTGTCTTCGAAGCTCAGATAATGTTATGTACAAGAAGGTCGGAGATCTAAGAGAATTGAGATGGAAAACCATGGTTTTAAAAACTGGACTAGACCGGCCAATTCAACCGGTTTAATCGTGAATCGGTGTCAATACTAGTCAAAATATTCACGGAAACCGAAAATGCATAAAAGCCACTCAAAACTAGAGAATCGGAGGTTGAATCGTCAGAACTAAGTGGGGAGATTTTTCAAATCTGATATCAATGGTCGACGATTTGAATGGCTGAAGTGGTAGAGGAGAATGCAGAGAATAAGAGAAGGTTGACCTTGGATTTGAACTAACAATGAACACAAACGATTTAGCAAGAGGAGGAATCCCCAAATTTGGATTCGAAGTTTTCGACGTGAGTGTCGTACTGAGCCTACTGACCAAATGCAATCTCCTCAATCCTCACCGCTGCTCCTGCTAATATTCTTTGAAACTTATTTCGTTAGGTTCTAGACTTTAAACATTAGATAGCTGCATAATATATTATTATTGTGTGGCTGTCTTCTTTTTGGCTTTTGGCTTTTGTTTTCTTTTATTTTACCTATACTATTATTTAAGGGGCTTCACCTGTTTGGACTGGACATTTTTTTGGTTCCAAAATACATCTACACCTGTGTAGACACCTCATTTTGTACCCTTTAATAAATTTTGGTCCCCGGCCCCAATTATGAGCTTGACATATGTCAACTATGGGTAATTAAGGAGTTCACAATAGTTTAGAAGTAGTCACAGCTCAAAAGTGCTCAAATCGCTTTGAAATCAATACTAAAAAATGACCTTTGCTCATTGTTTTGACCATAACTTTTTATCCATAAAGAATATTTGAGTGAGGTTTATTTCATTAGAAAGTAGACATCCTTGTCTTCAATTTGAATACAAATCTTGCCTAATTTGGGCTTATATCGAGTAGGTTATGACCCTTTGAAGTTGGGCCAATTGAGTAGTATGATTTTCTAGGTTTTAAAACTTCATTTTAAGGGCCCAAAACATCATGCTTTGATGTGGGCCGGTCCCTAGACCCTTGGGAACATCCAAAGACCATTAAAAAACCCTAAAAACCCTAATTTTAACTTATAAATACTCATCTTAAATTCTTCAATTAAAAGAGTTATTTTTTTGCCCCCAAATTAGGGAAAAATCTTGTTTTTATTTGTTTTAATCATTTTTCACATGTAATTTGATTTTGTTTGACTCTATTTTAGGTTAATTAACTGTGTTTTATTATTTTCCATGTTTATTTGAATCTTTTTGCCACATTACTTTATTTAATATCTTTTCCTTGTGTGTTTATATTTAATTGTCAACTTGCTATGTTTAATTTATTTATTTTTTATTATGTTTTATTTGTTTCCTTTTATATTGTGTTCTTTAATATGTTGTGTGTGTTATTTCCTTAAGTGCATGATGTATGTTTAGGTTAAGGATTATGGCTTTCTTAATAAACTCTTTAATTAAATATGGCCTAGCAACACATAATGGAGTATGGCCCACAAGCCCGGCGGTCTTGGGTGCCTAACACTTTCCCAAGCTATACCCAAACTCCAGACCCATAATCTAGTATGTGGGCCCATGTATTTAAGTGATTGGCCCAAAAGGGCCAATATGATTCCTAGACCTAATCTAGGTGGTGACTCCACTTTTCTCCGCCACGGTCCACTCAGCTAGGGTGTACTCTCCTTTGCGCCCACAACCTGGACAAAATTGAAGGACAATCTAGTAAAATTACATTTCTAACTTCTAAACAACCCTCTACAGAATAACTTCACATCCACTAAACTACTACTAAAATTCAAATTTGTTACAATCACTCCTATTAAAATACAACAACCAACTTTTCTCTTCTTCTTCATTTTTTTTTTATTAAAAAAAAAAGATCTTTTGCAAGATCTACTTTTTTTTTTTAATCCTTTTTATGAAAAATATCTTTTGCAAGATGTACATTTTCTTTTACCCTCTCCTTCATGTTAAGTTGGTTTTTAAATCAATAAACAAGCACATCAACAACACAAACATGCACGTAGGGTTAGAGAAACTAAGAAGAAACTCAGGACTGTAAATGAGCCAAGCCGTTCATGAAAAACTTAGGCTCGGCTCAATAAAAAGCTTGTTTATGTTTGTTTGTTTATAAATAAGCCAAGCTTGAACCTTAGTTTTAGGCTTGTTTAATAAACAAGCCGAGTCCAAGCAAAAAAATTTGTTCATGAATAAGCTTGTGAACTATAAGCCTTGATACAAAATAATTCAAGCATAGACTCATTTATAAGTTTATATGTACTTGCTAAATAAATTCATTACACATATGTTAATAATGATATGACCAACATAGTATCACTACCCATTAACTTAATTTTTCCTTCCCTCTAAATTGACCAAACACTACTTTAGACTTTAGTTACATTTAAAAAAAAAAAAAAAAAAAAAATTTCAAGTGAGCCAAGTACGATCCTTCCCCATCAACCATCTAATGTAAAGTTATGAAACATGTTAGTTTTTTCCCATTCATAATAGTTACAAACAAGTATTTTCTAGTTTTTCACTGTCTAATATGGATGTAAAAATTGTGTTTTGTTTCAGGCTTGTCACAAGCTTAAGCCAAGCTAAGCTTCTGACTTTTGCTGACAAGCCAAGCTTGAACAGGCACTACTCAATAAAGCTGGGCTCATTTATTGCCCTAGAAGAAAGTGAGTTTGTAACAGTGGATGTGAAGACTCTGAAGCTTCAAAAAAGAAAAACAAAAAAAGAAATGGTACAAGTTCTTCTTTAGTCATCACCACTACTCCTCCAATGTTGTTCCTCTTCTTCTCCTCCCATTCCTAAGTAATCATCTAACAGTTTTGGCTTTAAAAAATTGCAACTTTCATGCACCAAGCCTATCTTCTTCCTGGTTTCTCTGTTATTTTTATCCTTTTCTTTTCTGGTTTGTTTTTATTTTTTTGTGTTTTGTTAATGTAAGAGATAAGAGATTGTGAAATTGGATATGAGCAAATTAGAGAAACAGAGAGAATTTGTGAAAATAAGTCTAATTTGATTAGGAATGGTGCAATGTGAAATGGGTAAACATCTTTTTTGTGAATCTATCTTAGTAAATGGGGAAAATGTTTTGGGTATTGATGATCAATGCGTATGGACTATATTTAATGCTGTTTTCTTTTTTCTTTTTCCCAGTCTCAATTTTTAGGAATTTTTGTGTGGAAATAGTTAATGATGGTTGGTGAATCTTCTGATTTTTATGTAAGTGGAATAGGTTGAAGGTAGTTTAGAATTTGGTGGACTAGATTTTGATATCTGGGTAGGACTAGGACAGAATCAATGGTGACAAGTCAAGTGTGATTGATATTTTTGGAGTGCACCATCTATGAGGCACTTAAAGGTGTGAAGTTTTCACACAAATTTTGGGTGTACTCCATGCTTTTAGTTCATGTTTGATTATTATTGGTTCTAACTTTCAATTTTCATATTTGCTTTTGATTATTATTGGTTTTAAGTTTCAATTGATTTTGGGATATTTCATATTTGCTTTATGTTTTCTATACTACTATTTAAGGGGGTTTCCCATGTTTGAATTGGACATTTTTTTGTTCCAAAATACCCTTACAACCTAAATTTAAGTAGAGATAAAGTTTGAGGATAACATAGTAAAAATACATCTTTAACTCTCACCCGTAATTAACATTTCCTACAAAATAGGCAATGTTTAACTCCCACGTAAGTCCAATTAATTTTCAAACTACACATTACTCCATGTTTTCACTTTTCTATCTTTTTTTTTTTTTTTTTTCCTTTATCAAGACTTAACTCTTTTTTGTGCATTTAAAAAAAAAAAAAAGAACTTAAAATTTTTTTTTGAATACTCGATTTCCCTTGACCAAAAAAAAAAAAAAAAAAAAAAAAAAAAATTGAGAAGAAAGAAAAGTGAAAACGTTATAAACCCACATAGGCACATACAGGAGTGCAAGAATCAAATTCAAAAAAAAAAAATTCAAAAAAAAAAAAATAAAACTACCTATATTCAATCTTTCAAACCCACCGTCACTGCCAATACCATTAACCCACCCACCTGCACTTGAATTAAAACTACTCGTATGCAAGTTGGATTCAAATTTGAACTGAGGATTTGCCACGTACAGTTATAATTACCTTTTCCTTATCCCATCAAACCACTACATATCAATTTATCTTGAACATGTATTACAAACCAATACATCTGAAATCTTTCACTCTGACTACATCAACAAATTCAGGTTTGTTTAGGTCTCTTTCTCAAATTATTTAAATTCAAAACTAATTGGTTCATAATGGTTTCAGCATTGGAACAACACAGTCAAGCAAGTTATGTGAAGACTCAGTTGAAATGGACTCTTCGACGAAGAAGCCTTTAGGAGTGAGACATTGGAGAATATTTCCTACTGTGATAATGCCACGAAAGGTAGAGATTGAGGGATTCTTCACAATAATAGAATGGTGTTGTTGGGGTCAAAATAGTTCATGGTTTTTACTTTTGGTCTAAAATGAGTGTGTATTTTTTTTTTCTAGTATTTTGTTTATATTTGGTTTCCTTACTTTGTTATCATTATCCTTTCCATATCATTATATTATCTTTTTTTTTTTCTTTTCTTTTTTAATCTTTTCTTTTCTTTTATTTGGTTAGTTTGATGAGTGTTTAATATTTTCTTTAATTAATGAGTCATTTTTAAATAATGGGAATGATATATATTTTTGTCTTTTTTTTTTTTTTTTTTGGTGGTTATTGGGTTTGGCTAATTATTTTAGTGTATGTATTCTATGTGGTGCTCCACTACAAAAAAGATTGTTATTTGCAACGAAACTTTTTCGACGACTACAAAAAGCCGTCGTAAAAACTAGCTCTTTCGACGGCAGATCTCTTCCGTCGACAATTACTCGTCAAATATTAACACATTTGTGACGGCAAAATGAGTCTGTCGAAAATGCCTATTATTTTTATCGAAAATGTGATTTTTTTTGGAGGGAAGTGTTCCCGCCTTACTTTTTACGACGACATAAAAATGTTCATCGCTAGTAAAGTATTATTTACGACGATTGAAGAAAAACCGTCAGAACTATTAACACTTAGGACGGCTTTGGTACGTCGAAAATACAAAACATACATTTTTTATGGTGTTAGTATTTGCGACAAACAATCTTCCATCGTAAATATAAAAGAGGGTATTATTTACGACGACAGAAGAAACACCGTCAGCACTATTAACACTTAGGACGGCTTTGGTACGTCGAAAATACAAAACATATATTTTTTATGGTGTTAGTATTTGCGACAAACAATCTTCCATCGTAAATATAAAAAAGGGTATTATTTACGACGACAGAAGAAACACCGTCAGCACTATTAACACTTGTGATGGCCTTTATGCATCGAAAATACAAAAAAATATATTTTTTTATGGTGTTTTTATTTGCAACAAAAAATTATTCCATTGTATTAAAAAAAAAATGGTATTAGCGACAGACATGAAGCCATCGAAAATAGTAAAATATTTTGGAGGGAAAATTCCCCCTTACTTTTCACATTTGTGACGACATTTATCCATCGCAATTATTATTATTATTTTTTCCAATTGAGTTTGTATTTATGACGAACATGCTGACCATTGTAAATAGTTAATTTGCTTTAAAAGAAAGAATGTACTAGTAATGGAATTGGATCCCTCCCAATAAATAATATTTGTGATGGACCTACGCCGTTGACATTTGTAATTTTTTAAAAAGGGGGAAATCATGCCCTTATTTTTCATGTGTTTGATGGTCATCGTTAATAGTTAAAATTTTGATAAGAAAAATAGGTATTAACGATGGTAAGGTAAATCTGTCACAATAAAAGTGATTTCCAACATACATATGGCTGTAAAAAATGATTATTTACTTTGAATGGTAAATTTTCCTCAATTTTGTCTTAGTTTTGAAAACAACAAAAAAACATCTAAAAAGACCCTCCAAGTACATAAGGGCTATTTTGGTCATTTTAGAAGTAAAACGTATTTTGATCATTTTGAAGCTTTTAGGGGCACTTTCATCACTTTAGAATTTTATGGGTATTTCGGTCATTTTTCTAGCTTTGATGGCATATTTCAGCCATTTTAAATGGTCGGATTGTCTCAATGTGTTAATCAAAGTTTCCTAGTGGATGGGTACAACAATATGTGTCCATCATGAAACCAAATTGAGATCCAAAATCTAACCGTTGGATTGGTAGGATGTGGTGAAATAGTTGTGTTTATAAATTACGGTGATAATCAGACGGTCAGATTGTGAGAACAGAGTAGTAAAATCTTGCCAAACTTCGTTAAAGTCTATTAAACTTGGTCAATCTTTGGTAAAAATTCAAAATTGGTTTTAAGACTACTGGATTTGATCAAATTAGGTTATTCAAGGAGGTTTTAAGTGGGTTTTGGATATTGATAAGTGTTTTAAGGTTTTCTTGGTTTTCATGTTTTTATCAGTTTCAAGTTTTAAAATGGCAAAGTCGAAAGTCATATGCAAATCCATTCGAGGTCATTTTTTAATTTTTTGGTTGTATTTTGCAGATCATTTTCTCGATTATTAGTAATGCTTATATAGTGTATAACTCTCTTAATTAGTATAGTATTGGATATTTTTAGTGATTGAAGTTTCATTATAGGCGGATACATGCATCCATCTTGTGCCATAGTCAAATTTAAAATTTGACCATTGGATTGAAAAAGCAGGATAAAATATTGGTTTTGATGAATTTTGAGCTCAATCAAATGGTTGGATTAAGAGAACATGACCAATCAAAATTTCTTGGTGTGTTGGTACAACAACACATGTCCATAATGCTCTAGCTCAAACCCAAAATCTGACCGTTGGATTGGAAGAAGGTGGTGAGATATTGGTGTTGGCAAAGTATGACATCAATTAGACGGCCAGATTGTAAAAAATAAGTAGTCAAAGTTTGCAAAACTTGGTCAATATTTGGTCAAACATGATCAACCGTCGAAGTTGGGTCTATAACCACTCGATAGGATCAAATTATGTTGAGTAAGGAGGTTTTGAGTGTGTTTTGGGTATTGGGTATTGGTCAGTGTTTTAAGGTTTTCTTGGTTTTCATGCTTTTATCAGTTTCAAGTTTTAAAATGGCAAAGTCAAAAGCCACATGCAAATCCATTCGAGGTTTTTGGTTGTATTTTGCATATCATTTTCTCAATTCTTTGTAATATTTATATAGTGTATAACTATCTTAATTAGTAGAGTATTGGATATTTTTAGTGATTGAAGTTTCATTATAGACAAATACGACACGTGTCCATCTTGTGTCATATTTAGATTTAAAATTTGACCATTGGATTGAAAGAGTAGGATAAAATATTGGTTTTGATGAATTTTGAGCTTAATCAAATGGTTGGATTAGGAGAACATGACCAACATACCAAGAAAATATTAATGGGATGTCAAGTGGAAAAAAAAAAAAAAAAAATTCCCTTCAAATGGGGTGGTTTTGCCAAATAAAATACACAAAAAAAATTTAGTAGCTATTATTGGTTATTAATCTGGTAGTTATCATCGATATATGAGACAACGACATACATCCATCTCTCCACAATCCATTGGAAAACTAAAAAATAAGAAAAAGTTGTACTAAATATTTTAAATTTGTATTTTTTTTAGTTCTGGAGGGAGAGTTCCCGCTGCAATTTTTCCTAATTCTAGTGATCTTTCAAAAAAAAAAATAAAAAGATTTATTGTGACAAAGCACAATTGTTGTCACAATGGCTGAGTTTGAGCCAGCTTTTCACGGCTGTTATAATGGATATCCTATTATGACAAAATTGTTTGCCACAACAGATATAATGTTTGTCACAATAACTCATTAAATGCAAAAAATAAAAATAAAATAAAATAAAATAAAAAATAAAAATAATAATAATAAAGAGAAACAAAAGCGCCGATTGTTATTTTAGCCTCTAGGTCTCTAACTCACTATCAGGTTTGCTCTCATTTGATTCTAAGAAAAAAAGGGCTTGCTCTCATTCTTTATTTCTCATAGACCCTCTAGCAGCCCACCGCCGACCATCTCCTTTACTTGCCGCCGGCAAGGTACTCTCTCTCTCTCTCTTGTTTTGTGATTTCTTTTTAGTCAAAAGGGGTTACAGAGTGAAACAAATAACTATACATGGCTGTCCTATTCATATTATTTGTGCCTGTAAATTTTAAGGTATTTGTAGTTGTGTCCATGGCTGTCCTATTCCTATTATTTTCAAAAAAAGAAAAAAATTTGGAGTTAAATTGAAAACTAGATGAGCAGTGATGTGGGGCCACTAGAAGTGCAAAACTAGAGGCAAAAGAAACAAAGAACTATTGATGTGGGGCCACCTTAATATGATTTAATCGACATTATCCTATTGAATTTTACATGAATGGTTTTTTTCCCTTTGGTAGGATCCATATATTTGTTACATTGGAATTCTTACTTTCATTGGAGAAACCCGTAGGCTATAATATATTTTAGGTGTTCCTCAAAAAAAAAAAAATATATATATATATATATATTTTAGGAATCACAATATTATTTTATAATAATAATAATAATAATAATAATATATTATTATTATTATTATTATTATTATTATTAAAAGTATCATATCCTCTAGATTGTTTGATTTGAAAGCACCTGTAGTATGAAAATAATTGCTATTATTATTATTTTTTCATATTATGAATGAGAATAAATTATTTTAATCCTTATTTTGATCTTTTTAATATGGTCCTTAATTTTAGTTTTATTTTTGTTGACTAAATAATTACAACTTATCAAAGTTGTGGCTTTCTTTTTAACTATGTTACAGATAAATGACAAAGAAAGGTAAGAAGCGAGCTATAGAACATTTCGTTTTTGGTTATTTTAATCATTTATTTTTTAGTGCTTACATTTCATTTATATTTTATATTTTACATGTTATGTGTTTCTTTCATTTTATTAGATTTTTAAGTCCGAAAATATTCTTTGAAATGACTGGACCTCCTACTCGTGGTCGTGTGTTTGGCATGGGTGCTGATGTCAAGCCTAGAGATGTGTATGGCCCAAGTTCATCTAGCCAGTGTAGTAAGCGATGTCAAGGGGATTGCTTAAAAGAAAAGGAGGATTTTGAGCTTCGTTTGAAAGAAATAGAGGATAAAAGGTTTGCTGAGAAAATGGAATTTGAGGGAATAATTAGTCAATTGAAAGAGGAAATGCCTCTTATTATAACAAATGTTTTGAAATCGATGGGCCTTAATTCTATGCAAGAACTTACTACACAAGTATATATATATTTCAGTATAATCAACATAAAATTTTTTTGCTATTTTCTTGAGATTGTAGAAATAAGATGTAAAGTTGTTCATCATAGATTTCAATTATTTGGATCGCTAAATTTAGATTAAAAATATGTTATTAAAATTAGTATCTCTTTACCTATCCATGCAAAGTACATGATTTGTAGTGTTTGTTATAAAAATGTTATTAATGTTACTAATTAATGTAATTATTGGTGGCAAATTTATTCTTTGAAGTTTTCATTCATAAGAGAACTACAAGGTTCTTGTTAGTAGTAAGGATTTTTTTTTTTTTTTTTAATTGATGATACTATTGCCAATAGTAAGGATTATGTATTCTTTGATGTTGGTAATACTATTGTCATTCATCGTGGGATTGTTGTTAATGTTAAATTAGTATGTTTTACTTATATCTTTATTATGTATAGTAAATATAATTTGCATAGTAATAATTTTTTTGTATACTTAATTAGTTTAATCAAAATATTGCAGATCAATTCAAGAGGTGGTGATCAAAATGTGGACGAAAACAGAGAAGATGGCTTTGAGGAGGAAAACTCTCAAAAGGAGGACAATGACTCATATGATGATTAATCTTCTAATATTTATGTTTCAAGTTTGGTGAAAGATATTATAGCTTTCATGTATTAATGAACATCTGATGCTATTTTGTAGACTTTTCAATATTTTTGTTTTTATTGCATTATGCACTACAATAATGGATTTATGCCAGTTATTTGAATGGAGAAACTTTTGGGAGATTTATGTTTCCTTGCAATTAAAGTATTAGAAATGATATCTCTTTTATTATCAACAGAGTTATTTTGTTGCAAATAATGTATTAGTGATGTGACAAATAGTTTTCAATAATGGTCAAAGTTCATCGAAAAAAAGTAAATAGTCACATTGATAATGTATTGTTAACGACAAACCAAGTATTTTACAACGGTTTTTAGTCGTTGGAAAAGTACATTAATGACGAATATAGTTGATCACAAAAGCTATTTTCGATGACAAACCAAGTAATTACGACAGCTTTTATTCATCCAAAAAAAGTATTAACAACGGCCTTAGTTTGTCACAAAAAGTATTTGGTCGTCCGACTTCCTCGTATGAAGTTGTATTGTCGATGACAAACAAAGTAACTACGATGGCATTTCTTCATCGAAACTATGCATTAACAACGGCCTTAGGTCGTCGCAAAAGGTATTTGGTCGTCCAACTTCCTCATATGAAGTTGAATCTACGACTGAAATTATCTAGTGGTTACAACGGAGTTGTGCCGTCGAAAATGAGTGTTAGCGACGGCCTCATCGGTAATATAGTATTACTGACAAGGCTTTTTCCGACGGCTGTCGACGGCCTTTTGCCATCGGCAATACTAATCTGCGACGGCTTTCTATGTTGTTGCGACGGCCCTCTCTTCCTCCTATTTTTATTTTTTTTTATTTTTTTTATTTTTTTATGTTGTTTTTCTTACATTTAAGCCTTACTTTCTATTTTTGTTTGTATTTTTTTTAGGGTGACATATCAACAATTTTGTTAGATTGCATAGAAGGCACTTTAGATGAATTTATATTTGAGAAATAGTGAAACACCCTCACTTAGATTATGGTCACGATTCTTGATATATATACATTAATACATTTTTTTTATTGGACGAAACTAGAATTATACAATTCATAATACTCTCTCATTCCCAATTTGTTTGTCCTTTATTCCATTTTGGGATGTCCCAAAATATTGTCCTGTTTCTAAAGAAAAAAGTCATTAATTTACTAATGTTCCTATTATACCCCTACTTTATTTTCAAAACTATTTGAAAAGAAAAGTAACAAATATTTAAAAAATAAATCTAATTGGGGCACCTTTTTAGTTGCCTCATTAAGAATAACTCTATTTTAAAAAAAGCCGATAAATTTATTCAAGGGTATTTTTGTAAACTTATACATTTTTAACCACCGCACACCCTTAGTGCAGTGGTCACTCCATAAGTATAAGTGCTTGTATGGTGTGGGGGTCAAGGGCCGGGGTTCAAGTCTCCAAGAGTGAGCTTCACACACATATACACTTAGACTAGGCTAAAATAGAATTTCTATCTTGTATATATATATATATATATATATAAAAACTTATACATTTTTATAAGGCAGACAAGATAATAAATGATGTTCCCTTAAAAAGTTTGACTTTTCAAATAGGACAAACAAATTGAAATGGAAGGAGTAGTATTTTATCAATAAATATTGTTCCAAGTATGAATGGAGCCATGAAAATTCTTTAGAACGACAAGCAACCCTTGATATTCCTCCTTAATTTAACTATAGAAGTTTGAATTGACTCCTCCAATGCTTTTGTACCCTAGAGTTTACACAGGCATGACATGTGTTTTTAAAAAAATTGAATAAAAAAAAATTCTGAGTTTACAACATGAGAGTCTTTAGCATTTGAAATTTTTGTTATGGTTATGGATGTGTAATAAGTAGCTACCTTTTAGGACTAAGTGGATGCCTTTTAGGATTTTTTTTTTTTTTTTTTTAATTTTGATAACTCTCATTTAAAAAAGAAAATATATTTTTCTTAAAATCAAAGCAATGGTAACGTTGATAGCTCTTCTTAGTTTTTTTTTTTTTTTTGGGTACTTTTTAAAGCATCCAAAACTTTAGTTATGGATGTGTACTAAGTGCCTATCTTTTAGGATTAAATAACTACCATTTTAAAAAAATTGAAAAAAAAATTCCGAGTTTACAACATGAGAGCCTTTAGCATTTGAAAGTTTTGTTATGGATGTGCAATAACTAGCTACCTTTTAGGACTAAGTGGTTGCCTTTTAGGATTAAAAAAAAAAAAAATTTTGATAACTCTCATTTAAAAAAAAAAATTGATAATTGTGACACTCTATGACCAATATATCTTTTTATGTCATTACAAAGTTCTCAACACAAAAGGAACAAGTTTCATTCATTAAACTTTTGGGCTTGGGTTCAAAAAAATAATAGATACACCAAAAAAAATTACTTTGCTTGATATTAAACTTACAGAATAGGTGGACTTCTCCAATAGTATTCTTAGTGTTTTAAGAAATTAATACTATTTAAATTTTCTTTTACTTCAACTGAGCCTTAATACTATTTCCATCTTTGTGAAAATTAAAACTGAGAGTGTGAAAGACATTGAAAATTATATATTACAATCAAAATCAGGTACCAATCAAGTTTAATCCAACCAAACAATTAAATAAATTGCTATACAAATTAAATCAAACAAAAAACCATATGTACAACAAAAAATACACAAATGTGTATACTAGCCTCTAAGCATGCCCGGGTTCTTCTTTTTTTTTTTTTTTTTTTTTTGGGGGGGGGGGGGGGAGTTAGTAATTTGCATCAATTATAATTTATGATTACTACATTTTCCAATCACAAAATACTTAGAAGTGTGATGAAAAATTATTTCACCCAAAAACTCGTAATACTCATCACACCTCTAGGTATTTTGTGATTGGAAAATGTAGTTGATGAAGCAGAATTTTGCCTTGTTAGTATGTTCCTCATCGGTTGATGGATGACCTGTAAAACCTGTGTCACAGAAAGCACTCAGTAGATAAGGGCACCGGTTTGGGGCCTGCCAAGGACCCTTCGATACTTAAGTTAGCTTGTTCCTTTCTGGAAAAACTATAATCTGTATAGCAGTGTGTGTTCATGTCCTTTTACCTGTTTTTCCTGGCTTTATATAGCCTTAGGCTAAGTTAATACTCAGCAGACTGTTATGTTGCAGCTGGGTAGTCAATGCTTAATGATGGCTATTTAACTCTAATGTTTTCTGCTTATAATCGGTCCTTAATTCTTCATGATTGGATGAAGGTAATGGTTTTGCGCTATTCATTGCTCACTTATTGATTACTGCCTGGAGTTAATGCATGCACGCTCGTCCATACCATTACTCGTCACTATTAGTGACGGTTTGTGAATGATGGACGATCATTTGTATGCTACTCGTCAGTTACCCCCTTTATTCCTTTGTCATCTATCACATAGATGAGCTAAGGAATATGGAAAGTCCGTTTTTAGCAGATCACTTTGTACGTGCCCTAAGATCCTCGTCCGATCATATTTATTGTGGGGTGATATTTTCATTAGTTGATCGCCACGTTTTGTGTTTGTGTTGGCCGCATGTGTAGGTTTTCCTTGAGTTTCCTGCACATTGAATTCATTTCCTTTTTTTTATTTATCAAAAAGCCTTCTCATATTCCTCTTCTTCTTCTTCGTTATACACTAAGCTTGGAGTTTGAAACTAAAAGAGAGTTCCTACACTTTCTGCACGGTAAGACTCCTGTTTCTCTCTTAATGGTTGATTTTGATTTTATTAGGAAGGAGACTCCCTCTGTTTCGTTCTTCTTTGATAGGTTAGGAGTGTTTCTTGAGTTTTCTGGTGGACCCCGTCCCCAAGTAGGTTTATTTGTTCCTCGAAACTGTGGGACTTTTAGGCCTGTTTTGATTGGCCTTTATCTTTTGCTTCTTCATTCTCTAATCGCCCATCATCTAGAGATGACTGCCATAGAGTACAGGGATAGCGACGTTAAGTCTAGTGAGTTAGAAACTGGTTTGTCGTCAAGTGGTGAGTCCTCTGACAAAGATTTTGAAATCATAATGTCAAAACCTTCATCGTCTTCAAAACCCTCCTCTTCTTCAAAAATTCCTTCGTCTTCAATCCCCTTTCATGCTCTCTTTAAGTCTTTCCTTTTAGAGATGAGGCATTTGAAATCGATCCACAAGAGGTTTCAATTCCCTGAGGGGGTATTTATAAGATTACCTCATCCTAATGAGAAAGCATGCATCTTTGCCCATGGCGAGGTGAGTTTTTACAAAGCTACTTTTTCAAGTGGCCTTCATTTTCTAGTTCATCCTTTTATTATGTAGCTCCTTTCTACTTTGAATGTTGCACCTGGTTAGCTCATCCTTAATGCATGGAGGACGATCATTGGTTGCATGTCGATCTGGGTGTCTGTTCATGATGGGGACATGATTACCCTGAATGAGTTTCTTTACTTGTATCATTTGAAACCTTCCACCCATTATGGGTATTTTGAACTTCTACCTTGGAATAGGGAGTCTAGAATCGTCCATAGCTTCCCTACTTCCTTTCGTGACTAGAAGTCACGATATTTCTTCATTTCTGGATCTGGATGGGAAACCATATCTGACAACCTATGGGGTGAGGTCCCGTGGTTGCTATGGAAATGGGAAATCCTTTCCCTTGTTGCGTCTCTTTCTTTCTCTTCATTAAACAGATTGTTTTGAGTTTTACTGCTTTTCTGATCTCTTTTTTGTCTCCTCTTATGCAGTTGCTAATCGTCCTTTGTTGGAGGAACACTACCAAGGACGAATTAAGGTAGCCCTTGAGTTTGCCTTCACAGTTGACGATTTTGACGAGCTGGTTGATCCTCATCATCTGTACGAGTGTTGTCTTGGACCCGAGCTTTCTATGTACATTTTGAAGAAAATTGCCTAGGAAAAGAAGTGTAGGTTTTTAGTTCTTTCTTGTCTTACCTTATAGATTTTTCCCTACTAACCTTCTCTTTGCAGAAATGGCCACTAGGTACAGCAAAGACAAGTATGCCCGTGTTAAGAACTTGAAGAATGAACCCCTATCTCTCATTGCCCCTAGATCAAAGAAATGCAAGCTGGATGAAGGGAAAGACAAAACTCCTGCCCTTTAGTCACTTTTTCGTACTCCTTCTCCTACTCCTCTCGAGATGATGACCTTTAGCCCCTTGATGAGCTCATAATGTCATCACTGACGACAAGCTTAAGGGTTTCTCGTCTATTCCCTCTCACGAATTAGTCAGCTGTCACATCCACAAACTAGTATAGGTATTTCGTTCAATGTTTCTTCATCACTTGTTGAGTAGCTATACCTTTTATAATTTACTAACCGTTTCATTTTTCAGGTTCTTGGTGAATCCCTTCGTTTAACAACAGACTACTTGAGCAGTGAGGAGAGGTAGTAGTGGCTAACTCCAAGGTTGATTTTGTTGAGGCTGAAAGCTCGAGGCTGAGGAAGGATCTGATTGAAGCTATGGACTAATCGACCAAGGCCAAGGAGAAGGTGAAGGAACTGAAGGAAGCACTGAAGGTATCAGATTGCGTAGCCTAGATTAATTAGCCAAGTTGTTACTTAGTCAAATTAACAATTCTAGGTTAAAACAATCAAATAATCATATCATGCATGTAAAACATATAAAGCAGCGGAATAATAAAAGAACACAAGATATGATCACCTAGGAAACCACACGGAAAAACCTGGGGAGGATTTTACCCACCTATCCTCAAGGCAAAACGGAATCCACTAAGAAAGAATTGAAGTTCTTACAAAAGGACTTACAAGCTCCCCGCTTGACTTCCTAATGCTACCCACCAGTAAAACTTCCTGACACGACCACGCGCAGGTTCCGAGTCCACGGACTACTTCTTTCTTTGTCTTCCTTCAATCAGCTACAAGCTCCCCGCTTGTTTATCTTTAAACTTCAATGGCAGCAACCAAGTTGATCATCAAGATGTAGAAGAATCTCAATCTTGAAAACCCTAAGCTTTGTGTAAAGGAAAGCTCCTCTGGTGTGCAACTCTAAAAACGTGGCTAGGGTTTTGCCTTATATACCTAAGGCAAAAACAGAAAACCCTAAACGTTTAAAAGAGTTTGGGCTGAGCTGGAATTTCTGCAAAATCGCATCTGGGCCGATTTTCGATCGATCGAGAATTACCTTCGATCGATCGAGCCAGGCCGAGAAGCCCCAATGCTTCTGTAGTCTCTCGATTCCAACTTTACAAAATTTAACCAACTTTGAGCAAGCCTAAACAAGACTAACTACATTGTTTTGATCATGGTTTGCCAACATTACAAATTAGGTTCTAAATACATAAAATCCTAAGACCTTAGAACCTAACATACCCTTTTGAGAACTGACGAGGAGTGTGAGAAGGTGATTGCCAAGTTCCTAGAGTCTGATCGCTTCTCTAACATGTAGTTCGAGCAGTACTTCAGAGGCTTCGAGCTTCTTCGTCATTGGATGATGAAGCACCATAGCCATGTAGCTGATTTTGCAAATCTTGACTTTGAAGTTATTGACACTGAGATCCTTGCTGACGAGGTCAATGAGAAAGAAAGTGAAATCATTGTTGAAGCTACCGAGGTTATTAAAGGAGAGGGTGCTGCTACAGAAGGAGCTAATGATGAGACTTAGATAGAGGCCGATTGTGTTGAGGAGATCGTCAATGTTCCTTGAAGCTAAAATTTAAGTAATTTTTTTTTGTTCCATTTTAAAGACAATGGATGCCTCTTGTTTTGAGGCTTGAAATTTGGAAACAATGGGTGCCTCTTGTTTTGAGGCTTTTGTTTGAGAAACAATACATTTATCTTGTTTATAACTTCGAGGTTCTTATGATTCAGGCTTGCTCTTTTATTATCTTTCTTAATAATTTAACTCATCTTTTGAGTTTTCACCCTGTGATTTCAACTCATCGTTAGAGTCATTACCACGTCTATGATTTTCAACTCGTCATTTGGAGTTTTTACCATTTGCTGTGATTTTAACTCATCTTGTGAGTTTTTACCACGTTTGTGGTTTTAGCTTGTGATTTTAACTTATCTTGTAAGTTTTTACCACATTTATGATTTTAACTCGACATTTGAGTCTTTACCATATTTTGTGATTTTAACCCCTTTGAGTTTTTACCACACTTACGATTTTCACTCGTCATTTGAGCTTTAGTCATTCTCGTTTGTGATTTGTTGCTAGATTTCAGTTACTTTCCTTTCGTCATTGAACTTTAGTTTTGACATTTTGTCAAACTTTATTGAAAAAAGGATGGCTGAACAAGCCTTATTATTTCTCCTTATATACGAGGGAATTACAAAGGAAAACAACAAACTGAAAAGAGCTTTAACAAAATACTTGAAGGAAAAGAAATACTTAGAAAAAGTAATTAGATTTTGCTTATCTGATGTGTCGTCAGGCGAGGTTCTCAAGTAGAGCTTATTAGACCAGGCAATAGCTTTCACTGATAGTACTTCTTGAGGTGTTCCATGTTCCAAGGATGAGGAAGCGGATTGCCTTCCAAATCCTTCAAATAATAACTTCCTCGCCTAGAGTAACAGATGACCTTGTATGGAGCTTCCCAAGAAGGTCCTAACTTCCCTTGCACTGGATCCCTAGTACCTTGGGAGACTTTCTGCAACACCATGTTGTCAGAGTTGAACCTTTTGAGTTTTACCCTTTAATTGTAGTACTTTTGTATTTTTTGTTGGTATTGAGCCATTCTCAAGGCTGCCTCATCTCTGACTTCAGCCAAACAATCCAAGCTGAGTCTTAGTTCGTCATTGTTTGTACCTTCATCGTAATGAGCTTGCCTAAGACTAAAGACTTCTATCTCAGCTGGAATAATTGCTTCAGTGCCGAAGGCCAATTTGAATGGAGTTTCTCCTGTTGGTGTTCTCGCTATTGTCTTGTAAGCCTATAATACCCCAGGTAACTCTTCAGGCCATGCTCCCTTTGCCCCACCAAGTCGTGCTTTGATGAGTTTAAGCAAAGTACGATTTGTTATTTCTGTCTATCTGTTAGCTTGTGGATGCCCAGGGGACGAGCAGTGATTTTGTATCCCTAGTTTTGCACAAAACTCCTTGAATTTTCGACTAACAAACTAACAACCATTATCAGATTTGATCGTCTTAGGGATCCCAAACCTATAGACGATGTTCTTCCAAACAAAGGTCTGTATCTTGTCTTCAGTGACTACTGCTAGTGGTTCTGCTTCAACCCATTTGGGGAAGTAGTCAATGGCTATGAGCAGGAACTTCACTTGTCTTTTTCCCAAAGGGAGTGGGCCAATGATGTCTATTCCCCACGTAGAAAATGGCTAGGGTAAAAAGATGCTCGTCAGCAAACTCCCCAAGTATATGATGCACGTTGCCAAACTGCTGACATTTATCACACTTCTTCACAAGTTCAGCTGCATCCTTTTGCATAGTTGGCCAAAAGTAGCTTGCCCTAATCGTCTTTCCCACTAGGGATCGTGGCTCAGAATGGTTACCACAGACACCTTCGTGTCTCTCTTGTAGCACATATGTTGCTTCGTCAAGGGTCAAGCATTTCAGGTATGGCATTGAGAATCCTCTTTTGTAGAGTTCTCCATTCAAAATAGTGAACCTTGCTGATTAGACTCTGACCTTCTTTGCCTCTGACGAGTTAGATGAGAGTTGGCCTTCTCTGATGTAGGATATGATTGGTTCCATCAAGTTGCTTGGTTTCTGAATTGCAAAGGTCTGCAGTCCGTTAATACTAGGGGTCGTTTGAACCTCTATGAGCAAACCTACTGTTGCTTAAGCATCTTCGATTAAGGCAAGTTTAGCTACCTCATTAGCAGCTGAGTTTTCTTCCCTCGGGATTAGCTCGAATTTAACGTTATCAAACTCGTTAATGAGCTGGCTCGTCAGCTGTATGTATTTCTTCATCCTTTCCTCCTTTGCTTCATATTCGTTGGTTATTTGCCCAACAATCAGCTTAGAATCAGACCTCAATCTTAAATTCTTGACTCCTAAGGCTTTTGCAACCCTTAAGGTCAAGTACTGCTTCATACTCCGCCTTATTGTTTATTGTCAGAAACTGGAGTTGAACTTCATACTTAAGGACGTCATTCTCTAGGGACGTCATGATAACACCGACGCCTCCGAGTCCTGTTACTGATAAGCAAGCTGTCTAATACTCTGCTTCCTGATCAGGGTCTAGAAGAGTGAATTTCGCTATGAAATCTACTAAAGCTTATGCTTTGATTGCTATTCTTGGCTTGTACTCAATGTCAAACTGGCTTAGTTCAACTACCTATTAGACTATACAACCTGCAGCATCTGGTTTGGTCATTGCTTTTCGGATTGGCTGGCCTGTCATTACTATAATGGTATGAGCCTGGAAGTATGAACGAAGTTTTCTCAAAGCCACGATTAGCGAGAAGGCCATCTTCTCCATACGTGGATACTTTGCTTCGGCACCTTAGAAGGCCTGACTAGTGTATTACATTGGCCTTTGTATCTTGGATTCCTCGCAGATCAGAGAAGAATTGATGACTGTTGGAGATACTGCCAAGTATAAAAACAGATCTTCTCCTTTAACTGACGGGCTTAGCAATGGTGGCTTGGCCAGACATTCCTTGAGGCTCTGAAAGGTTGCCTCACACTCGTCCGTCCACTGAAAAGCCTGCTTAAGAACTTTAAAGAAGGGAAGACACTTATTAGTGGCATTTGAGACAAATCTGTTTAATGCTGCTACCTGCCCCATTAGTCTTTGCACTTCCTTGATTGTTTTGGGAGAAACTATGTCAAGTATGGCTTTGACATTCTCTGGGTTTGCCTCAATTCCTTGCTGAGACACCATGAAGCCTAGGAATTTTCCAAATGAAACTCCAAAAAGGCACTTTGCAGGGTTAAGCTTCATCTTATATCTTCTTAAGGCATCGAACATCTCTTGAAGGTCTGCAATATGGGTTTTAGCTTTTACCTGCTTTTTACATGCATATCGTCTATATAGACTTCCGTATTCCTTCCTATTTGCTTGCTGAACATCTGATTCACCAACCTTTGATAGGCGGCTTCTACATTCTTCAGTCCGAATGGCCTGACTTTGTAGCAATATAGGCCTTGACTAGTGACAAATGCAGTTTTCTCCTAATCTTCTTCCTTCATTAAGATTTGCTTATAACCTGAAAAGGCATCCATGAAGGTTAGTAGTTCATGGCCAGCTGTTGAATCAACAAGCTGGTCAATTTTAGGAAGGGGAAATCTGTCTTTAGGACATGCATTGTTCAAATAAGTGAAGTCCACACACATTCTCCACTTTCAATTGGACTTTTTTACCATAACCACATTTGCAAGCCACTTTGGATAGTAGACTTCTCTAATAAATCCCGCAATTAAAATTTTTTCCACCTTTTCCGTGATTGCTTTATTACGCTCTGGAGCAAACACTTGTCTCTTCTACTGGGCGGGCTTCTTTGTTGGGTCAACATTAAGACTGTGCTCTATCACTCGTCTGCCGATCCCCAGCATGTCCTTATGGCTCCATGCGAAGACATCCAAGTTCTTTTTCAAAAACCCCACCAATTTGTCCTTCAAAGTCTGTTGAAGCTCATTCCCTACCTTGGTGGTTTTGGAGGGGTCTCCTTCTATCAGCACTACATTGTCTGCCTCCTCCATGGGTTTGGGTGGTTCTTCTTCTACCATCCAAGTGTGATTTTCCTTAGACGTCAAGACTGCCTAGTAACATTCCCGAGCCAAAAGTTGGTCCCCTACAATTTCTCCAGTTCCGTGGGGGGTCTGGAATTTCACTTCCTTATTCATGTATTTTTGCACTTTAGACAGCAGATCTGTCATCAAGGTTGGAGGAGTTTTCCTTGGGGAGAAAATGAGGCCAGGGTTATTCAGCCCAGCCTAGAAGGTCGTCATTATCACTTGCTGATCAGCCTTGTCAATTTCCAAGACTGCTTTGTTGAATCACTTCACATATTCCCTCAAGGTCTCTCTTTCCTGCTGCTTCATAGTTAGCAAGTAGGAGGTAGGCTTCTTATGGCGTTGGCCTCCAATGAAGTGACGGACGGAAGAGTCACTTAGCTGGTCAAAGTTCGCAATGGACGCTGTGGGCAATTTACTAAACCATACCCATGCTGCTCCCTAACGGTTGTGGGGAATGTCCTACAAATAACTTCATTTGGGGTCAGTTGGAGACTCAGAAGTGTTTTGAATGCTCCTATATGGTTTAGGGGGTCTTTAGTACCATCATAGATCTCCAGTTGAGGAAGATGGAATTTGGGAGGCAAGGGGCACTCCAGAACGCTAGTTGTGAAGGGTGAGTCAGTCCTCTGAGCATGCCATCCAGGTTTATTGTTGTTTTCCCTTTAATGGCATTCTTGACCTCTTCCAACTCCTTCTTCATGTTTTTCATCATTTGATCACTACCACGAGTTAACTGCGCGGTATGCTCTAAAGTATCCCTTCTACTACTCTTTGAACTATAGACCTCATCATCGTTGTCATTACGATTGCATCGAGACTGCGACATGGTAGAAGTCTCTGAACGCACCCTCTGCTTCAATTCTTCATTTTGTTTCATCAACTGTTGCACGTTAGCAGTGAGTGCTTGAATTTGTTGGGCCATTTTAGTTGGATCCACAGGAGGTGATGAAGTGGAAGTGTCCATGTGTGTAGAGGAACTTTGCTGGTAAAGATACGATGATGACTTGCTTGAGATAATTGCAACTCAATCGTTCCCCACAGATGGCACCAAATTGGTGAAGCAGAATTTTCCCTCGTCAGTATGTTCTTCATTGATTGATGGACGACTCGTAAAACCTGTGTCATAGAAAGCACTCAGTAGATAAGGGCACCAGTTTGGGGCCTGCCAAGGACCCTCCAATGCTTAAGTTAATCTGCTCTTTTATGGAAAAACTATAATCTATATTGTAGACACTCAATTTTGCACCCATGATTTAATCAAGGAAAATGACTTGAATGACCATCCATGTACTGCAAAAATCATGATTGCATTACATGCATCAATTTCTTCTTGCATTACATGCATCATGTCATTCATCACATATCATAAAAATGATCTTGAGATTCTAACGGTTGCAAAAGTGTTTCCAGTTTTCAAATCGGACCATCAAATTGAAAGATGTTGCATGTTCAAGTTTGCACGGTCAGCATGCATTGCATCTAGGTAAGGTCGACCACACATGATTAGTTTAAATTAATTTTGATTGGTTAAACCATTAAAATTAATTAAATAATTTCGTGATTGGTTTATGATTAGTGTTTAAAATAGGGATGCATGCATAGGAATAAAATGGGTAATTGGATAACAATAAAATTATGGATAATCTGAACTTTATCAAGATTTATTTTAGGATATTTATCTACAAGATAATTGTTCTTAAAAAGCTTGAATTATCCAAAAAAGAGATTAAAAAAAAAAATTATAGACAGAGGATGAAAACGCGTCTACGTATAAGGACCGGCCAAAAAACCCTAGAAGGAGTCCAAATGGCACCCAAACACGAAAGAGTGTTTGGTGTCCAAAGGCCAATTTGGCACTCTAAAAGGGCTAAATTTCCATGTTTTGGGCTTTGGCCCAACGGCCTTCAGGTGACTATAGGGCACACCTTTTTTGATCTTTTCCTAAAAGGATTCGTCTGGATTCACATCCTAATCGTCCGTACCTATTTTTTAGAGTCTTCTAGCCTCTATAAATAGAGACTAAACCTCAAAATTCAGCACTTTTTTTTATGCTCTAAGAGGCATACGTTTTAGGCTCTCAAATTGCTCATATTTTCTGATTCGCTTTTTGAGTTTTTCTACTTAAATTAGGGTTTTTAGGTTTAAAAGATAACTGAATAAGTTTCTTTGAATCCTAAAACATCATCTCAAGAACAAAGAGTGCTCATGTGAGAGGTTGTTTCCATCGCCCTATCTTTTTTTTTTCTTTTCTTTTTTTTTTTGGGCTTCTTTTTATGTTGATTAATGTTTTATCTATAACATGAATGGTTCATCATTGTTTTGTTTAAAGCATGATTGTTTTATATGTAATTGTTATAATCTCTTTCTTGAATGTCAATAATCTGCATGTGAACAACTCTTTTTCTTCAAAATAAAACAGATCTGCATCTTCCTTAGATGTAGATTTGAATTTTTCTTCACAATAAAACAAATCTACATCTTCTTTAGATATAGATCTGATTATTTCTTCAAAATAAAATGGATCTGCATCTTCCTTAGATGTAGATTTGAATTTTTCTTCATAATAAAACAGATCTGCATCTTCCTTAGATGTAGATCTGATGAATTTTTCTTCAAAATAAAACGGATTTGTATCTTCCTTAGATGTAAATCGGAATTTTTCTTAATCAAAAACTGGTTTGTGTCTTCATTAGATGTGTTAGGACATATGTGTTTCATTGGTTAGGAACATATGTTATTCTTTGTTGTAATTGGCTAATCCTTTGACAAAACACACTTTACTTGTAATTTGGTAGATCTAGGATGTGTTTAATACTGCAAGGAACATGTTGTTCAAGTCTAGTATTAAAGCCATGAAGATTGGACCAAGAAACAAGTGAAGAAAAGGTGTTCAATAAAGCTGGACAGATTGCTCGACACCTGCAGACAGATAACTCGATAGCTGCTCAATACCTCTTTGACACCTAGCTATCTATCGAGCTCTTCAGCTGATTCTTATCGCAATCTCGATAGCTTCTCGACAATTGGTCGATCGATCGAGAAAGCTTTTGTCCCCTTAACACCTGCTCAACACTTGCTCGATAGCTATATCTGTCGACATTTAAAGCTCGACACTTGCTATCTGTCGAGGTTACGGGAAATCAGAATTTTTAGATCTAATTTTTGGGCCAGGCTTATGCATTTGTGTAGGGTTTCTTTTCTCACAACCTTAGACCTATATAAGGCTTATTTTAGAGGTTGTCACATAAGAGAATACAAGGAGAACATATGCAAAAGGTGACCGATGCCTTATTTTCTCTAAAAGAAGCTACTGCGTCTTTGCACCTTAGGGTTTTATAACCAAGTGCTTCTTGTTCTTCATTCTTGATGAAGTGAAGAACTTTGCAGCTACCATCTTCTTCTAGTTGGTGATTGAAGTCGCGTACTGGGATCTACGCAATTGGTTAGTCACATACTGGGATTCGTGCATCATCAAAGGGTGGTGTTCATATATTGAAGAGTTTAGAGGTTCTGAAGCGGTAGAAGGTTTTTGTTTTGAGTTTATCTACGGGGATTGTAGAGTTTAGGGACGAAGGTTTTGTACTAGATTTGAAACTTCTCTTTACTATAGTGGATTGCTTTTCAGGAAGGTTTCCCCCTAGGGTTTTTACTGTGAAACTGGTTGGTTTCATTGGTTTTCCTGGATCATCATATCTTATCTTGTTTACTTTTCCCCTGCATTCATTATTGACATGATATTGATGTCTGTTTGTTTTAACAAGTTTTATTCATAATAAATCTAATTAACAACTTGGGTTTAAAACTTGTTAATTCTATCAACCGGGATCTATTTCCCAACAAGATGCAAATCCGAACATTTTTAATCAAAAAATCTGATTTGTATCTTCCTTATATATAGATCTTATTTTTATAATGCATGCAGACTTTTGAAATAAAGAAAAAGATAAAACATGATTGTGTTTGTTTTACTTACGTCATGTTGCATAAATTCATGTTATGAGTGAAACTCTCTTCTAAAAAAAATCATTTTCACTTTTTAAAACATATACAAAACAGATCTGATTTTTCTGTTATCAAAATCCTTTTTTTTTTTTTTTTATCACAAACACAAACTTGAATTTTTATCTCCAAAAACCATCTTTTTTCTAAATACTACAAAACAGATCTAGTATTTTGACAAATCAAAATCAATATTTTTTACTAATTAAAACAGATCTGATTCTTTTCAAAAGAAGAGACTTCATTTATAAATAAATTTGTGTGATTTGATTTTTTTTCACATGTTCAACATATATTTATGACATGCATAAAAAGGTACATTGGTCACAAGAGTCTAGAAGATCAGACTCTGTCTGTGCGGAATGGGTGCCTAACACCTTCTCATTCCTTAACCTAGCCTCTGGATTTAGGTCTTTGGTTTAGTAAATCTAGCATTGTCTTTACTTTTTATTTTGGGTAGAGTGTAACCAGGACAATGAGTCATGTAATTATTTGGTAGTTTGTAACTAGGACCCAAAGCCATGTAATTTTTCAATTTTTCAAATATGTAATTTTTATTCAATCAATGAAGAGAACAATTCAATCATGTATTTATTTATTTTTATTTTTTTATAAAAAAAAAAAAAAAAAAGTGGCGACTCCACACCACTTAACCAAGAAGAGAGGTACCCTAAAAGGTACCAGAATCTCTTTTTTGAGTGACACTACTTTCAAGGTCTCTCATAGTGGCAACTCCGTTGGGGATGTCGAGGGCTAAGCTTTGTATTAGACTTAAGTGACCAAATGTGTACCCTTGTTTTGCATGGTCTTGCATGATATTGTTGTTTGTTTATTTATGTTTGATGAGATGTTATATAATATGTTGTTGTATGATATTTTGTTGTTTGTATTGTTTGTTAAAATCTTTCCCTAACTGTCATAGTGTGTGCCATCCAAATAATATGTATGCACCCCTTTTCAACAATTTGTGGTGGTAGTAACCATGGATCACTGGTCTTCATTAGATTCGGGTACCTAGTAGCGAACTCACCAACTCATAGCCCAAAGTCACTGGACCATTTCCTGTTGATTGTAAAGGATAGACCATGCTGTTTGGACCAACGTAATGTTCATTATATTACAAGTTGGGAGGTGTAACATCCTAGTTATGGGAAACAATGAAACAACAAACCCACCCTACAACATAATGACTTAGAACCTACCTTTAAGTCGGTCCCAGTTAAAATTGCATTGCACATTGTGTGTGTTTGTTTTGCTTGGTTGTTTGATGCAGATGGTGACCTAGCTTTAATTGACCCAAGAGAGCCTGTTCCACAGAGAGAGAGAGAGAGAGAGAGAGAGAGAGAGAGAGAGAGAGAGAGGGAGAATTTGGTTAAGATCTGATGGAAAGCTACAAAGAGAACCTAAGGCTGACACTTAAGCTAGTAGCTCCAGTTCCAAGCCCGTCACTCCTATCACAATACTGAAGTCTTCAAGCATAGAAGAAACTTTATTGTTTCAACATCACAACCCCATCTTCGACCTACAAGACAGTTCAAGCCACAAGAAGTTTAAAGCTTCTAGCACTATGGCAGAAGAGGGAAAACACCCAAACACCGAGGAATCCATAAACACTCAAGAGCTACTCGACACCATGGTAGCTAGTCAAATCTAGTTGAGGGGAGACATGAACCATATGGTGCAATAGTTTTAAAACTTGAAGAGTAACCAAGAGGAAGACAAGATTGATCATGATCCACTAGCCATGGAGAATGAGAAGAAGATCAACGAGAGAATGGATAAAATGGAGGGGATGATTAGAAGAGCTCATAAGGTGGAAGACTTTATGGACTATGATTCCTTCTCACTTTTCCCTAATGTGAGACTGGCTCCCAAGTTCAAGATGCCAACCTTGGACAAGTTTGATGGGAAGGGTTACGTAAAGCCTCATCTAAAGATGTATATGAGAGCTATGTGGCCCTTAGGTGTGACTGAGGAAGTACTTGCTCAGATGTTCCAAAACACACTGACTAGAGCTGCTCTAAGGTGGTTCCTTAACTTGGATGATGCAAGAGCAAGAAATTAGGAAGACATCTGCCAAGAGTTTCACAAGCAATACAAGTACAATATGGAAGTGGACATCAAAAGAAGAGACCTTAAGACTACCAAGCAAGAGCAAAAATAATCCTTCTCTACTTTCATTACCAAATGGAAAGCCAAGGCCGCACAAATGATGAACAAGCCAAGTGAAGAAGAGCAAATCCAAATGGCAGTTAAGAATTTGTTACCCATTTACCATAAGCACTTTTTGTCCAATACTTCCTTCACTTCAAAGCTTTGATAATAGCTAGTACTCAAGTGGAAGATGCTATCAACAATGGCATAATCAAGGGAGAAGATCTTGTCTCTAAGAAAATAACAACTCTAGAAAGAAGGGTCAATGCTATCAACTCCCAAAGATCATCAATTGCCAAACCTCGAAGAAATTTTTTCAGAACTACACATAACTTTGAGTGAAGCCTTGGAGAAACTACAAGCTAAGGGAATACTGAAGCCATTGGATCCAAAGCCAATACCACATCCCATGCCTAGAAGCTACAACCCTAATGCTCATTGCAAATATCATCAGGGAGGAGGCCACACAACTGACAAGTGTTTTCACTTAAGGCATGATATTCAAGATCTGATTGTTCAACAAGTCATTACCCCACCTTCATCAGCAAGTCATCCTGAATTTGTTTGAATTTTATTTTACAAGTTTTTTTTTAGATTGACTCTTTGCTCTTATTGATTATTTAGGATTCGCTTTCTAGTTGGTCTTTTACTTAATAAAATCCATGTTGTGTGTGATGCATTTGGTTTGTCATATTATTCATATGTAAATAAATAAAAAATAAAAAAAAGAAAGAAAAAAGAAAAAATAGTTTTTGAAAATTAAAAAAAAAAAAAAAATTCAACTAGGGACACTAGGCCTTCAAGTCATTTCAATTCATTTTCAAAAAATTTAGACTACGGGCATTGGGCCTTCTTAGTAACATTTTTTTAAAAACCCATTTTTTGTTCTTTCAAAGACTCCAAGATTTTTCCAAAAGCCTCCCTTTCAAAGACTCCAATTTTTTTTTTTTTTTTTAAAAGCTTTCTTTTCAAGAGAACACAAGAAGATCCATTTGACAAAACTTCTTCCAAATCATGATGATTAATTGCTCTACCAATCAATTTGTTCCAAAGAGGGATTTGACTTCATTCAATCCATGTAAGGACTTTTGCTAAACATTCAAAATATGATTAGAAAAGGTCCTAAATGGCAATCAAAGAAATACATCCATTGATCCAAATTTCTCAAGCCACATACACTCAATCCCAATCTCTACAGAATTTTTTCACATTGTTGGAGCATTTATACTTCTATTCCAAGAATAATTTATTAAAAGAGTTTAAGTTGATGTGCTTACAAGAAAGCATCACTAGGGATAGGAGGCCGCCTTCGATAACCCACATTATTTCTTGACACCTATTACAATCATTATCCATTGCTAGCCTATTTGAGCCTTTAAATATTTAGCCTGTTTTTCAATGAACCCACTAAAACCTTAAACCTTGGGTGGGAAAATTAAGTATGCATGCTTAAATCTCAAGATGAGGAAGTGTTGACCTTATGGTCTTCAACGAAGACAATGAGACCAATTCAAAAGAAGAAAAAGACGAAGAGGTCATCAAGTTTAGGCATCAAGTTTAGGAAAGAGAGTTCATCAAGAAAGAAGGACAGTTCACTCCATCAAGCTAGGTAGAAAGGAAATTCATCAAGGAGAGATAAAATTTTGAGAAAGCATCAAACTATGAAAAAAAAGAGAAGGCTATCAAGCTAGAAAAGACTTCAACCAAAAAAAAAAAAAGGGGAGAGAGAGAGAGAGAGAGAGAGAGAGAGAGAGAGAGAGAGAGAAAAGTGAATGCAGAAATTTTCATCAAGTTGTGAGGGAATACTAATTCATCAAAAGACATGAGAGACATAAGATTCCATGAAAGATCATTCAAGTTGTGAAGGATGAGAAAAAATGAAGATTCATCAAAAGCAAAATTCAATTAAATTGAGGAAGATGAGGAAAAGAAAAAAAAATAAGACACATTTCATTAAAAAAAAGTGTGCTCAGTCAAGTCAAGAAAAATGAAAGTCCATTAGAAAGGATAAGAGGGCATCAAGGAGAAATGCAAATTCATCCAAGAAAGATAGAAGTCTGTCAAATTGAGAAAAAAAAAAAAAAAAAAAAAAAAAAAAAAAAAAAAAAAAAAAAACGCAGTTGAGTGAAAGCCAATAAAAAGAAAAAAAGAGCTCACTAGGTCGAAAACCCAAAAGGGCGGTTTAGGCGAAAATTAGGAAAAAAAAAAAAAAAAAGAAAGCCTGCTAGGCTAAAAACTTGAAAGGGAGTTCTAGGCAAAAATTAAGGCAAAAACAAAAAATTCCCAAAAAAAAAAATCTTTCAAAATGTGAAAAAAAAACAAAACAAAAATGAGAGTGAGTGATTTCACCACAAGAGAGGATGCTAAGAAGACCAAAAAAAGGAAGTTGTCAAGCCATAAAGATCAAGACCAAATGAAGGGAATCAATGAAGACCAATGAGAAGATGATGAACATGACAAGGATTTTAGCACAAGAGTCAATGATGGAAGTTGTGGAAAAAAATCTTCCAAGGCTTGAATTTAGCGTATTGCATACCAAGGGAAACATCATAAGAGTTTTTGAGCCTTTTATATCCTTCTTTTCAATAACCTGAACCCAGCCTACATTACAACCTTTGAATAAAGCCCTCCTTGAAGTCCTGCTAATTGAAAGCACACATTTAGCCCTGATAATATTTTTTTTCTTGGATTAAGAAGGAAACTACTCAAGATTATCAAGCCCCACTGGTTGATATCTTTAAAAGACAAATTTCACAAATTCTCAAGTGACAAATTTTTTTTCTAAGCCCCAAACACTCATTTTGTTTGCACCCAACAGAAAATAACTCTCAAGAGAACAATTTTCCAAATTCTCAAAAATTTTCAAATCTTCAAATTTAGGATTTTTCCCTTTCTTGCTTGTCCCTAACATATGTGATTCCTAAGCCTTTCATTTCTTTGAATGTCTTTGAAGACTTAATCTAAAAAATTTTCAAAATGAAGAAGCAAATTTGATTACATGTTTTTAATGATTTCAAATCCTTTCTAGCCAATGAGATTGAGTTAACAATTGAACATTATGATTGGTCAAAGAGGTTGTTCAAAGGACCACCTTTTGTTCATTTGAAAAAGATAAAATTTCTAAAGAACAAAGTTTCTCTCCAAACTAGTTTGGAGAGAAACTCTTCAAACTTCTCATATAATTCTTTTTGGGTGTGAATTTTGAAAATCTAACTATTGAATTTCATATTCTTTATGTTCTTAACATGCGTATCAAATTTCGTTCAAATTGGATGTTATTTACTATTTGATCAATTAACTTATATTTTATATACAACTTTAGATCACAAAAACTTGAAATTATAAATTGTTCTTTGATCTACTTGAAATTTTGTAAGCATTAAGGACGTAATAAGAACATGCAATTTAACTGTTAGATTTTCAAAATTCACACTCAATATAAAGATATATGATGAGTTTATAGGGTTTCTCTCCAAACTAGTTTGGAGAGAAACTTTGTTCACTTCAAAAAGACTCATTCTAACTAAATTACTTTTTTTTTTTTTTTTAAAGGAGAGAAAAAAGATTCATTTCAAAAGATTTTTCAAAACTTCATTTTTCAAAACTTTTTTCGAACTACGTCTGGTCCTGATCCTCTGTAAGAGAGGTGCGAAGGCAGCCTTCTCAAAGGCTTGGTCTGAGTTACCAAAAAAGAAGTCTTCATTTCAAAATTTTCAAAAAAAAAAAAAAAAATCATTTTTCAAAAAAGCTTTTCCTCGAACTACGTCTGGACCTGATCCTTTATGAGAGAGGTATGTAGGCAACCTCTTCAAAAGGCCGGTCACAATCATTCAAAAAAAAAAAAATTTCAAAGACTTAAAATCAAAACTTCTTTTTTTTTTTTTTGGTGTGAATTTAGGCTAGGAGCATCTGTTTTGCATTAAGCATATCATCAATTTTTTGTGCAAGCATGTCTAAAATAGGGGCATTGGGCCAAAACATTTTTATAATAATTGAGTACTAACAAGTTCACGAGAGGAGTCTTCTGCAGGAGGTGGACATGGATCTTTCATCTACTTAACAATCGCCATTAATCTTCAGTTTAGAGGTGCTAATCAGCACTCCTACAGAGGCCATTGGCCCATCATCCCAACAATCCTTGTTTTGCCCAGTTTTGTGATTTGGATCTTGTTTTGCTCAGATTTTTCTTTATTGAGGTCCCTACACAATAAGATTTTTCAAAATTCACATTGATTTCTGAATTAGGGGCATTAGGCCATGCCTCATCCGTTTCATAAAAAAACCACCATCATCATCTTTTCATGAAAAATCAAGATTTCAAGGTTTCAAAAAATATCATGCATTCATTTCTAAACTAAGGTCATTCGGCTATGCCTCATTCAGGTGAGATCACTCATGTGAAGGCCTTCCAAGTAAGTTCAAAGTTTTGAGTAACAAGGTCACATCAGGTAAACTCTAAACTTTTCTAAATCAAGTACAATTTTCTTTCAAGTAAGTTCATACATGCTAATACATCATAGGATCGACAATAGCTCTCCTACCTTCAAGGGATCAACTTTAGTTCTCCTAAAACTCATATGGTCGACAATAGTTCTCCTATACATCATAGGATCGACAATAGCTCTCCTACCTTCACGGGATCGACTTTAGTTCTCCTAAAACTTATAGGATCGACAATAGTTCTCCTATACATCATAGGATCGACAATAGCTCTCCTACCTTCACGGGATTGACCTTAGTTCTCCTAAAACTCATAGGATCAACAATACTTCTCCTATACATCATAGGATCGACAATAGCTCTCCTACCTTCAAGGGAACAACCTTATTTCTCCTAAAACTCATAAGATCGACAATTAGTTCTTCTATGAAAATAGTTCTCCTATACATTGTAGGATCGACAATAGCTCTCTTACCTTTAAGGGATCGACTTTAGTTCTCATAAAACTCATAACATTGACAATAGTTCTCCTATACATCATAGGATCGACAATAGCTCTCCTACCTTTAAGGGATCGACCTTAGTTCTCCTAAAACTCATAGGATCGACAATAGTTCTTCTATGACAATAGTTCTCCTATACATTGTAGGATCGATAATAGCTCTCTTACCTTTAAGGGATCGACCTTAGTTCTCCTAAAACTCATAGCATTGACAATAGTTCTCCTATACATCATAGGATCGACAATAGCTCTCCTACCTTTAAGGGATTGACCTTAGTTCTCCTAAAACTCATAGGATCAACAATAGTTCTCCTATACATCATAGGATCGACAATATCTCTCCTACCTTCAAGGAATTGACCTTAGTTCTCCTAAAACTCATAGGATCAACAATAGTTCTCCTATACATCATAGGATCGACAATAGCTCTCCTACCTTCAAGGAATTGACCTTAGTTCTCCCAAAACTCATAGGATCGACAATAGCTCTCCTATCTTCAAAAGATTGACTTTAGATTTTCCTTCAAGTTTAAAGTTTCAAATTCTAAATTCTAAATTTCAAATTTCAAGCTCCAAATTTCAATTCAAAATCTCAAAGTTTCAAAGTCTCAAAATTTTAAAAGTCAATTTCAAAACTTCCAAGTTTCAAAAATCAAATGTTTCTCAAAAATAAAATCTTTTGACAATTAAACTTTTCTTGATAAAGTTCAAATCAAGAAGGAACAAATGAAAATCACACATCTCAAAAACAGTGGGACCACAAAGCACTCATCAGTTAAAGTCTAATTCCAAATTTTGACTTTTGCACTTTGATACCACTTGTGAGTTGTTAGACCCCTTACCAGAATATGCTTAACCTAATATTATACTAAGTTGATTAACAAGATTGCTATTCAAGATAAGGTTAAACACAAATAAGCATAAACAATAAGGCAGTGGAAAATAAAGAACACAAAGATCTGATGACCTAGGAAAACCTAGCTGGTAAAAAACCTGGGGAGGATTTAACCTAGCTATCCTCAAGGTAAAACAGATCAACTATGAAAGAATTGAAGTTTGTACAATAAGACTTAGACCACTAACATGCTATTTCAACCTCGAATAGAAAACTTACTACCACGACCACATGATAGCTTCAAGTCCACAGACTACTTCTTTCCTTGATCTACAGTAACCACAAGTTCTCCTACTTGTGACTTTAAGACTCCATTCAAAGGTTTCAGATCTTCTTTAAATTATTTATGCAGCAACTGAAGCGATCACCAAGTTTTTGACATGAATCTTGATCTTGATAACCCTAAGTGTGTATGAAGGTAAACACCTTTAGATCTCACAAGAAATTTAACACATAACACATCAAAGACCTTAAAGAGCTTTTGGGTACAAAACCCTAGATCTACAAAAGAGGCACAAGATGCACTCTAATCTCTCTAAAAAACTCTGACAACCCTACCTAGGGTTAGCTTATGATGTCCTTTAAATACTAGAAAAACGAATCGTGATTTAGACTTCAAATGAATAAGTTATGGCCTTTTTACGTTTGCTGATTTTTGCTAATATGCGACTTTCAATCGATCAAATCTAATTTTCGATCGATCGAGCCTTGCTGAAATTAAATAGTAATTTCTTGCAATTACTCGATTCCAAACTTAATTTAAACCAAACTTTGAGCAAGTTTAAACCTAGACTAAATGCTTTGATCATGGTTTACCAACATATACAAATTGAAGTTCTAATACATTAGTTCCTAAAGTCTTAGAACCTAACAATTTCCCCCTTTGGCAATCCATGACAAAACGCATCACAAAAATAAAATGCTCAAAGTTACAAAACAGCCCATTCAAATTAAGCAGCCCTAAACAAAATTCACCCTAACTACTATCTATCAGTTGCCAGTGTAGACATCAGTCATGATTGAATTAACCTGTAAATTCTTGAAACAATCAACAAACACATAAATGCATGTGTGAAAAATACAAGTAAAACAAAATAAACAAACTAAAGCAAATAACAGATATGCAAACTAACTCTCCCCCTAAGTTAGATAAATAATAAAAAAAAAATTTCTCCCCCTTTCAAAAACAATTTCAACTCCCCCTAAAAAAAACAAACATGATTCCCACATTTCATCTAAATCTCCCCATTTTTGTCACGTATTGACAAAGACAACTCAAAAAAGAGTAAACAGAAAACATACGCAACAAAAGTCAAGAGAAAATAGAGAATCAAGGAAACAAATGACTCCATCTCTATAGAGAATAGAGGAAACTCCCCCTACAAACAACATAGTTTTAAAAAAAAAAAAAAAAAACTTTTCTCCCCCTATAAAAATAGGAGGAAAAAAAAAAAAAAAAAAAAAAAAAAAAAAAAAAAAAAAAAACAACAACAACAACAACAACAACAACAACAACACAAGTTTTGGAAAAATAGTTTTGGGGAAAATAATGATGCACAAACCAAACTTAAAAACTAAGTTTAGGATATACATGAAGAAAACTATTCTCTCTTTCAATAAATGCAAACTTGACACTATGTTACTCATAAATATATGCATGAGTAGAGAAACTATTTGCACATTGATTATCCATCATATCTCTTAAGAAAAATATTTTCTGTAGTTGACACATAAAAATAGCATATACTAAAAAGTACATAACTAAAAAATTAATCAATCAATTTTTAAATCAAGTTGAGTACCCAATTTAGCAAAGTGTATGCATGTTATGTGTGAAAACAATGAAAGATATGATTGCAAAACTGCAAGATGGATACAGAAAATAATGCAATGCATGTGAATCCTAAACATAAATGATGCGTGAAAAAATTTGGTCAAAAACTTAGAAACTGAAAATTTTTCAGTTTCGATTAGTCAAGCATCAATCCAATACAAATTGAGCCAAGCAGATTCAAACAAAAAATTTTAACGTATTTTTGATCAGTCAAGAAACAGATTTAATCGATCGAAAATCTGGGAAACTCAAATTTTTGAAAAATAGAGCAATTTTATGCAAAGACTCCTCAAAGTACAACATTTCATGAATGAAATGCATGAGTATGTGATTAAAAGTTTTTCAAAAACACATGAATTCAACCCAGATCTTTCAAAAACAAGTGTATCAACCAATTTGTCCCCAAAACTCAAAACATTAAACATATTTTGCATCAAAATTAAGGAACATATAATCTTGGATGGCCAAAACAAATTCACACACAATTTCATGTACTGAGTTTAGCAAATAATAACTTGTGTAGTGTGTGCAACAAGCAATAGCTTGAGATACATGTGAGGTGATATGTAGATAGTTTGTAGTTGATGATGAAATTGGGCATTTCATCTGCGAAGACTATAACATATCAACTAAGATGATTTGTCTTGATCATGGAAGTGGAGACTTTAAGTTGATATGTTGATATGTTTTAAGAGTTAAGACATATTGAACTGGACTGCTGTGAGATTTATTATTCTCCTAACAACTGTCAAATGAATAATAAATCTCACAACTTCTATTTATATCAACTTTAAATCCTGAGAGAATAATGGACTTGATTATGAGATGTAGGTTGCTTTGGTATATCAAGAGTGAGATCTATAAACTACGGTCAAAACCTTAGTATGTTAGGCAGCCGCATTTAGTGTTGATGGAACATATATTCTCAAGATGGAATTCATAATCTCTTAACGGAGATATAAAATATTCCCTTGAGATAGGTTTAATGGGTTTGGTTATTCAGAGTGTTGGGCCTAACCACTTTAGTAAAGAGTTACTAAAGTATATATTTATGAAATTGGATTTCATAAATATATAATGAATAACATAAAGGATTAAACCGGGTACTCAAGGATTAAGATGTAGTAATCTTCAAAGTGGCAGTCAACATTCATGACTTTATATTACTACGAATATTTTAATGAAGGAGTTATATGTATAATAAAGTCTTGGGATATAATTTATAGACAAGCCCTAGAGTGCAACTATATTTATATAGTGATATTAAATATAGTTAATGGTAACTTTAGACTTGTCAAGAGTTGACAAAAAAGCCTAAGGCTCATTGAAGCTAGTGTCTTATTGGTCCCTTTTGGTCCCACTCCAAGCCAATTGGAATGGCCCAAAAGGCTAGCCCAATTAGATAATTAGTTATATATAAAGAGAGAAACATACAGAATTATGATTAAGTGGTTTTCATTTAGATCACATAAGGAATGCAATGATGTGTGCGAGTGTTGGACACTCTCTTATTCTTTTCTTCGAAACTGATTGAGAGACCACACTTCTTAGGCATCAAGTGGAATTGGAGTGAAGATTAAAAGTGTTCCCAAGTAATTCTCAAGTTTAGGTTTTGAATTTCACCGCATTAAGGTACGCTTTCTATTTTTTGTTCTAGAATTCAAAGTTACATGTTATCTTTCATGATTGAAGTAGATCCGTGTTTGTTGCTTCCGTTGCGTGTTTTATATGAGATGCAAAACCAGATTTTTCAACATAAAATTCATCACATAAGTTTGAAAGAGACTATCACCTAAAAAGTTACTTCATATAACTCTCACATCTCTTAGAAAACAAGTTTGCAATCATGTAAGTTTCTTGTTTTGCCTCATAATGTACACACTAATTTTATTTCATTGTGAAATTATTTAGATTAGCCAGATAATGTACACACCAATTTTATTTCATTGTGTCATCTTTATTATAGCCCAATAATGTACACACCAATTTTAGTATTAATCCGAGGCTACACCTTATATTCTTTTTGTGCATGTGCTACACTTTCTCAAGTACAAAATCTTATGATATGCACTAAGGTGTTCATGATTGGCTAATAAACAGTGGTGAGATGGTTATTTATGCCTTTCTCGTAAGATTTTCCAGTCCTAACAATCAAAAGCACGTGACTTCAAAATCAAGATCATGTGATCAAAAACTATAAACAATTCCCACACAACATGCACTACAAAGCTAAAACTAGTAAAGTACAGTAAAATTAAGTTCATCCAAACTAAACAAGGTACATAAGCATGTTACATAAAGAAATATGGCCAACCTTAACTACACATCCATGATATGTAATACAAAACACAAAAATCTTTTTGGTTTTAAAAAAAAAAAAAAATTATGACCAAAAACAAAAAGCACACATTATGCTGAATGAACAATGCAAAGCTATGCATGATAGTGCTTAACTAAGCTATAGAGGGTACACAAATAAGAAATATCAATTTCTTAATTAACCCTTGAGTACATGTGCAAACTAGTACATACTCATACAAAATCATATTTATCTCAAAATAATCATGCACTTAGTTGAGCAATACATACTATTCAAGTTTCTCTACAATGTCAAGTATGTTCTAAATTAAGAGAGAGAGAGATCATAATTCATGTAATCCTCAAGAAAAATAAAACTAGATGCAAAATAAAATATTTTTGTCTTTTTGAAAATTTTTAATTTTTTTTGGATTTTTTTTAATAAAAAACAACCTAAAAAACAAAACAACCAAAAATAGAAACAAAACATGTCCACAAGCAATTGAAAAAATTAAATTAGGGACAAGTAAACAACACTCACCTTAGAGAATTTTTTTTCACCCATATAGCATGAGTCTTCGGCTTTGTAGGTAAAAATCCATGAGAAACAGAGTATATTTGAGAGATTACACCAATCTTCTAAAAAAGACTGAAATCCTGCAAATTCTTTTCACAAGCCAACAAGCTTAAACTTTTCAAAAGAAAATGAAACAATTTGCATGGACTTATGGCAGAAGAAATATCATCACATATCCTAGATTGAAATACAGAATTTTTAAATTTCAATTTATGACAATTGGAACGAATGTGATTAGAGACACCACAAAAGTGACAAACAGGAACAAATTTAGGAATTTCAATATTCTTAACAACAAATCTAGTCTCAGATTTTGGTTTTTGCCTCAACAAAGAACGATTTGGTCTAATATGACCAATAACACCACAAAGGTGACAAGTAGGCACAAAAACAGATTTATTTTGCTCTCTAACAATATGTTTAGACATAGGTTTAGAAACTTCAGCGTCTACATCAGAACTTTTACCTTTGTCTAACCTAGCAAAATAAGCTTTTTCTTTATTATTCCTCCTGAAAGGAGGGATATAAACTTTCTTAGTTTTAGGCTTAAGAAAAACAGAAACACTTCTGTTATCAACAACAGACTTGGTACTAGTCAAATTTTTAATTTTAGCTTTAGATTCAACTAACTCTTGCTCCAAGCTTTACATATTCTCATCTTGAGAGGAAATTTGATTTCTCAAAAATTCATTCTTTTTATTAGATTCATCTAATCTAACAACCAATTCCTCTTTTTCAAGATTAGCCAATTTTAACTCTTCCTTGAATTTCTTAGCAATTTTCAATGATTTAGATAATTTCTTACAAAGAGTTTCACAAGTATCAATAAGATAAATAGAAGCAATAGCGTCTTCTTTATTCAAATTGTCACAAACATGAGTAGAAAGACACTTCAAATTATCCATGATAACAAGGATCAAGGATCAACTCTTAGATCAGCAAATCTAAAACACAAGAGCTAACCCTCTCTGATACCACTTGTGAGTTTTTAGATCCCTTACTAGAATATGCTTAACCTAATATTATACTAAGTTGATTAACAAGATTGTTATTCAAGATAAGGTTAAAAACAAATAAGCATAAACAATAAGGTAGCAAAAAATAAAGAACACAAAGATCTAATGACCCAGGAAAATCTAATCGGTAAAAAACCTGGGGAGGATCTAACCTAGCTATCCTCAAGATAAAACAGATCCACTATGAAAGAATTGAAGTTTGTACAATAAGACTCAGACTACAAACATCCTATTGCTACCTCGAATAGAAAACTTACTACCACGACCACATGATAGCTCCGAGTCCACAGACTACTTCTTTCCTTGATCTACAGTAACCACAAGTTCTCCCACTTGTGACTTTGAGACTCCACTCAAAAGTTTTAGATCTTCTTTAAATTATTTATGCAGCAACTGAAGCAATCACCAAGTTCTTGACATGAATCTTAATCTTGATAACCCTAAGTGTGTATTAAGGTAAACATCTCTAAATCTCACAAGAGATTCAACACACAACACAACAAAGACCTTAGAGAGCTTTTGGGTACAAAATCCTATATCTACAAAAGACACACAAGATGCACTCTAATCTCTCTAAAAAACACTGAAAACCCTGCCTAGGGTTAACTTATAATGTCCTTTAAATATTGGAAAAAACGGATCATGATTTGGGTTTCAAATGGATAAGTTATGGCCTTTTTACGTTTGCTGATTTTTGCTGATATACGATTTTCAATCGATCAAATCTAATTTTAGATCAATCAAGCCTTGCAAAAGCTGAATAGTAATTTCCTGCAATTACACAATCTCACAAGAGATTCAACACATAGCATATCAAAGACCTTAAAGAGCTTTTGGGTACAAAACCCTAGATCTACAAAAGAGACACAAGATGCACTATAATCTCTCTAAAAAACTATGAAAACCCTACCTAGGGTTAGCTTACGATGTCCTTTAAATATTGGAAAAAATGGATCGCGATTTGGGCTTCAAATAGATAAGTTATGGCCTTTTTACGTTTGCTTATTTTTGCTGATATGCAATTTTCAATCGATCGAATCTAATTTTCAATTGATCGAGCCTTGCAGAAATTGAATAGTAATTTCCTACAATTACTCGATTCCAAACTTAATTTAAACCAAACTTTAAGCAAATCTAAACCTAGACTAAATGTTTTAATCATGGTTTGCCAACAAACATTTCCATTCCAGATCAAAGTAGAAGAAGACCTTTAATCGCCATTTCAACAAATCTAGATCAAAATAGAAAAAGACATTTGATGGACATTTCCATTCCAGATCAAAGTAGATGAAGACCTTTAATCTCCATTTCAACAAATTCAAATCAAAGTAAAAGAAGACCTTTGATAAACATTTCCATTCCAAATTAAAGTAGAAGAAGACCTTTGATTGTCATTCCAACAAATCCAGATCAAAGTAGAAGAAGACCTTTGATCGACACTCCAACAATTCCAGACCCAAGTAGAAAAAGACCTTTGATCAACATTTCAGAATTCCAGTTTCAAGGTAGAGAAGTCCTTTGGTCACCCCAATTGCCAAGAATCATGTCCAGAGTCATCAACTACTAGCTAAGTCCAGTATTTTCATTTTTTGTCAAAAGATAAGGCACTAGTTCTATGTTCCAAGATTTTAGATTCAAAGGCTAGGTAATCTTTGAAAATTCGACCTCAATTAAATCATGACCGCTAAAATCAGTGTCTTTGTTTTACATTGACATTCACTTTTCAAGCTTTGTCAATGAGGGGCATTCTATAGACACTCAATTTTGCACCCATGATTTAATCAAGCAGAATGACTTGAATGACCATCTATGTACCCCAAAAATCATGATTGCATTACATGCATCAATTTCTTCTCGCATTACATGCATCATGTCATTCATCAAATATCATAAAAATGATCTTGAGATTCTAACGATCACAACAGTGTTTCCAATTTTCAAATCAGACCATCGGATTGAAAGATGTCGCATGATCAAGTTTGCACGATCAGCATGCTTTGCATCTAGGTAAGGTCAACCACACATGATTAGTTTAAATTAATTCTAATTTGTTAAACAATAAAAATTAATTAAATAATTTTGTGATTGGTTGATAATCAGTGATGACTTAGTGCATGCTACAAATAATTAGCTATATCTAGGGACATCTCTATAGCCAGCTTAGGGGGTTCAAACAAACCCCCTGACCTGGCCAAAAAACAAAAATTATATATGTAATTTTTAAATTTTTTTTTTTGACCCCTAAAATAAAAATTTGAACACCCTAACTCTAAATTTTGTTTAATCCTAGTTGAAATAAGCTTGAATATGATCATCTTAGTGCTACTTTCACAATATTGTTTTCACAATAATTTTACAATAAAGGTTAAGTCGTAAGTTTTAATTGGTTTTTATTTCAACCCACAAATAATATCACTTTTTTACATATCTTTAATAACTTGCCACCTAGATTTTGTTGTGAAAGTGTTGTGTCAGTAGCTCTACTCACTACTAATAAAAGGTCCTATAGCTACGTTTTATAAACGCAGCTATAGCTCTTAAAAACGTGGCTGTAGGTCAATTTGGCCTATAGCTGCGTTTTTTTAAGCCGTATCTTCAACCGTGGCCTAAAACCCGTAACTATAGGTCTGAGGGGTCTATAACCGCGTTTTTACAAAGGCAGCTATAGGCTAGGACCAATGACCGCATTTCTAAAAACGTAGCTATAGGACATACTTTAGCCGCATTTATAAAATATGGCTATAAGGGATAGCTACAACCACATCTTAAAAAAGTAATATAACCCTTTTGTTTTGTTTTGTTTTGTTTTGAATTTAGCTATAGCCGTGTTTTTAAAACACGGCTATGGTTTTTTTTCCTAGCCAGATGGCAAATGCATTGGATATATATGTATTTATGCCAAATCTATAACAACAATCTAGAAATATTATATGTACCACAATCAGGAGAATCAAATAAAAAACTAGTTGAACAACAAAACTTTAAGATGGACAACATTTCACAAGCATTCACACAATCACAATACTATTGTCACACCCCAAACCCAATCAGTGCTTAGAGTGCTTGAATTCTCAAATTTTCAGACCTATATATAAAATAATACAATGATAATGAATTCTTCTGACCCAAAGGAGGTTCCAACAAAAACAATCCATTTCCATTTGAAAGCTCAAAAACGTGTTGAAAACACACGAGCGGTTTAGACCCCTAAATTAAACTTACGGCTTGGTTGATTTTACACTAACTTAATGATAAGTGCGGAATAGTGTAAACACAAGCGTAAAAGCAAGACAACTACTCTAATCCATATTTAAAGCAACACAGCAGTAAAAATGAAATAAACAAGAGTAGGGAAGAAAGATGCAAACACAAATAACACCGAGATGTGTTATCGAAGAGGAAACCGAAGACCTCGGCGAAAAACCTCTCCGCCGCCCTCCAAGCGGTAATCGATCCACTAGACAATCAGTTGGGATACATGGGTTAGCAAAAGACCCTCCAAGCCTAGTCTACCCGCTGTACCTAAGCCCTCCAAGCTCCTACTCCAACAAGGCTTCTCGGAACCGTGTCTTGTCCTAGTTATCCGGATCCCGCAACAAGCTCCATGTTGCATCTGCCATTCAAGGCTTCTTCCAATGCTTCCCAGTAGCACCAAAACATCACACAGCACTCACAAGGTGTGGTAAGTGTTTGGGCTATCAACCTCTCAAAGATATGGATAATGGAGAGGGAAGGGTTGAGGAAATACCACAAGCAAATGTATAGAGAAAGATGGGGAAGACAATCTCTAATTACCAATGTGTTTGGCTAGGGTTTTCTCTCTGAAGCATTCCTCAACAATTGTGGGTAATGATGGTATATATAGGAGAGGTGCAAAAGGTGTGACTCAAAAAGTACAGGCTGGCAGAACAGCTAGTCTCGCGGGTGTCTCGCGGGAAGGCCTTACCCGCGAGATACTCGCGAGACACAGTTGTCTCCACCTGGCCTGACTCTTCACATTCCAGCATGTGCCTGGCACATGGTTCACTTCGCGGGATGCTAGGTCGCGAGACACCCGCGAGAATCCTTCAATCTTCAAATGCTTGAGTCTTCAAACACTCTCTCTATCACACAACCCTTACAACAAGTCCCACAACAAATACAGGGTTTTAAACGATTGAACATAATTACAATCAAATTTGGCACGGAATAAAAGCCAACATAAATACAGTTGTAAATTACAACTTTACAATCTCCCCCTTTGGCTATTCCGTGACAAAACCCTAAAACAGACTCTAGACTTAAATGTGAGTTTGGGAACAAAGGCAAAACTCACTCACACCTAATTCTAGATTCTGAAGTGCTCTTGAAACATATGAACAAGTAACTCCTGAAACACAACAACACAATAACATCATTGTATGCAGAAAAACTTGAAAAACATATGGAGCAATAATAGCAAGATCAAGCAATAAAATAGAAACACTAGATCATGGCAAGATCAAACAAGTAATCACTATACAGAAGCAATTACTATGCTCATTCACACAGGGAATGACCATCCGGATTTGCAAGAAGATACGCTCAATTGAAGAGAGTCACTTGCAACTCCAACACTCAACCAATGCGAAATACACGAAGTATTTGCATTTAGGAACAATCCTACTAGGGCACAAGAGTGTTCATCACTCAACCAATGCATAGAACGTGTATGCATCTAGGAACAATCCTACATGGGCACAAGAGTGATGTACTTGAAGTAAAATGCATGACATTGAACAACAAGCAAACATGCATGAAGGTTGTATAGGCAAGGTATTGCAAATGCATGGCACAAACCACAAAGACCTACAAACTATGCATGCAACAAACCCTAAAGCTTACATAAGCAATCATGGGTACAAAATAAAAATGCCACATAGCACATATGCCACAAAGCATAGAAATAAACACACAGTTCTGAAAATATACTGAAATTAATACTGGAGTTAAAGCATAAGTGTCAGAACTATAAACCAAAAAAAACTTAGTAAAACCCGTTTGTAAAACCAATAAGCAATAGTTAATGTAACTATGTATCTAAGCTACGCTCCCCCTAAGGCTGTGCAAGCTCTTCTTCATCAGCTCCCCCTCAAAATTTTCTCCCCCTTTTTGACCGGAATGGCCAAAGGGCTAGAATTGGTCGAATTCGGAGTCTGAACCATGTGTAGGAGATAAGCTCTGAATCTGGGCTGATAATGTGGTGATCTGCTCCTGGAGGTTTGCAAACTAATCCGCTGTGTGCTGTACGTGAGTGTCAAGCACTGTAGACATGTGATCCATCTTAGCTAGGATCTGATCAAGCTTGCTGAGACCTTGTGTTTGTGCTGGAGCAGAAGACGATGGCTGTGCAGTCTCTGGATGTGCAGTCTCTGGAGCAGAAGTAAACCTGTCAATCTCCTCCTCTGTATCCCCACCCTCATCTGGCGCATCCTGAGGCACAACCCAAGGCGGTGGAATGAGATGAGCACCAGTCTTGGGGCCTTTAATGTGTGCAGTGCTCCGAGTCAGAGTATTTGCACCAATGGGGTAATCCCTCTGAACAACCGTAAGGCCACTAGGGAATTTCAGCTTCGTCTTGGCAATGAATCCCATTATCAGTGAGGGAAAAGGCATTATGGTTCGTGAATTTTGCTTTGTAATGCTCTTTTTCAGGACATGGAAGATGTGGCTGCAGATATCAATTTCCTTGTGAGTGAAGAGGTCGTAGAGAAATCTCGTCCTTGGAGCAGATAAAGTGGTGAGGTTGGTGACCGGATACAGGTTATGGATCATGACATAGCTCAGAGTCCTCATCTCTGGAGAAAACTTAAGAGTATCCATTGAGGATTTCTTTGGAACCCCACCAAGAGTGGATATCATCTCCGTGATAGACCCCAATCTCTCATCATATTGAACCGTCATCGGTTGTGAGGTAGGACGTATCTCCAGAAGGTCTTGAATACTGTCCCTTGTGATCTCAAATTCTTTGTGCCTCACCCAGCAGATTATCTTGTCATCTTCTACAGCAGCATTGGAGAAGAACTCTCTGATTATTTCGGAGTACACGGTTCCAATTGGATTCAACAGTTTGGTCCAAGTTCTTTCTTTGAATGCATCTGGAATGCATGTGTGCTCAAGTTCCTCCAATTGGACCACCCTTTCCATGACAATGGTTGCTTTCTTGTAGCAATCATTGTACTTCATATCTGCTTCCGCGGATTTGAAGTGATCGGATTCAGTGCGAGCACGCTTAGGAGCCTTCTTCTTTGAGGCAGCATGCTTGGTGGGAGACATCTGCACAAGTGGACACAACACTCAAAGCACAAGTGCACAAAACATAAGAGCAAAGACTTGATTAGATTCAAGTTAGTTTGCACCTATTGAGATAATCCCAAAACAGAGTAGATTGAAAAAAAAACAGAGCATGACCAATTCACACAAGCATGCTTCAATACATACATCACAAAATCAAAAACAAGAATGCATGAAAACAAGACATTATGCATGAAATGAAATAACTGTGCAAGTGTGTGTGTCTGTGTGTATGCATGTGTGTGCAACAAGTGATGCATGAGGGTGTGCCTAGGAGTTTGGTTGTGCTCCAAGTAGCAACATATTCAAAATGCAATATACACAAGATCAAAGATCGATTCTAGACCAAACCATGGTAAGACACATGCAAACCTTGAAATTGGGACTCACTTGAGACCAATTAGGCACAACAATATCACTTAGACATTTAATCAAACACCTAGTATGCATAAGAACATTTTAAGTATGAGCAATGCATGAACATGGTAAAATTATGCCTAAATACATGATAAAATGCCACAAGGGGCCAACACAGATGCATCAAGATCAAAAAAAACAAAACCCAATCAAAAATTTAACAAAAACTTCACCCAATTTTGAAAACTAATCAAAGTTTCGAAAAATCCCCAATTTTGAAAGCCCTAACAAAAAATCTGCATAATCTAAGTAAAAACTTAAAGAGAAATGGTTAACAAACATACCTTGAAGAAGAAAATGCAGAAAAAGTCTTGATTTGGAAAGGGATTTGATGGAATAGTGTTTTGGGTTGAGAGAGGTTCGAAGAAAAATGAGGGAGGGAGTTTTTGTGTTTTTGAAAAACTGTCACATCAGCCCCTTTAAAAACTGAAAACACGCATTTTTCGCGGGTTAGAGAGGGGCGAGACAGTCGCGAGACAGTCGCGAGAAGTGCCACTGAAGCAAAAAATTTTCGCAAGAAGCGCTAAGTCGCGAGATAGTCGCGAAACAGTCGCAAGATTCTCTGTCTGATTTGGAGAAAATTCCAGTTTTTGCCAAACAGCATTTCGCGAGAAGCTGTTGGTCGCGAGACAGTCGCGAGACAGTCGCGAAAGTCTCTGTGTGACAAGATGAAAAAAAATATTTCCCTCAAATATTTTCGCGGGAAGCAGCTTAGTCGCGAGCTTTTCGCGAAAGAACCCCTGAACCAGTTTTTGATGAACAACACACAAAAAGCATTTTGACAAAAAAAAAAAAACAAGAAAGTATAAAATCACTTTCAAAAACTAATAAAACTCACAAAAATCTTTTTGGATTTGATCAACAAGTTCATGGGCATTCACATCACATTTGGACATATACAATCACACAAATGAGATAGGCATTGATTGAATCAAAAACTTGTGTGTTGTGTGTGAGTATCAAATGTGAAATAGTCCTTAGACCAGAGCGAAGCTTCAATGATCAATTCACACGAGTCATACACAACTGATACGAAGTCATGTGGACTATCTCCATTATAGAAATGAGTATATATGACCTCCCACACATTAAAAACATAACTTAGAAGCTTTTCATTTGGCTTCTTATAACTCATAACAATTGGTCCATTTTCATTTTGATTGGACAAATACATCTCTTTTTGAGATTGGTGCTTGAAATTTGTGATATTTCAACGTTGATGATAAGCCTTTGGCTTTTTGAGCACCATAAAATTTATATTAGAAGAGTCGCTTTCCCTTTTTCCTAGTCAAATACTAGTATGTGCGACAGGCTTTTGCAGCTCAATATCTCTTTTCATTTGGAGATTTACAATTGAAGAGTTCTTTTTACAAAAACATAAAAATAAAGTGGGAAGAGATATAGACACAAGTCTATGCAAGTATCAAGACCAACAAGACTATTGACCAATCATTCATGACAGGCTTGAAGATCTATTTACAACAGTCACACATAGTTTTCAGGGTTTCTTCCACACAGAAAAGAGTGCATACGAACAAGCGTAGATCGTAAATGCACTATGCCATAAGTACGAAGGTACTAGGCCAAACTCACATGAGATATACACATAACAAGTGATCAAATTTTTTGAGATTTTTCAATTTTTATGGGTTTTTGAATTTTTTGAAACACACCCAAAAGAAAACAAAAGAAGTAAGATCAACAAAAACCAGGTTTAAACCAAAAAAAAATGCATGAAATGATGCAACAACAAATGTCCCTACACATGGAAAGAATTGATGCATGGACATATTATAATGCTTATGCATGAGTACCCCTCTTCACCCACACGTCACGTGCGTTTGGGGTGATATCCTTGACGGATTGGGTACGAGAGTTGGGACTTTCAAACCTCCTTGTGAAACTCTCCATGCAAGTGGTGAAGGCACCTATCATCTTCATCATGTCTGTCACTCCGGGATCACGATTTTGGCTTCTTGAGTTCTCACCGCTCCAAGCTCTATTGTCATTTCTTCTTCCTCGTGACCGCGGTGCGCTTGCATTGTTGTCTGCTCTCAACTTTTGGCAGTTTGGTCTAGTATGTCCTCGCAGTCCGCAATAGTGACATACATAATCTGTTCTAGGACCCCGTTGAGGTCTTGAAAAAGATCTCGCTTTGGTTTCATGTCTTCCTACAGATTGATTTCGGGGCTTATTCACCATCCGTTGCTCAATTACATTCTTCTTTTCAACCTTAACATTCTCAGGAACGCCCTCCTCTACAATTTGCTCTACGGCCTTCACAAATTTTACTTCTTTGGTAGCTTTGACTGATGAGCTACTCACTCCGGCATATCCCAATCCGGACTTGTCTGAGGAATGTTTTTGGGATGAGATAACATCATTCAACTTTCTGGAGGAGACCCTATCTACCTTGGCTTGCGCTTGAACCACCTCTTGTTCAAGAAATCTGATCTTTAAGTAAGCTTCTGACAGCTCACCATTCATCTTTTCTATCTCGCATTTTGCCTCCCTATGTCTGACCATGAGGCTCCGGTAATCTTCCTCAGCCTTCTTCATTTTTCTGACGGTCGCCTTGGCTACCCTTGCATATTCTCCCGACTTCTCAAGGAGTAATGAGTAGTTTTCTTGAAGATTAGCTGCACTCTCATCCTTTTCTTCATCTGATTCTTCTACAATTCCAATGGACTCTGAATCAGAATGCTCACCAAGTTCCTTCACAAGTGCACCCAAGTCATCCGAGGAGTCTACATGATCAATGGTCATGAATGCGGAGTAGTTTCCCTCACCGTCACAGCTCTCTTCCGAGTCAGTATCAGAAGAGTCAGAATCACTGAGCGTTGTAGCATAAGCTTTCCCTTTTCCCCTCAAAAAATTCGGACACTCCTTCTTTAAATGTCCATGGCCATTGCACTCATAGCACACAACGTCTGAAGAAGGTTGATAATCCTTCCCTTCTTTTCCTTTAAACTCTTTCTTATCACCTCTTGATGGAGAGAACTTTCCTCTGTTGAACGGTTTTCCACTGTTCTTCATTTTCAGAAACTTGCGGAAGTTCTTTGCAAGATATGCTACTTCCTTCTCCATTTCATCTTCTTCGGAGGAATCATTTATTCTTTCGGTGATGGTTTTAAGAGCAAGCGATTTGCTCGTCTTATGGGAAGGCAGTCCCAGCTCATACGTTTGGAGAGACCCAATCAGCTCTTGAATCTTAATCTCATCCAAGTCTTTGCTTTCTTCTATGGCTGTAACCTTTGCTCTAAAACTTTCAGGTAGGGACCTCAAAATTTTTCTCACCACTTTAGTGTCTCCAATCTTCTCCCCAAGATTGAGTTTAGCAATGACAATTTCATTGAGCTTCCCATAGAATGAATCAAATGGTTCATCATCACCCATCTTGAGTTCTTCAAATTTGGTGGTAAGCATCTGAAGCTTCGTGTCCTTAACTTTCTTTGTACCCTCATAGGTAGTCTCCAAAATCTCCCAAGCTTCCTTGGCTACTGTCATATGAGAGATCCTGTGGAATTCATCAGGGGACACACCACAAAAGATGGCATTTAAAGCCTTACTGTTAGCATTGGCTGCCGCTAGAGCTGCCTTATCCCAAGTGGACTTAGGAGCCTCCGGCTTAGTCCAACCTATCTCAACCGCATCCCAAACGGTATCATCAATAGAGCATAAAAATGCTCTCATTCTAACTTTCCAGAATGCATAATTATTTCCATCAAAAAATGGTGGAACATTGAGCGATTGAGACCGGTCCATCTCAACATGGGTCAAGGATCACACTTAGGTAATTAAACCTCAGCAAGTGTACCCGCTCTGATACCAATTGAAAGCTCAAAAACGTGTTGAAAACACACGAGCGGTTTAGACCCCTAAATTAAACTTACGGCTTGGTTGATTTTACACTAACTTAATGATAAGTGCGAAATAGTGTAAACACAAGCGTAAAAGCAAGACAACTACTCTAATCCATATTTAAAGCAACACAGCAGTAAAAATGAAATAAACAAGAGTAGGGAAGAAAGATGCAAACACAGATAACACCGAGACGTGTTATCAAAGAGGAAACCGAAGAGCTCGGCGAAAAACCTCTCCGCCGCCCTCCAAGCGGTAATCGATCCACTAGACAATCAGTTGGGATACATGGGTTAGCAAAAGACCCTCCAAGCCTAGTCTACCCGCTGTACCTAAGCCCTCCAAGCTCCTACTCCAACAAGGCTTCTCGGAACCATGTCTTGTCCTAGTTATCCGGATCCCGCAACAAGCTCCATGTTGCATCTGCCATTCAAGGCTTCTTCCAATGCTTCCCAGCAGCACCAAAACGTCACACAGCACTCACAAGATGTGGTAAGTGTTTGGGCTATCAACCTCTCAAAGATATGGATAATGGAGAGGGAAGGGTTGAGGAAATACCACAAGCAAATGTATAGAGAAAGATGGGGAAGACAATCTCTAATTACCAATGTGTTTGGCTAGGGTTTTCTCTCTGAAGTATTCCTCAACAATTGTGGGTAATGATGGTATATATAGGAGAGGTGCAAAAGGTGTGACTCAAAAAGTACAGGCTGGCAGAATAGCTAGTCTCGCGGGTGTCTCGCGGGAAGGCCTTACCCGCGAGATACTCGCGAGACACAGTTGTCTCCACCTGGCCTGACTCTTCACATTCCAGCATGTGCCTGGCACATGGTTCACTTCGCGGGATGCTAGGTTGCGAGACACCCGCGAGAATCCTTCAATCTTCAAATGCTTGAGTCTTCAAACACTCTCTCTATCACACAACCCTTACAACAAGTCCCACAACAAATACAGGGTTTTAAACGATTGAACATAATTACAATCAAATTTGGCACGGAATAAAAGCCAACATAAATACAGTTGTAAATTACAACTTTACACCATTGAGTCTAAATTTCTCATAAACTTTTATTACATCCATAATTCTCCAAAATAAAAAATCCTTCACAAAGACACAAAATTAAAATTCCTCAAACATACAATCAGAGCTCAATGGTAAAAGTTCTAATCTCAAGAGGTTTTGTGACATTAGAATAACTCCCCTTCCTGTTTTATAAGCTAGACTATGCAGTAGCAAGTATACTATCCTTTTAAGTAAAAGAAGGCAAAAAAATAGGATAGTTTCATCTTTAGAAAATAAAATTCTTGTTATTGACACCATTGACCCTTTTTGTTGTGACAGCAAAGGCCATTGTAATATTCCATACAAGGAGGGAGGCCATTATAATTGTCAAAAAACTTACTTATCAAAATCTAATGATAATTTACAAAAAAGAAAACAAGCAATATTGTTCCAAGCCTCCCCATTATCAGGATCAAGTTAAACAACATGAGTAAATCCACCTAGAGCCTTCTAAACATCTCTAGCCTGTAACAAATTATTCAGCAATAGATTCAAAAATTTCAAATAAATTGAAGAATACAATGCAAGGAAAAATCCCTTAAATAGAGAATTTAACACAATGCAAATCTCATAAGTCACCTTTAAACCAGCAGCCCCAAGGGTAAACCAACCATATGGATACAAAGAATTCAAGGCCATCACAGATTCCCTAAAACATTATAATTATAACGAAATTTTTGTAAAATCAAATCAGCCATGAAGTACACATATTATCATCAGTACTAAATAACATAAATCATATAGTAGAAGCCATTAAGGGAAACTTACCAAAGGATTTTAGATGTATGACAGTCCCCTCTATTGTATGCATTACGAGCAAGAGATCGCTGACAAACAGACTCAATAATATTAACATAAAGTCCACATAAAATGCATATTGAAAAAAGGTTCATAGCAAAAAATGGAATCACCTTAGCTCTAGCTGACTTATCATTTGAAACTTCCAGGGCTTTTTGGTAGCAAGCATCATCATTTATAACATTACCCAATGAACACCTAGGAATAATTTTTAAGCAAGTAAGATATATTTGCAAACCCAAAGATAAATTTTAAGCAAGTGAGATAATTTTAATAAATAAAAAAATAAAGTTTAGGGCAAGTTGTTTGTTTTTAGACCCCTTAAAACACAATTGGATTAACCTAGTTAACAAGCCAAGTTATTACTTAGTCCAAATTCCAGATCTAGGTTATCACAATCAAACAATCATATCATGCACAGCCGTGAAAAAATAAATAACAAAATGATATGATGACCCAGGAAAACCAAACCGGTAAAAAAACTTGGGGAGGATTTAACCTAGCTATCCTCAAGGTAAACTTGAATCCACTATAGAAAGAATCAAAGTTTTACAATAGTGACTTAGACCACTAATATCCTATTGCTACCACCAGTAGAAAACTTACTGACACAACCATGTGCAAGCTCCGAGACCACGAACTCCTTCTTTCTTGGATTCTCTAGCAAGTACAAGCACACTTGCTTGTGTATCTTTAAGCTTTTTAGTGCAACAACTGAATGATCATCAAGTTTTTAATCAAATATTTTTCTTGATAATCCTAAGCATGTGTGAAGGCAAACACCTCTAGATCTCACAAGAGATTCACACACACAGCAAGCAAAGCAACCTCTAAAATGTGGCTAGGGTTTGCTTTATATACCTAGGGCAAAAACATGAAAGCCTAAACATTTTAATGAGCTAGGGCTGAGTTGAAATTTTGTAGAAAAATATTCTGCCTGATATTCGATCAATCGAGTCTAAACTTCGATTGCTCAAGCTAGGCCGAAAGTCACTAATACCTTTGCAGCCACTTGATTCCAACTTTACATACAACGTACACACTTTGAGCAAGTCTAAACAGGACTAATAACTGTTTTGATCATGATTTGCCAATATTACACATTAGAGTTCTAAATACATTAGTTCCTAAGTCTTTAGAACCTAACAAACTCCCCCTTTGGCAATCCATGACAAAACACAATTAAATGCTCAAAGTTTATAAAGAAAAGCCCTTTATAAAAAAATGCCCATTATAACAAATCCAATCCTAACTACTATCCATCAGTTGCAAGTGCAGACAGCAGCACGATTGAATCAACCTGTATTTCCTGAAATACTCAACAAACGCATAAACGCATGTGTGGAAAATACCAGTAAAATAAAATAAATTCTTAACTTCACAAAAGCACAAAACAAAGACATATATCATGAATAACTCATAAATATAAATCAATGAGCAGTGAAACAAGAAACATATAAAACAATGTATCTAACATAGTATCTCCCCCTATCATGAATAGCCCAAAAAATAATACATCAAGAGCCAAAAAGAATGTATACACAGTGAAGCACCTAGATACAATCTAAACAACTCTGCAAGCTCCAAATGAATAAAAAAAACTCCCCCTAACTCCAAAAATCTATACAAGTGTCCTCAAATGTACACAAATGTACTCCCCCTTTTTGTGACGGAATGCCAAAGGGCAATTAGAGTCCATCATCAAAAGGAGGTGGTAAAGGCGATCGTCAAAGATGCGCCAAATCAACTCGCAAAGCATGGAGCTCATCAAGCATGTCCACCAAAATCTGACCATGAGCCGCATGAACGGTCATGACAGTCTCCAATGTACGACGAATGTCAAAGTCATCCAAAGTAGATGGCGGAGGAACATCAGCAGCAGCAGCAGCATTAGCAACAGGATCAGCAGACGCCTCACCAAAAGTAGTAGGACCTGTAGCAGAAGGAGAAGGGGGTGTGACACTAGAAGGCTTAGCCCTAGGATGTTTAGAGCCAGCTCGCATATGAGCAGCCCTCTGCCTAAGAAAGGAGGCACCTATGGGGGCAACTATGCGTACAGACTCAGAAGCGGGGAAGTCCTCTAAACCGAGATACAACAAAATCCTATGAATGAAAATAGGATAAACAAGAGCATGAGCGGTAGAAGAACTCCTATAAACTTCGTTCAAAGAACGAAGAAGCAAATGAGGAAAATTGATAGGAGCATCAGTAACAAGAGCATACAAAAAAACATACCGCTCAAGAGGAATGGTATGAAGATGAGAGATAGGCCACAAAGAATGACACGTTATCCTAAAGAGGAGATAGTGCAACTCAGGTAGCTCAGCAGTGGTGATCCGAGGATCAGAACCCCACTGGATAGAAGTCCCAGTGATGTATGACATGACGTTGTCCAATGGAGGAAACTCATCATAGGGATAAACAGGGTACTGGACCAATGGTACCCCAAGAGCATCAGCCACTACCGTAGGAATAATGGTGAACTCTACACCTCGTATCCAACTCTTTACTAAAGTGTTGGAATCATAAATGTGGATAGAGATGTTCAAGTAGAACTCTCTAATCAGGGTAGCTGGAGGAGGAGGATCAGAATTATCCAACAATGGCAACCAGCCCCTATGCTCAAAATTAGCCCTAATGGCGGGGTCAATCTCATCTAACAACACCTTATGCTCAGCCCATATCTTTCTGTTAAGGTTCAGTTTCTCAAAGGTCTCTTGATTTTTCTCACTCGAAAACCTCTCACGGTTAAAAGGAAAAGGAGAAGGAGAAGATAGGGGGGGGGGGGGGAGACCTATTAGCTCTAGTCTTCCTAGGCATGGTGCTAGGGTAAAGACAAGAGACAAGGATAGAACCAAAAAGAACAAAAAAAAAAAAAAAAAAAAAAAAAAAAAAAAAAAAAAAAAAAACCAAAGGCAGATTGCAAATTAGCACAGGACAATATAGAAATAACAATCTATATGATGCATGAACAGATAAATGTCATGATGCATGCACTAATGTAGTGATAACAAGTTCAATTTAAGTTTAGAATGACAAAATTGGCTTTAGCATAGAGTTTAGAACAAAAACCCCCAAAATTTAGAAAAATCACTTGTTTAATTTTTAGAAAATTGACCAATTGATCATCACACAAGTTAGACAACAGTTTATTATGATCAAATTAATCAATCCAACAAACGAATTTCCTCAACTAAACTCAATTTGAACAAAATTCCCAATTCGGACAAAATCAAGCCCTAGAATTTCAATTTTTCACAATTCACCAAATTGATCAAATTAAACACCAAAAATTATGTTTATAACATCCAATAACAAAAACCCAGTGATCAATTGCGAAAGAAAAGATCAAAAACACCAAAAAACCCAAAATTTTCATAGGTCCTAAATTTCCCTAAAAATCCATGATTTTATGCATGAAAAATGAAAATAAATGCAAAAGGAAGGGTATAAGGGTCTTACCGGTGTATGGAGACAAAAACCCTTGAAAAAGAATGGACGAAACGACAAAAAATTGAGATTTAGCCTTGATTCATCTGAAAATCAGTTTTTAAAAAACTTCTCATATGATTTTTGATTGATCGAAAATTAGTTTCAATCGATCGAAACAACCCGAGCCTCACCTAAATTTTTAATCACAATTTTGATTGATTGAAAAACAGCCTTGATTGATCGAAATTCTAGAAAAAACAAACTTTTTGAAAAAACAAAGCAGTTTTGCAAGAAACTGCTCAAAGCATTGAATTTTATAAATAAAATGTATGAGTATGAGATGAAATGCTTTTTCAAAAACACAAGTTTTAAACCCAGTTTTTCCAAAATGAAGATTTTCAATACATTCTCTTTAAATTCTCAAGCATCAAATATGTTTTGCATAAAACTCAAGGTATTTTCAAACTTGGTTGGTCAAACCAAAAACACACATAATAACATGTACAAAGTTTAGCAAAGAGTAACTTGTGTAATGTGTGCAACTAGCAAAAGCTTGAGATACATGTGAGGTGATATGTGAATAGAAATCAAACACAAAGTCTACAAAATTCATCACATAGAATTTAAAAAAGACTATCACCTAAAGAGTTACATCATATAACACCCATATCTCCTATATCAAAAGTTTGCAATCATGTAAGTTTCTTGATTTGCCTCATAATGTACACACCAATTTTAATTGATCAGAAACTTATTCAAATAGTTGGGATAATGGACACACCAATTTTAAGCATTTAAACCGAGGCTACACCTTATGTTCTTTTTGTGCATGTGCTACACTTTCTCGAGCACAAAATCTTACGATATACACTAAGGTGTTCATGATTGGCTAGTGAATAGTGGTGAGATGGTTATTTATGCCTTTCTCAAAAGGTTAAAGTCCGACAGTCAAAGACATGTGACTTCAAGATCAAGACAAAGTGATCAAAAACTATAAACATCTTTCCCACACAACATGCACTACAAAGTTTCAACTAGTAAAGTGCAATAAATAAGGTCATCCAAGCTAAACAAGGTACAAAGACATGTTATGTGTAAATAAATTGACCAACCTTGTTTTTGAAACCAAGAAAATAAATACAAAACACAATTTTTTTTTTCTAAAAAGAAGAAACAAAAAACAGTCCTAGAATGAAATGCATGAATGTTATGCAATGCAAATCTTAGAAAAAAAAAAAAAAAAAAAAAAAAAAAAAAGAACAATGGTCACAAAGGGTAGAGCAATGAAGCACAAGGACCATGTCAGAAAGACTCAATTAGATTGAGCCTTTTGCATCCAAAACTTTTTAGATACACCTTGAGCATTGGAGTTCTTATTTACATTAGAGTGATTGCCAACTCTAGGATTGGAATAAAGGTTAAGAGCCTTTACCAATTCACCAATAAGTACCATAGGATCTTGTGCTTGAGGCACAGACACTTTTGGCTTATTTGCTCGCTTAACAGCTTGCAGCTTGAAACAGTTTGGACGAATGTGCCCAGACTTTCCACAAAAATGACAAACCCAAGTAGGCTTACCATGCAACTTGTCATTAGAAAGGGTAGACACCTTAGGTTTAAACTCTTTCAGATCAACCTTAATCTTCCTAGGAGGTGTGACATCTATAGGTTTAACAGTCTCACTCACAACCTCACTCACAAGGGGTTCAGAGGAAGAAGAAGGAACAAAGTTTGTGGAATTTGGTGTAGACATAGAGATGCTTTCTACAAAGCCTAATCTAGATTTGTCAAAAGGAGACTTTTGAACACTCAGCGTATGATCAAGTTTAGAACTAGCAGATCTAGCAACAGATAAATCAAGTTCCAAATTCTTGACTTTATCAAGCAAAAGCATATTCTCAATTTTCACATTGTTCAAAAGTTCATTAGCATCAAATAGTTTCACAAGCAAATTTTTCTTATCAAGCTCAAGAGATGCAATTTTCTTTAAGCCTAATTCAACATTGACAGCATCCTTTGCAGCAACTTTGCAAAGTTTATTGTAGGCTTCTTGAAGATCTGCATCCTCAAAGAGTTCCCCATCAGAAGGGTTCTCTTCAACAGACACACTTTCATTGACTACAATAGTAGCAGTGAAAGCAATGAAGTTTCCATCCTCGTCACACCTAGACTCATCATCAGAAACTTCATTATCACTAAGAGTTACAACCATAGCCTTACCCTTAGACCTCAAGTATGTAAGACATTTAGATTTCATGTGACCATACCCTTGACATCTAAAACACTGAGGACCCATAGAATTATTAGAAAATTGACCAACTTTTTCTCTAGGTTTTTCATTGTTGTTAACTTTAGTGAGATCATTCTTCCTAAAATTTCTAGGTTTAGTAGTGTTTGTATCTCTTGCCCTTCTGTTACTATTCTTAAGAAAGTTTCTAAAGTTCTTGGCAAGGTAAGCAATCTCTGTAGCAAAGAGCTCATCATCAAATCCACCAACATCAATATCATCAACTAACTTACGAGCCATTGATTTGGATTTGATAGTTTTGGGTAGGTCTAACTCATAGGACTAAAGAGATCCTATAAGTTCATCAACATGGATGGAGTCCACATCCTTACTTTCAATAATGGTAGTCACTTTGGGTCTAAAATCTTCAGTTAAAGATCTAAGAATCTTCCTAACAATTTTAGGTTGATCATAGATTTCAGCCAGATTATATGCAGAATTAACAATGTCATTAAGCTTAGCATAGAATTCATCAAAAGATTCATCGTCAGACATTCTAATGCTTTCAAATTTAAAAGTTAATTGCTGCAACTTATTAATTTTAACTACCTTTGTGCCTTTATGCACAGTTTGAAGGATATTTCAAGCAGTATGAGCTACCTCAACATTTGAGATTCTCTTAAATTCTCCATGGAAACAGCATTAAAGATAGCATTCATAGCTTTGCTATTGAACGCAGCTGCTTCTTTTTAATAAGTTTGCCACTCACTCACAAGAGTAGTGGGCTTCTCCCATCCGTATTCAATGGAGTTCCAGACTCTCTCATCAATAGATTTCAGGAATGCTTTCATCTTTACTTTCCAATAAGCATAATTATTCCCATCAAAGTGAGGAGGAATAACTAGAGAATGTCCGTGTTCCAAGACAACAGGTGTCAAAGATCAGCTCAGAGATCAAAAGATCTACAACAAGAGAGCAACCCGCTCTGATGACACTTGTTTGTTTTTAGACTCCTTAAAACACAATTGGATTAACCTAGTTAACAAGCCAAGTTATCACTTAGTCCAATTCCAAATTTAGGTTATTATAATTAAACAATCATATCATACATAGCAGCGGAAAAATAAATAACACAATGATATGATGACCCAAGAAATCCAAACTGGGAAAAAAACCTGGGGAGGATTTAACCTAGCTATCCTCAAGGTAAACTTGAATCCATTATAGAAAGAATCGAAGTTTTACAATAGAGACTTAGACCACTAACATCCTATTGCTACCCACCAGTAGAAAACTTACTGACACCACCACGTGCAAGCTCCAAGACCACGGACTCCTTCTTTCTTGGATTCTCCAACAAGTACAAGCACACCTGCTTGTGTATCTTTAAGCTCTTTAGTGCAACAACTGAATGATCATCAAGCTCTCAATCAAATATCCTTTTTGATAATCCTAAGCATGTGTGAAGGCAAACACCTCTAGATCTCACAAGAGATTCACACAAAGCAACCTCTAAAACGTGGCTAGGATTTACTTTATATACCTAGGGCAAAAACATAAAACCCTAAACGTTTTAATGAGCTAGGACTGAGTTGGAATTCTGCAGAAAAACATTCTGCCCGATATTCGATCAATCGAGTCTAAGCTTCGATCGATCGAGCCAAGCCGAAAGTCACTAATGTTAGGTTCTAAGGTCTTAGGATTTTGTGTATTTAGAACTCTAATTTGTAATGTTGGCAAACTATGATCAAAACAATGTATTTAGTCTAGTTTAGGCTTGCTCAAAGTTGGTTAAAACTTGTAAAGTTGGAATCGAGTGATTGCAGAAGCATTGGGGCTTCTCGGCCTGGTTCGATCGATCGAATGTAATTCTCGATCGATCGAAAATCGGCCCAGATGCGATTCTACAGAAATTCCAGCTCAGCCCAAACTCTTTTAAACGTTTAGGGTTTTATGTTTTTGCCCTAGGTATATAAGGCAAAACCCTAGCCACGTTTTTAGAGTTGCACAAGTTGTATTGTTGCTCATACATTGCGGTTTTGTGTAAATCTCTTGTGAGATCTAGAGGAGCTTTCCTTTACACAAAGCTTAGGATTTTCAAGATTGAGATTACTTCAACATCTTGATGATCAACTTGGTTGCTGCCTTTAAAGTTTAAAGATAAACAAGCGGGGAGCTTGTAGCTGATTGAAGGAATACAAAGAAAGAAGTAGTCCGTGGACTCGGAGCCTGCGCGTGGTCGTGTCAGGAAGTTTTACTGGTGGGTAGCATTAGGAAGTCAAGCGGGGAGCTTGTAAGTCCTTTTGTAAGAACTTCAATTCTTTCTTAGTGGATTCCGTTTTGCCTTGAGGATCAGTGGGTAAAATCCTCCCCAGGTTTTTCCGTGTGGTTTCTTGGGTGATCATATCGTGTGTTCTTTATTATTTCCACTGCTTTATATGTTTTACATGCATGATATGATTATTTGATTGTTTTAACCTAGAATTGTTAATTTGACTAAGTAACAACTTGGCTAATTAATCTAGGCTACGCAATCTAATTGTGGTTGTGTAAAAGGGGTCTAAATTTCCATCAAGTGGTATCAGAGCGGGTTGCTCTTGTGTTTGAGACTTTTTTTCTCTGAGCTGATCCTTGACCCCGGTTGTCATGGAGCATGGACACTCTCTGTTTGTTCCTCCTCACTTTGATAGGAACAACTATGCTTACTGAAAAGTAAGGATGAAAGCATTCCTGAAATCCATCGATGAGAGAGTGTGGAACTCGGTTGAATATGGTTGGGAGAAGCCCACTACTCCTGTGAGTGAGTGGCAAACTTCTCAGAAAGAAGCAGCTGCATTTAATAGCAAAGCTATGAATGCCATTTTTAATGCTGTTTCAATGGAGGAATTTAAGAGGATCTCTAATGTTGAGGTTGCTCATACTGCTTGGAAAATCCTCCAAACTGTGCATGAAGGCACAAAGGCTGTTAAGATAAACAAATTGCAGCAATTAACTTCTAGGTTTGAAAGCATTAGAATGTCTGATGATGAAACCTTTGATGAGTTTTATGCTAAACTCAATGATATTGTTAATTCTGCTTATAATTTGGGTGAAGTCTATGATCAACCTAAGATTGTTAGGAAGATACTTAGATCCTTAACTGAGGACTTTAGACCCAAAGTGACAGCCATTACTGAAAGTAAGGATGTTGACACCATCCCTGTGGATGAACTTGTAGGATCGCTTCAGTCCTATGAGTCTGACCTACCCAAGACTACCAAATCCAAATCAATGGCTCTAAAGTCTGTTGATGATGTTGAGGCTGGTGGATTTGATGATGAGCTCTCTCCTACTGAGATAGCTTACCTTACCAAGAATTTTAGAAATTTCCTTAGAAACACTAATAGGAAGGCAAGGAATACCAACACTGTTGAACCTAGAAACTTTAGGAAGAATGATCACACTAAGGTTAATAATTTTGAAAAACCTAGAGAACAAGTAGGTCAATCTTCAAATAATTCTTTGGGTCCTCAGTGTTTTGGTTGTCAAGGGTATGGTCATGTCAAATCTGAATGTCCTACTTTCTTGAAAAATAAGGGTAAAGCTATGGCTGTAACCCTTAGTGATAATGAGGTTTCTGATGATGAGTTCGGTTGTGACGAGGATGGAAACTTCATTGCTTTCACTGCTACTGCTGTAGTCAATAAAAACATATCTGTTGAGGAGAACCCTGCTGATGGGGAACTCTCTAAAGATGCAGATCTTCAAGAGGCCTACAACAAACTTTGCAAAATTGCTGCAAAGGATGCTATGAAAGTTGATCTAGGCCTGAAGAAAATTGATGCTCTTGAGCTTGAAAAGAAGAACTTGCTTGTCAAATTGTTTGATGCTAATGAACTTTTGAATAATGTGAAATCTGAAAACATGCTTTTGCTTGATAAAGTTAGAACTTTGGAACATGATTTATCTGTTGCTAGATCTGCTAGTTCTAAACTTGATCACATGCTGAATGTTCAAAAGTGTTCTTCTAATAAATCTGGGATTGGATATGTTGAAAGCATTTTTGATTCTACACCCCATTCCACTGTCTTTGTTCCTGCTTCTTCTTCTGTACCTTCTGTGAGTGAGGTTGTGAGTGAAACTGTTAAACCCCCTGTGAGTGAGGTTGTTAAACCGGTAGAAGTTTCACCACCTAAGAAGATGAGGGTAGACTTAAGGGAATCTAAACCTAAGGAGCCTACCAAATCCAAGGACAAGATGCATGGTAAACCTGCTTGGGTGTGTCATCATTGTGGTAAGTATGGACATATCCGTCCTAACTATTACAAGCTTCAAGCTGATAAAAGAGCAAAGAAACCAAAAGTGCCTGTGCCTCAAGCACAAAATCCTATGGCACTAATTGGTGAATTGGTAAAGGCGTTAAACCTTTATTCCAATCCTAGAGTTGGGAATCACTCTAAAGTGAATAAGAACTCCAATGCTCGAGGTGCATCTAAAAAGTTTTGGATGCAAAAGACTCGAAATAACTGAGTCTTTCTGACATGGTCCTTGTGCTTCATTGCTCTATCCTTTGTGACCATTGTTCTCTTTTTTTGTGTGTCTTTTTGTTCTAGGACTTGCATTGCATTACATTCATGCATTACATTCTAGGATTTATTTGTTTTCTCTTTTAATAAAATAAAAAAAAAAAAAAGGGAGAAAGCAAAATTATGTTTGACACTATTTTTCTTGATTTCTATAAACAAGGTTGGTCAATCTATTTTCACATGTCATGTCTTGTGTACCTTGTTTAGCTTTGATGAGCTTACTTATTGCACTCTACTAGTTGAACCTTTGTAGTGCATGTTGTGTGGGAAAGATGTGTGTGGTTTTTAATCACTTTGCCTTAATCATGTAGTCACATGTTCTTTGACTGTCGGACTTGATCCTTTTGAGAAAGGCATAAATAACCATCTCACCACTGTTCACTAGCCAATCATGAACACTTTAGTGCATATCATAAGATTTTGTGCTCGAGAAAGTGTAGCACATGCACAAAAAGAACATAAGGTGTAGCCTCATTTAAAATTAAAACTGGTTTGTACTATTAGGCTTGATGCCAATTCACTTAATTCAAACCGGTGTGTACTATTAGGCTGAATGCCATTTCACATATATAAGAGGCAAAAATGTAAGAAGCTTACATGATTGCAAGCTTTTATTCTAGAAGATGTGGGAGTTGTAGGATGTAACTCTTTAGGTGATAGTCTCTTTTAAATTCTATGTGATGAATTGTGTGGACTTTGTGGTTGATTGCTATTCACATATCACCTCACATGTATCTCAAGTTTTTACTAGTATCACACACTTCACAAGTTACTCTTTGTTAAACATTGTACAGACTAGTGTGTGTGTGTTTTTGGTCTGACCAACCAAGTTTGAAAAATATCTTGAGATTTGTGCACAACATAATTTGGCTTGAGAAAATTAAATGGGAGAAAAATTGAATCTTGTTTTTGATGAAATTGGGTTTGAAAATTTGGGTTTTTGAAAAAGCATTCCATTTCATACTCATGCATTTTGTTTCTCATAAATCAAATGCTTTGAGGAGTTGTTTTTAAAACTGGATTTGCATTTTTCAAAACTGTGTTTTTTCCCAAAATTTTTGTGAGTTTCTGCCCATTTCGATCGATCGAATGTATTTTTCGATCAATCGAAAAAGTGGCCTGGATTGTTCTAAAAATGACTGGAACATTCGATCGATCGAATGTGTTTTTCGATCGATCGAAGAACGTGGAGAAGCTTTTTAAAAAGGAAGAAATCTGACTTTTTCAAAGAACTATTCAAACTTTTTTAAACTTTTCTTTTCTCTCTCCGACGAGGCAAGCATCTCTGTCAATTTTTTGTCGTTTTCTCCAAAATTTTTTGCAAGAAATCTCTCTCCTCAAGCCGGTAAGACCTTTTTGCCCTCTGTTTTACTTTTATTTTCATGATTTCATGCATTTTTCATGCATTTTAGGGGCAATTTTCGGACCTTGCATAAATATGAATTTTTGTTGATTCAAGCCTTTTCTTTTGTAATTGATCAATGGGTTTTGATAGGGACACATCATATACTAGATCCTTGATGATTAATTTGATCAATTTTGAGTTTTGTGAACAATTGGAAATTCTAGGGTTCCTATTTGATCCAAATTGGGGCTTTTTGTGAAATTGAGTTTAATTAATGAAATTGGCTTGTGTAATTGATGCAATTAGTTATTATCTTCTGTTTTCAACGTTGTGTAATGACTAATTCATCAATTTTTTTCAAATTTTTAGGGTTTTTGTTAAGAAACTCTATGATTCAAGCCAATTTTGTGTAATTGAACTTAATTTGAATTGTGTTTACTGCATTAGTACATGCATCATGGCATTGATATTGTTCATGCATCATATAGATTTTTCATTCTATTGTTTTTGTGCTAACTTGCAGTCTGCCCTTGGTTTTTTCTTTGTTTTTGTTCTCTTGATTTTGCCCTTGTGTCCTTGTCCTTTCCTTAGCACCATGCCTAGGAAGACTAGAGCTCGTAGGACCATTCCCTTTCGTTCTCCTTCCCCCCCTTCCTTTGACCGTGAGAGGTTTCCGAACGAGAAAAACCAAGAGACCTATGAGAAGCTCAATCTTCAGAGGAAGATTTGGGCTGAGCGATCTGTCATTCTAGATGAGTTAGATCCTACCATTAGGGCAAACTTTGAGCGTCGAGGATGGTTGCCTCTGTTAGATGTGTCTGACCCTCCTCCTCTGGCTACCTTGATTAGAGAGTTCTACTCGAACATCTCTATCCGCGTCTATGATTCCAACACTCTTGTTAGGAGTTGGATACGAGGCGTAGAGTACTCCATTACTCCTCAGGTAGTGGCTGATACTCTAGGGGTCCCTTGGTTCGTGAGCCTGTCTATCCTTCTTCTAAGTCTCCCGAGTTGAGCGATGTTTTGTCTTATATCACCGGGACTACTGTCCAGTGGGGTTCTGATCCTAGGATCACTTCTGCTGAGCTCTCCAGGTTACATTATCTTTTCTTTAGGATAGCCTGTCATTCCCTCTGGCCCATCTCTCATGTTCACACCATTCCTCTTGAGAGGTGTGTATTTTTGTACGCCTTAGTCACAGATGCTCCTATTAGTTTTCCCCATCTTTTTCTTCGTTCTTTGAACGAAGTCTATAGGAGTTCATCTACTGCTCATGCCCTTGTTCATCCTATTTTCATTCATAGGATTTTGCTGTATCTTGCTCTTAGTGACTTCCCCTCATCTGAGCTTGTTCATGTTATAGGTCCTATAGGTGCGTCTTTTCTTAGACAGAGGGCCGCTCATCTTCGAGCTGGTTCTAAACACCCTAGGTCTGAGCCATCTTCTGCTGCTCCTCCTCCTCCTTCGACTTCTACAGATCCTGCTGGTGAGGATATTCCTGATCCAGTTGGTGATGATGCTGATGCTGCTGCTGCTGCTGTTCCTCCACCTCCTTCGGCTAACTTCGATGTTCGTCGTACTTTGGAGACTGTCATGACCGTTCAGGCGGCTCATGGTCAGATTTTGATGGACTTGTTCGATGAGATTCGAGCGTTGAGGGCAGATTTGGCGCGACTTCATTCACCTTCACCACCACCTTTTGATGGCGACTCTTGACTGCCCTTTGGCATTCCGTCACAAAAAGAGGGAGTGGATATTTTTTACTTGTAGAGGAGTTTTTGACTTTTTAAGGAGATTTTGTAGTTAGGGGGAGATATTTTTTTAGCATGAGATTTTGTTTTGTGGAGTTTATTAGATTGTATCTAGGTACTTCACTTTGTATATCATTTTTTGGGATATTCATGTTAGGGGGAGTAACATTGATATATTGATATACATGTTTATTTGATTCTTGTTGTCTCATGATTCACTGCTTATTGATTTATATTTATGAGTTGATTCATTGATATATATCTTTATTGTGTGTTGTGTGAATCTTACAAGAATATTATACTTGTTTATATACTATTTTCTACCACACATGCGTTTATGTGTTTGTTGAGTATTTCAGGAATATACAGGTTGATTCAACAAAGCTGCTGTCTACACTTGCAACTGATGGATAGTAGTTAGGGTTGAATTTGAGTTTATGAGCATTATTTATGTAAAGGGCTTTTCAATTGTAAACTTTGAGCTTTTAATTTGTGTTTTGTCACGGATTGCCAAAGGGGGAGTTTGTAAAGCATATATACCTCTCTCTATTTACGCTATTGAATTTATTCTAGATAGTTTTATGTTTAAAGAGATCCACATGTGCACATAACTATGTCAATTTACAACATGGTACATTATTATAATTTACAAAGATTGTAAATGCCAGCTTCAATACATATACAGTTTCAGACTGATCATCTTCTTAAAAAAAAAAAAAAATATATATATATATATATATAGTTCTCCGTTTTCAAAATAACATTGAATAATAAATAATAGGAGTAGAGTAAATAATAAGAAATCGATACCGATTAGAGCTGAGCAAAGACCTGGAAAACCTGACTCAATCACCCTACCCAACTTGACCAAAAGGTCTTGGGCAGGTTAAATGGCTGTTCAGGTTGGATCCGGGTTAAACTGATGGGTTTCCTTCGGATTTCAAGTCAGCCTCGGGTTTACCCAACTTTAACTGACCCACCCAACCTAAGACTAAGGCTCCGCTTGGGAGTTCATAAGGAAAGGAATTAAATGGAATGTGATGATCATAAGGGAATGGAAAATAATGGAATGGAATGTATTTAAGTAAGGGAAATGAATGAAAAAGAATGGAATGGAATGGAATTAAGTAACCTTAATTGGATGTTTTAAAATAAAGGAATGGAAAGGAATGAAAATGAATGGAATGTAAGTAATCTTGTTTGGGAGCAACATGGAGGGAATGGAATAGAATCATTTGATGACAATATTACTATTAGACCCTTATTTTAAAATAAAGAATTGAATATATAGGGGTATTTTGGGAGTTTTAGTAAAAAAATTATTAAATCTAATTTCATTCCTTCTCATTCCTCCCAATTTCAGGGGGGAATGAAAATTTAAGGTTTTAAGGGAATAGAGAAGAATGAGTGTTCCCTCCTACCCATTCCATTCCCTCCCACTTAAACTCCCAAACAAGGGAATGAACTTTCCATTCCCTCCATTAAAACTCCCAAACAAGGGAATGAAAGAATATTCTAAAATAATTCTTTTCATTCTTTTCCATTCCATTCCATTCCCTCCTCCCAAGCGGAGCCTAAGAGAGGGGGTGAAAAAAATCACTAATTAGACTCATCAATCTGAAAATTTTACAATTTATGGCAGAGACTTTTAACCTTCATGAAGAATGATATTTTCCATGATTGCAAATTGACTAGGTTGATATATAAGAGCTTGACTTCTATATTAATAATGTAATAATATCTATTTATTTTCCTCAAATTTTTTTTTATACATTTTTTATGTATTTTTTTTTACTCCATATTTGTATTTAAATTCTCAAATAAAAAGCCTATAAAATATTTTTACGCATAATTTTAAACTACAAAAACTTGTATTTAGAGGAAAACAACACACTTTTTAAGGGGTGTACCATTATTAGGATTGAGTATGAGCCGAGTTGGATCATGTCCAGACTTGAACTACAACCTAACCCAATAGATATGACCCGAAATCCCTCTCATCCAAATTCACACGTCCAAGTCGGGTCAGGTAAATCGGGTTTCGAGTTAGGTCTCTCTCTCTCTCTCTCTCTCTCTCTCTCTCTCTCACACAAAAATAACAAAATTGACAAAGTTTATCTACAAAATTGGTTATAGTCTTAGACTACAACCTTATTCAATATCTCTTTTATTGGAGGGGAATTTCACTACAACAAAATGTATTTTTAGTGACGAAAATTAGTGAGGAAATATTTTTCGTCACTAAAAATACAACTTTAGTGACGAAATATGAATTTCGTCACTAATAATGAAAAAAATTATAACATTTAGTGACGAAAAATAAATTTCGTCACTATTGTGATCTGAAAAATGGGCGCCAGTGGAGGGAAACCTTGGTGGGAGTTTAATTAATCTATAGTGACGAAATATTTCGTGACTAAAAGTTGAAATTTTAAGTGACAAAATATTTCATCACTGTAGGTATTGCTATGGATAGTATTAGTGACGAAAATCTTTTCGTCACTATAAGGAAGAATTAGTGACGAAAAATATTCGCCACTAAAAATAATAATAATTTTGCACTTACATATTTTTAGTGACGAAATCACAATTCGTCACTAAAAGTATGATTTAGTGACCAAATATGAATTTCGTCTCTAAAAATCTTAATAAAGCCCAGCCTTTAGTGACGAAACTGAAATTTGTCACTAAAGACTTAAAAGCCATTTCAATCCCAGCTAACCACAAACATTTCAATACCCACAAACATTTCAACCAAAGGCATTTCGGTCAAGCAAAAAGCCAACAAAAAAAAAAAAAAAAAAAAAAAAAGAGCCAATAGAAAAAACCCAAACCGTTGCCGATGAGATCAACCGACACCGATTCAACTTCCATCGTTGCCGATGAGCTCAACGGCGACGCTTCAGCTCACCTATGAGCTCAACGGCGACGATGAATCGTTGCAACGACGAGCTTAATCGTCGCAACGGCGAGCTAAAGCGTCGCCATTGCAACAATTTAGCGTCGCCGATGAGCTCAACGGCGACGCTTTAGCTTGCCGTTGATGACGCTTCAGGTCACCGATTCAGCTCGCCGATGTTTCAGGTCATCGATTCAGCTTGCCGACGCTTCAAATCACCGATTTAGCTCGCCAATGCTTCAGATCACCGGTTTAGCTTGCCGACACTTCAAGTCGCCGATCGTTGGCGATGATTCAGCTCGCCATAGGCGACGCTTCATCCTTCAGTTCGCGACGTTTCACTTCCGGTGACACTTCAGTTCGCGACGCTTCCAGCAACGCTTGGTCTTTCTCTCTAACTGGTCTCTCTCTCTCTTTTGCTTTTTCATTTTTGTTTCTATTTTGTTTGATAATATTACCATGATGATGACACCTTTTTTTTTTTTTTTTGGTTAAATTATATTGTGTTTGGTTGCTAAGAAAGTATGAGAAAAGAAAAAAAAAAGTGGGTAATTCATTTTTTATTATTATAATGTATTATGGGTAATATATTTGCGGTTTGTTCATGACAAAAGGTTTATATAGGAAGTGGTGAGTTTTGCAATCAAAAGTTGTTTGATCTTGTTTTTATTTATCGGTTTCATTTGATTTATAATAGTGGTTCAACCATAGCTTTGATGGGTTATTTTTTCTATAATTGTTTGATTTGGGTTTAAACTGATTACTATGAATTGTAACCAAACCTATAAATACAGAGTCTTACTCGTCTAATGAGGTGATGATTATATGGCTGCCAATAGATTTGTTGTTTGTCGATAGCCATATTTATTATATAGCTGTCAATTAAAATTTTTGTATGTAACAATGGAATTTATTCATATTTTATGTTGCTACAAAATATGTTATCTTATTGTTGGCATAGGGATAAGGCAACTTCATCTATATGTTTTTTCTGTACTCTATTCCTATTGTATGGAGGACTTAATTTTGATGCTTTGTTTGTACAAAATTTATTGAAGATAGTTTTGCATTTTTGTAGTTTTCTTCTAAGAGTTTATAATGGGTAAGGAAAAGGTTCACATCAACATTGTGGTCATTGGCCATGTCGACTCTGGAAAGTCGACCACCAGTGGAGAGCTATTGAAAGCTTTGGTTTTAATGGGTTTTGGGTGATATTTAATTTTGTGAACCAGAGAGTGTGATTTGTGAAGCATTCAATGGTTTTGTTGGGAAACAAGCAGAGGGTTTAGAAGTTCTAGAAATGTGAATTAATATTTTTTGGTCTTGTAACTTCCTAACTCCTCATTGGCAAGATATTATTGCCATGGCTGGATTGGTTAACTGGTCTCTTTTTAGTTGTCCTTTCTCATAATTGCCATGTGATTGGGTCTTGTGGATATTGGAGTTTATTGACAACTTATACTTGTTTTCTTGGTAATGGCTTTTGATCTTTTTTTATTGACAACTTATACTTGTTTTCTTGGTAATGGTTTTTGATTTTCTTGAAAGCAAGAGGGAAGCTGAACAATAGCTAGAGAAGCAAGTTGCAAAAAAGCAGAAGGGGGATGAAGATGTAGAGCAGGCTATTGTGAAGCAGAAGGTTGAAGTGAAGACACAAAAGAAGAAGAAAGTGGAAACTAGTAGCTCCAGTAGCTCAGAAGATGATTCTTCATTTGAGTCTGAGGAAGAGGTCAATTATGTGAATTTTATGTTTCAGTTATTGTTAATTGTTTATTTCCATGAACGGTCCGAAGTGATTATAGTATGATATGACATTATTAACAAATTTTGTGCTCATTTCATGCAATGTTTGGATTTATATTCTGGCTGTCTTATGTTGATTTGTGTCTACTTTTGTGAACATGTATTAATTATTGAACATCATTTATTTATTTATTTTTGGGCTGGGTTTTATTGATGGCACCCTTGGTTACTAAATTTGCAATTTGTGCTTATCAGGTCAAAATAAACAAGAAGCCTCCTGTGGAGGAGTCCAGTGATGATTCTTCAGATGTTGAGTCCAGTGGTGATTCTGATGATGTGAGCAATTCCTTTGACAATATCTATTTTTATTTTGTCTTATCATGCCACATCTACAACAACGCTTGATTAAGATGTCAACTTCTCTTGCCTCATGAGCCTGCTTCAAAGAAACATGCAGGTGCTGCTAAAAATGGTACCCTTGGTGATGATTTTGGGATGGTTTAACTTCAAGTTAAAACACTTTTTGGTTAGTACTTTATTTTCTTTCTACAACTTATACATTAGGAGTTGTGATTTTAATTTATTGGTGTGGTTACTCTTAATGCATTGTTATAAATGTTTCTTATAACATAATTAATGTTTTTACTTTACGATTTTAATGAAGTATTGTTTTTATATTTGTGTAGATTTCTTATTGGTGGCTTTTAGGGGATTTACTTTTGGCATTACTTGAAGACATATGAGGACATCTTCCGTTAATTCTAAAATAGGGTTTAGGTAGAGTTATTGTATGTATTGCAAACAATTATTGTATGGAAGGAGTTTGAATTGGATACTTGTTTTATTTTTTACTTGTGGAAAGTATGGATCTTTTTTTATAAATGTGTTGTTGAAATAAATGTGTTATTCAAATGTTAGGTTTTAATAATGTAATGACAGGTTACAGGTTAATATCAAAGCCATGAAAAAAATAAAAACAGAAAATAAGTTTTAGTGACAAATTTTTTTGTCACAAATATAGCAATAAAAAATTGTTTTAGTGACGAAAATTTTGTCACTAAATATAGCAAAATTTTGTAAGAAATGGTTTTAGTGACAAAAATTTTCGTCACTATATGTGCCTGGATTTTTTTTAAAATAGTTTTAGTGACGAATTTTTTCGTCACTATATGTCCCCGAACATAGTTTTAGTGACGAAATTATTCATCACTAAATATGATTTAGTAAACTAAAGTGTTTTTAGTGACGAAATATTTTCTTCACTGAATAGTGTTTTTAGTGAGGAAAACATTTAGTGACGAAACGTTTTCGTCAATAAAAGTTTTTTTTTTTTTTTTAAATCAAATCGGACTTTTAGTGACAAAATTTTTCTTCACTAGGACTTTTAGTGACGGGGCTACAGTGACGAAATGAGTTTCGTCACTAAAGGTCCTTAGTGACGAAAAACTGGACTTTTAGTGACAAATTTTTTCGTCACTGAAAATACATTTTGTTGTAGTAATTTTGACAAATCCACCATTGGATTAAATTTTCTTCTTGTTGGATATTTTTATAAAAAATATCATATTTATTTTAATACTCATTTATGTGAATTGAGAAAATCAATTATCCCTTAATATCAAATACATTGATTGCTAAATTTTGAAATTCAAATATAATTCAAAATTTGAATAGCTATTGTTAATGGTTTTTTAATTAGGAAATTTCTGAACATTAACGTGATATTAATACCATCATTGCCAGCATATTTGGTTTTATTACAAATATTTATTTTCCATTCTAAACGTTTTGTATTCGAACGTTCTTATTTGAATATGACATAGTAACGTCATATATGGAAGATTTTTCAGCATTTAAATGTATAGCTATTGCTGAATTATTTTATGTTATAATAAGTTGCCAAATATACACAAGTGTTTACTATTTGGTTTAATGGAAAGAAAAAAAAAAGATGGCTATATTTATGTATATTCTGAAATTGTCTTAAATGGATTGGCATTCAATATTCAGCCACTTTATCGGCTATTAATTTTCAATAGCATTATGACTCCATTCAATTGCTTTCAACGCATAGATTTTGGCAAAGACAAGTTCATGTCCGGTTTTTATATTATATATATATATATAGAGAGAGAGAGAGAGAGAGAGAGAGAGAGAGAGAGAGAGAGAGAGAGATTGATTATATATTGATTTCAATGACTTTATGACCATTTAAATGTTATCAAATGTTTTGATTCTTTGACTAAGGACAAGTTACATGTCCGGCTCTATATATATGGAAAGAAATAAAAGTTTCAAACAACACATTATTTTTGAATTACAAAAGCTGCAGACTTTCAAAAAAAAAAAAAAATTATTATTGTTCTAGACACTTACCATCTATTGCTTCTTACTATTCACAAAAATATTTTATCTTTTACTAAACTTTTTGGGAAAAGAAAATACTTATAGAGAGCTTATATATTACGAACAGTGTAGGCTCGCAAGGATAATCAGCAAATGTGGCTGGGCTGTTGTATCCTGAGGACAATGTGCAAAAATATTTTGTCTAACTACATCGGATATATCGTAGACGGCACGATTTGTCTCAAGACAGTGATTTGGTCCACGCCTCATCTCTGCCACCTCTATTGGTAAAATTATATTGTGTAATTTCCAAGGAAAAGTCAAGTAATATCTCTCCTTTATTTCCAACAATTTGAGACAAATCGATATGGAGAACACAAAATTATCATTGAAAAATGGTAATGTTATGTCTAAGTCCTCTAGAGCGGGTGATCTTAATAAGCCATTCTGCTTCCATGGTGTTAACTTTAAGAGGTGGAGACAAAAGACTTTATTTTATCTTACTCTTTTGAATGTGGCTTATGTGTTGATTGGGAAAAAAAAACCAAAGATTTTAAGAAATGGGATAAGGATCATCTTTATTGTAAAAATTATCTACTTAATTGTCTTTATGATGAAAATAAGGAAGAAAGAGCTGATATTATTGAATAGATGAGTTAAGCTCTCAATACAAGCTAGCCCAAGGAGGCCAAAGTTATACAAAAAATGGTACTGTTCGCTCTCTTCTCTCAATGTTCTTCTTATTTCTTTTTCTATTACTTGATACTTGTGTCTCAATCATTTTCTCTGAAAACCTTATTTTTCTTATATATTCCTCCCTCCTTCACATCTTGACCTCCCATCTTTAACTAATAAATTTCTCCTCATGACACTTGTCTCTTTTTACATCTGAAGAAGGTGGTAAAAGGAGTTTGCTTAGCTGTGATTTACACTGTTCAGGTCATTTCCTCATCAATGCAGCTGATAAAACTATTGCCCACCATTTAATGCAAAGGCAACAAGCTACTCCAAACTGGAAACTTCCCCTATCATCACTGATTCTCTCTGTTCAGACCCTTCTTCCCTCCTGGAACACCTCAGAGTCCTTGTCTCATCCCCTCCTCTCCTCGAGCGAATTTCCTCCTCGGGCCCATGATATCCACACATCAGTACTGCAACCATTCAACTTCATCCTCGGTCCTTGGACACCCACAATACTGTATATTTATTTATTTATTTATACATATTTCTTTAAATTATAAAAGCCTACAAAAACATATGAATATTGATAGAAAAATTAAGAAAAAAAATGAAAACAAAATAATTTTTAGAATTATAGTTTTTTTAGAAGAATTAAAATTATGGTTAAATGATTAAATTCACAATTTTTTAATAGTTTAAACTTTTTGGACAATTGATAATTTAAAAATAATTAATAAATCTACAAAAAATCTCTTGAAAAATTTACTACTAGCAATAAAAAAAAATAAAAAATAAAAAACAGTGGGAAATTTTTCATGTTTTGGATTTATTTTCAAAACTACAAATTACATAAAAGAACTTTGTAGATTCAATTTTTTGGATTCAAAACTACAAGTTACATAAAAAAACTGCAAGTGACGACCCTTAAAGCCTGTAGTTTATAATTTTACATTTAATTTAATTTTTCATTTTTGGTAAAATTTGGTATTTTGCCACCTAATCTCGTGGTTAGGGTGAATTAGGGTTTTGGATGTTTTCCTACTTGTCCTAGGGTTTTGTCTTTTTAGTATTTATATGTTTTGTAGCCTTTAGAGTTTTTCTCTATTGTTTTCTTTTGTGGATTATAGGTTTATCACTTTGTGGATTAAAGGAATTTCTCATAGATTTGAAGTTTACTAAGAGAGCGTCGTGTGTGCTTTCTTATGGATTCCGCAACATCAATTAAATCTCAGAAAAAGATCTCTTGAGAATTTATTACTAGGAATAAACTAAACACAAAAAGGAAAAATAGAGAAAATTTTTCATGGTTTGGATTTATTGCCAAAATTACAAGTTATGAAAGAACTTTCACAATAGAGGAAAACAATCTATTGACAAAGTTATATAAAAAGGAGTATATTAATTATTTTTCAAATGTAATTATTGTTTATAGAATTTATTGTATAAAAGGAAAATTTTCAAAAATTAAGTTGATAAAATTTTACATAAGATTTACTTTGTATCAAGAAGAAAGACTAATAAATTTACCATATTATCATTTGCAAAAAGAATTTAATCTATAATGAGAGTACATGCAGCGGCGAAATTTGTCCCTGCCTTTCACGTTCACACAATCAATTCAAACTTGGCAGGAAACCAAAAACCAAAAACCAAAAAAAGTGGGACGAACGTATTGTTGGAAGTTATTACAAGTGAGGTCTGTCGAATAAGTTGGAACTTGGAAGTTTTCTGTGCCGTAAGCCTTGGTGCAAAGTTAAGACGGACAACAGTCATTAAGTTTGCTTGGCCACTGTGAGTTACGACGAAGACTAAAAAAGTAAGATTGATTGGCTTGCACTAGTCAATCACGAGTGTGGAATTTTGGTATTAAAAACATAGCACCATTAATAACAGCAAGGATTGAGGGTCCATTTTGGAGCACGCTCAAACACTGATGAAAGGTAATTGGAAAGCTAACAACGATATTGTCACACGCTATTTGTTGATATCACAATCAGGCAACTTCATTTTTTTTTTTTTTTTTTTTTTTTTGAGGTAGGTACATAGGATACTCTTGAATCCCTTTTCCAGACCCCAAATCTTTTGGCAATATCAAATGACTTAATAATTTTTTATTCAATGATTTTTTTTTTTTTTTTCCTATTTTTCTGATGAGAAATGCTTTTTATTTTTATTTTTTTATATTGACATATCCAGCGGTGGGTTACACTCTCTTTTATGCTTCTTATGCTTGTACCCTTGCAAAATATCAAAATTTTTAAAAAATTAGCAGCTATCTCATTTATATAATAATTAAAATTCAATCTTTTGGTTCTTTGAAATTATACCCAGTAGCTTTACCTTACATTTATGCCAATTCAAATTGAAATATACCCATACGGCCATACCCAATAATGTTTAATTGTCTGGGGAAGTGGTCTATGTCTCTCCAAAAACAAAATGAAATCATCATACAAGCATCTCTTGACCACTCACCATCAAATTCAAATCCACTATTTTACCAGTAATCTTAATCTCACGATTCACTGTTAAAGCAAATAATTTTTGTTTTTTGTTTTTTTTTTCATATATTGTACTTTATTGCTGTGAACATTTCTAATAGTAATTTGATTTTAAAAGTGAATCCGTCTTTGCTTGTAAAGCTTCATTAATATTGGGTGATTTTATTAGTAAGTAAAGGAAAATGTTGACCAATGCCCTAAGAGTATTGGATTAAGAACTATTTTTAGAAAAATTTTATTAGGAAAGTAATAAAATAATAAATGTTGTTAATGACTTTTTATATTTCCTATGAAAATGGTGTTAAAACTTTCCTATTATGATTTATTAACAATTGCTTTAAGGGCATCCGTTAATATGACCCATAAGTAAAACTGTAAAAGTGCTTTTGATAAATAACGTTTTGTTATTCTAACATTATTACAGTTATATTATAATTTATATAAGAGAGTTTTTTTTAAATATTTTTTAATTATAAAAGTATACTAAAAAATCATATGAATATTTATATAAAAAAACGTGAATTATATATGGTCAATTAATTTTATGTTTTTCTATATCATGTATCATGTATTGTTTTGTATGTCATAAAAAACACAAACATCTTGTAATCTAAAAAAAAAAAATTATAGATATACTTATAAAATATATATTAATTATAAATTCAAAATATATTCAACTAATAACTAATTTAATTATTACTTTGGTAATGATATTTTAAAAAACTAATTAAAATCAAATTAACACCAATATATAATCTACACATTAAAATTGATTAAACTAAACAGTGAAAATACATGACATATGAGCCAAAAAAAAATAATTTACATTCATCATCTTGTCCAATAAACTTTATCTAAGTCAATGTTATCATAATGTTCATCATCTTGTGAAATTATTTCTTTATTGACATTTTTTTCACCATATATCAGCATTTACTATATCTTCTTATACTTTTATCTTAATAATTTTTTTTTATTTTTTCTTAGCATTTTAGCTTTTTAGACTTATAACAAAAATAACAAAATAAAAAATAATTATATTGTCAATTAATATCTTATTCATAGTATAGAAAAGAAATTTGCAAATATGAAAGTTAAGTGTAAAGTGTGTAGTCCAAATTTTAGAGGAGAAAGAGAGAAGAGTGAGAAAAAAATCATGGACATGTTATTTTATTGGGTACTGTAAGGTTGAATTTTATCAACCATCTAATTGGCTTTATTCCGTAACCAATTTGCTTGTAATTTAGCACTTAGTAACCCTGTATTTAGGTGGGAAAATTGTAAGGGTAGTGTGTGAGAAGATGTGAAGAAAAGCTCAAGAGTATGCAAGAAAAACAGAGCTTCGCGGCTAGGACTCGCGGGTAGATCGCGACTGGCACGCCGCCAAACGCAGGCACGTGAGCTGCACACTGGGAAGCTGAAGGGTCGCGCCAGCTGTCACGCTACAGGACAAAAGTCCCAGGCTGGCCAGGCCGTTATATCGCGACTGGAACTCGCGACTTGGACAAGCCGCGAGACCAAGCCGCCAATTTGCCCTGTTTGGCAAAAACTGACGTTTTGCATTCCCTTCTCACCCTACTATAAATACACCCTTATACCTACCATATTGTGAGAGCTTCCAGAGAGAATTTTGTGAGAGAAACTCTAGAGAAATACAAGATTGATTCATCCCCAATCTTTACCTTAGAGACTCTACAAATTCCTCTACTCTCTTCCTCTCCATTGTCACATCCTTGAGAGGCTTTTAGCCAAATCCTTATCTCACCACACCCACGTCTGTGAGAAGGCTTTTTTGGTACTGTTGGGAAGCAGTTAAGAAGGAACCAATCTACATTGGTTGATGCTATGGTCTAGTAGCGAAATCTGGTAAGCTAAAGAAGAAATAGGTTCGGCGCAACCTCATTGGAGCAAGAAGCTTGGAGGGCTTAGGTACTTGGGTAGATTAGGCTTGGAGGGTATTCTGCTGTTCATGTATCCCAACTATATTCTTTAGTGGATTATTTGACCGCTTGGAGGGCGGCAGAGAGGTTTTACGCCGAGGGTTTTACGCCGAGGGTTTCGGTTTCCTCTTCGATAAGACATCGTGTATTGTCCGTGTGTTTGCATCTTCCTTCCCTTTATCTTTGCCTTATATTTACTGTTGTCGATGTGTTTATATTTGGCTTAGATCGTTATCAATTCTTTTATAAGCTTGTTATCATATTCCGCACATTAACTGTTTAATATATAGCTTGAATTGGTAATTTTATATTTGGGGTCCAAACGTTCAAAGGTATTATATACCCATTTTGAACTTTCAATTGGTATCAGAGCGGGTACACTTGTTGTGGTTTAAACACCTAAGTGTGATCCCTGACCCCCTTTGAGATGGATAGGTCTCAATCTCTAAATGTACTACCGTTCTTTGACAGTAATAATTATGCATTTTGGAAGATCCGTATGAGGGCGTTTTTGTGTTCTATTGATGATGCTATGTGGGATGCAATGGAAGTAGGATGGACAAGGCTAGAGGCTGCCAAGTCTACTCGGGATAAGGCTGCTCTTGCAGCGGCAAATGCAAATAGCAAGACATTGAATGCTATTTTCTGCGGTGTCTCTCCAGAAGAATTTCACCGGATTTCTCATATCACCATTGCTAAGGAAGCATAGGAAATTCTAGAGACAACTTATGAAGGGACTAAGAAAGTGAAGGACACAAAACTTCAAATGTTGACCACTCGCTTTGAGGAGTTAAAGATGAGTGAGGAAGAGTCGTTTGATTCGTTTTACAGCAAATTGAACGAAATGGTTGTTGGTAAATTTAACTTGGGGGAAAAGACGGAGGAGTCGAAGATTGTAAGGAAGATCCTCCGGTCACTACCAGAAAGTTTCCAGCCCAAAGTTACAGCCATTGAAGAGAGTAAAGATCTTGACGAAATTAAGGTTCAAGAGCTGGTTGGTTCTCTACAGACATATGAGTTGTCCCTTCTTTCAGCAAAGAAGAGCAAATCCCTTGCTCTTAAGACAATTGATGAGAGAATGGTGTCTCATGACTCCTCGGAAGAGGATGCAGTAGATAAGGATGTGGCGTACCTTGTAAAGAACTTCCGGAAATTCCTAAAGCTCAAGAATAGTGGGAAATTTGGTGACAAAGGAAAATTTCAGATTGCCGAAAAAGAGAAGAAAGAGTTGTGAAGAAAAGATGGTAAAGATTCTCAATCCTCACAAGGAATTACATGTTTTGAATGTAATGGACATGGGCACTTTAAAAAGGAATGCCCCAATTACTTAAAGTCGAAGGGAAAGGCCTATGCCACTACTTTAAGTGATTCGGACTCATTAAATTCTGATTCTGACGAGAGCTGTGATGGAGAAGGAAATTTCTCCGCATTTATGACCATTGCTCATGTGGAGTCCTCGGAAGACTTGAATCAACTTGTACAAGAACTTGGAGAACACAATGATGATGAATCCTTAGGGATTGTTGAAGAATCAGATGCCGAAGAGGATAGAAATACAGCCAGCCTTCAAGAAAATTACACTTTACTCCTTGAGAAATCGGGTGAGTTTGCAAGGGTTGTAAAGGCGGTTGTGAAGAAAATGAAAAGGGCTGAAGAGGACTACAAAAGTCTATTAGCCAGATATAAAGAGGCTAAATGTGAGATTGAGACACTAAATGGCGAGTTATCGGAAGCTTATACCAAAGTAAGATTCCTTGAGCAAAAGGTGGTGCAAGCGCAAGCCAAAATAGAAAGGGTCTCATCCAGAAAGTTGGATGACATTATCTCATCCCAAAAACATTTCTTAGACAAGTCTGGATTAGGATTTACCAGAGGAAGTAGCTCATCAGCCCAAGCTACTAAAGAAGTGAAATTTGTAAAGGCCATAGAGCTTATTGTAGAAGAAACCATCCCTGAGAATGTTAAGGTTGAGAAGAAGAATGTGAGTGAGCAACGGATGGTGAATAAGCCCCGAAATCAATCTATGGGCAGACACGAAACCAGAGCAAGATCTCTCTCAAAACCACAACGGGGTCCTAGAACAGAGTATGTCTGTCACTATTGCGGACTGCGAGGACATACTAGACCCAACTGTCAAAAGCTAAGAGCAGACAACATTGCAAGCGCACCTCGGTCACGAGGAAGAAGAAATGACAAGAGGTCTTAGGGTGGTGAGCAACCAAGAAGTCAAAACCATGATTCGGGAATGACGGACGTGATGAAGATGATCGGTGCCTTCACCAACTACCTTGAAAGCTTCACACGAAGGTTTGATAGTCCTAATTCTCGTACCCAATCTGCAAAGGATATCACCCCAAACACACGTGACGTGTGGGTGACGAAGGGTACTCATGCATAAGCATTACAACATGTCCATGCACCAATACTTCCCATGTTTGTGTAGATGCTTGGTTGTTTTTGCTTCTTACTAGTTTGTGATGAAAATTTTTTTGTGTTGGTTAAATTGTTTTTCTCTTTGCTGATTTTGTTTTTGATCATTTTTTCTTTGTGTCAAAAATCCAAAAGCACATAAAAAGTAGAAAATCCAAAAGGTTTGATCAACTTTGTTGAGCTTTTGTCTCAAATCATGTTTTGCTTTGTACCTTTGTACTAATGGCTTTGTGCATCTACGAGCTTAGCTTGTCTTCTATACACTCGTATCATTATGGGAGAAATTCTGAAGTCTATGTGACTGTTGTAAATAGATCTTCAACCTTGTCGTGAATGATTAGTGAATGTTTTTGCTGATCTTGAGACATGCATAGACTCATACCTATTTATCTTCCCACTCTTTATTTTTGTTTTTAAAAGAGCTCTCTAAATGTAAATCTCCAAATGAAAAGAGATATAGAGCTGCAAATGCCTGTCGCACATACTAGTATTTGACTAGGAAAAAGGGAAAGCGACCAAAATAAAATGTTTGATGCCCAAAAAGCCAAAGGCTAACTCATTATTTGAAATATCAAAAATTTCAGGCATCTATCTCTCAATGAGATTTTCTTTGCTCAAAAAGTGCAAATGTTATGTTGAATTTGGAGCCAAATGAAAAGCTTCAAAGTATGTAATCAAGTTCTTGAGGGAGGTCTATATGCATGTTTCTATAATTGAGATAGGTCACATTATCTAGTGCTAATTGTGTATGCCTTGATTGAATTGATCATTGAAGCTTCACATTGGACTAAGGACTATCTTATTTTTGATATCCACACACAACACACAAGTCTATGTTCAATGAATGCCATATTCATTTGTGTGATTATACTTGATTAAATGTGTTTTCACATGCTCAATCTTTGTTTGATCAAACACAAAAAGATTTTTGAGTGTTTTAGTTGTTTTTGGAAAGTACTTTGTTTTTACAAAAATGTCAAAAAAAAAATTTTCAAAAACAGTGTTGCCCTGTTTTGGCGACCAAGTCGCGGGTTGGCCCAGTCGCAAGCCCAGTCGCGAGCTTACTCAGAGATTTTTCACGGCTTACTGGCGAGTTAGTGCCCAAGTCGGGAAAAAGACTTAGGAAATTTTTCAAACTTTGAGATTTGCATTTTTCGTGGCTCAGTTTAGCGACTTGTTCGCGGGTGGAAGGTCCAATCGCAAGGGTTACTCAGAGATTTTCGCGGCTCAGCTCACGACTCCTTCGCGGGTAAACCTTCCAGTCGCGAAAAACACTTAGAAGATTTTTATAGAATCTTACCTTCACAGTGTTTCGCGGCTTGACCTGGCAACTTACTGACGACTTGGTTAAGTCGCGAAAAACGCGTGTTTTACGTTTTAAAGATAGTTTTTAAAAATTTTTTTTTCAGTTTTTCCCTCGAATATCAGTGACTGTTCATTGTCTTCTTCATTCTCTCACTAAAAACACTTCGTTTCTCACTGAAAAAGTTTCCATTTTCTTCATCATGTCTTCATCAAACACCAAGAAAAAGGTATGGTTTTTCTTCCTTTACTTTATTCTTTTTGTTTTGATGTTCAGATTCTTGTTTTCTATTAGTTGCATTTGTGTATTACACTACATTGTGTTCTGACATGGGTTTGTCCAAAATGTTGGATTTGGTTGTTTGTTGAGTGTTTTTCTCTTGTTAATGAGTTAACTAAGTATCTTGTTAATGCATATTATTGCTTGTTTTTGTTCTAAGCATGGTCTTTGATAGCATCATTTCTCATTGGACATATGGGTTTTGGAGGTTTTCTATGGGTTTCTCTGAATGTGGATTGTGAGTTGTTCAGTTTTCATGAGTGTTGTTTGCATTAGCATTGTGTTATGCTGCATTGGGGTGTTCATGCTCACTTCTTTCTCAACATATCATGTTCCTATGTCTATTGATTCTTTCCGAGTACAGTTCTTTGCAAATGCCTTATAACTGAAACTAATCAATCTAATGGTTGCCTCTTGTGGTATTGTATTTGGTTTGTTTCTGTGTGTCTTCTGTGTTGCAGTTGACCCGTTATTCATCCAGAGGCAAAGGCATTGCAATTGATGATTCGTCAACTCCTGTTGCCAAACAGACACGATTATCGTCTAAGGCTTATAGAGACTCAACCATTGAGAGATTCAGGACTCCCACTGACTTAAAGACATACACGGACATCTTCAAAGAGTCCTCTCCCATTGTGGAGCGAGCTGTCAAGTTTGATACCCTTGGAGATACTTTTAACCCTAATATCTTTAAAGACAGAGATTGGGCTGACCTTTTTGGAAACTTTGAGGACCCAATTGGAGAACTAGTCAAGGAATTCTACTCCAATGCCAGATTTACAGGTGTAGAGTTAAAATGCTGGGTTCGAGGAACAGAGTTCATCCTAAATGCAGATTACATTGCTAAGGTACTCCGCATCTCTAGACCAAGTAATGTGGATCGAACTCCTTACGATGACAAGATGCTTCAGGCATAAGACATCCTCCAAGTTCTTGGGAATGAGCATGTGGTGGGTAGCATAGGGTCCTCAATAAGCACTGCATTGTTTTCACCAGAATTGGCAACATTGAAGCTGATCATGTTCTGCAATCTCTACCCTCTGTCGAATACTACCTTCATCAATCTTGGAAGGGCTCAATTTCTGTGTGATCTCATCACTGGTGCCCCAATTGACATCTGTGCTCATATATTCCAAATTATTGGGAAAACATCAGCTCGATCGGGAACAAGAACAATTCTTCCATTCTGCAGCCTGATTATGAAGATTGTTCTCCGTGAAGGTGTTAGTCCTTTATTTGATGAGAAATTCTTGTCTCTTCCTCGAGCTATCTCTCTGTACTCTCTCCAAGCAAGCAAGAGTCACTCCTCCAAGAAACCTAAGAGTGAACCATTTGCTCATGCTAGAGCTACTCCTGTACAGTCAACCAGCACCCCATCTATTCCTCCTGGATTCCAAATGCCCAGACAAAGTCACTTCATTGAAAGTGTATTTTAGCGGATTTCTGATTTGGAACGGCTTCTCAACTCCTTTCACGGTCAAACTCAAATGCGTCTCGGAACCATTGAGTTACAATTAGATAACATCCAACGGAAGCTCGAAGAAAGCCTTTAGCTATTCGTGTCAAAAAGGGGGAGAGCAGCTTAAGGGGGAGAAAGAGCTTAATCTTGAAAAGGAGGGTGCATACTGAAAGGGGGAGTGGTTTTATAGTTGCTTAGTTGCTGTTTAGTTTTTGTTTTATACTTGCCATATAGTTTTATACTTTTGGAAAACTACTTGTGGTATTTTTGGAAAACTTGTGATACACTTATTTTATACTTTTGACTCACAACTTTTGGATGGCTGTGAAACTATGGAAATTACTTATATATAATGATGCTATTCAGTTGTTTTAGCATTATCTTTATATGCTGTTTTGTACCCATTGTTGCTTTTGTAAGTTTTGAGGGTTGTTTCATGCACTTATGCACTGTTTGTAGGCTTTTATGGTTTCTGTCATGTATTTGCAATTCTTTGCTTATGCAGCCTTTGTGCATTGTGCTTTTGGTACTTGTTAATGCCTTGCATTATCTTAAGTACAACACTCTTGTGCCCTTTTAGGATTGTTCCTAGATGCATATATGTTTGTATGCATTGGTTGAGTGTTGGACTTGCAAATGATACTCTTCAATTAAGCTTATCACTTTGCATGTCCGGATGTTCATTCCTTGTGTGAATGAACATAGTAATCACTTTTGCTTAAGTGACTACTGCTGTTGATCTTGCCATGAATTATTGCTTTTATGCCTATGTTCATTTTTGCTTGATCATGCTTATTTTGCTCCATATGCATATTAAGTTTTCTGCATACAATGATATTACTATGTTATTGTATTTCAGGAGTTACTTATTCATATGTTCAAGAGCTTTATAGAATCTAGAGTTAGGTGTGAGTGAGTTTTGTTCAACTGTTCCCAACTCACGTTTTAAGTCTAGAGTCTATTGTAGGGTTTTGTCACGGAATAGCCAAAGGAGGAGATTGTAAGGTTGAATTTTATCAACCATCTAATTGGTTTTATTCTGTAACCAATTTGCTTGTAATTTAACACTTAGTAACCCTGTATTTAGGTGGGAAAATTGTAAGGGTAGTGTGTGAGAAGATGTGAAGAAAAGCTCAAGAGTGTGCAAGAAAAACAGAGCTTCGCAGCTAGGACTCGCGGGTGGATTGCGACTGGCCAGCCGCCAAACGCAGGCACATGAGCTGCACACTGGGAAGCTGAAGGGTCGTGCCAGCTGTCACGTTACAGGACAAAAGTCCCAGGCTGGCCAAGCCGTTACGTCGTGACTGAAACTCGCGACTTGGACAAGCCGCAAGACCAAGCTGCCAATTTGCCATGTTTGGCAAAAACTAACGTTTTGCATTCCCTTCTCACCCTATTATAAATACACCCTTATACCCACCATATTGTGAGAGCTTCCAGAGAGAATTTTGTGAGAGAAACCCTAGAGAAATACAAGATTGATTCATCCCCAATCTTTACCTTAGAGACTCTACAAATTCCTCTACTCTCTTCCTCTCCATTGTCACATCCTTTAGAGGCTTTTAGCAAATCCTTATCTCACCACACCCACGTCTGTGAAAAGGCTTATTTGGTACTGTTGGGAAGCAGTTAAGAAGGAACCAATTTACATTGGTTGATGCTATGGTCTAGTAGCGAAATCTGGTAAGCTAAAGAAGAAATAGGTTCGGCGCAACCTCGTTGGAGCAAGAAGCTTGGAGGGCTTAGGTACTTAGATAAATTAGGCTTGGAGGGTCTTCTGCTGTTCATGTATCCCAACTATATTCTTTAGTGGATATTTGACCGCTTGGAGGGCAGCAGAGAGGTTTTACACTGAGAGTTTCGGTTTCCTCTTCGATAACACATCGTGTGTTGTCCGTGTGTTTGCATCTTCCTTCCCTTTATCTTTGCCTTATATTTACTGCTGTCGATGTGTTTATATTTGGCTTAGATCGTTATCAATTCTGTTATAAGCTTGTTATCATATTCCGCACATTAACTGTTTGATATATAGCTTGAATTGGTAATTTTATATTTGGGGTCCAAACGTTCAAAGGTATTATATACCCATTTTGAACTTTCAGGTACAATTAAGTAGCCCAATAATTTTGTATTAAAAGCAAGTCAAAAACATGTTGGACTCAAATAAAAGAACAAATTTTAACCCTAAAAAAAAAATATATTCATTTTAACCCACTTGTTTATATATTTTACAATATATACGATTCTACAATATATATTTACGATACAGAACTTTTTATACACGAAACGATATGAATCGTACAATATATATATCGATACTAACAACTATGCTAGGGATAAACAAAATATAACAAAAAAAATTGGAGAAATTTTTTTATGGTTTAGACTTATTGTCAAAATTACAAGTTATCAAAGAACTTTTACAAATAGAGAAAAACACTCTATTGAAAAAAGAGTAGAATAATTCTTTTCAAAAGGTATATATTGCTTATAGAATTTCATTGATGTATAGTACCTATTACAGGTGCTATAGAAAAATAAATTTTTTTAAATTAAAATTGATAAAATTTTATATAAGAATTATTATGTCACAAAAAAGACTAATAAATTAACTATGTTATTAATCGAAAAAAAAAGTTTAATCTATAATGAGTGTATATTCATGACTGGACGAAATTTGTCCCTGCATTATTACACATTCATATAATAAATTCTAACTTGGCAAGAAACCAAAAAAAAAAAAAAAAAAAAAAGTAGACCTATATACGTGGGCTCTTTGTTTTCTTATCATATCCATTGATGAATCCACCAATTTCAACTGCACCTGGACCTACTTATTAATTGTTGGAAGCTATTGCCATTCTGTTGAATCAGAAACAGTTGAAGTGTTCTGTGGGCAAAGACTTGGTGCAACATCGAGATGGACAGGTCTTCGCGGTCTTGTCATTTTGCTTTGCTTAGCCACCGTAAGTTACGCCGACAAAGACTAGAAATAGCTTGAAGATCACTTGAAGTTGAAGCAATGTTAGGAAGACTAAGAAGAAGTCCTTGCACTGGTCAATCACGAGTGCGGAATTTTGGTATTGAAAATGTAGCACCATTAATAACAAGGAGTAAAAGGCAAGCAAAAATTCCCATTTAAAAAAAAAAAAAAAGAAAAAAATTTCAAGCAAGGATTATGTTACACACAATTTGTTAATGTTACACAATTTAAAAAATGTTTTGTTGGATGCTTTTTTCTTATTTTATGCCATATCCAACTGTGGATTACGTAATTACATTATATCTTTTATATTCTTTATATACTTACAAAATATCAGAGATTTTCAAAAATTAATAACTATCTCATGTTTCAAATGAAAAAATATCAATTTGTCACATTAATATTGTAAAAGAAAAAAATGAAAATTTTTATGTCTATAGACATTGCCTAGACTTATGATGTGGTTGTAAATCTGCATATAAACTTTATAAAGTCAAAGCTAAAAAAATTTAATAAGATTCTCAATTTTGCGCCATATGACCATTTAAATATATATATATATATATATTTTTTTTAATCAAGTAAGTTATTAGGTTCAAAATTCAAAGAGATTATCCATAATTTTGGTCCACATTCCCTAGAAACAAATTCTCTCTCTCTCTCTCTCTCTCTCGTGCCCATTGATCTCTAAAGGGAATTTTTTTTTTTTTTTAAACCTTTTTCATGCTAGGTTTGACTTACCTCCAGTACTTTTTTAATTAGACATCTTTTGTTATTTTAAATATGCAAAGGTTGTCCATCTTCCCATCTAATACAAATACCTAATATTTATCCATCTCTTACCTCTTTCAAGTGCCAAAGGTCTCCAAAACACTACATCTCTACTCCATTTTAAATTATAACACATTACTATTACAGGGGCGGAGCCAAGGGAGGTCGAGGGGGGGTAGTCACCCCCCCCCCCCCCCCACCCCGACCTGCCCCAAAAATACCTTTAGTTATTTTGTTATTTTCCAAATATTTGTTGGTTATATTAATTACTTTCCAGTTATATTTGTAGATGAACTTGTGTTTTGTTGTACTTGACGTTTATTACTGTTAAGCATTTTAACTATATATTTCAATCATTGGACTTGATCAGGTAAACTCACAAAATAGTCAATCAACCTTTTTCATTTAGTAACTTGCCTTTTAAATTGACCTACATGTTAAAATGATCAATATATTTATCATCTACCTATTGTTTTAAAGGGAGGGGTAAATTGCCTTTCATGTTAGGAGCAATGCTCTGTTTCTTGGTCTAAAAACAGAGTGTTTTTTAAGCCAATCAAAACGTTTTTTTCTCATATCACTTCATTTCTTAATTAAGTCCTTTTTTAATTAAAATAATCTTCTACTAAATCAAGTTTAAAATTTCTCACTACTTCAGCTTCAAGCAGCAGGTCTATAGCCGATGCCCCAATGAGTCATTATACAAACGTTTTAAATATATTGTTATAGTTTTGACACTTTTATATTGAGTTAATCTCACAGTTTATTTTGAGTTCATTGATTAATCTCTTGAATTGTAGATAAATACATTGATTAATCTCTTCAATTAATTTTTATTTAATATGAATTGATTATCTTTATTTATTTATTATATAGTTATTTATATATTTTTATTAATACAAACTAATATTTTTTAGATTAATTTTGTTTTCAATCATAACCTTCCCCCCCCCCCCCCCCCAAAAACTAAAATCTTGGCTTCATCACTGCTATTGCAAAATACTAAATCTCTACTTCATTTTAAATTATAACACATTACTAGTGCTAATAGAATAAGATAGCCCCCGAAAACCCAAAACATGACTCATTACCACACAAAAAAAATAATAATAATAACTAAGCTACTTTAATTCGACACACTTTATTTATATTTTTTTTTTCTCCTTAGGAAAATAATATTAATAACATTTAACTAATTTTGTGATTGCAAGAGTTACATGCTAGTAAGCTATAAAGTATAAAGTACATCTACACCTAAGTAGAGGTGTGCAGTCAACCCGCCAACCCGCTAACTGACCCAATCGTTTTTAGGGCTTTGTGGGTTAGGTTGGATTACAAAATTTTTTTATGGCGGGTCAGGTTGGGTTCGGGTCATAAAATTCCAAACTCACCAAACCCAACCCAACCCACCCATATAATTAATATATATTTAAAATATATTATATAATAAATAATTTTTTTTAAAATAATCAGCTCTTCCTAACTTATATAAAAGCCAATTAGTTCACACAAACCCTAGTAAATTACTATTATTGTTTAGTCATTAGTATTGTTTGTCTTTAAGGAGTTACATCGATACTAATCTTTCGGTTTTTTTTTAATAAATTTAAATTTATATATATATTTTTTTGTGCATAATTTACTATGAATAGTAATAAAAAAAAATTGTCCAACCCATGGATTCAACCCGATCCAACCCGACCCATGTGGGTTGGGTTGGGTTGGACTTATGTAATGGGTTGGGTTGGGTTTGGTTGAATTTTTTTTAACCCACCATGGAGAGTTGGGTCAAAAAATCTCCTTAACTCAACCCAACCCGACCCATGCACACCCCTACTTCTAAGTTGGGGATGACTTTTAAATTGGTCTCATAACTACAAAAATTTGCCATTTACATTCTCAAGTAGGACATTGATGTCAAATATACTCTTTCCATCATGCTTGGACACAAATTCACTTTTAATCCACCTAAAAAAAACATTATTTTTATCCATAAATAAATAAAACATAAAAAGATAGAAAATAATTACAAAAAATACATTAGAGAAAAAGAGAGAGAGAGAGAGAGAGAGAGAGAGAGTTCCTCCCTCAATACAGACGATTATTAATGGTTTCACTTCCTAATGACACCCACATCAACATTCAACAATATACATCCAACCTAAAGACCACGCACATCCCAAGTTCATCGCATCTCTAGTCAAAACATTTCAACATATATACCCAATCAAAATAACTTCTTCTTCTTCTTTTTTCCTTTTTTTTTTTTTTTTTTTTTTTTTTTGTAATTTGATACTTACAATAAGAGAGAGGAGATTTGAATCTTAGATTTTGACACACTAGGAATATTAACCAGTTGAATTATAAGACTCTTAATAAGACTCTTAATAAATAACATTCATTTAGTATTAACAAACTATAAACACACAAAAAAAAAATACAAAATAATTATTTCTTAATAGATTACAATGCATTTATTGTTGCTCAAATTAATTACTTTGCTAGGTAAAAAATAATACAAGAAAATAAAAAATTCAAAGTCAATTGTACTTAAGATTAAGATTATTGTTAAGATTAATTATTTTTACTAAATTAATTATTTATGTCTAGTAATGTTCTGTCTTTTTTTTTTTTTTTTATTATGTCTAGTAATGTTCTGTCTTTTTAATATAAAGATGATACCCAAAAAACAAATGCTCAAGTAACTTTATTAAATATTCAGCAAGTCACCGACCATTGATAAAGGCAATCAATAAAATGCTCAACCAACCATAAGCAATTAGTAATTACCCAACTTTATTTAAATATTGATCTCAAAACTTTATCTAAATATTATATTCTACACTTTAGTTACTTTATTCATTCTCCTCAAAAAAACTAAAGTGACCGGATCGGTTCCAATTAAGGTTTTTTTTGTTTTGAAATTTTGGAAAAATATTTTGACTAAATGAATATGATGGGTTTTGGTAAATGTTTGGTCTTACGTACGCTGTTCATTTAATTTTTGTTAATGGATTGTTGTTATTGGGCCTTTTTTTGGGTTTGGTTTTAAGGAGGCGAAGGATAATATCAGGGGAGGCCATCAACTTTATTGGGCCAAATTCTAAAATAGGCCTACAGAGTAAAAGGGGTATTTATAAAGCTAACGGGCCACGGTCCCACTGTAGCTCTGTCGTTGTCGGGTGCTAAACTTATTTCTGTAAGTTCGTTTTGAGATCTGTTTATTTTGTTGAAATTGAAAACTTTTTACTGAAAGTACTATAAATAAATGTAAAAGTAAAATAGTATAGTGAGACTCATAAATAGTATTAAAAAGTGCAGTGAGACCTATGAATAATAGAAAAAATAAGCTGAATAGTAAAATAAGTTGGTAAAAATATTCTTTGTCATATGGACACTATGTTTGGAAAAAATACGAATCAAAGAATAGCTCCCACAATACCAAATAAAATCCATCTATTTTGCCACACCTAAATCTGTTGCCTCATCCCTCAAATTCAACTATAAACCTTTTCACTCTTCTCATATTAATGTAGGATGCGAACATGACAAGAAGCAGAACATGATAAGAACCTACAGGTTCTATCAAGAAGAAGAAGAAAAAAGAAAAAGAAAAAAAAAAGAGAGAGAGATCAAGAATGGAATTGTCTTGTTACTTTCTGGATGATGTTACAATCTTTATAGCTCCCCAATATATACATTACAATATGATACAATCAATACCTACACCAACTAACTTCCTAACAGCTCATCTAAGTGCTTTTCCCAATACCTATCAATACACCCCCCACCCCCCGCCCCCCCCCCCCCCAAAAAAAAATAAAAATAAAAAAAACCTTGCCCACAAGGTGAGGGAATTGATACTACAAGTTATAGAGAGACTCCCAGGTAGCATGGTCCTGATCTTGACCTTGCTACTGGACTAAGACATCAGTAATAAGTCTGTTTTTGAGCTGTTTAGACCTATGTTGTAAGATAGCAATAGGTTCTGGTTGCAAGAAACTTGTAAAATTCACTGGAGGAAGAGTAGGAATAGGTGTGATTTGGGCACCATGCTTCTTCTTAAGACAAGAAACATCAAAGATAGGATGGAGAAGACAATCAAAAGAAAGAGCTAACTTGTAAGCAACTGGACCAAGCTTTTGCAAAATCTAAAAAGGACCAAAAAATCTAGGAGAAAACTTATTGAACCCTTTGGGCCTCAAGGAAAGCTGCATATAGGGCTGGATTCTCAAATAAACCCACTCCAAATTGAAACTCATACCCAATGTTTTGTCGTTGGAAGAAGTGGCCTATGTCCGGCCAAAAACAAAAGGAACTCATTTGCCGTTTCTCTTTTACCCGTAATTTTATATAATTATACTACATACACAATTTTTATGAACATTCCTAATATTAATTTGATTTTCAGTGAATCTATCTTTACTCATGAGGGTTGATATTATTGCGTAATTTTATCAAAAAGTAAATTTGCAACTGTGCATTTAATAAATCAAGTTTTGTTACTCCACACTTTACAATTTATTTTATTATAGTTATATTATAATTTTTATTTTAGATGGTGTTTCTTTTATTTTTGCTTATTTTTTATTTATTAAAGTCTACCAAAACATATGAATATGGATATGAAAATTTTAGAAAAAATAAAGGAGAAATAATAATAATTAAATCAATAGCAATAAGTCCTTTTTAAAGAGGCACATTTATGGAACATCTCATTGAATCTCGAAAAGATCTATCAGAGAAATTTGTTACTATCAAATTAGCAATAACCAAAATATAACCAAAAATATTAGAGGAAATTTTAAATGGTTTACATTTATTGTCAAAACTACAAGTTATAAAAGAGCTTTTACGAACATAGGGAAACACTCTATTGATGAAGTTAAGCATCACACTTAAAACAATTTAATCTATGATAAGGTTTTAATTTTTTTAATTTTTTTATCTAAGATAAAAATCTTATTCTAGCCTAATTTAAGTGCATGTGTGTAAAACTTTCACATGAAGACTTAAACTCTAACCCTTACTCCTCTCACCTTACAAAAATTTATACATATAGAATGATTGTCATGCTTAATTTTCGCAGTGATGAATTTATAATAAATGTGTATGCAATGGATAAAATTTATCCCCACATCATACGTTCATATAATCAATTCCAACTTTGCAGAAACCAAAAACCAATAAGACTAGAAAATAAAAATTGCTTGAACCAATCTTAGGATGACTAAAAAGTCAGGTTTGGTTAGCTTGCACTAGCCAATCACAGTGTGGAATTTTGGTTTTGAAAACAAAGCACCATCATAAACAAGGACTTCAATACAGAACCCAGAAAGGCTCTCAACTCTCAAGCCGAACCCAGGCCCAGGTCCTTTATCTCTGGGCCTGAACTTGACCAGTGCATTAATTGGAGGTGGACCTAACTGAACAATACTACAGTGTCTGAAATTGTCTAACCGAGTCTTAATCATGGTTGACAATGACTTGATTTACAGCTCTTTCCTGCAGTTAAAATTAGCAGCATTGATTACAAGACTTTTTGCAAAATGTAGATTTTCAATAACAAGACATTTAGAAATTTCAGTTCCTTAGTCAAATGACCCACAAAATGAGAAACTTCCTCCCTGTGTTTGTAATTCCAGCATAGTAACAAGAATTTCTTTCCAAAAATAATTCTCTGACGACTCAAATCTCTAGCAAACAACAAAGCCATCATGTAAACTGCTAATCAACACCTTTTTGGGGACCCCAAACCCTCTCAACCCAACCCAAATTCTTTATTTCTCATTTATTAGTTATTACTAACAATAAATAAAATATAACAAAAATATTAGATTAATATATATATATATATATATTTTTGGTTTTCATTTATTGTCAAAACTACAAGTTATAAAAGAGATTTTACAAATAGAGGAAAACATTTTATTGATGAAGTTATAATAATAAAATAAAAAAGAGTAGATTAATTCTTTTCCAAATATATTTATTGCTTATAGAATTTTATTGATAATATAGTACTATTTAAGCAAAAAAAAAAAAAATTCAAAATTAAAATTGATAAAATCTTACCTATGATTTATTATGTCACAAAAAAGACTAATAAATTGACAATATTACCAACTGAAAAAAAAAAAAATACTAACAAAATTTGAATACAAACACTTCATTTTGGCGTACAGTTACAAGCTCAAGTGCCAAACCATAGTCATTCAATCTATTGGCACTCCTCTCGTTCCTTCTCATGCCATTTAAAATTATAGTGCCTCTTAACACTACATTAGATCGGCATTGCCCATACCCAAAATTGATCTAGCCAGACTAGCCATGGAATAAACACACCTAAAGAAGCATTATCCAGTTTGATTTCTATTTGTACCTTCTTTTTATTTTGTTTTATTTTAATAATCTAATAGTTAGGAATGTGAATTTAAATCCAAAAACGTCTTCATTGAAATAAACCTAAAAGTTGAGTTATAAGACTATTAGCTTATTCTTTATGTATGTTTTTTGTCGTATTCTTTATTGATTTTTCCTACAACTTTCTATTTTACCATTTATTAATTCTCTTCTATGGTTAAATTTATGCATCAAGCTTAAAACAGTTAAATCTATAATGAGTGTGTATACGAAATTTGTCCCCAAATCATAATTAATTCAAAGTTTGGCAGGAAACCAAAAAAAGAAAAAAAAGGGACTCACGTGAGAAATTTGTTTTCCACAATCTATTGAATCCACCATTTTCAAATGCGCCTAAACTATTATTGGAAAATATTGCAAGTGAAGTCTTACGAATCAGAAAACAGTTGAAGTTTTCAGTGGCCAAAGACTAGAAAATAGAAATGGCTTGAACCAATGTTAAGAATGACGAAAAAGTCAGGTTTGGTTAGCTTGCACTAGTTCACATCAAATAGCACCACTAATAATTTTTTTTTTTTTAACAATTAGCACCACTAATAATAATGACAAAGACTAAAACTCAAATTCCTTTTATGTTTTTGATGAACACAAATTCCATTGATGTATATGTTTTTTAACAGAAAGTTATTTTGTTAAGCATACATTCCTCTCTCTATTTACGCTATTGAAATTATTCTAGATAGTTTTATGTTTAAAGAGATCCACACGTGGACAGACATTATTATAATTTACAAAGATTGTAAATGCCAGCTTCAATACATATACAGTTTCAGACTGATCTTCTTCTTAAAAAAAAATTGTTCTCTGTTTTCAAAATAACATTGAATAATAAATAGGCGAAAATGCACTTTTGGTCCCTACATTTTGGGTCTATTCACAATTTGGTCCATAAATTGATTTAGCTCCTAGGTCAGTCCCTGATTTTCAAAATTCGTTTTTAAAATAGTCCCTGCCGTCAATCCAGTGACAGAAAATGCTAAGGTGGCAAACGGAGGTCCTAGCTGTCAAACCCATTTATTAAAATAATAATTAAAAAGCCACATGACACTGCCACCTCATCCCATGTCAGCAATTTAATAAATAAAATAAGCCACGTCAAAAAATTAATCAATTAAAAACACATTCTAGCACTAAAATAAATCAAAAATCATATTTTTTTTTTTTTTTGAAAAAGAGAGCTTTACATTAAAATTAAAACAGATATAAAAACTGGAATTTATTTTTCATAAATCGATCAATGAAATTAAAATTATAATGCATAGATAAATAAAAAATTAAAAAATATGAAAACAAACGGATCAAGAGGCTTACTTTAGTTTTCATGGTATTGCTGAAGAAACTCTAGCTAGAGAGAGAGAGAGAGAGAGAGAGAGAGAGGATCTTGAGGATGTGGATCTCGGCGTTGAGGAGACGAGATGCACGAATGATGTCCTCGGTGTTGGAGACGAGATGCACGAATGATGTCCTTGGTGTTGCCATCCTTGAATCTTCGAAGCTCGGATCTTCAACCATCGCTATTGATCATCCTCGAAGCTCGGATCTTCAACCATCGCTATTGATCATCCTCGAAGCTCGAATCTTCAGCCATCATTGTTGCAATCAGCAGGTTACTCTCTCTCCCTCTCTCTTGTTTGATCGGCGATGGTGGTAGTCGGTTTGATTGGGTTTTTATGGGTTTTCGTTGGGGTGGGTTGTGGCCATGGAGATCGGTGTGGCCGTGGAAATTGGTGTGGCCATGGGTCTTGGATTGTTGGTTTTGGATTGGTGTTTACAGGTTTCGTTGGAGGTGGCTGGGTTTTTTTTGGGTTTCCGTGGGGGTGGGTGGTTTGTAATGGAGGTGGAGATCGGTGTGGCCGTGGAGATCGGTTTGGCTGTGAGGAAGATGGGTTTCTGCCATGAAGAATAGGGAAGAACAAGAAAAGGTATGTTTATTGGGTTTTTTGTGTTTGTTTCCCAAGAAAATTTATAGGTTTATGGGTTTGTTGGAGATTGGTTTGTTTACTGGGTTTATGGGTTTGATTTGCTGGAGAATTCGGTGTTGATTGTGTTAGAATTTGGGGAAGAACATGAAGAATTCAATGGTCTTGATTTGTAGTAGATCTTACGGTGTTAGGTTTGATGATCTCTGAGGTGTTGAATTTGGGTTTTTTCTTGTTGTTGTCATTTATGTCCTAGTGATCTGGGTTTGAGTTGTTGGTTTCTGGGTTTGTGTTCTTGTGGCAGGTTTGAGTTCTTGTTGCTGGGTTTGATGAACACGAAGAACAAGTTGAAGAACATAAAGAACCTGAAGAATTTTTTTTTTAATTAAATATATATGATTTTTGATTTATTTTAGTGCTGAAATGTGTTTTTAATTGATTAATTTTCTGACGTGGCTTATTTTATTTATTAAATTGCTGACATGGGATGAGGTGGCAGTGTCATGTGGCTTTTTAATTATTATTTTAATAAATGGGTTTGACAGTTAGGACCTCCGTTTGCCACCTCAGCATATTATGTCACTGAGTTGACGGCAGGGACTATTTTAAAAACGAATTTTGAAAATTAGGGACTGACCTAGAAGCTAAATCAATTTAGGGACCAAATTGTGAATAGGCCCAAAATGTAGGGACCAAAAGTGCATTTTCGCCTAATAAATAATAGGAGTAGAGTATCGATATTGATTAGAGCTGAGCAAAGACCTAGAAAACCTAACTCAATCACCCTGCCCAACCTGACCAAATGGTCTCGAGCGGCACTACAAAAAAAACAACCTATTACGGCGGGCCAAAAAGCGCCGCTAAAGCCCCAAAAAGCGCCGCTAAAGGTACATTTGACCTTTAGCGGCGGGTGCTATTGCGGCGGTTCTTCCCGCCACCGTTGCGGTGCCACTATAGATCTATTGCAGTGGTAAAAAAAAGCGCCGCTATAGATACACCTTTTAGCGGCGGTTTTGGTTTATTGCGGCGGGTATAAAACCGCCGCCATACGACGTTCAAATTTATGTAAATTGACATTTAGCGGCGGGTGCGGGCATAAAACCGCCGCCATACGACGTTCAAATTTATGTAAATTGACATTTAGCAGCGGGCATAACCCGCCGCTAAATGTCATTTGATTAAACCAGGCTAATTGCACTTTTAGCGGCAGGTAAGAACGCCGCTATATGTGCGTATCTTTAGCGGCGTGTCGACCTGCCGCTCTATGTTTGAACCTATAGTGGCAGGCAATAAGCGCCGCAATAGGGTTTTATTTAATCAGAAAATGTAAACCTATTGCGGCGCTTTTTGACCGCCGCTATAGGTTTTTTTTTTTTTTTTTTTTTTTTTTTTTTTTTTTTTTTTTTTTTTTTCCAGCGGGCTTTAAAAACCACTGTTTTTCCCGAATATATTGCTCAAACCTGTTACAAATATATTGTTCAAACCTATTTAAAACCTGTAATAATTTTAGCTCTACTAACACAATACCACAAACGTAATTAATTAACAACACTACAAAATGTCTCCAAACTAACGTAATATTAACATAGAAATATATTATCAAATACATAATGTTGTCTATAACCACTATCATAAGATTAACAAAAAAAGATGTGGTATGGCTGTTTAGGTTGGATCCGGGTTAAACTGATGGGTTTCCTTTGGATTTCAAGTCAGTCTCGGGTTTAGCCAACTTTAACCGACCCACCCAACCTAAGAGAGGGGGTGAAAAAAATCACTAATTAGATTCGTCAATCTGAAAATTTTACAATTTATGACAGAGACTTTTAACCTTCATGAAGAATGATATTTTCCATGATTGCAAATTGACTAGGTCGATATATAAGAGCTTGACTTCTATATTAATAATGTAATAATATCTATTTATTTTCCTCAATTTTTTTAATACATTTTTTATGTATTTTTTTTTACTCCATATTTGTATTTAAATTCTCAAATAAAAAATTTATAAAATATTTTTACATATAAACTATAAAAACTTGTATTTAAAGGAAAATAACACACCTTGTATTATTAGGGGTGTACCATTATTAGGATTGAGTACGAGCTGAGTTGGATCATGTCCGGACTTGACCCACAACCATACCCAATAGATATGACCCGAAATCCCTCTCATCCAAATTCACACGTCCAAGTCGGGTTAGGTAAATCAGGTTTCGAGTTAGGTCTCTCTCTCTCTCTCTCACACACACACACACACACACACACAGACGTACAAAATAAAAATTGACAAAGTTTATCTACAAAATTGATTGCAACCTTAGACTACAACCTTACTCAATATTTTTTTTATTGGAGGTGAATTTTGACAAATTTACCATTGGATTAAATTTTCTTCTTGTTTGATATTTTTATTAAAAAATATCATATTTATTTTAATACTCATTTATGTGAATTGAGAAAATCAATTCCTAATATCAAATATGTTGATTGCTAAATTTTGAAATTCAAAATTTGAATAACTATTGTTAATGGTTTTTTAATTAGGAAATTTCTGAACATTAATGTGATATTAATACCATCAGTGCCAGCATATTTGGTTTTATTGTTCCATTCTAAACGTTTTGAATTCAAACATTCTTATTTGAATATGACATAGTAACGTCATATATGGAAGATTTTTCAGCATTTAAATGTACAGGTATTGCTGAATTGTTTTATGTTATAATAAGTTACTATATATACACAAGTGTTTACTATTTGGTTTAATGGAAAGCCAAAAAAGATAGCCATATTTATGTATATTCTGAAATTGTCTTAAATGGATTGGCATTCAATTTTCAGCCACTTTATGGGCTATTAATTTTCAATAGCATTATGACTCCATTCAATTGCTTTCAATGTATAGATTTTGGCAAAGACAAGTTCATATCCGGTTTTTATATTATATATATATATATATATAGAGAGAGAGAGAGAGAGAGAGAGAGAGAGAGAGAGAGAGAGAGAGAGAACTATTGATTCTATATTGATTTCAATAACTTTATGACCATTTAAATGTTATCAAACGTTTTGATTCTTTGACCAAGGACAAGTTACATGTCCGACTCTATATATATGAAAAGAAATAAAAGTTTCAAACAACACATTATTTTGAATTACAAAAGCTACAGACTTTCAAAAACAATTTTTATTATTGTTCTAGACACTTACCATCTATTGCTTCTTACTATTCACAAAAATATTTTATCTTTTACTAAGGCCTCGTTTGGGAGAAGAGAATGGAAATAAATGAAAAGAATAGTTTTAAAATATTTTTTCCTTCCTTTGTTTGGGAGTTTTAATGGAGAGATTGGAAAGCTCATTTCCTTTTTTGGGAGTTTAAGTGGGAGAGAATGGAATGGGTAGGAGGGAACACTCATTTCTCTTTATTCTCTTAAAACTTCAAATTTTCATTCCTCCAAAAATTGGGAGGAATGGGAGGGAATGAAATTAGATTTAATATTTTTTTACTAAAACTCCCAAAATACCCCTACATATTCAACTCTTTATTTTAAAATAGGGTTCTAATAGTAATATTCTAATAAAATGATTCTATTCCATTCCCTCTATGTTGCTCCCAAACAAGATTACTTACGTTTCATTCATTTCAATTCCTTTATTTTAAAACATCCAATCAAGGTTACTTAATTCCATTTTATTCCATTTCCTTATGAACTACCAAACAAAGCCTATATTTTTTAGGAAAAGAAAGTACTATAGAGAGTTTATATCCTGCGAGCAATGTATGCTCGCAAGGATAATCAGCAAAGGTGGCTGGGCTGTTGTATCCTAGGGACAACATGCAGAAATATTTTGTCTAACTACATTGGATATACCGTAGATGACACGATTTGTCTCAAGACAGTGATTTGGTCCACGCCTCATCTCTGCCACCTATATTGGTAAAACCATATTGTGTAATTTACAAGGAAAAGTCAAGTAATATTTCTCCTTTATTTCCAACAATTTAGACAAATCAATATGGAGAACACAAAATCATCCTTGGAAAATGGTAATGTTATGTCTAATTCCTCTGGAGCGGGTGATCTTAATAAGTCATTCTGCTTCCACGGTGTTAACTTTAAGAGGTGGAGACAAAAGACTTTATTTTATCTTACTTTTTTGAATGTGGCTTATGTGTTGACTGAGAAAAAACCAAAGAAAAAGAAATCTGAACAATTAACTAAAGAAGAACTTTCTCAACATGAAAAAGATTTTAAGAAATGGGATAAGGATCATCTTTACTGTAGAAATTATTTACTTAATTGTCTTTCTGATGATTTGTATGATTATTATGATCAAGCTTACAAATCAGCCAAAAAGATATGGAAGGCATTGAATCAAAAATATGATACAGAGGAAGCTGGATCCAAGAAATATGCATGTAGTCGATTTTTCAAGTTTCAGATGGTTGAAGGCAAGTCCGTGGTGGAACAATCCAATGAACTCCAAATGATTTCACAAGATGTTTGGTCTGAAGGCATTCGAGTAGATGAACAAATGCAAGTTTCAGTCATCATTGACAAACTACCTGAGGCTTGGAAGGAGTTTGCCAAAGTTTTGAGACACAAGCAAAAGGAACTCTCCATTAAATCTCTTATCACCCGTTTGAGAGTGGAGGAAGAGGCAAGGAACCAAGACAAAGCTGTGGAACTCCATTGAGCAAGTGGTTCGAAGGTAAATTTTATTTCTTCAAATGAAAACATGCCAAAAGCCCATGCAAAAAGTAATGACTATGTAAGGCCTAAGAAGAGAAATTTCAAATGTAGGCCAAATGGAAATCAGCATCAACATAAGACCCACTCTAATCAATGAAAGAACCAAGCACACCATCATAAGCATGCTCCAAATAATAGCAGCCACACTAATAATAGCAATTATGCATGTTTTGTATGTGGAAAGCCTGGATATTCGACTAGAAATTGTTGTTTTCAAAAACATAGGCCTATGGCTCAAGCCAATGTCATTGAAGAGCCTCTTGTGGCTATGGTTACCGAGATTAATATTCTCGAAGGCTTAGGAGGGTGGTGGATTGATTCTGGGGCAACTAGACATATTTGCTATGATAAAACTTGGTTCAAGACCTACACCATCTTGGATGAGAAAAAGAAAATTATGCTTGGTGAGTCTCATACCATTGAAGTTGTGGGTATTAGAGAGGTGCTTCTCAAATTTACTTTTGGGAGAGAAGTCACTCTTAAAGATGTCTTTCATATTCCTGACATTAGAAAGAATCTAGTTTCTAGTTTTTTGTTGCATAAGGCTAGTTTCAAACAAGTCTTTGAAGCTGATCAATATATACTCTCTAAAAAGGGCATGTTTGTTGGCAAAGGCTATGCTTGTGATGACATGTTTAAACTTAATATTGAGATGAATGAAAATTCAAGTTTTGCTTATATTGTTTCTTGTGTGAATGTTTGGCATGGTAGATTATGTCATATTAATAATAAATATATGAAAAATATGAGTGGTCTAGGTTTAATTCCTAAACTTGAAAATCAACTTGAAAAATGTGAAATTTGTAGAATGACTAAAATTACTAGAAAGCCTCATAAATCAATTGAAAGAAATATTGAATTACTAGAACTTATCCATAGTAATATTTGTGAATTTGAAGGACATTTGACACGTGAAGGTAACTAGTACTTTATAACCTTTATAGATGATTTTTCAAAATATTCATATGTCTATCTTATGAAAAATAAAAGTGATTCTTTTGAAAAATTATCAATCTTCTTAAAAGAAGTTGAGAATACTTTTGATAAAAATGTTAAAAGGTTTAGAACTGATAGAGGAAAAGAATATAATACTCTTGGTCTTAATAATTACATTTAATCTCTTGGTGTTGTTCATGAGACTACTACCCCTTATTCTCCATCTTCAAATGGAGTAGCTGAACGTAAAAATAGGACTCATATAATTAAATTTAACTAATGCTATGCTTGTTAGTTCTAGGGCTCCTAAATATTTTTGGGGTGAAGTTGTTTTAACTGCAAATTTTGTTTTGAATAGAGTACCTCATAAAAAGACCTTTCTTTTTTTTTTTTTTAAACTCATTTTGAATTATGGAAAAAGTATAAACCAAATCTGAATTTTTTCAAAGTTTGGGGTTGCTTAGCATATGTGAGGCTACTTGACCCTAAAATGCCTAAACATAGGGTAAAGGCTTCTACATGTGTATTTTTGGGTTATTCTTTATATAGCACAACTTATAGATTTTTTTGATATTGATAATAATACAATAATTGAATCTAGAGATGCAACTTTTCATGAAAATAAATTTCCATTTAAATATAAAAATAGTGGGGGTTTTGAACAACAAGAGAAATTTGAATGTTCAACATCTAAGTCAAAAGATGTTAATGAATATGAGATTGAACCTAGGAGGAGTAAAAGACCTAGAATTGAAAAGGTTTTTGGTCCTGAATATTATGTGAATAATTTAAAAGGTGACCCTACATCTTTAGAAGAAGCTTTATCTTCTCCTGATTTAGGTTTTTGGAAAGAAGCCATCAATGATGAGATAGATTCTATTATTTCTAATAATACTTGGAAACTTGTAGATTTACCTCCAAGTTTTAAAACAATTGGATGTAAATGGGTACTTAGAAGAAAATTAAAACCTAATGGATCTATTGAAAAACTCAAAGCAAGGCTTGTAGCCAAAGGTTTTAAACAAAAAGAAGATATTGATTTTTTCGATACTTTTTTTTCCTGTTACTAAAGTTACATCTATTAGATTATTCATTGCTATAGCAGCCATTCATAATTTGATGATACATCAAATGGATGTAAAGACGACATTTCTAAATAAAGATTTAGAAGAAGAAATCTACATGAACCAACCAGAAGGTTTTACAATGCCAGGTAATGAGCACAAGGTATGTAAATTATTAAAATCTGTATATGGTTTAAAACAAGCACTTAGATAGTGGCAAGAGAAATTTGATCAATGTTTGCTTTCTAATGGTTTTAAAACAAATGAAAGTGACAAATGTATATATAATAAAACTTTTGATGATGTTCATGTTACAATTTGTTTATATGTTGATGATCTTCTAATTTTTTGTCCTAATATGGATATTATAAATGCTGCCAAAATGCTTCTTAAAAATAACTTTGATATGAAAGATTTAGGAGAAGCTAGTGTGATTCTTGGCATGAAAAGTTATAGAATTTCAAATGGCATATTTGTATATCAATCTCATTATATATATATATATATATATAATTGAAAAAACATAATTACTTTGAATGTAACCCTGCAAGTATTCCTTTTGACTCTAATGTGCATCTTTTTCCTACTAAAGATGAAAATGATATTTACAGTCAAAAGGAATATGCTAGTATTATTGGTAGTCTTAGATATGCTACTGATAGTACTAAACCTGATATTGCTAATGCCGTAGGAGTTCTAGCAAGATTTACTAGCAAACCTAATTTTGAGCATCGAAATGCCATGACTCAATTAATGAGATATTTAAAAAGAACTGTGCACTATGGTTTGCTATATCAAAGATATCCTGTTATTCTTGAAGGATATAGTGATGCTAGTTGGAACACCTTATCAGGTGATTCTTTGTCTACCACTGGCTATGTATTTACATTAAGTGGTGGAGCAATATGTTGGAAATCTAAAAAACAACAGATTATTGCTAAATCCACCATGGAGGCAAAATTAATTGCCTTATCTTTAGCTAGTGAAGAAGCGGGTTGGTTACGTGATTTATTATCTAAAATTCTCATGTGGGAGAAACCTATTTCACTTGTCTTAATTCATTGTGATAGTACTACCACTATTGGTAGAGTGTGCAATAAAAACTACAATGGTAAATCTAGATATATTAGAAGAAAACATAGTATTGTGAGATCATACATAAACAATGGTACCATAAATGTTGATTATATTAGTACAAATGATAATATTGTGAATCCATTAACTAAAGCCCTAGCTAGAGAAAAGATCTAGATAGCACCGAGGGGGATGGGACTTAAGCTCAAAGAAGAATAAACTACCTATGATGATACCCTACCTAGGGACTGGAGATCTCAAGAACTAGGTTCAAAGGGAAAAACTAATCATAGAATAGTTTGATTAACATGCACTAAATATACGTATGAGTACTAGTACTCATGTCCCTCCCTATGGTGTGTGTGCATGTATCATGTAACATTATATAGGATGAGTTTTTATTTAATAATAACAAAAAAAAAAAAACTCTTAATGTGGACTATAGCTCTTATGAGTGGGATGTTAGAGTTACAAGAACATCCTTGATAGCCACACCTAAGTGAGCATGGAAGTGAGGCCGCTTCCTTTGAGAATGGAGCTAGTTCTCTAAATAGCTCATGGATGCTGGGATTAAGCACAAGGCCATAATGTGCTAGCTTAGAAGCTCGTAGTAGAATACTAGAATATTGTGTGTGTGATGTAATGGTTTGTTTCCATACAAAAAGTTATAGTTTAAGACTTAGCTCATTATTAACTTTGGAACAATGTTGCTAAAACACTAAATGAGGGTTCAAGCCATTGGCACTCTCATTATGCATAATGTTCTACGTAACCCAGAAAAATTTTCTTATATATATATATATATATATTTACCTATTTATTTTTTATAAAAATATGTGGGGGATTGTTGGATATTTTTATAAAAAATATCATATTTATTTTAATACTCATTTATGTGAATTGAGAAAATCAATTATCCTTTAATGTCAGATACATTGGTTACTAAATTTTGAAATTCAAATATAATTCAAAATTTGAATAGCTATTGTTAATGATTTTTTTAATTAGGAAATTTCTGAACATTAACATGATATTAATACCATCATTGCCAGCATATTTGGTTTTATTACAAATATATATTTTCCATTCTAAACGTTTTGTATTCAAACATTCTTATTTGAATATGACATAATAACGTCATATATGGAAGATTTTTCAACATTTAAATGTACAGGTATTGCTAAATTATTTTATGTTATAATAAGTTACCATATATACACAAGTGTTTACTATTTGGTTTAATGGAAAGCCAAAAAAGATGGCTATATTTATGTATATTCTGAAATTGTCTTAAATGGATTGGCATTCAATTTCCAGCCACTTTATGGGCTATTAATTTTCAATAGCATTATGACTCCATTCAATTGCTTTCAACGTATAGATTTTGGCAAAGACAAGTTCATGTCTGGTTTTTATATTATTATTATTTTTATTATATATAGAAAGAAAACTATTGATTTTATATTGATTTCAATAACTTTATGACCATTTAAATGTTATCAAACGTTTTAATTCTTTGACCAAGGACAAGTTACATGTCCGGCTCTATATATATGGAAAGAAATAAAAGTTTCAAACAACACATTATTTTTGAATAACAAAAGCTATAGACTTTCAAAAACAAAACAATTTTTATTATTGTTATAAACGCTCACTATCTATTAATGCTTCTTACTATTCACAAACAGTAAAATTAAAGATTTTTGTAGGACATGAGGACAAGATTATTATTATTATTATTATTATTATTATTATTATTATTATAAAGATTAAAAAAACCAAAAATTCTAATTAGTAATTGGGTACGGGTGCTATCGGGGTATCTTTGCTACTCACATTTAAACTCTTTTTTTTCCCCCTTTTTTGAGTTTGTTGCTCCTTACTTTGAACCATTTTACCTATTTTATTTTATTTTTTATAAAATATTTATATAAAAAAAGTTATGTAATAGGGGTATGAGAGTAAATTTATACAAACTCTATTTTCTATCATTCTACTTTTCCACAATCCAATCAAACACAAACAAGAGAAATTAAAATTTCTTTTATCTCCTCACTTTTCCATCCCCTCCCCAAGTATAGAGGTTTGCTACCTCCCCACCTCAAAAAAAAAAAAAAAAAGAAGAAGAAGAAGAAGAAGAAGGTTTGCTACATCACAAAAGCAACCAATTAAAATAATATAAACAACCCATGGGCATTTGAATTGAGTTCTAGTTAGGTTAGGGTATTCATGGATAAATATCTAGGTAACAATCAAGTACCAGTGCTAATCAGGTAAAATCAAGTATCCACAAGTAAAATATTCGAATCGGGTTTGGATATACCCGATCTAAACTTGGTTCATGACCATCTCTATAAACAACTAATTAAAATAATATAAACAACCTAGCATATTAATTTCTCTATAACCTCTCTCTCACAAACCTATAAAAATATATGAATTAAATAATAATAGCAACATGCTACCGTGATTTGCTACTAGCATGTTACTTTTTTTTTTTTTTTTTTTTTTTTTTTAGCTTTAGCACCTTGGATATAACAATGGTACACCATTAATAATGTAGAATTTCAAATAAATTAAGAACCTCCACCAACTAAATCTTAGAGCAAGACCCAAAGTTGTCAATTCGAAGTATAGCATCATTTAGTAATGTAATGGCCAAGGTAATAATCATTTTTTTTTTAGTACAAGGAAGTTCTTTACATCAGTTCGTGAAGTCACATTATAGTCACGTTATTTGGAGTATACCATTATTAGGACTAAGTACAGGCTGGGTTGGATCATGTTCAGAGTTAGCCCGTGACCCAACCCAATAGATATCACCTGAAATCCCTCTCACCCAAATTTGCATGTCCAAGTTGAGTCGGGTAAATCATGTTTCGAGTCAGGTCTCTCTCTCATAAAAAATTGACAAAATTTATTTACAAAATTGGTTGTAGCATTAAGCTTTAACTTTACTCAATATCTCTTTTATTAAAAGTGAATTTTGACAAATTTACCATTAGATTAAATTTTCTTTTTATATCCTTAATGTTTGCAAAATTTCTAGAAAATCAAAAATTAATAGTTATGTCATCAATAAATTGTTTAAAATGAAAATTTTTTTAGTTTAAAATTATGCATAAAATATAAATTTATAGTTTATATGGTAAATAATTTTCAATTGACACAAAATTTGACATATGTATTAAGAGCGTAAAGAACATGCAATCTAACAATTAGATTTTTAAAATATGTAATAATGTTAATATTTTTAAAGGAAGTTATAGTCTTAGGATACAACCAATTTTATAAATAAACTTTGTCCATAACTTAATATGTTATCACAATAATTAATTTAAATTTTAAAGTGATTCACTAATTATTATAGTAAAATATTTTTTTATAATATTTGAAAAATATCTTTTTTGATAGGTGTTAATTTTTTTTTGGGTAATTACACTTTACCATTATCTTGGATGAAAAACCAAATTTTTGGGTGCAAAGGTGTAATCGAGAGTATAGTTTTAGAGTGGTAAAATGTAATTTCTCTTTTGTTTTTAAGGGATTGAAAAGATAGGTAATTAGTTTTTTTTCACATGGTGCCATACTTTTTAGTCTAAATTAACAGTTCAATTAACGATGGGTTGCAAAGTGAAACATGGGTTATAGTTTAGGGTGGTAATTGTGTATCTTGAAAATTTATAGTGTAAAGTGTAATTAGGAGTATAATTTAAGGTGATAAAATTTAATCGGTTTGGATTTTACCTGAACTCGAAATCCTCGAGTCAGGTTTGGATATTACCCGAACCCAACTCGTACTATTTATATATATATATATATAAGAAAAAAAAAACAATATCACAGGCAATTGTAGTAATGAAATGAGCAATGACTATAAATTATGATAGAAGAAAAGAAAAACAAAACAAATTCGGATTGTTCACAGTTCACTTTACTTGCAATTTGCAAAGTGAACCTGACCTCCAACAAAAAATTTGCAACTATCAACGGCCATACAGCCTTACATTAATCACTGAAAATTCAGAAGTTAAGAACCAGCCCAAACCACACAAGCATGTTGTAAACAAAATTTGAAAATGAATTAAACAAAGATTTAACAAAAACTAAAACAAGACAGCAGTAGGGTTATGGAGTTCCACAAGACAGCAAAACTTTTATTTGCCATTGTAACCTTTTCTTTTGTTTGCTATTTTGCTATTTGTAGCTTATTTTGATGTCCATAGTAATCATACTTGCAGTGAGGAGTCCATTGTTCAGCATGCAAAAGAGCCCGTTTGGATGGTCTATTCTAAGAGGCTTAACACACGTTTTTTGGCCAAATCTGAATTTTTTAAAACAATATATTTTTGCGTTTTAAAAAAAGAAATTTTCTTGTGCTTTTCAAATTCACATGATTTTTCAGGTCACTTATTTTTTTTAAAAAATTAGGGGTTTGGCAACAACCTATGCAACCAGGTCCAAAGTTTTGACTAAATCAATACTTGAGCACAAAAATTTTCCTATATAACGCACATACATAATTAAAGATTTTTGTAGGACACGAGGACAAGATTATTATTATTATTATTATTATTATTATTATTAAATTTAAAATAAAGATTTAAAAAAAAAAAAACCAAAAATTCTAGGTAGCAATTGGGCATGGGTGCTAATCGGGTATCTTTGATACTCACGTTTAAACTCTTTTTTTTTTTTTTTTTTTTTTTTTTTTTTTTTTTCATTATCTGAGTTTTTTGCTCCTTACTTTGAACCATTTTACATCGAACCATTTTTTCTTTTTATTTTTTTATAAAATATTGGCTAAAATACAAAACTGACCCTCTAAGTTTCACATTTTGTCATTTCAGTCTTTTAAGTTTCAGTTTTGTCATTTCAGTCCTCTAAGTTTTAAATTTTGTCAATTTCGTCCTCCGTTACTTTTCTGTTAGGTTCTGCCGTTTATTAATCAAAATGACGCCGTTTTGGATATTTTTTATTTTTTAATTTAATTTTACTAAAAAACGTTAATTACCTAAAAAAAAAAAACACTAAGGAAGTAGGGAACGACGTCGTGAAGGAGAATGCCCCTGGGACATCATCGGCACAATCCCAGCCATAACCCGACCCAACTCCAGATCCCCTTCCTTTGTCGCCTCTGCCCCTAGTGATCGGAGCCCCAGTCCATTTCATCACCAACCAGGAACACAGAGGAATGTGATTTTTATTTTGTTTTGTTTCTTTGTTGTTTTTTTCTGTTTTGTTTCGGAGATTCAGGATTTCTGGGTTCTGTTTTGCAGAGTTTGTGATCTTCTATTTGTAGGGGATGATTTTGTTGTTGGGATTTGCTTATAAGGAGGAGGAGGAGGTGATGATTCTGTATTGGCTCAGAAGAAGGTGACACAGAGGTTCTGATTGCACTTCACTCTTTTCGTTTCTCAAGAAACCCTTTGGGTTAACATAGATAGTTTCAGCTCAAATCATTATTCACCAAAGGCCAAAGGGGCTTTTTTCTTTTTCATCAGTCAGTCTTTCGCCATTTGGGTTTTGCTCAACTAGACGATATATTATTACAGTTGCTTTGATTGAGTGGTTGCGGTGTCTGAGTGTAATTTTCTCGAGTTACTTTCAGTGATCGAAGTGTTCGTTGATGGGTGCTCGGTGAAAGTCCCAAAGGGCATGATGGTTCTTCAAGCCTGCGAAATCGCCGGCATCGTTATCCCTCAATTTTGTTATCACAGTCGCCTCTCCATCGCCAGTAACTGACACATGTGCTTCATTGTTCAAGCCTGGGATTGTGCCGATGATGTACTCGGGGCATTTTCCTTCACACGTTCCTTAGTTTTTTTTTTTAATTAACGTTTTTCAATAAAATTAAATTAAAAATTTTTTTTAAAAAAATCCTCCAAAACGGTGTAGATTTGGTTAATAAACGGTACCACCAAACAGAAAGATAACGGAGGACGGAATTGACAAAATTTGAAACTAAGAGGACTAAAATGACAAAACTGAAACTTAAAGGATTGAAATGACAAAATGTGAAACTTAGAGGGTGAGTTTTGCATTTTAGCCTAAAATATTTATATAAAAAAAAGTTATGTAATAAGGGTATGAGAGTAAATTTATACAAACTTTATTTTCTATCCCTCTACTTTTCTACCTTCCAATAAAAAACAAATGAGGAAAATTAAAATTTCTTTTATCTCCCCACTTTTTCATCACCTTCCTAAGGATGGAGGTTTGCTACATCACAAATGTAACCAATTAAAATAATATAAACAACCCATGGGCATTGGAATCGAGTTCTGGTTAGGTGTAGGTATCCATAATTAAATATCCAGGTAACAATCGAGTACCCATGCTAATCGGGTGTTGGAATAGAGTATCCACAGGTAAAATATTCAAATCAAGTTTGGGTATACCTAATATAAACTTGGTCCATGACCATCCCTATAAACAACCAATTAAAATAATATAAACAACTCAACATATTAATTTCTCTATAACCTCTCTCTCTCAAACCCATAAAATATAAATGAATTAAATAATAGTAACAACATGCTACAGTGATTTGCTACTAGCATGTTACTATTTTTTTTTAGCTTTAGCACCTTTGATATAACATGTATTTTGGTGTTTGAAGTACTAAACATAGGTTTTTACTGGCTTTTCAACCACAGTCATGAATACTCTTAACTATTAGGAGATAAACTAGCTAATAGTTATAGCTAGGGTGGCTGTCAACACCGTACCATAAGTCGAAGCTCTATTAACAACTAAACTAGCTAATAGTTATAATTAAGCCGGCTCTCAACACCAAAAGTCAAAACTATACTAAGAAATAGGCTAGCTAATAATTACAATTAAGTTAGCTCTCAACGCCAAAACTTGAAGCTGAAATTTAGCTAATAATTACAGCTAAATTAATTCTCAACACTATATGTCAAATTTGAATTTTTTTTTTTTTGGTTGAGAAACGTCAAATTTGAAATTAAAGAGGCATAATTGAGAAGACAAAACAAGTCGCTAGTTCCTATCAAAAAAAAAAAAAAAAAGAAAAAAAAAGAAAAAAGAAAAAAAAAAAAAGAGGTTAGTTGTACCCTAAGAGATTAGAAAGGGTGGCTGACTGATTGGTTTAAGAGTAGAGAGGGACTGGCTATTAGTCCTCAGAGTAAAGGGTGGCTAGGAGAGGAGAAATTTTGTGTTTAACTTTTTTTTTTTTTTTTTTAATCATTAATTAATTCAATAATTTTCAATTAGTTAGAGTATTTTAGTAAAATGGTAGATTACTGAGCAAAAGTGACGTAGTCTATAAAGACAATATAATTTATAAGGAATAATGTTAGAAATACATAATTTGTCACAACTCGCTACTTGACGAGTTGTAATTAGTAAATATGTGATGGTGAGTCATATGAAATACATTTTTACCAATCACATGATAAGTTGTAGTATAATGTTGTGACAAATTATGTGTCCTTAACATCACTCATTTGCCAGAGCAGAGGGCTTTGTTGGATAGCTTAGGAGTATAGAGGTCCGCCACGTCACAAAAGCAAGCAATACATACTTGGTGCTGGTGGTGGGGTGCCTTTGCTTATAGAGATTGTTCGATCTCCACTTGTGTCTCACTATGTCTGTTTAAAATTTTAAATCCCAACACGCAGTTTTCTCCGTCTCTTGTTCCAATCCAAAGTCCAAACTCTTCTCAAGTACAGTTTAGTGAATGGCATCCTCGTTATTTCCCGCCAACCCCAGTGGCATTTTCCTCTCTCCAACTCCTTTCTCCTCGGTCTCATCGACCAAACCTTTCACAGTAACCTTTTAAAACACAGAGTCAGAGACCCAAAAAAAAACCATTAAAAAAAAAAAATACACACACTCTCTCTCTCTCTCACACACGCTCTCTCTCTCTCTCTCACACACACACAAAAACACAAACACTTTGTGTGCGTAGGAAAGAGAGTAAAATGTTGAAGGTCTGGTGCAATGTGTTGAGTGACCAAAGCCAAGCGATAACCCAATGTGGGTTTATGGGCCGAGGGCCCATTTTGACACGTGGGCACCGGAGAAATGCCGTCGTTTTAGGCTCTGGTTCTGGTTCTTCGTACAAAGGTCCAATTATGGCTGTGGTGTCTGACCGGGTAATCGGATCCGGGTCAGGGTCAGGGTCGGGGACTCTGGCGGACCGTTTGAGACTTGGTAGCTTGACGGAGGATGGATTGTCTTATAAGGAGAGATTCATAGTGAGATGCTATGAAGTTGGGATTAACAAAACTGCCACTGTTGAAACCATTGCTAATCTCTTGCAGGTTCTTTCGAAATTCCCACATTGTGTATTTGTTCTTTTCAATGAGTTTTACTTTGAATTGATTCAATTTTGGGTTTTTGTTAATGGGTTTATTGGTGGGATTTGTGGGTTTTGGGTCTCTTTGACATGCATTGGCAACTTGTTCAAACATTTTTGTGGGATTTTCTCAACTGGGTATTGTCGGTTTTGGATGTCTGGGTTTGATTGTGATTGTTTTGTTCTCTGTTACATGCACTTGCTACTGATTGTTTTGAATTTTCAAGATTGTAAGTTTTTTCCTGGGATTTTCTCTTATTGTTGGTTTTACTATTTTCTCTCACTTGTATCCGTAAAGATCTAAATTTCTTATTTTTTATTTTTTATATGTCTGTGTTGGCAAATATTGGATTTTTAGCAATTGGTTGCGTTGTAAATCTCTCTCTGTCACTGTCCATTTCTTTGTCATGTAGATTTCTGAATTTTAGCGCCTGAGTAATATTGCATGGCTTTGTTGTTGACTTGATTAGGCTGGTCACTGTGCTCTGAAAACATTCCACTCTGCTTTCTATTATTATCTGTGTAAAGATGCATGCTTGTTAGGTACTAGACTCTACATTCATTTGAATGCTACCATGCTGGAATTTGAATTCTTTTGTCGTAATATCTCTGATTTGGATCAAGAAATTGTCAGTGAGCATTGAATTCTCAGTAACTCTTAGGGGGCTGCTGATTAGTTCAATATCTAGAGATTAATAAATGGTAAATTGGTAATTCAGAAGTTATGGTTCCATTGTTTTTGAAGCTACCCTTATTATGAATGAAAAGTTGGTTTCCATTTACAGAAAGCTAAAAAAAGAGAGAGAAAAAATCAGTATGCAGTTACTCATTTCATCTTATTGGACAGGGGACAGATACCTTCTACCTTAAATGAAACTTATTGAAGGATTGGCTCTTCTCAAAGATCTTCAATATAATCATTTCCTTGTGTGATGTAGGAGGTTGGATGCAACCATGCACAGAGTGTAGGATTTTCAACAGATGGCTTTGCAACCACCCCCACCATGAGGAAACTGCATCTCATATGGGTTACTGCTCGCATGCACATTGAAATCTACAAATACCCAGCTTGGTGAGTTTTCTTCTTCTTTTTTATGTTATGAGTTTAATATGGGATTCTTACATGATAAACTCCATTTTGATACATGGTCGGTGGTACAGGAGTGATGTGATTGAAATTGAAACTTGGTGCCAAGGGGAGGGAAGAATTGGAACCAGACGAGATTGGATACTCAAGGACCATGCTACTGGTCAAGTTATTGGAAGAGCAACAAGGTGCATATTAAGCTACTCTTTCTTTTTTACGTCCTTTCCCTTGCAAAAGAGACTTATAAGGTTAAATAAATGAAGCAACGATATTGAAAGAGAGGAATCTCTTTTATAATCTTAAATGGGGAAAATGTTTTTGACACATGCATCACTAATTCAACCACATTTCACTTGTTTATATGATTTTCAAGTCCTGAGTGTCACTTTTTTGATGATTATAGAATGCTCTTCTGGGTGATTTTGATGTATGTTATAAACTCATGTATCAATTAGTCTCTTGTTGTGGTTTTGGGAAACTGCCCTCTTTCTCCATTTCAGTGTCATCTAATTTTAAAGCAATTTTGTTAACAAATCTCATGATTTCATATAGCTGTTGCTCAAACTACCCATTATAGCCTTTTATTTTTATTTTATAAGTAATAAAGTTTCATTAATAACAAAAAAATCAAGTCACCAAGTATACGAAGTATATGATTGGGGACCATACAATCAATTATGCAAATTACATAAATCTTTCAAATCAGTAATTGAACAAAGAATTGACCATGCAAAAATCCAAAAAAGTTCTAAAGAAAAAAGTTTTAGATCAGGAATAGATCTCTCTGTATCTTCAAAGCACCGGGTATTCCTCTCTCTAGAGATACCACATCAAGCAATGTGGGGTAGCCATCCAAATAGACCCATTCCTTTCCTATGACACCCAAAATGGCCTTTGCCAACCAGCTTTTAAAATTATTTATATTTCTGAAAAATTTTGAGATGCCTTTGAAGGAGAAGAATAAGAATGCACTATAGTCCATAATTTCCTTTATCTTAATTTTTATATTCTGGGTAAGTGACTTGATCATACTGTTATGTTTTTGCTAAGTTAATTTGTTATATTGATATGAAATTACCCCAAAAGTGATGCATAAACATGATTTTCTACCTAAAGTTGCCGTGATAGAACCATATATTAGATCATTCACATCCAGTTCTGCAAAATCTTTTCATATTTTGAAGAAATTACCCACTTTTCTACCTAGCCAAAAAAAAAAAAAAAAAAAAAAAAAAAAACCCACTTTTCTATTTTAGCTAGCCACTTTTTAAATACACCTTACATCATACTCTTCATTTTCAATACGCTTTAAGTGGGCAAGGGGGTTTCAAGTCCTAGATGTTTTCGTTGGAAACACTAGGAGATGATGCCGATTGGCCTAAAGGTTGTTGGCATCCCACCCTTAATTTTCTTATACTTCCTATTAAATATTCAAATAAATTCTTTTTGTTTTTTCCTTTCTTTCCATCACTTTTTTCACTCCTTCCCCTATTCCCACCCCCTTCTGTTAGGCCCCTCTCCTAGGCTCCCCCTACAATGTTTGACGACACCAATTTGCCACCCCACTGCCAAATCAGCAGCCTAATGGCCAGATCAGCCACCCACCAACAATACCAAGTCCAAGTTGGCCCCCAACAACTGGTGAAGCCAAATGGCTAACAACATCAGCAGATCACTTTGCAGATGTGAGAGAGAGAGAGAGAGAGAGAGAGAGAGAGAGAGAGAGAGTAGCATATAAAATATGACGCAGTGCTTGGTATGGCTAACAATTATTGTAGCTTTTTTCAGAATTTTGAATAGTAATAAGTAATGACGAGCAGGGTGTGGAGAGCTCTTTTTTTTTTTTTGGTGGTGATTACTAGCTACAGTAGTCAACAATTTAGCTTAAAAGATCATTCGCAAAACTGGATGTGACTGCTGTTATGGGGATTGAAGAGCGACCATGGATTTATATGTATTTTATTTTTGTTGCATTTTTTCTTTCCTTATAATATTCTGAGAAAATATATATTCTACTCTAAGATTAAACAATTCCTTCCTGTAGTAGCTTCTTTGCAAATCAGAAAATAAATGAGGCCACTATAAATATAGATCAAGAGGTTATCCTGCTGGAACACAATTATTCATAAATTTAATGCTTCTCTTGACCATTGACAAAAATTATGCTAGTCTGGTGTGTGCCAGAATGTGCTTAAATTATCCATCCAAATATTTTCCTATTTTTACTTCGCAATTTACGACCCCCCTGCACACTTTTTTTTGGGTTAAAAATTCTGTTTATTAATTAATCAATCTCATCTTGATTCAAAGATCACTTTTGTGGAAGCTTTCAAACATTTGTTGTCAGATTAACTCAACAACTTGACTTAGCAATTCTTGCAATTATTTCTAACTTTGTCTATCTGATTTGAGATGCATTGTCAAAGTTTATCATGTGAACCTTATGTTTCAGCAAGTGGGTGATGATGAACGAAGACACCAGACGTCTTCAGAAAGTTAGCGATGATGTACGGGATGAGTATTTAGTTTATTGTCCGCGAGAACCCAGGTAAGGATGCCTCATTTTCTCTAGGTATAAAATATCTGATTTTCTTGTAAATGGTTTTATACAGTTTACAAAATGTAATTCACATGGCATATTGGCTTCATCATAATTATCACTTGCAAGATGGCATGATTTTGCTTGGCATATTTTTATTGTGTGATGGTTGAAACCCTTTTGCTCACATCTTTGTCATATGTGTGATTGGACATTGTAAATAAGTTAATATTCATCAATATATTAAAATTTGATAGGAACTAATTTATTTAATGAGATTGGGGGAATAGATAGTTTTACAATACATAGGTTCAAGGTGCTACCTGTTCTTTTGTAGGTTTGTATGAGGCACGAAATTTCATCATGGTAAATTGTCTTTTGCAAGCTTGAGAGAGAGCATTTGAAAATGTAAAGTACACCGTTGGAAATGCATTAAATCATAAGGAATGTAATTATCTAAAGCAAGAGTGTGAGAAATAGTTAAGTTTGTATGATAAACTGACTAAATTATTAATGAAGGTTGTTGAATAGTTTTACATTCAAAAATATCAGAAGATGTTAGTGTAGAGCTGGAGGAACTATGTTATTGAATCTTGCTCTACAATTGCAAACATTTAACAAGCTTGAGTTTACATGTAACAAATTGAAAAAGTAACGGAGATTGATATATGTGTAATGTTTTTTTTTTTTTTTTTGATAAGTAAAAAGATGTATATTTAAAGAGCTACCTCAAGAAAAACAAAAGGTAGAGCAAAGAGTACAGAGAAGGAAACAAACAACAAGAAAAAACAACAAAACAAACATAAGCCAACAAAAGAACTGAGTACAGAGCAGAGAATTAAGGAACAAAGGGAGAGAGTAACTAGAGGTGATTCCCCAAGCCCTAGTCCAATCAAAAAGAGAACCACTAAAAAAAGTGAGCAACTAATTATCGGATTTGTTCGTATCTTCAAAGGTTCGCCAATTCCGCTCCCTCCAAATACACCACATAAGGCACAAAGGAGCTAAATTCCAAATGCTAGAAAAATGCTTTCCAAACCAATTCCACCAACCAAAAAGCGTATCTGCAACCGATCTTGGTAGAACCCAAGAGATCCCAAAAGTTCTAAAAACCAAGCTCCACAGCAATTAAGCTTTTTCACAATGAAGAAGCAGATGATTCACCGTTTCCCCATTACTACGACACATAATGCACCAGTCAACAAAAACCACTCCTCTACACCTCAGAATGTCTCCTGTAAGAATCTTCTCCCAAGTTGCAGTCCAAACAAAGAAAGAGACGCGCGGAGGAGCCTTAACCTTCCAAATACCTTTCCAAGGAAAGATAATAGGTAAAGGACAACGAAACTTGTTGTAGAAAGAGCGAATGTCGAAATCCCCTTTCTTTGTCAACATCCACCTCATACGGTCTCCAAGCTCAGAACAAGGCAAATTAGAACCCAAGGTACGGAGGAAATCATCCACCTCACCCATCTCCCAATCATTTGGATCCCTTAACAAGCGAACATTCCAACTTCTCTGAGCCTCCATCCCCAACCTTTCGAGAGACAAGGCCACCGATGCCTCTCTATTAGAAGCAATCCCATACACTAATGGGAAGGATCGATGGAGTGGAAAGTCCCCACACCACCTATCTGTCCAAAACTTCACTCTATCCCCCACCCCTACTTCAAACTAAATGCATTTACTAAACATCTCCCAACCTTTTCGAATACTTCTCCACAAACCACACCCATAGGCACCCCTACCCAGCTTAGAAGACCAACCCCCACACTCTTCCCCAAACTTCGAAACTACAACCCTCCTCCAAAGACGAGTCTCCTCAACCCCAAACCGCCATAACCATTTTCCTAGTAAGGCTTTGTTGAAAGTGGTTATTTTCCTTACACCCAGACCACCGTTCGCCTTAGGAGCACACACCTTATCCCACCCCACCAAGTGAGCCTTCGAATCCCCCCACAAGAAGTCCCTTTGCATCTTCTCAATCTTATTCGCCACATGCAAAGGAATGGTAAAAAGAAACAAATAATAAGTAGGAAGGCTAGATAGCGTATTCTTAAGTAACGTCAGTCTTCCACCTTTCAATAAGTACAGCTTCTTCCACCCAGCCAGCTTCCGCTTAATTTTCTCCAAAATAGGATTCCAAATAGAGGGAGACTTATGAGAAGCCCCTAACGGCATACCTAGAGGGAGACTTATTAAATATAGTAACATTTAATGAAGCTTGGAAAAAATTGAGTCATGCGAGGTATAATGTTTTATCGTAACATTTAATAAATTTTGAGTTTCTTTTTTTTTTAATTTTTAATTTTTTTATAAGTAATGATGATTTAGTTTTATGTAAGTAACAAACTCAAAAAGATGAGAGTTGCTTTATATGGTTTGCTCACTTGCAAAGGAGAGTAATTAATTCACCAATTAAGGAGTTTGTTGATTTAGGTCGATGGAACAAGAGAAGGTAGAGGAAGACCTAAACTAACATTTAAATGCATGCATTCCTATTTTTATATCCTATGAGTAAGCATAACAAAAAAAGAAAAAAGAAAAAGAAAAAAAGAATTTCATGCATGGAAAGGGCATAACTTCAGAAAGGTTGAAAGGCTCAAGAATTAAGTTTTGAACTCCTCCCCCAAGAAAAATGCCATTCTCTTAATATTCTTTCTTTTTGGGTAAGGTCTCAATTTTCCTCAAATCAATGGTTTTGCCTGGTATATTGTTGAAATAATCACTTGCAACAATAAATGGTCAATCCTTTGTTTTGTTTTTATTTATTTTTTGGCCTGAAAAGCTTTACTTGTAATATAATAAAAGATTTTACTAACATGGAAGCAGTGCCATTTTTTTCTTGATATACCGTGTTGGGCCTACTCTAGTTAAATTCTTCTGTTACTGGAAATTGTCTACATTGAGGACTGTGACCTTTTTTTTTTTTTTTTTTTTTTTTTTTTTTTTTTTTTTTGGGAAGAATGGGGAGGGATTAGATGGGAATCTAATTTTATGCGAAATGAAATAACTGAAGATTGTTCTAGATATTTTTACATCACAAGATATAATTGGAAACATCCCAGGTGAATATAATATGGAGTGTATAGATTACTTATAGCTTAAGTTGATAAATTCTGATCATCTCTAAACATCTCTATATTTTATACTACTGTTAATTCTCATTATTGACTTTGTTTGATATTTTTAATTTTTGTGTTTTGTCGGTTTGGCTTTTCTAGATTAGCAATTCCTGAGGAGAACAGTAGCAGCTTGAGAAGAATACCAAAACTGGAAGATCCTGCTGATCATTCTAAGCTGGGACTTGTGGTAAGATCATTTGGTTGATCTAAATTATTTGAACAGTTTTTCGAGGTCCCACATCTCAGTATTGATTTTTTGCAGCCCAGAAGAGCTGATCTGGACATGAACCAGCATGTTAATAATGTCACCTACATTGGATGGGTTCTGGAGGTTGGTTGAAGCCATCTTTTATTAATATTAGCAGTACTCTTGTTAAACAGATGCCAAAGCTTCTTAATCCCCATTCCCCACCCCTCCCCTCCACCAGCGCCCCCCCCCCCCCCCCTCGTTTTCTTTTAATCACTGACTTTTAATTAAAAGTATCCTTACAATGGAGCCACTTTCTAAAGCACTTCAGCACCCATAATTTGTATAGGGTTGGAGAGGTCCATAGTATATTCCATGCCTTTGTTTCCAGGTAGGGTGCCCTGTAAGAGGGTGAAATAAATGGTACCAAGAAAAACTCCTGCTGAAAAACTGCTTTACTTCTCAGATATGGGTGGAGAGTGCCTTTTCAAGCTTCTGAATTCCTTTTGTTTCTTCAAAAGGAGGACCACAAATTAAAGAACTAAAATTAAATTAAAAGGGGAAACTTTTTACATAAAAAGCTTGGTAGTGATAATATTTCTTATTACTCATCAACAATTGAAAAAAAAAAAAAAAAAAAAAAAAAAAAAAGAAAGAAAGAAAGAAAAGAAAAGAGGATAGCAGACTTTTCAGGAAAATAAAGTAATAAACTATAGATAAGGTGTCTTTTCATAAATATGCCTTATATAAATGGTCTTCCTAAAGTGACCATTGAGGGGAATGCAAAGTCCTGCATGGATTCAGCGATACATCATGCTATAAAGGCTAGTCAGCAAATAAAGAATATCGTTCACAAAGTCTAGACCTTAGCAGCACTGTTTGATTTTTGTAGAATTTTAACTTCTCATTGGGTTAAAAGGGAGGCAAACTTGTATGCAATCTACCAACTTGTTTGCTCTTCCAGAGCGGTCGAGTTGAAGCCCTTAGGGGGATTCTTGCTTGTAATTTATATGTTTTTTTCCATGTTTAATGAATTTCATCTCTATAGCCCCCAAAAAAGAAAAAGAAAAAGAAAAAGAAAGATGGCATTATTCACATTTTGTTGTTTTATTAGTAAGTTACCCTCTCTTAGCCTGTTTTGAACTCACAACCTTGCCCTCCACCCATTACTATGGGAGGAGGAAGTAATGTTATTTTTAATGATGACGTTATTACATATGACAAATTCATTGCTGATTCGACCCAGTTCATCCAATTATTTCTTTCTAATTTTGGAAATCAATATGAATGTAATGATTAACATCTGATAGAAAATTATCTTTTTATTGGTACGAGTGTTAAAAGATTTGAATTCATTAGAATTTAGGGGGGGATCTTTGTAGCCTTCCCCACCCACCTAAAAATATCTGTGCGCTGCATCATTCTTAAGTGACTTATTTTGGCTCATGTTTTTGTTATTGATGATACTTCCTGTTAATATTATAAAGCTGGTTGAGTAATACATTTTTTTTTTCTGCCACAGAGCTTGCCTCAAGAAATCATTGATAGCCATGAACTGCAAACTATTACTTTAGATTACAGACGGGAGTGCCAACATGATGACATAGTTGATTCACTTACCAGTGTGGAACCAGTGGAGGATGCCGAAGCAGTTTCTAAGATTCAAGGAACTAATGGATCTATAGCTGCAACAGAAAACAATGAAGATTTACGTCAGTTTCTACATTTACTGAGAGTGTCAGGTGATGGGCTTGAAATAAATCGAGGACGCACTGAGTGGAGAAAGAAACATGCAAGATGATATATAGTTAGTTGACTTTACTTTTCTATTGCTTTCAATGGTTCTTATTCAATCTTTCTTCTCCTGTATTTTTTACTTTTCAGCTCAATGGATTTTGCTCCAAAATTGTCTTTGGAGGGAGAGAGTTTCTTATGCATCCATTGCACACAACAGATGTCTCACAGTAAACCGGGAGGGGAAATGCGGAAAATTGTGGATCTCATCTGTTGTCAGACATCAGTTGCCTGCAATGGATGCACTAGAGACTAACTCCGTTGGATCATGCATACAGATTGCTTTGAGAGACTCCACGAGCCATTTGATGTATTTTATTTCTAGTTTTTCTTTGATATTTACAAGCTCAATTTTCCATGTATGTTGTTGATATTTAATAATCTTGGCAGGATATGCCTCCATTCCATTGCGAATAGACTCTTATGGCCTGTTTTGATGGAAAGAGAGTGGAGGGGAGTAGAGTAGAATTGGCTAAAAATAAGCTAATTTTATGCTAAATCAACTTTACTTTACTCTACTTCTCCTCCCTCTCTCTCAATGCAAACGGACCATTAGTGTTTTCCACGAGTTTATATATGTAGAAAATGATTTTGAACAAATTATTGCTCAAATGGGTTAGTAACTGTTATATTGGTCCCAAATATCGAGCGGAAGAGTCTCTTCTTTAACCCATTACATTGGAGATTTTATAAGACTAATTATGTGTATAATTTAAACAAGTCAAATGACTTATTAAAAAAATTATGTGACCAAAACTATGTATGTATGGTCTTTTCAATTGTTATATAGCGGGTTCAATGGAGTTAGCTTCAAGCCAAATTAGAGTTAAATTTCTTCTGATTATTTAAACGAGATAATCCACATTAATAAAGCTTGAATATCTATCTTTTCTCTCAAATAAATAAATAAAGCTTGTATAGGTTCGGGTTTGTTGTGGCCTAATGAAGCTCCAATTCAGGTTAATCTTGAACATGGACAATCTCTCTAGCTAGAAGGCTTATGATTTGCAATAGACGTCTTGCATTCTCACTTCGGTTGACTGTGTTGCAGACATCAAAACATGTGCTACTTTATGTTAGTGTCTGAAATATAAAACATATAGTGTTAGCATTTGAAAGACGAACTGTTAAAATACTCAACGAATACTACCTTTAAACATATATTTGTACTATAATATTATATCATTGATTAGAGAAGTTCCATTATTGTTTGTTTTTCCCCAAGTTATTAGAGCTGTTATATCCTCATATATAGCCATCAATTGGCACAATTCTTATTGGAGACAGTTTGTTTGTATTGTTGCTCAGATACCAATATTTGAAAGAAAAAACGTGTATGCACAAGTAGGATTAATTAATTCGATCACATAATATCAACAACGAAAGCAAGACAATGAATCACACTCTAAGGAGCCTAAGAACCCCTTCCACAGAAAGTAGAAATAGAGAGTATTCCTTCTCTCATATTCACATTCACACACCCACTTCCATCAATTACCCAAACGGGTAATGCTACTACTATTTATAGATTTTAGTCATGTGTAGTTACAAAGTTAATAACTGGTTGAAAATCAAGAGAGGCCACTCTTGATTATGAACTACAATGCAGACTGTCTACGGGAATCACATTAATCTTTTATGTTCTGTGTCTTTATAAGCTCCTTTTTATTTAGACTCGCTTTTCTCCCCTTATATATTAGTAAGAACAATATGAGCAGTTAGCTTTCAAAATAAAATCTCTTACTATTTTTTAGCTAGCAAGAACAATATGAGCAGTTAGAGCTCAAAATAAAAGATAGCATTAAAAAAAATCCACACTAATACGAGGCTTATACCACAGTACTTAAAAAAGAATTGTATCCAGTGTATAAACCTCTCACTTAGGAGAAGTAATTGGCCGGCTACCTCATACCCCATGATTATCTCATGGAAATTTCATGAACCATTGTTACTAGTTTCATAATAAGGTTAATTTGAGCAACATCTTGTCAATGGAGTGCACAGCTGACCATATTTATCATACACTAATTACAAGTTACAACATGTTACGTCTTCTTAGGTCTTGTGGAAATGAGTCCTCATTTTGAGTAGTTTTAGGTCTTCTTAAGTTCTTATTTAATGAAATCATAACCTATATACATATAGTTTAAATAATGAAAATTGCATTGAAAATGTGAAATTATTTAAATAGTGAAATAATATTTTAAATTTCTTGAATCTTTGGTAGTAGAGATTTACATAAAGCAAACTATATTGGTAATTAATTTAATAGGCTAATTGTAACAACTACAATTTTGACATGTATTTTATCTTTATTTCTTGTTCAAATCTAAGAAAAAAAATTACTAAAATTTTGTGAGATCAGCTTGGCTTATGTACAAACAAATAGTCATAATTTTTTTTTTCCCACGCACACCAAGTTATTACAAAGAGGATTCACTTGGAGATGACCCCAAATTGCTAGCAAGAGGTTTCGAACACAGAATTTCATATATATCACGAGGTTTAAGAAACCAACAAATAGTCATAAATTAAAAGGAGGAATAGTGATTCTCAAAATAAAAAATTGTATTTTAAGAGGCCCTATGTTAATTTACTTGAGTGGATTTAATTTAAGTCTAAAAAGTTCAATTACCCTTTTGGGGCCCATAATTTTAAAACTTAGACCATTCAATAAACCGTAAAAGGGAGTTCAAGGTTTTGAGGTTGAACTAAAGTTTGACCAAGGTAAAATCGTGATAATGTCATAATTAATTTACTAGTGAGTTAATATTAAAAAATATATAAAAATTAACAATCTTGTTAAAAATAATATTTATAGAGGTTCAAGTATATCTTAATTACAGATAATGTGATATTATTTTACAAATTTATACAAAGATAGTTAAATATTCTCCTATTTCAAATACTTTAGCAAATTTGTACCACATAACAATTTTTTAGTATACCAATATAATTTAAAAAGTAACTTCAAATGTTTGGATTATTATATTCCATTTAAACTCTCAAAAAAAAAAAAAAAAAAAAAAAACCACAACCACAAATGTCTTTTTTTTTTTTTTTTTTAAAGGCACCACAAATGTCTTGTCTCAACTTAAATAATCATTTTAAATACAAAATAATACTACCTCTGGAGTCTGGACCTAGTCTTGTAAGTTGTAATTTGAACCTACTCATCTAGGGTTTCAAATGGTAATAAAGAGAGGAAAAAAAAATCTATAGCCAATGGGACCCATTTATAGGATCCTCTTATTTTGTTAAAATTGAAAATTTTTTACTAAAAGTACTGTAGATTAAGGTAAAAAGAAAAGACCAGATTTGCAAGAGCTAGCGTACTGTAGATTAAGGTAAAGAGAAAGCATATTGTCAGGAGCTAGCGTAAAAGGCTAGATTTGTGCCACCAATCAGTGTTTGCCACGTCATACATTTAATGAAAAACCCCTACACCCTCTCACACACAATTATATTCCTCACACACGTATCAGAGAGTAGACTCTATCAAACACGCCTACACCTATTCCATCTACTTCTCTGCTCTTACCATCGAATTGGAGCTCCACCCTGTCGCTAGCGCCGCCGCACTCGTCGTTCTGGAGCTAGCGCCGCCGCACTCGTCGTTCTGGAGCTAGCGCCGCCGCACCTAACCTCAAAGTTTGTTCTGATTTCTATTATTGTTTGATTAGTTATTTCCCCAAACTTTGGGTTTCGAAATTTTGATGGGTTTGGGTTATTTTTTGGATATCAATCTGTTCATATTGGTATGGGTTTTGTTGATTTAGTATGGATTTTGCTTCTTTTTTGTAGTATTTTCATGGGTTTTGATTGAATTCTTAAGTGGTAGGTTTAAACCTTAAAAAATTTGATTGTACTAAATGAGTTTGCTGGCAAAGAGAATGCCATTTCATGTAATTCTGAGCCTTAATGACAGAATTTGCTATTATATACTACCTTAAATGAAAAAGTAAATCATCTTGCTAAACTTAGTTTGGAGAATCCTGTTATGATTGGCTTTGATGACAAGAAGATACAGCCTGTATTATCATCTGAAGATTTTTGATCTTTGGGATTTGATGTGAATGATGAATTAGAACAGCCTAATAAATTGACAAGCTCTCCAATTGTAGATTTTAGAGTTCCATCTCAATTAGTTCAGAGATATGTGAAAGGTTTATGCTGATATAAAGCTTGATTTTGTGAATCTTTAAGTGGCACTCCGTATCTTGCATCAGCTTCACATGAGAAGTACCCTGGAAAGCCTCAATATGGGGCAAACCATATTGTTCACAAAAATTATCCATTTCATATTTAGCTTTTCTTTTATTCTTTAATTGGTGTTTTAACAGATTTTCATCATTGCACATATTAATACCAAGTTTTTTAATTGTGCTTAAAATATCACCATAATTTAAATTATCATAATCAATGGAATCATTTTTACCAATTAATTTTTGTTTTACCTTATGAGCAAAGATAAGAGGCAGACCGTCAATAAACTTTTCTTTCCAATAAGGCTTGTAACAATCTTTCCGATGCATTACTCTGGAAAGGAAAACATCTTGGTACTATTTGTAATTAGACATAGCAGGACATCTCAAATTATTTAGAAGATCAGAAATTCAAGACGAAATATTAGATGAAGTACCAACAAAATGTTTGATAATAATATAAATCAAGGTATTGACAACATCAGGAATACCTTGACCAATACTTTCATAAAAAATAGGCAAACCTTCATCATTCTTCTTAATAACATGTTTAATAGATTCTCTGAAATCTTTTGTGAGATATGAATCCTACCATCCATGAAGAGTGCCAAAAAAACCAGTAGCAAGAAGGTCAACAATTTCAGGGTGATCAAGATTATGGTTATTAACATAAGCAATTCCAACCATGGACATATGACCCATTTTATTAATGATTTCTTGTTTAGACAAACCATCAATATTCCATTCATAAATCTTATCAGCAGAAACAAAAAACTGAGTTTGAAAAGGTTTTTCTTCAAACTGCATATTAGGAGGAGTAGGTTTTGAATACCAATTTTTTTGTAAAAAAACGTAGGCTTGAAATTTCCAACAAATCTTTTAATTTTCGGTAAACCATCATCAAAAACCTTTTTTGCAAAATTAGAAGAAATTGTATCAGAATCTATATTTTCTTTAGAAATAATTTCTTTTTCATTTCTCGAAATAGTGCAAGCAATACTTGTAGAAGTACCCTCAATTTTAACTTTTAAATCAGCAAGAATTTTTTCAACAGTTTCAAGAGTTTTAGATTGGGAGGTTTTCAACTTAAATTTCTTATCTTGACTGGGTAAATTAATCAAAAGCTTCTCAGTTTTAACAAAAATAGGTTTTTCAACAAAAACAGTTTTTTCAATAATTTTTTCTTCAATACGGTCAAGCTGTTTACCAATAACATGCAAAGATTCATTAGTAAAATTGTTTTGTTCAATAAGACTAATAATGGGAGTTTGATCATCAGCAATTTTGAAAGGGGAGGCTTTAACATCAGTCTTATTAGTAGTTATCAAAATGGTCTCAAGAGGTGGAAGACTAGATCTAACAGTGGTTTTATCTTCTTTAACAAAATTTGATTTCTTTATTACATTCAAATGATTTTTTGAAACTTCAGCTTTTGAAACACAATGATTTTCAAGAAAATCAAAAAACGAAATGTGTTTTTTCAATTAATTCATTTTTTCTAACCATTTTCTTTCAACATGGTCTTTTTCAGACTGAGCAAAATTACCTTGGTAATATTTTCTTTTATTTCTGTTTTTTGTAAGCATAAATTCATTTTACAGGGAAACCATATCAATTTCAAAGCTTTCATCCAAAATATTTAAAACTCTTAATTGGTTTTGGTAAATAGCATTTTTAATAGGAGGAAAATCAGAATTAGATGGACAAACAAATTTAGTGTCCTCTTCTTCTTCATTAGCGGTTTTGCCATATGGAGAAGAAGGTTCAGGTTTAATAAAATAGAAAACAGAGCTAATTTGAGATTTATCACTTGAAACATCTTTCAGTTTTAAATCAGTGGGTTTTTTCAAGATTCTTTTGCAAAAATTCATTGAGATCTTGATCTCTTTTTGAAATACTTTCAGATTCAGCAAAGGAATGTCTTCCTTCTTTGATCTTCAAGTGTTGATTGTTTTGAAAACTTATTTTAACAATACCATCAAAATATTGTTGAATATGAGTGAGATCTAGCTCATCAAAAACAGGTTTAACAATAGGGGATTCTTGTTCCAACAACCATTAAATGGGAAGCTTAACATCTTGCCATTAAATCATTTTTGAAGCTTGAACTTTAGCATCAGGAGTTAAACATGTGATTAATATTGTTTTACTAGAAGGTTCTCTATTAATCTTAGCACCAGGGCTCAATTGAGTACGCAGAAGTCTATAATAAACACGATAAATCAAAGCAAAAGGTTTACTACCTTCTTCCATATGGTAACCAGATGAAGCAATATTCAAAGTCAAAGCTTTAACAATATTAGGATCATCCAAAGCAAGAGTAATATCAGGATAACAATTGAAATATACAGGACCATCATAAAAAGAAGCAGTAATCATACCAAGAATGCTATCTTTAAAATTCTTAAATCTAGCATCTCTTAAACACATAAGAACAAAAGCATTTATTCCTTTTCTAGTAAGAAGTTTAACAACAACTTGAACCATACCAATATGCAAATAATTGAGTTTTTTAGTAAGGAAATCATTAATATTTCTCTTAGAAAATAGGCAACATTTTTCATGAATTTTTGAAATAGAAAATATTTGTTCAACAGTTCTCACTTTGTAAATGTGATGAAAAGTGGTTTCAACCCAACTAGTTTTGTAAATAGTTTTAATATCAACTTTGGGAATATTCCATTTCTGGAAATCAAGGAACTCATTATCTTCAACAATGTGATCTTCTTCATTTACAATATTAGGAGGACAACCAATCCTGGAGCTAACAGAGAAGTTGGATCTCCACAACTTATCCATACTATCCTAGGTTTAACACTCAATTATCATGTTTTTCTCACAACCGTTGCATTTCATAACACATACCCTAAGCAACCCTATACCTCTCATGCCTTACACGCCCTCTCTTGGCTCAAACGGGCCTTACAGTTTGGTTCTGGGAATTCACTTTACGTCTAGGGTGACGCCAACGACGGTAAGAAGGGAACACAACAACAGAGTATCAAAGTTTCGGGTGAGCACATACAAGAGATAAAGACACAAAAAAAAAACAATATCATAGGCAATTGTAGTAATGAAATGAGTAATGACTATAAATTATGACAGAAGAAAAGAAAACCAAAACAAATTCGGATTGTACACACTTCACTTTACTTGCAATTTGCAAAGTATTTGCAAAGTGAACCTGACCTCCAACAAAAAATTTGCAACTATCAACGGCCATACAGCCTTACATTAATCACTGAAAATTCAGAAGTTAAGAACCAGCCCAAACCACACAAGCATGTTGTAAACAAAATTTGAAATGAATTGAACAAAGATTTAACAAAAACTAAAACAAGACAGCAGTAGGGTTATGGAGTTCCACAAGACAGCAAAACTTTTATTTGCCATTGTAACCTTTTCTTTTGTTTGCTATTTTGCTATTTGTAGCTTATTTTGATGTCCATAGTAATCATACTTGCAATGAGGAGTCCATTGTTCAGCATGCAAAAGAGCCCGTTTGGATGGTCTATTCTAAGAGGCTTAACACACGTTTTTTCGCCAAATCTGAATTTTTTAAAACAATATATTTTTGCGTTTTAAAAAAAGAAATTTTCTTGTGCTTTTTCAAATTCACATGATTTTTCAAGTCACTTTTTTTTTTTTTTTTTTTTTTTTTTTTTTTTTAAATGAGGGTTTTCGCAACAACCTATGCAACCAGGTCCAAAGTTTTGACTAAATCAATACCCGAGCACAAAAATTTTCCTATATAACGCACATACATAATTAAAGATTTTTGTAGGACATGAGGACAAGATTATTATTATTATTATTATGAAGAGTAACGTTAGGAACACATAATTTGTTACAACTCACTACTTGACGAATTTTGATTAATAAATACGTGATAATGAGTCATATGAGGTACACTTTTACCAATTACATGATAAATTATGGTTTAATATTGTGACAAATTATGTGTCTCTAACATTACTCATTTACCAAAGCAGAGGGCTTTGTTGGATAGCTTAAGAGGATAGAGGTCCGCCACATCACAAAAGCAAGCAATACGTGCTTGGTGCTGGCGGTGGCGGTGGCGTTGGGGTGCCTTTGCTTGTCGGTTCCATCTCCACTCGTCTCACTCTGTCTATTTAAAGTTTTAAATCCCGACACGCAGTTTTCTCCGTCTCTTGTTCCAATCCAAAGTCCAAACTCTTCTCGAGTACAGTTTAGTGAATGGCATCCTCGTTATTTCCCACCAACCCCAGTGGCATTTTCCTCTCTCCAACTCCTTTCTCCTCGGTCTCTTCGACCAAACCTTTCATAGTAACCTTTTAAAACAGAGTCAGAGACCCCAAAAAAAAAACATCACGTAAAAAAAAACACACACACACACACACAAACACACACTTTGTGTGCGTACGAAAAGAGAGAGTAAAATGTTGATGGTCTCGTGCAATGTGTTGAGTGACCAAAGCCGAGCGATAACCCAATGTGGGTTTATGGGCCGAGGGCCCATTTTGACACGTGGGCACCGGAGAAATGCCGTCGTTTTAGGCTCTGGTTCTGGTTCTTCGTACAAAGGTCCAATTATGGCTGTGGTTTCTGACCGGGTAATCCGATCCGGGTCAGGGTCAGGGTCAGGGCCAGGTTCGGGGACTCTGGCGGACCGTTTGAGACTTGGTAGCTTGACGGAGGATGGATTGTCTTATAAGGAGAGATTCATAGTGAGATGCTATGAAGTTGGGATTAACAAAACTGCCACTGTTGAAACCATTGCTAATCTCTTGCAGGTTCTTTCGAAATTCCCACATTGTATTTTTGTTCTTTTCAATGAGTTTTACTTTGAATTGATTCAATTTTGGGTTTTTGTTAATGGGTTTATCGGTTGGGATTTGTGGGTTTTGGGTCTCTTTGACATGCATTTGCAACTTGTTCTAACATTTTTGTGGGATTTTCTCAACTGGGTATTGTCGGTTTTGTATGTCTGGGTTTGATTGTGATTGTTTTGTTCTCTGTTACATGCATTTGCTACTGATTGTTTTGAATTTTCAAGATTGTAAGTTTTTTTCATGGGATTTTCTCTTATTGTTGATTTTACTATTTTCTCTCATTTGTATTCGTAAAGATCTAAATATTACAAGTCTTTTTTTTTTTTTTTTAATGTGCGAGTGTTTGCAAATATTGGATTTTTAGCAATTGGGTGTGTTGTAAATTGTAAATCTCTCTCTGTCACTGTCCATTTCTTTGTGATGTAAATTTCTGAAATTTAGCGCCTGAGTAATGTTGCATGGCTTTGTTGTTGACTTGCTTAGGCACCTGGTCACTGTGCTCTGAAAACATTCCACTCTGCTTTCTATTATTATCTGTGTCAAGATGCACGCTTGTTAGGTACTAGACTCTACATTCATTTGAATGCTACCATGCTGGAATTTGAATTCTTTTTTCTTAATATCTCTGATTTGGATCAAGAAATTGTCAGTGAGCATTGAATTCTCAGTAACTCTTAGTTAGGGAGCTGCTGATTGGTTCAATATCTTGAGATTAATAAATGGTAAATTGGTAATTCAGAAGTTATGGTTCCATTGTTTTTGAAGCTACCCATATTATGAATGAAAAGTTGGTTTCCATTTTCAGAAAGCTAAAAAAAGAGAGAAAAAATCAATACGCAGTTACTCATTTCATCTTATTGGACAGGGAAGAGATACCTTCTACCTTAAATGAAACTTATTGAAGGATTGGCTCTTCTCACAGATCTTCAATATAATAATTTCCTTGTGTGATGTAGGAGGCTGTAGGCAATCATGCACAGAGTGTAGGATTTTCAACAGATGGCTTTGCAATCACCCCTACCATGAGGAAACTGCATCTCATATGGGTTACTGCTCGCATGCACATTGAAATCTACAAATACCCAGCTTGGTGAGTTTTCTTCTTCTAGTTTATGTTGTGAGTTTAATATGGGATTCTTACATGATAAACTCCATTTTGATACATGGTCGGTGGTACAGGAGTGATGTGATTGAAATTGAAACTTGGTGCCAAGGGGAGGGAAGAATTGGAACCAGACGAGATTGGATACTCAAGGACCATGCTACTGGTCAAGTTATTGGAAGAGCAACAAGGTGCATATTAAGGATGTGTTTGGTTGGATGTAAAATATTTTTCAAAAAGGAAAATATATTCGGTGAAAATGTTTTCAAGAAAGGAAAATATTTTCAAGTGTTTGGTTGCATTCCAAAAAATATTTTGAAAAATATTTTCTGGCGTTTGGTTGTATTCTTGAAAATAATAGAGAAAACACATTTTCTACTTGATGCTCACATTTTCTCACATTTTCTCAGCTTCCAAACAAAACCCAATCAAAAAAAATTCATCAATGGCGCGATCTGAGTGAAAGAAAACCCATTCATCGGAGTGGTGGGTTTGACGAATGGGTTTGTGGAAGTGGTGGGTTTGTCGGTGCGGTGCGATCTAGTGCGATCGGCGCGATGCGAGTGGGTTTGTTGGCGATCTGGTGTGAGTGGGTTTGAGAACGATCTCGCCGGTGGTGTGATGAGATGATCTCTTCTTTCTCTCTCTGTCTCTCTCTTTGCGCATGGTCCGGAAATGGCGAGACGATTTCGATGATCGATGACTGGGTTCGACGAGGGTCGGTTTGAACGATCGGAGCGGTGCGATCATCTTTCTCCAATGCAATTTGGTTGTATTCTTGCTCTGACAAGGCGATCTTCTTGCTCTCTCTCTCTCTCTCTCTCTCTCTCTTCTATTTTCCAAGGCCGGAAATCATTTGAAGTGAAAATGAAAACGGAAATCATTTTCCACCGTTTTGGCTATATTTTACGGTCAACCCGGAAATGCTTTTCAGTTTGACCCAATTTGAAGTAACAACCAAACACCCACTTTTCCAGAAAATCATTTTCCAAATAAGTTTGAAGCCAAAACAAACGGAGCCTAAGCTACTCTTTCTTTTTTACGTCCTTTCCCTTGCAAAAGAGACTTATAAGGTTAAATAAATGAAGCAACGATATTGAAAGAGTGGAATCTTTTTTATAATCTTAAATGGGGAAAATGTTTTTGACACATGCATCACTAATTCAACCACATTTCACTTGTTTGTATGATTTTCAAGTCCTGAGTGTCACTTTTTTGATGATTATAGAATGCTCTTCTGGGTGATTTTGATGTATGTTATAAACTCATGTATCAATTAGTCTCTTGTTGTGGTTTTGGGAAACTGCCCTCTTTCTCCATTTCAGTGTCATCTAATTTTAAAGCAATTTTGTTAACAAATCTCATGATTTCATATAGCTGTTGCTCAAACTACCCATTATAGCCTTTTATTTTTATTTTATAAGTAATAAAGTTTCATTAATAACAAAAAAATCAAGTCACCCAGTATACGAAGTATATGATTGGGGACCATACAATCAATTATGCAAATTACATAAATCTTTCAAATCAGTAATCGAACAAAGAATTGACTACATAAAAATCCAACAAAGTTCTAAAGAAAAAAGTTTTAGATCAGGAATAGATCTCTCTGTATCTTCAAAGCACTGGGTATTCGCAATGCGGGTAGCCATCCAAATAGACCCATTCCTTTTCTATGACACCCAAAATGGCCTTTGCCAACCAGCTTTTAAAATTATTTATATTTCCGAAAAATTTTGAGATGCCTTTGAAGGAGAAGAATAAGAATGCACTATAGTCCATAATTTCCTTTATCTTAATTTTTATTTTCTGGGTAAGTGACTTGATCATACTGTTATGTTATTGCTAAGTTAATTTGTTATATTGATATGAAATTCCCCCAAAAGTGATGCATAAACATGATTTTCTACCTAAAGTTGCCATGATAGAACCATATATTAGATCATTCACATCCAGTTCTGCAAAATCTTTTCATATTTTGAAGAAATTACCCACTTTTCTACCTAGCAAAAAAAAAAAAAAAAAAAAACGACTTTTCTATTTTAGCTAGCCACTTTTAAAATACACCTTATATCACACTCTTCATTTTCGATACGCTTTAAGTGGGCAAGGGGGTTTCAAATCCTAGACATTTTCGTTGGAAACACTAGGAGATGATGACGATTGGCCTAAAGGATGTTGGCATCCCACCCTTAATTTTCTTATACATCCTATTAAATATTCAAATAAATTCTTTTTGTTTTTTCCTTTCTTTCCATCACTTTTTTCACTCCTTCCCCTATTCCCACCCCCTTCTGTTAGGCCCCCCTCCTAGGCTCCCCCTACAATGTTTGACGACACCAATTTGCCACCCCACTGCCAAATCAGCAGCCTAATGGCCAGATCAGCCACCCACCAACAAGACCAAGTCCAAGTTGGCCCCCAACAACTGGTGAAGCCAAATGGCCAACAACATCAGCAGATTACTTTGCAGATGAGAGAGAGAGAGAGTAGCATATAAAATATGTCGCAGTGCTTGGTATGGCTAACAATTATTGTAGCTTTTTTCAGAATTTTGAATAGTAATGAGTAATGACGAGCAGGGTGTGGAGAGCTTTTTTTTTTTTTTTTTTTTGGTGGTGATTCCTAGCCAGGGCCGGCCCAACAAAATTTGGGGCCTAAGGCAAAAATTTTATATAGGGCCTTTTTATATGTAAACATTAATTAAATAAAATTATATAATACTAATTAAATTAAGACTAATTTGATGTAAATATAGAATTTGATGAATAATGCTAGCTAAACTAAGGTTAATTTCAAATAGAAGATTGAATATTATAGTTGAATCAAAAGGAATTTACTTTAACTTGGAACTATGACTATGCATAGTTAAGTACAATTGTAATTTAAATTTAAATTTTATATATTCTTTTTAAGAGAAAGAGATAGATAGATATTATTTGGTGTGTAGCTTAGTAGGAGATTAATCATCATTGGTGATTTATCACATTTGCAGCATTTTATTTGAAACATCTTAGGGTTTCAATTGGGTTAAATTTTTATTGGTCTCTTATTTTAAAAGCCTTGTTAGAAATAAAAATGAAAAATACTAAAAATACTACAAAATGTTCACAATAAATGTGATTATAACTGTAATTAATGAATTTCAACAACTTAATTTATTTGTGTTTGAATTACTTTTTTATGTAATTGGTGATATATCAGTTAAATTTATAATAAAATTTGTGGTATTTTTAGCATAACTTTTAAAAAAAACAAGTACCAATTATTTAAAAAATGTTAAAAAAAAGTGCCAATTATTTAATAAATGTTATATTTTTATAAAATTTTGGGCCTTTTACTAAGAGAGATGGGGCCTTTTTTTAATAGGGAAATTTTTTATTAGTTGTGGGGCCTTAGGCCTAGGCCCAAGTTGCCTAGGCCTTGAGCCGGCACTGTTCCTAGCTACAGTACTCAACAATTTGGCTAAAAAGATCATTCGCAAAACTGGATGTGACTGCTGTTATGGGGATTGAAGAGCGACCATGGATTTATATGTATTTTATTTTTGTTGCATTTTTTCTTTCCTTATAATATTCTGAAAAAAAATATATATTCTACTCTAAGATTAAACATTTCAATTCCTTCCTGTAGTAGCTTCTTTGCAAATCAGAAAATAAATGAGGCCACTATAAATATTGATCAAGAGGTTATCCTGCTGGAACACAATTATTCATAAATTTAATGCTTCTCTTGACCATTGACAAAAATTATGCTAGTCTCGTGTGTGCCAGAATGTGCTTAAATTATCCATCTTAATATTTTCCTTTTTTTACTTCGTAATTGACGACCCCCCTGCACACTTTTTTTTGGGTTAAAAATTCTGTTTATTAATTAATCAATCTCATCTTGATTCAAAGATCACCTTTGTGGAAGCTATCAAACATTTGTTGTCAGATTAACTCAACAACTTGACTTAGCAATTCTTGCAATTATTTCTAACTTTGTCTATCTGATTTGAGATGCATTGTCAAAGTTGATCATGTGAACCTTATGTTTCAGCAAGTGGGTGATGATGAACAAAGACAACAGACGTCTTCAGAAAGTTAGCAATGATGCACGGGATGAGTATTTAGTTTATTGTCCGCGAGAACCCAGGTAAGGATGCCTTGTTTTCTCTAGGTATAAAATATCTGATTTTCTTGTAAATGGTTTTATACAGTTTACAAAATGTAATTCACATGGCATATTGGCTTCATCATAATTAACACTTGCAAGATGGCATGATTTTGCTTGGCATATTTTTATTGTGAGATAGTTGAAACCCTTTTGCTCACATCTTTGTCGTATGTGTGATTGGACATTGTAAATAAGATAATATTCATCAATATATTAAAATTTGATAGGAACTAATTTATTTAATGAGATTGGGAGAATAGATAGTTTTACAATACATAGGTTCAAGGTGCTACCTGTTCTTTTGTAGGTTTGTGTGAGGCACCAAATTTCGTCACAGTAAATTGTCTTTTGCAAGCTTGAGAGAGTGCATTTTGAAAATGTTGAGTACGCCGTTGGAAATGTATTAAATCATAAGGAATGTAACTATCTAAAGCAAGAGTGTGAGAAATAGTTGAGTTTGTATGATAAACTGACTAAATTATTAATGAAGGTTGTTGAATATTTTTACATTAAAAAATATCAGAAGATGTTAGTGTAGAGCTGGAGCAACCATGTTATTGAATCTTGCTCTACAATTGCAAACATTTAACAAAGCTTGAGTTTACTTGTAACAAATTGAAAAAGTAACGGAGATTGATATATGTGTAATGTCTATAGTAACATTTAATGAAGCTTGGAAAAATTTAAGTCATGCGAGGTATAATGTTTTATCGTAACATTTAATAAATTTTGAGTTTTTAATTTTTATTTTTTTGCAAGTTATGATGATTTAGTTTTATGTAAGTAACAAACTCAAAAAGATGAGAGTTGCTTTATATGGTTTGCTCACTTGCAAAGGAGAGTAATTAATTCACCAATTAAGGAGTTTGTTGATTTAAGTCGATGGAACAAGAGAAGGTAGAGGAAGACCTAAACTAACATTTAAATGCATGCATTCCTATTTTTAAATCCTATGAGTAAGCATAACAAAAAAAAAAAGAAAAAATAATCTCATGCATGGAAAGGGCATAACTTTAGAAAGGTTGAAAGGCTCAAGAATTAAGTTTTGAACTCCTCACCCAAGAAAAATGCCATTCTCTTAATATTCTTTCTTTTTGGGTAAGGCCTTAATTTTCCTCAAATCAATGGTTTTGCCTGGTATATTGTTGAAATAATCACTTGCAACAATAAATGGTCAATCCTTTGTCTTGTTTTTATTTATTTTTTGGCCTGAAAAGCTTTACTTGTAATAAAAGATTTTACTAACGTGGAAGCAGTGCCATTTTTTTCTTGATCTACCGTGTAGGACCGACTCTTGATTAATTTTTCTGTTACTGGAAATTGCCTATATTAAGGACGGTGACCTTCTTCTTCTTTTTTGTTTTTTTGGAAGAGTGGGGGAGGGATTAGATGGGGATCTAATTTTATGCGAAATGAAATAACTGAAGATTGTGGTAGATATTGTTACATCACAAGATATAATTGGAAACATCCCAGGTGAATATAACATGGGGTGTATAGATTACTGATAGCTTAAGTTGATAAATTCTGATCATCTCTAAACATCTCTATATTTTATACTACTGTTATTCTCATTATTGACTTTGTTTTATATTTTTAATTTTTATGTTTTGTCGGTTTGGCTTTTCTAGATTAGCAATTCCTGAGGAGAACAGTAGTAGTTTGAGAAGAATACCAAAACTGGAAGATCCTGCTGATCATTCTAAGCTGGGACTTGTGGTAAGATCATTTGGTTGATCTAAATTATTTGAACAGTTTTTTGAGGTCCCACATCTCAGTATTGATTTTTTGCAGCCCAGAAGAGCTGATCTGGACATAAACCAGCATGTTAATAATGTCACCTACATTGGATGGGTTCTGGAGGTTGGTTGAAGCCATCTTTTATTAATATTAGCAGTACTCGTGCTAAACAGATGCCAAAGCTTCTTAATCCCCTCTCCCCCCCTCCTCTTTTCATTTAGTCACTGACTTTTAATTAAAAGTATCCTTACAATGTAGCCACTTTCTAAAGCACTTCAGCACCCATAATTTGTATAGGGTTGGAGAGGTCCGCAGTATATTCCATGCCTTTGTTTCCAGGTAGGGTGCCCTGTAAAGTGGGTGAAACAATTGGTACCAAGAAAAACTCCTGCCGAAAAACTGCTTTACTTCTCATATATGGGTGGAGACTGCCTTTTCAAGCTTCTGAATTCCCTTCGTTTCTTCAAAAGGAGGACCACAAATTAAAGAACTAAAATTAAATTAAAAGGGGAAACTTTTTACATAAAAAGCTTGGTTGTGATAATATTTCTTATTACTCATCAACAATTGAAAAAAAAAAAAAAAAAAAAAAAGAAGAGGATAGCAGACTTATCAGGAAAATAAAGTAATAAACTCTAGATAAGGTGTCTTTACATAATATGCCTTAGATAAATGGTCTCCCTAAAGTGACCATTGAGGGGAATGCAAAGTCGTGGACGGATTCAGCGATACATCATGCTATAAAGGCTAGTTGGCAAATATAGAATATCGTTCACAAAGTCTAGACCTTAGCAGCACTGTTTGATTTTCGTAGTTTTTTGACTTCTCATTGGGTTAAAAGGGAGGCAAACTTGTATGCAGTCTACCAACTTGTTTGCTCCCCCAAGCGGTCGAGTTGAAGCCCTTAGGGGGATTCTTGCTTGTAAATTATATGTTTTTTTCCATGTTTAATGAATTTCATCTATATAGCCCCCCAAAAAAGAAAAAGAAAGATGGCATTATTCACATTTTGTTGTTTTATTAGTAAGTTACCCTCTCCTAGTCTGTTTTGAACTCCCAACCTTGCCCTCCATCCATTATTATGGGAGGAGGAAGTACTGTTATTTTTAATGATGACACTATTACATATGACAAATTCATTGCTGATTCGACCCAGTTCATCCAATTATTTCTTTCTAATTTTGGAAATCAATATGAATGTAATGATTAACATCTGATAGAAAATTATCTTTTTATTGGTACGAGTGTTAAAAGATTTGAATTCATTAGAATTTAGGGGGGGATCTTTGTAGCCTTCCCCACCCACCTAAAAATATCTGTGCGCTGCATCATTCTTAAGTGACTTATTTTGGCTCATGTTTTTGTTATTGATGATACTTCCTGTTAATATTATAAAGCTGGTTGAGTAATACATTTTTTTTCTACCACAGAGCATGCCTCAAGAAATCATTGATAGCCATGAACTGCAAACTATTACTTTAGATTACAGACGGGAGTGCAAACATGATGACATAGTTGATTCGCTTACCAGTGTGGAACCAGTAGAGGATGCTGAAGCAGTTTCTAAGATTCAAGGAACCAATGGGTCTATAGCTGCAACAGAAAACAATGAAGATTTACGTCAGTTTCTACATTCACTGAGAGTGTCAGGTGATGGGCTTGAAATAAATCGAGGACGCACTGAGTGGAGAAAGAAACATGCAAGATGATACATAGTTAGTTGACTTTACTTTTCTATTGCTTTCAATGGTTCTTATTCAATCTTTCTTCTCATGTATTTTTTACTTTCCAGCTCAAATGGATTTTGCTCCAAAATTGTCTTTGGAGGGAGAGAGTTTCTTATGCATCCATTGCACACAACGGATGTCTCACAGTAAACGGGAACAGGAAATGCGGAAAATTGTGGATCTCATCTGTTGTCAGACATCAGTTGCCTGCAATGGATGCACTAGAGACTAACTCCGTTGGATCATGCATACAGATTGCTTTGAGAGACTCGACGAGCCATTTGATGTATTTTATTTCTAGTTTTTCTTTGATATTTGTAAGCTCAATGTTCCATGTATGTTTTTGATATTTAATAATCTTGGCAGGGATATGCCTCCATTCCATTGCGAATAGACTAGTGTTTTCCACGAGGTTATATATGTAGAAAATTATTTGTGAACAAATCATTGCTCAAATTGGTCGCTAACTGTTATACTGGTCCCAAATATCGAGCGGAAGAGTCTCTTCTTTAACCCATTACATTGGGGATTTTATAAGACTAATTATGTGTACAATTTAAACAAGTCACATGACTTATTAAAAAAGTTATGTGACCAAAACTATGCATGTATGGTTGAGTTAGCTTCAAGCCAAATTAGAGTTAAATTTCTTCTAATTATTTAAACAAGATAATCCACATTAATAAAGCTTGAATATCTATCTTTTCTCTCAAATAAATAAATAAAGCTTGTATAGGTTCGGGTTTGTTGTGGCCTAATGAAGCTCCAATTCAGGTTAATCTTGAACATGAACAGTCTCGCCAGCTAGAAGGCTTATGATTTGCAATAGACGTCTTGCATTCTCACTTCGGTTGCAGACATCAAAACATGTGCTACTTTATGTTAGTGTCTGAAATATAAAACATATAGTGTTAGCATTTGAAAGACGAACTGTTAAAATACTCAACGAATACTACCTTTAAACATATATTTGTATTATAATATTATATCATTGATAAGGGAAGTTCCATTATTGTTCTTTGTCTTTATAAGCTCCTTTTTATTTAGACTCGCTTTCCCCCCCTTAGATATTAGTAAGAACAATATGAGCAGTTAGCTTTCAAAATAAAACATCTTACTATTTTTTAGCTAGCAAGAACAATATGAGCAGTTAGAGCTCAAAATAAAAGATAGCATTAAAAAAATCCACACTAATACGAGGCTTAAACCACAGTACTTAAAAAAGAATTGTATCCAGTGTATAAAGCTCTCACTTAGGAGAAGTAATTGGCAGTCTGCCTCATACCCCATGATTGTCTCATGGAAATTTCATGAACCATTGTTACTAGTTTCATAATAAGGTTAATTTGAACACATCTCGTCAATGGAGTCCACCGCTGACCACATTTATCATACACTAATTACAAGTTACAATATGTTACGTCAACAATTATGAAAATGTTGTATCAAACTTATTATTTTCAGCCATGAGGCCAAATGTTTTACCTACACGCTACACCTACTCAACTTCTCTACCTATGCTAGTTTCCCCAAAAAAAAAATACTTCTCTACCTATGCTCTGATCCATCATATTATTCCACTTAAAAATTATATGCTTGAAAATGATTTTGCAACCTGACGCATTAACTTTATGGGGTCATGCATCATGATGCTGTTAGCAAAGACAACTATTGGAAGATTAAGAAAATCTACTGCCAAAACAATTAAGCAAATGCCCATGCAGATTTAATTTATCAACTATATTACGTTAAGTCACCTCATCATTCTTTCTTAAATAACCAAGCCTCCCATGCATAGAACATTAAATTTCATTCTAATATCAATTATCAAGTTTAGTAAGAAAACCTCATTTTCACAAGTTTCACTATAAATTCGAGTGGCCATGAAGCAATTCTCTCCATACTAAAAACAAAGACAAAAGATAAAAATATAATGGAGAAGACTACTAAGGTATTGCTCGTTTTCACTCTATTTCTTATTGCATTTCTCACTGGTGCTGAAGGAGGAAGAGATGTGCCAAAGAAAGATGATCAGGTCTACCAGCCTCAGAATTTCGACTTTGGCTTTACTTGGCCATTCTTATTCCCTTTCGGGACTGGATTCCGTATTTTTGCAGGCATTCCTGGCTCAGGTTATCTTGGAGGCTCTACTGGTTTTGGTCCTGCAGGTCCTGGTATTGGAGGAGATGGTGGCAATGGGGACATTCCTAATGCTGGTGTTGGAGCTGGAGGCAACTCTCCCTGATCAATCAAATGGAACTAGCATGTTTCGAAGGTGTTTAATATAAGGGTGCGTTTTATGATAATAGTAAATAACCAATGAGCCTCCAATAGGCTGTGTCCTATTTGTGATTGTTCAATCATCTTCTATACATAAGGCTAGTGATATGTAATGAAATAAAAATGTGCTTTAGCTATGTCATCTCCTCAACACTCTCAATAAATTAGGACCCTGTCTCAAGGGGTCACTCCCATTTCACACCATACCTGATGTCCATATATAGATTGTGTGAAATAGACAATATGAAACAACAATTTTCCTTCCTATCATAGTGCAAGTACAGTCCAAAGCTTTTTTTTTTTTTTCTTTTTTTCTTTTTTTAATTTTAATAATCCCTCTTGAATTTAATCATTTTTGAATAATGTTAAAACCCTACCAATTTTAATGCAATCACGATGTTAAAGAAATGACATAACCTGTTGACTGTGAATACTAAATGTGAATGTGTTATCAATTTTTCTACAATGATGAAATGAGTCCTCATTTTGAGTAGTTTTAGGTCTTCTTAAGTTCTTATTTAATGAAATCATAACTGTATACATATAGTTTAAATAATGAAAATTCCATTGAAAATGTGAAATTATTTAAATGGTGAAATAATATTTTAAATTTCTTGAATCTTTGGTAGTAGAGATTTACATAAAGCAAACTATATTAGTAATTAATTTAATAGGCTAATTGTAACAACTACAATTTTGACATGTATTTTATCTTTATTTCTTGTTCAAATCATAAGAAAATAAATTACTAAAATTTTGTGAGATCAGCTTGGCTTATGTACAAACAAATAGTCATAAATTTTTTTTCCCACACACACCAAGTTATTACAAAGAGGATTCACTTGAAGATGACCCCAAATTGCTGGCAAGAAGTTTTGAACACAGAATTCATATATATCACGAGGTTTAAGAAACCAACAAATAGTCATAAATTAAAAGGTGGATTAGTGATTCTCAAAATAAAAAATTGTATTTTAAGAGGCCCTATGTTAATTTACTTGAGTGGATCTAATTTAAGCTCTAAAAAGTTCAATTACCCTTTTGGGCCCATAATTTTAAAACCTAGATCCTTCAATGAACCGTAAAAGAAAGTTCAAGGTTTTGAGGTTGAACTAAGGTTTGACCAATGTAAAACTGTGATGATGTCATAATTAATTTAATAATGAGTTAAAATTAAAAAAATATATAAAAATTAACAATCTTGTCAAAAATAATATTTTTAGAGGTTCAAGTATATCTTAATTATAGATAAGGTGGTATTATTTTACAAATTTACACAAAGATAATTAAATATTCTCCTATTTCAAATACTTTAGCAAATTTGTACCACAAAACAATTTTTCAGTATACCAATATAATTTAAAAAGTAACTTCAAATGTTTGGATTACTATATTCCATTTAAACTCTCAAAAAAAAAAAACCCACAAATGCCTTTTTTTTTTTTGGAAAGGCAACCACAAATGTCTTCTTTCAACTTAAATAATTATTTTAAAGGTCATGCTAAGGAGTGCCTTTAGGGCACTCATTAATAATCCACTTTAGGAAAGTTTTGATACCACTTTGACAGTTTTTTTCATTTCCCATAAAACTTTCTTTAAATGGATTATTAATCAGTGCCCTAAGAGCACTCATTAGCATTTCTCTTATTTTAAATACAAAATACTACTACCTCTGGAGTCTGGACCTGGCCTAGTAAGTTGTTACTTGAACCTACTCACCTAGGGTTTCAAACGATAATAAAGAGAGGGAAAAAAAAAATCTATAGCCAATGGGACTGTTTATAGGGTTCATTTATTTTGCTGAAACTGAAAATTTTTTACTAAAAGTACCGTAGATAAAGGTAAAGGGAAATCATGCGGTCAGGAGTTGGAGTGAAAGACCAGATTTGCGCCACCAATTAGTGTTTGCCATGTCATAAATTTAATGAAAAACCCATACACCCTCTCACACACAATTATATTCCTCACACACGTACAGTCGCAGGCGCCACCGCACTCGTCGTTCTGGAGCTAACTCCATCGCACCTAACCTCAAGGTTTGTTTTGATTTCTGTTTATTGTTTGATTAGTTATTTCCCCAAACTTTGGGTTTCGAAATTTTGATGGGTTTGAGTTATTTTTTGGATATCAATCTATTCATATCGGTATGGGTTTTGTTGATTTAGTATGGATTTTGCTTCTTTTTTGTAGTATTTTCATAGGTTTTGATTGGATTCTTAAGTGGTAGGTTTAAACCTTAAAAAATCTGATTGTACCAAATGAGTTTGCTGGCAAAGAGAGTGCCGTTTCATGTAATTCTGAGCCTTAATGACAGAATTTTCTATTATCTGCTACCTCAAATGAAAAAGTAAATCATCTTGCCAAACTTAGTTTAGAGAATCCTGTTATGATTGGCCTTGATGACAAGAAGATACAGCCTGTGTTATCATTTGAAGATTTTGGATCTTTGGGATTTGATGTGAATGATGAATTAGAACAGCCTGATAAATTGACGAGCTCTCCAATTGCAGATTTTAGAGTTCCATCTCAATTAGTTCAGAGATATGTGAAAGGTTTATGCTAATATAAAGCTTGATTTTGTGAATCTTTAAGTGGTACTCTGTATCTTGCATCGGCTTCACATGAGAAGTACCCTGGAAAGTCTCAAGAGTTTAAAATTTATTCTAATAGCACATTTCATATCCCTGTTAACGATGCTCACCAGGTAAACAATCCTATGTTTGATGTTTTCTAATGGCATTAGAAGATGCTATCTAATGATGAAATTCAGAAGGGTAATGTGGGCTTCAAAGAACAACTTAGAGGATGTTCTGAATCCATCTAGAATTTCAATTATTCTATAACTGCTTATATATGTCTTACACACACTTCTCATCATTGACCTATTCCAGCAAGCATGAATTAATGATCAATCTTTTTTGACAAATTTTACTTCTTTTCCCAAGCTGAAGTCTGTGGGATCCAGCAGGATGGCTTACACCTCCAAGCAAGAAGTCAGAAGTATGGCAAGGTTTGTCTTCTTCATAATTTATAAACTTCTAAATTCAGACGCAGAACGTGAAGAAGGAAATAATTGTTGACTAGCTCGTTTTACATAGAAGAAGCAAGAGCAGTTGGAACTCACAAAAAAGTTCCGGATAGGTTCCTTCTATTAAATATCTTAATAGTTGAAATTTGTAGTGCAAGGAAATAAAGATTTTGTTTTATAAGATACATTTTCCTAAATTTTAAAAAGCAAGTGCATTTGACATTCCATCCTTCACTCTTATTTCTGGAGCTAGAGTTTTTACTTCTAGAGCAACTCTAGGTGTGCAACGCATCAATTTTCTCACATGATGAATTGAAGCAGCTAAAGGTTCTCTAGCAGTATTTTTTTTTTTTTTTCCATTGATCAAGCTAAATAACTCCTAGCATCTTTTTCATTGTTGTGTCTGTGGTTGGTTCAGTTTCATAGCCTTTTATCTGTTAATGATCGTAATTTTTTCATGACAGCTTGAGAGGGGTCAATTGCTCACAGTTCCTCCTTATCTAGTGAGGAAACGCAAGCAGCATTTCCACCATCTAGAACAGTGTTGACTTAAGACTCGGATGTAATGGATTCATTTGGGTTGGTGAACATGTTGAAGCCAAAGATGATATGGTAGAGGATCAAGCAAGCAAACTTGAGCAACAGAATATTAAATCTAATAAAAATTCCATTAGTCTTGAAGAGCAAGAACAAACACACACTCTAATAGAGACAAGGCAGAGCATATGTAGGATTGCAAATGCTGTCCTGGTATTATCTATTTTAGGCTTCAATATAAGGATCAAAGTGATCATGGATACCATGAACCTGAGTAGCTCTCTGAATCTTGATATACATGAGATGCTTGGTTCAGAGTTCTGTGTTCTGGTTGTAGAGGGAGAGGCTGAACAGCGAAGCTTGACTAAAAAGAAGGGATGATTGTAGCATCCCCGTTATGTTCGAAGTACTAACTGTTTAGAGAAGCATCAACCTTCATATCCTCTCTTTTTATTGTCTTGATTTTTTTGGGTTTTGGCCCTCTTTGTGTTTGGTTTTACCATGAATATTAGGGAGCTTAAGACCACTCTTGATGATTTTCGCTTCCAAGAAATATAGATATGATAGATCTGAATCTTTACGCTTCAGAATAATTGTCCCATAGGATATGTTTTAAAACTAGCATTTTTTTCTCTTCTCATAATAACGTAAAAAAGGACATAGAATTTCTTGTTGCATTACATCGAATAGTTCCCAAAGGTAGAAAGGTGAACAAAAAAATATTGTTTATAATTCTAATATCTATCATACACCTATGTAGAATCCAGAATGTTAACTTTGAACATTACATCAAAAATAACTGAAACTTCTATTGCCTATTTTCTGATGAATATTGAAGTATCATTTATTTTTAGCAAATGAAAGGCTAATTTGGTGTGTTAGCACTATGCACAAGTCATTGCTTAAAAACTACAATTCATCTTTAGGAGGTGATTGGAAGCAGTGTTCATCCCAATAGTACGAGTACTTCAATTTTGCTGCGGTGTGAGTCATGGACCAATCCTCGTATATAAACCTGAAAGCAAGTGCCAGAGTGCAAATTTTCTCTTAGAAGATAACAATTAAAAAGGAAAGAAAGAACCAAGAATGAGACAAAGAAAGCCATCTAAATTTTATAAACAAGCAGGTTCTTTGCAAAACAGAGAACTTTCAAAGTAGTGCTTTATAACAAATAAACACAAATGCAAATACATACATAGATGTTAATCATGTTATGCATGAATTTAAGGGTGGAAAATGTATGTACATAGGCATGAAATTTGTGGATTTAAATATTCATATGCTTGAGAAACTTGTATCCGTCCTTCTGATTTAATACAGGTTCTAATTTAATGCTTTTATTATCTTTTAACTGGTAAGTAACACACACTCCCAACCCACCACATTACCCATCATCTTGTACTTAGTACTTACAGGATGTCATTTGAGCTAAAACTTATTGAAAAATTATGTTACTAAAAAAATGCAGATTAGTGCAGGAACCATAAGAAGTTTTGTAGATGGTCCCAATACCATCATATTGGTCACAATTAAATGACCTTGGTTCAAATAACTTTCAAAGCTAATATTTTTTAGTATTAGGCATTCCAGGGAAACTAGTTACTTGCATCCTCCCCCCATATTTAACATGGTTTCCAATATGTTACTTGTATCCTTCAGACGATAATATAGACTGTATCTTCTTATCATCAAGGCCAATCATAACAGGATTCTCTAAACTAAGTTTGGCAAGATGATTTACTTTTTCATTTAAGGTAGCAAATAATAGCAAATTCTTTCATTGAGGCTCAGAATTACATGAAACGACACTCTCTTTGCCAGCAAACTCATTTGGTGCAATCAGATTTTTTTAGGTTTAAACCTACCACTTAAGAATCCAACCAAAACCCATGAAAATACTACCCAAAAAAAAAAAAAAAAAAGAAAAGAAAAGAAAGCAAAATTCATACCAAATCAACAATACCCATACCATTATGAATAGATTAATATCCAAAAAAATAACCCAAACCCATCAAAATTTCAAAACCCAAGGTTTGGGGAAATAACTAATCAAAAAATAAACAGAAATCAGAACAAACCTTGAGGTTTGGTGCGGCGGCGCCAGCTCCAGAATGATGTGTGCAGCAGCACCAGCGGCAGGGTGGAGCTCCAGTCTAGTGGTAAGAGCAGAGGAGTAGATGCAATAGGTTTAGGCGTGTTTGATAGAGTTTTCTCTCTAATACGTGTGTGAGGAATATAATTGTGTGTGATAGGGTGTAGGGGTTTTTCATTAAATGTATGACGTGGCAAACATTGATTGGTGGTGTAAATCTGGCCTTTTACGCCAGCTCCTGACCTTCTCTTTTGAAAAAATTGAGTGTTTGACTAGCACTTATAAAAATGGCAGTTTGAGTTATAAATTAGGCAAAAATGCAAAACTGATCTTCTAACTTTCAGTCTTTTTCATTTCAATCCTCTAACTTTTTGGTTTGTCATTTCAGTCCTTTAACTTTCAATTTTTGTCAATGCAGAATTCCGTTAGAACTCAGTTAGAGGTTGCCATTAATTGAGCCAAAATGACATTGTTTTGGCTTTTTTTTTTTTTTTTAATAAATTTCAAAATTTAAAGTATAAAAGAAAAATCTTTAAAAAAAAAAAAAAAAGAAACCGATTCAGAACCCATCACCGAACTCCCCATCAGAACTCCATCACCGAATCAATTGTAAATCAAATGATATTAGGAAATGCCTTAATTAGCACCACTGTTTGGCTGCCGAGAGAACAAAGCAAAGAATAGGAGTGTTGTTTTACGTTTCTATCTATACTGGTCTGAATCATCAATGAATTTCTTAGCCTCTGTTTGGTTCCAGAGAAAATGAAAGAAAAAAAAAAAGAGTTGATTGAATACTATGGACTTGACGTGATATTTTCGTTTCTAGAAAAAGTTGAAAGCTCAACAAACTCTGCCAAAATCTCACACTGGAATCAACTAAGAACTAACAACAAATTGTATATTATTTTATTTTAATATTTTTTTTGGTACTTTCAAAAGCTCAATTAAGTCTTATTCTATCATATGTACTTTTTTTTTTTAACGTTTCTGTCTGTATGGCACAGAATAATCAATGAAGTTCTTAGCATCTATTTGGTTGTAGAGAAAATGGGAAGAAAATAAAAGTTGGGCAAATAACACTCCCCTCCCTTGAGGTTTAGAGAAATGACACTCACCCCCCAAACTTGAAAGAAAAAAACACTCTCCCCCCTGAGATTTAAAAAAAATAACACTCCCCCCCCCCCCTTCTGTTAATATTAATAACGAAATATTCCAATTTTTTTAAAGATTCTCTTTACCAAAGTTTAACAATGGTTAGTGAAAAGAGCATTTACATAAAATAAAAAAAAAATAAAAAATGAAAAGAGCATATTATAAAACATGTTGCTTATGTTGATTTTTTAGTCTCTTCTAGCACCTTTCCAACTGATTTTTTAAAGTTTGATGATCCTCTTAGATTTTTTAATCGCTCCTCTCTCTAACACTTTGGATCAAAATTTATGAAAAAAAACAATTTGCTGAAGCTTTCAAGCTTTTATTGTTTAAAAACGAGTTTGAAATTTTCAAAGTCACTTATCAATATAAAAAACTTTCAGAGTCAATTTGATTGATTGGTGAACAAACTCACAAAAGCTTATTCTTTAACATCTAACGTTAAATTAGAAAAGCAGCTAAAAATATGGACTTTTGATAGAATAAGTTGAGAATAAGTTGAGGGCAATTTTGGAAATACATTCTTAACCAAAGGGTACGTTAGTGCACAACATTTTTAACGTCAATTTAATAGAGTTTAGATAAATAAATGTCAAAGGGGGGAAAATGTTTTTTTTCTTTAAGTTTGGGGGTGAGTGTCATTTTCCCAAACCTCAAGGGAGGGGAGTGTTATTTGCCCATAAAAGTTTCAGCTCAACAAACTCGGCCAAAATCTCAGACTTGAAAAAACAAACAATGAATTGCATATAATTCTAGTTTAATACGTACGTTTTTCTGAGCAAGAGTAACCAAACGGATCCTAATGACGATATCGTTACAGAAAGTGCTGATTTCGTGCTTCGCGTTCGTGACGCTGGAGAACATAATCTTGGAGTTCGGTGATGGAGTTCTGAATCGGTTTTTTTTTTTTTTTTTTTTTTTTTTTTTACAGATTTTTTTTTCTTTAAATTCAGAAATTTATTTAAAAAAAATTAAAAAAAAAAAAAAAAAAAAAAAACCAAAACGACGTCGTTTTAGCTCACTTAATGGCAGCCTCTAATTGAATTCTAACGGAATCCTACATTGACAAAAATTAAAAGTTAGAGGACTGAAATGACAAAACTGAAAGTTAAAGGACTAAAATGAAAAAGACTGAAAGTTAGAAGGTCAATTTTACATTTTTGCCTATAAATTACCAAAAATGACAATATATATATAAGGGGGTTTATTTCATACTTTAATTAACTACTTAATAATACTTACTAAAAAAAAACTACTTAATAATAATAATAATAATAATTTATTGTTAACTAAAATTTGTTGTAAAAATGTTTTTACAATATTTTCACAACAAATCATACATAGTAAGTTGTTACTGATTTTAATTTGAATTCATCACTTAAATTATTTTTTTTCACTAGTATTAGCTAGTAACAATCCACTACTTAAGATTTATTATGAAAATATTATGAAAATATTATAGTAGTATTTCTTAGTTTTAATTTTTTTTTATTCTTTATTTTATTTTTCTCTTTATCTCTTTTTCTTTCATCCACACGTTATTTTTTTTTTTTTCCTCTTTTTTTCTCCTTCACACATGTATTCTTTATCTTCTCCCTATCTTCACTTTTGACTTTTCTTTATACTTTTCTTCTTCACCAGACTACCACCATTTCGTCCAGTCTCATTCTTGAACATACCATTTCTTTTTTCTCTTTCTCTACTTTCCTCCATACATTTAGCCATATAGCCCACACCCACGCACTTCTTCACCTTGATCTTCTTTATTCTTTTCTTTTTCTCAAACTTCAACCACACACAGCTAACACCCACGCACTTCTTCATCTTGATCTTCACAGGTTATTTCTTTTAATTTCACCAAAAATCTTCAATACCTCTCTTAGCCCACACCTACGCACTTCTTCACCTTGATCTTCACAGGTAATTTCTCTTATTTTCTATGTTTGTCTTCAGTTTTCAGTGTATTTTGTGGTTAGTGAGATGAGGGTAATTTGGGTCATTTCTTGCATTTCCAATGGTAATATTGATCAAAAACTCTTTTGCATTTGCAAAATCACCTTAAACCTGCCCACACGTTTTGGCTCAATTCTTTACATTTCAAAACACAGCTTTTTTGAGAAAGCACGTTTTGAAACATGACCAAACGCCTAACTTTCATTTTTGCTCTCAAAAAGTGTGTTTTGGCTTCTAAAAGCCGAAACAAATGGGTACTTAAACTCACTGCTACAATTCCATTTAAAAAAATAGGGATAGAATTATGTCCAATGCATTAGGGATAGGTTGGGATGCAAACATGTGTTCGTATATCAATGTGTCTAGTACACATAAGCTGTGTCCTAAAATATATGAAAATTCTCATTTTCACATGCATTTATTTCGGCTATCTCTCTTTAGTTAAAAACACACGTCAAATAGTTTTCTTCTTCTCTAATTGTTTTGTTTGTAATTTCTTCAGTTTTAATTAAACATGTCATTCAAGATTTGCCAGTGTACTTCTTTCACAAGCACTCCAGAAGCCATATCATCATCCTCTTCTTCTTTAAAATCTCGGTGGTTGCAAAAAAAAAATAATATACAGTGGAAATACGATGTTTTCCTTAGTTTTAGAGGTGACGACACTCGAAATAATTTTACCGACCATCTATATGCTACTTTGCAACGGAATGGCATTTTGACCTTCAAGGATGAAGAAAAACTTAAGAGAGGAAAACCTATTTCTTCAAAGCTCTTGAAAGCAATAAATGAATCAAGGTTTGCTATTGTAATTCTTTCAAGAAACTATGCATCTTCGACATGGTGTTTGGATGAGCTTGTAGAAATTATCCAATGCATGAAAGAAAATGAAATGATAATTATACCAGTTTTTTATGATGTGGATCCATCTGATGTACGAAAACAGACAGGAGCTTTTGCAGAAGCCTTTATTGATCATGAACGTCTTAACAAGAGTTTAATGGTGATTGAAATGTGGAGAGATGCTTTGAGAGAATTGGCCAATATCGCCGGATGGCATTTACATGATAGGTAATTTCCATATAAACATTTCTTTTACTGATATCTAAATAACAGCTTTTATTATTATTAATCATATGCCATGTAGTATATAAGTAGCTATGAGAATGTATTACAACAGGCGTGGATTCAAATATTTCAACTTATGCTAGTTAAAAGCCTGTTGTATTTCGGGACTCAGTGGAAGCAATGCTGATATATTATTGTCATAACAAATAATTTGGGACGGCTGCCTTCAACACTTAGGAGAAGCTCTTTTGGAAAAGAGTGAAACAAAACTATCTAATAATATTATTATAAAAGTTGAATTCCCAAACTAGAATTGGCTGATGCACACAACAACACGTGTCATATATGAGTCTTAAAATGCTTGACATGTAATTGATTCTTTAAGATATTTAGGACTAACAATGCTACATGGGAAGGCTCACGTCTTAGGCAAGAACAATAATTGTTTGCTTTGAAATTCTTTTTTTAGATCACTCTGTCGTAAACCATCTCCCCCTCACCCCCCATAACAAATTGCATGGAATGAGAGACAATTGGATAAAGATCGAACTCAAGTAATCTAACCAGCATCAACAAAAGGTTTTATAACAAAAAAAATATATAGCTCCCAATCCATCCTTTTGACATGTATAAGTGATATAATCATACAGTTCTTATATGAGTAATTCTATCCACATTGCTCAAGCTAATGAATTCATATTTGTTTCACTTAAGTATTATCACCTAACGCTTTTCTCTACAGGCCTGAGGCAGATTTTATCCAAAACATTGTGGAAGTGATACTGCGTGAACTGAGTTCAAAATTCTCAAGCATTACCAAAAAAAACTTGGTAGGAATAGATTCTTCAGTAGAGGAATTGATCACTTCATATTTAGATTTTGGGGGCAAAGTTTTCATGATTGGGATTTGTGGTATGGGGGGGCTGGGAAAGACAACTCTTGCTAGAGTGATTTATGAGAAGTTCTCCAACGATTTTGAAGGTTCTAGCTTTATCGCTAATGTTAGGGAAGTTTCAGAAAAACAGAGTTTGCTTCCATTACAAAAAACAACTTCTTGCACAAACTTTGGGGGAAAGAAACATAGATATATGGGATGTTTATGATGGAGTTGACATGATCAAGAAGAGGCTACATTGGAAAAGGGTTCTAGTTGTTCTAGATGATGTTAATCAATTGGACCAATTAGATAAATTGGTTGGAGAATATGGCTGGTTTGGAGAAGGGAGTTGGATCATAATAACAACCAGAGATGAACATTTGTTGCTCCAACATGAAGTTCATAAAATATATAAGCCTAATATATTAAATGTTCATGATGCTCTAAAGCTATTTTGTTTAAAAGCCTTCAAAAATGAGCAACCAGGAGGTGGTTATGTACAACTCTCTGAAAATGTGATATCTTATGCTAAAGGACTTCCGTTGGCTCTTGTAACTTTGGGTTCCTTTCTGTTTGGAAGAACAATGGATGAATGGCAAAGTGCATTGGACAATTTGAAAAAAAATCCTAAAAGTCAAATATTTGATATACTTAAATTAAGTTATGATGGACTAGAGAAAATGTGGAAGGATATATTCTTGGATATTGCGTGTTTCTTAAGAGGGAAGACTAGAGATCAAGTAATAGAGATATTAGAGAATCGTGGGTTTGATGCGAGAATCGGTATAAGTGTTCTTTTAAATAAATCTCTCCTAATCTTAGAAAACAAGACATTATGGATGCATGATCTACTACAAGAAATGGGTAGAGAAATTGTCCGTCGAGAATCATGTGAAGAGCCTGGAAAGCGCAGCAGGTTGTGGCTTTGTAAAGATTTGTTGCATATAATGACGAAAGATACGGTAAGAGCAATGGCAAAACTAAAAATTTATTTCAACAAACGAGTTTAAGTTGGTATAATAGCCTAATTTCGTTCAATAAAATAGTTTGTTCTGATTCAACAGGTACATAGGTGCCTAGGTTCTTGATTAACGAAATACAGAATACAAACTTTCGTTTTCATATATTGTTTCTAACGATTTTTTATATTATTGAAAACATAATATGATTGTATCATCTTTATAATATATAATGGAAGTTTTACAATAAATTTTGCAAAACTTCTGTTACTTCATGTCATCAGCAACCCATCACTAGCTAATTTTGGCTCTCCATTCCAGTCCCTTTTTCTCCTCCTAAATTCTATGGTTGTACTTTGTTCAACCTTTCTTCTTTCTTCTTTCTTTCTTTCTTCTTCTTTTTGTGTGTGTGTGCGCGCGCGCGCAATGTTCAGTTTCCATTCCATTCCTTTTATGCCTTCTTAAATTCTACCACTGCACTTTATCCATTCATTTTCCTATTTTTCAATATTCGCTCCCCCCCCCCCCCCCCCCCCCAAATTAATTATCTTCCATATTATTTTCCATATAAATCTATGGGGTAATAACACTCACCTTCCTAGAAGAAGTTTGGGGAGATGACATTCCACCTCAAACTTAAAATGAAAAAAATATTTTCCCCCCTTTGACATCCGTTTGACCAAATTTTGTTTAATTAATATAAAAAAAATTATGTAACAACTTACCCTTTGCTTAAGACAAGTTTCCAAAATTATTCTTCATTTCAAAATTTATTATATTTTAATTTTTAATTAAAATGTATTTTAAAATATTAAGTATGACTTTTGCTCTTTTTTCTTTTTTCTTTTTCTAACGGGTTATGGAGAGATTTGCCGTTGCAAGTGTTTTAGTGCTTGATAAATTTTGTATTTTTATTCTAACTTTATCAGTTATGTTTTTGCTTACCATGGTTAAACTTTTGTAAAAAGATTCTTATAAAAATTTAAAATATTTCATGACTAATATAAATAGAAGGGGGGTGAGTGTTGATTTCTTCAAATATCAAGGGAGGGGAGTATAATTACCCCTAAATCTATTGTTACTCCCTTTAATACCCTCTCTCTTGTTCATTACATCCTTTGCCTTTAAGTTAAAAAAAGAGGCCAATACTCCCTATTTCTTCCGTTTTGTTTCCCTTTTGGTAATTTTATTTTATTGTCTATTTTTTGACTAACATATTATTTCTAGAATTGCTTATGTCCACAACATTTTTATAACAAATTCTAAGTGATAATTGTTAATAGTTGTTATGGATGGGCAAAAAAGTAATTTAAATTATGGATTCAAATTAAAATCAATAACAACTTACTCCCTATAATTTGTTGTGAAAGTGTTGTAAAAATATTGTGGACTAACACTTCTTTATTATTTTTGGTTGATTCAACTGCCGACTGCGGCAATGCACATCACATTTATGTTAACAATGCTATACTCTATGTTAACGAAGTAATGTTATCAAACTATCATATTCAAATTATTTTATGTTTATTTTTTACTGAAATTATCATTTCATATTAAGTGTTTGGTAGAACTGCCCGAGAGATGAAGGTGGTTGCGGTTCCTTTCTGTTTGATCTTTCCAGAAGATTGGAAAGAGTTTCATTCTTAACCTATTCAATTCTGATTTAGACTTACGTGTTCTGCTCTTTTGGGTTTTTGATCTTGAAGTTGTTTGCTTTATTTTGTTTCTTGTATTGAAAAATATTTGATATACACTTTTATTTTGGATATTGGGGACAAAAGGTTAGAATTTGAAGTAATTTTTGTTTTTGTTTTGTTTCTTTTTTTCATTTTTGTTTTGAATTGTGGTTTTGAATTATGGTTTTGATACTTTGGATTTTATATTAGGGGGGAGAAAGTTTTAATATTTTTATAAAATTTGTTTTGTAGAATAATTGTTAATTTTTAGCATACTTCAGGAATTGATGATGCACAAAATTTTGTAACTAAACGTTGTTTAGGAATGGATATTTTTTCTGTTATTGAGAAAGATTGTTTTGTTTTTCATTTTGACAGTGGAAAAACTGTTTTATTAATTATAGTGTGTATATATGTGTCATCTTAATTTCTATAAAATTTTCTTGCACATCGCCCAAATTAATGACTAGTTTGTAAACTTGAATTCATTTTTTTTTAAATGAATTCATTTTTCTTGATGTAATCATCCAATCATTCATCTGATGACTACCTAGAACAAAATGCTAATATTTTTTTATTTTTTCAACTTCGATCTATAGGCTTAATTTTCTTTATTTTCCAATCACTTTAAAAGTAGTGTCGTCATTTCCTATGTGTGTATATATACACACACATATTGTCTTGGTCTTGAATTCCTAAAAGGTAGAATTGGACCTCTAGTTTTGAAGCATGGCTATAAAACAAAATTAGCAATCTTCATATATGAGTTTTAAACTGAACGATAAGAAGAAAACCTTAAAATATGATGTGTTACGATCATCTCTGTTAGGGATACTATGCTCTTTTAATTACTAAAAGGACTCTTAATATGCAGTGTATTTTACTGTTAAACTATGACGTTGTACTACGATCTATTAGTCACTAACAAGAGTCTTAACACTATATATATTTTACTCTTTTATGCTCTATTAATTGTGTTAGGGATACAATATTTTTAATATTTTTTGATAACTATTAATATGATATATTGTGATTGGAGCCGTACCACTTTGAATTGAGCCAAACTTTGACATCACTTTTATCATATACCAATCACAACCTACAATATCAACAGTTTTGAAAAATGTTGTCTTAGAACTTATTGATTTTCTATAGTTAAATTTGAAGCTGGTTCCATCATTTGGGGTTCTCTTGGTGAGGGCAATGCAAAATTTAAATTATTTCTAGGGGGTTCAATTGGGCAATTTTCCACCCTCAACCTTGTTGGTTAAGATGAAGTTATAAAAAATCGTAAAAAGGTGGCATGTAATGCACAAAACTATCACTTTTTGCTGGGTTGGTTAAAAGTTAGTTATATACATGGAAAACTAAATGCATATATATTTTCATTTCCTTAACATTGTATAAAACTAGACTGATACTTGTACTCTTATATTTTCTGGTGCAAATCACCAAGTCTTTGCTTTTGAATCTTAGCCAACCGAAGCAATTCAAGCCATAGGTCTGACCTCTTTAGATGTGGATCCAGAAGAGGCTCAAAGCTTTGAAGAATGTTCTGAAGCCTTTTCAAAGATGTTTAATCTTAGATTGCTTATGATTGATGATTTGCATATCCCAAATGGTCTCAATCATGTTTCTAATTCCCTAAGACATCTTATATGGAATGGTTATTCCTCGAAATGTTTGCCATCCAGTTTCCAACCGAAAGAGCTTGTTAAACTTGAATTGCACTCCAGCAACATTGAATATCTTTGGAAGGGAGTTAAGGTACTTTTGTCTTTTTAAGTGCATTTCTATGATATATTATTTCTCTTTTCTCCAGGTGTAGTTACAATACACTCCCATCTTTCCCCTTTCATTATATAATTGTTTTAATTTAAACATTATTTACTCCTTAAACTAAACTCTATATTTACTTTAATGTAAGTTAATTTTTCTTTTCTTTTCTTTTTTTTCTTGCAACAGTATTTGGACAAGTTAAAGTCCATTGATCTTAGTGATTCCAAATTCCTTATTAGAACACCTGACTTCTCTGGACTTCCAAGACTTGAGAGACTATATCTTATTGGTTGCCATAATTTAGTTGAGATCCACCCATCTATTGGACAACTCAGGAGGCTTGTTGTTTTAGATCTAGAATCCTGCCGATCTCTTACGAATCTTCCTAGCATGTCCACTGAAATGGAGTCCCTTACAATTCTTAATCTTTGTGACTGCATAAATATCACAAATATTCCAGAGTTTAAGGGAATTATGAAAAGCCTATCAGAACTTTCCTTGAATAAGACTGCTGTTGAGGAACTACCCTCCTCAATTGGGTGTTTGACTGCCCTTACTTCGTTAAATCTAGGAGACTGCCAAAATCTCGAATGCCTTCCAAGCAACATGGATAGTTTGAGGTCTCTTGAAAAACTCCTCCTTCCAGGATGCTTGAAACTTTCCACCCTACCAGAGAACGTGTGGAAAATGAAGTGTTTGAAGAAACTTGATTTGAGCGGACCTGGCATTATACGAGTTTCCCAAAATAAACTTAATTTGGGTGGGATGTTTCGACTTCAAAGAATAGGGCTTAATTGTATTGGCTTCTTATCCTCGTTAAAACATTTGACATTAAGTGGAAACAGTCTTGTCACCCTGCCTGCAAGCATCAGTCAACTTTCGAAACTTGAAGCTCTTGATTTGTCCAACTGCTTTAAGCTTCAATCATTGCCAGAGCTTCCATTAACTCTGAGATATATAAATGCTGAAGGATGTTATTCCCTCAAACCATTACTAGGACTGCCAAAACCATCACCAGGACCGTTTGTAAGACTACGACCTTGGATTAAGAGGCATTATTATAATGAGAACAACGGTGGAGTGGCATTTAAAATATTGAACCGTTACCTACAAGTAATCTCCTCTCTCTCTCTCTCTCTCTCTCATGAATTGTTAATATCTTTCCCCTTTCATTATAAAATTGTTTTTTTTTTTTCTTTTTGGTATAGGGACTCCTTCATTCAAAAATTGGATATGAAACTCCTACCGAAAAGAAAAAGGAAGGACCAAGAACTGAATTTCAAATAATTATTCCTGCATTTGAAATTCCTCGGTGGTTAACTCATCAACGTGTGGGGAACTCACTAAGTATAGACCTGCCTCCCAATTGGTGTAATAGTAGGTGGATGGGATTCGCCCTCTGTGCTAAGTTGGAAGGATATAACTATCTTTTTGGATTAAATTCCAACAAAACATTTGGTTTTAGAGCTCGTGTGATGGCCCTTGGTGGTTCACTTCACAGTCAACTCAATTCTGAAATTGTCTTTAAGGTGTCATTTGGTGCAGGTGACATTTGGATATTGTATTTGTCTCGTGATGACTGGTTTGATACTTTTCCGAATGGTGAATACAATCAGATTAAGGTTGTATTTGAGAGCTGTGGCTCAATGGAGAAAGTGCGCAAATGTGGGGTCAGTTTGGTATACGAGCAGAGTGTGGAAGGGTTCTACCAAACAATTACACAACGCAGCAGAAACAGCATTATTGCTTATGAGGGTTGGGATGGTGTCCATCATGATGAAAGGAAGCTTAGTAGAGAGTTCTGGGGATTTAAGGAAGTAATTGAGAAATTTGCGGTAATTAACGAATTCGTCTATTCATTCAGTGGTAATGACGATTATAACGATCCAGGACCTAGTGCATCTAGGAGCTTGCTGTCGGACTAAATTGAAAGATTCATCTTTTTATTCACGTGATAACGACTATCTCAAACATCCTGTTACAATTCTAGATGCTATTTTATTTTCTTTTCTTTTAAGCTACCCAGTTGGTTTTATTATTCATTACGCTCTCATGGTTAATAATTCAATCCATCATTCATATTTAGAGAGAAAGTCTCGAGGGAAAGGAAGAGTGAAAATAAGAGCTTCTCTGAGATTCATCCATGGCATCGTCCAATCAATCTAATACTCAAATCTATGGCAGATTATTTGAATTCCAATTCCCACTACACCTCAGTAATCGTGATGGCCCTGGGAGCTCTCTTGTCACTCAGCCACTGATACGTAGTGATAACTATTCCTCTTGGGCAAGATCTATGATCGTGGCACTTACAGCAACGAACAAAATTGGTTTCGTTAATGGCGAGATCACCATGACATAAACTAGTGCTCCTTTGTTCAATGCTTGGATTTGTTGTAACACGACAGTACTGTCCTGTCTCATTAATTCAATCCAGAAGAGCATAGCTTACAGTGTGATGTATACCGAGACTGCCAGACAAATCTGGTTGGATTTGAAGCACAGGTAATCTCAAGGAAATTCCCTGAGAATATATGAATTACACAAAGGAATTTCTCACATTTCTCAAAACAACCTTTCAATCTGTGACTATTTTGCTAATTTCAAATCAACTTGGGATGAATTGGTTAATTAGCTAGGATCCAATACCTGAATGTTCTTGTGAAGCAATGAAAAAACGAGATTATGTGATGAGGTTTCTCATGGGCTTGAATGAGAATTATGGTACAGTAGCTAAACCCTCATGAGTGAGTCAGCATCATCTATCAGCAAGGTGTACTCTCTTTTTTCTCTATATAAACTGCAAGCCCAATTCTGGAGGAAGATACAATAACAAGAAAGAAAGGTCAATTTGTAGTCATTGTGGAATTCCAAGTCATGTAGCTCAGTAGCTGATAAATGCTACAAACTTCGTGAATATCCACCGGGTTAAAGGTCCAGATCTAAGCCACCAGGTTTCTAGATCCAGTGGAAATGGTGGACCTCCAGTGCAGGCTAACACCAATTCCATCAATTCTCTATCTGTTGAAAATCTGGATTTCAATGTCCAATAACCCAAGAACAATGCCACCAACTGTTGGATTTCTCAGTGCTCAGTATATTGGGGAATCTAGGATTGGAGCTCCTCATCAAGCAGCCAATATCATGATCTCTCGTTCTCATCTTCAATCCGCACCTCAAACTTCCCTTATGCGTAATTTCTCAGGTACTCCTCTTCTATATCATCCAAATCAAAATCCTAATGTTGACCTGAGTCATTCAGTTTTTCTTCTCAAATAGTATAAAGAACAGCCTTTGATTGCACTTCTTGGATTATTGACAATGTGAACATATCATATGGTTATAGACACCTCATTTTGCATATTATCATCTCATCACATCACACGGGTAAAAATGTACTTTTGATCATTTGATTTCCAATTGCATTACATAAACTAAATCTTGAAGTCATAACAATCAAAATGAAAATTCATGAGCCTTAATAGGATACCACCGGATTGAAAGATATCAAGAAAACATGTTTAAAAGTTAATGTGTACTTGCTTGAATTAAGTTCCAATCACACATAATTATGAACTCATAATTTTAATTACTCTATTTTAGTCCAAATTAAGTTTAATTAATAAGATATCATAATACTATTGGTTGTAGATTTAATTTATTGTTGCATGCACCTTATTCAATCCAAGAGATAAAACATGAATTAATTCCTAAAATTTGGTTAAAATTGATTAAATTAAATTTTGAAAATGTTTATTAAATTATTTTAGAGTTGATTTGCTAAAATTGAGGTCTAAGGAATTCTAAGAAAAGGTGAAAATTTGGAGTAATTTGTGAGTATATATAGTGGTATGTCTAATGTGTTAAATATGATATTTGAGCCCATGTGATATTTATATAAATTATTTGAAGAGTAAAATGTTTTACATTTTGTAAATATATGCATGAAAATTGAGGAAAATTCAAATGTGAGTAGTTTGGATTATCATTATTGAAAGTGTGGGGCTATTATGATATAAAAAATAAATAAATTTTCATATATTAAACACAACTTTAAATTAATAATTTCATATTTAGTTATTTCTTGAAGCATTATTTGGATTAAAATGTGTAAATCAAATAATTCATTGCGTAAATCAAAACACATGAATCCACTACCTAAGAAGTAAGAACCCTTTCACAAAGAGTACAAATGGAGACATTTTTTCTACTATTTCTCATATTCAAAATTTCAAATACATTCACATGCCCACATCCCTCCATTACCCACGTGGGCATATTACCCCTACTTACAGTTTTTTGTTATAGATAGTTATTTGTAGGGAATCAAGGGAGCCAATTCGTTATAGATTGGACCATCTAGCTCATTGTGGACCTACTTTTTCGTTGGCCTGGTCCAATATTTCGAATATATATAGTACTAAAGATATAATTTTGTAAGCCTTTAAGCTGTGAATAATGTAAATTGTGGGAGGAGTTCGGCCCATACCAAACTTAGGCCGGGGATCACTAATCCCAGGCCCATCCCACAAGCAAGAGGCCTGAGTTGAATTACACGTAAGTTGTTGCATTCTCTATGGTATTCTAATAAACCTCATTTGTCCCCCAATGAAGGGAAGTAATGCCTTGGGAGAGTCCACCAGCCAAGCATGAGATTCAGCGTCAGCTCAAGTTACTAGGAAATCATTTCAACAGCAAAACAAGTCTCACTCCCTAACATAAGAATAGACATGTTAGAGCATTCTCATCAAGAAGGGTAAAATATTTAGCATATACCACCCCAAATCTCAAAATTTTAGCTTTTAACACTTCACTTTATAATACATCATACATCAAACATTCTAATTTTTTTAACACTTCATTTAAATATTGTTTTTTTATTTACTGTTTCTTTCTCTCTGTCTATCCCTTTCTCTGAAAACTCACCCCTTTCTTTGCAAACCCACACCCACGGCTAGCCGCCGGCCACCACCATAAAAAAAAATAAAAATAAAACCACCCGCCGGCGCCACCACCATCAAAAACAAAAAAAAAACAAAACAAAACCACCCACCGGCGCCACCACAGCTACAACTGCCACTGTCACCACTAACCACCAAAATCATAACCAAATCACAAACCCAAACCCACAACCTCTTCACCATTCACCACCAACAACCAGAAAAAGAAAAAAAAAAAAAAAAAAAAAAAAAAACCCTCCAAAATCACAACCAAATCACAAACCCACAACCTCATCACCACCAACAATCGGAAAAGGAAAAAGAAAATCAACCACCGAGAGAGACCCACCGATCAGAGACCCATGGCAAACGCTTAGCCGATGACCCACGGCGATCTACCCTCAACGCAGATGCCCACGCCGGTCAAATCCAAAACGCCAAATCCATAACACACACAACCACTGCCGAATCTACCATTAAATCACAAACTTAAAAAAAAAAAAAAAAAAAAAAAAAAAAAAAAAAAAAGAAACCACTGCGACAGAGATCGGCTTGCCTTGATGCTTCGGCTTGAATTTCGTCGGAGAGGAAGGCAGAACGTCGAGTAGAGGGAGAGAGAGAGAGAGAGCAGAGAGCAGAGAAAGGAACGGAACCTCAGAGCAAAGCAAAATGGAGAAACTGAGGAAAGCCAAGGAAAGGAGAAAGAAAAAAATAAAAAGGAAAGTGAGCGGACCCCACAGAATAAAAAAATAATATAATTTTTACAATTGATGAACAGTGCGGTCTCAAATTTGAGACCGCACTGTTCATCAATGCCAAAAATTTTGGCATTTACAATGTTTGATAAAGGTGGGTTTTTTGATCTTGGGGTGTCAAATGCCAAATATTTGGCATTTGACACCTTTGATGAGAATGCTCTTAAAACAGTAGCCTAAACCCAAAGGGTTATCCAAGCACTGTAGGTGGAAGGATCCACATACCAGCAAAATATTCTCTTATCATTACGGGACCACTAATAGAAATGTATAAAAAAGAAAGAAGGGGCCAGTGAACAGGGTTGAAACATTTTCAGGGGAGAGAAACACGAGAGAAAGAGAGAGAAACATCAACTAATATTTAGGGAAGGTGATCTAGCTCAAGACGCCTGAGATACCTCAGTTATCTGAAATCCTCCTCAAGTAGTTGGACTTTAGCATACAAATTAATTGAGGATCCAAGCCCAATGAATCCAAAATTGTTGTGGGCTGCACTACCATATAAACTATCCAGGTGAATAATCATATTAATTCTTTATTTTCTTTCTCTCTCTCTCTCTGAATTAATTTTTATTTATTCCTAATGTCTTTTTCATTAGATTTTAGTAAGAAAGAAATGAGCCATGAGCTCTCAATATAAAATGTAACAAAATCTCTATACTAAAAAATCATGAAGTTTTATGGTCCATTACACCTCCTTACGGATATTTGCTCACATAATCCTCAAAAACGTATACTCAGGGCCTCAGCCAAGGCTGTCTAAATTTGACCAGCCGATCTATTACTTACTATATATGTTTAAAGTGAACTACGAAAATGTTAAAAATTACAACGCTAAAGCTAAAGGGGTCTTAATTAAATTTTGGCTTTCTTGTGATAAACCAACATAATATATAGCTTCTAAAATATAAGAACCGTAACAAAAATGTTTTTGTATGCACCTATGGCAGGGACAGACTCAGGAGCTCAATCTAGAGGGGCCAAGTATAAACAATTTTTTTTTATGAATATTTGAAATAGCATTCATTCAGTATTAAATTATTAACAACATTCCAACAACAAAAAAATAACTTTATAAATACATTACAACCCAATTTTCTAAAAGAATTTGGTAGAGCCAGGCGCGCCCATTTGCTCTATGAAAAGCTCCCTACCATGTATACTACTAAGAAAAATTTCCAGAGGTCGGGATTATGAGTATGAGTTACGTATCTTCTGCTGTTCAACTTTTCCACTAATGTTCAATATTTTTCACGTAGAAGCAATCAAAACATCCCATTAGTCTAAAAGCAAATTAATGTAATGTTGACCCATTTCAATTAAATCCATGGGGTCATAAATTTACTCCTTTCATCTATATATTGCCGTTAGAATGCATGGTGCAACATATTACAAAAACAATAGAAGAAATTTGTAAAGTTGTGATTTTCAACTATTTTGTGTTAGTTTTAATTCTGTGTCAAATTTGATTGTAATTTCTTCGATCAGTTTTTCCTCTATATATGTGGGTTTAATTGTAAGGGATGAGTGTAAGAGATCGGTGAAGAATCAAGCTTTAGAAGAAGAACAAGTGGATTTCGCAATTGGCACGCAAGTAGCTCACGAGAAGCAACCTGCGAAAAAGCCACCCACAAAAAAGCCACGTGTAGAGCACATAACTAGAAGATGAAGAGTCGTGTCAAGCTGTCATTTTCGTGACTGTTTCGCAGTAAGGCCAACCTGCAAAGGACCTACAAAAGTCTCTGTTTGATAAAAAGTTATGTTTTGCTTTACCAAGTCTTTACCCACACTATATATACCTTCATTACCCACAAAGTGTAAGAAGTGTTTTTGAGAGAGAAAAACCTAGAAAATACACTTGAAAGTTAGAGATTGTTATACTCACAATCATATACACATTTCTTTGTGGTTTTCCTTAACTCCTACCTCTCCATCTCTAGATCTTTGAGAGGTTGTTAGCCCAAACACTTACCATACACATACTGAGTGTAAAGTGAGATTTTGGTGCTATTGGAAAGCTTTGGAATGAGTCATTCATTGGCAGATGCAATCGGACGTATTGCGGGATCCGGAAAGCTAGAGAAGACAAGGCTCCGAGAAGTCAGTTAGTAGCAGGAGCTTAAATGCCTTAAATACATGGGGTAGATTAGGATTGGAAGGTCTTTTGTTATTCGTATACTCCAACTTTATTATCTAGTAGATTAATTTCGACTTGGAGGGTCGCGAAGAGGTTTTTCGCCGAGTTCTTCGCCGAGTTCTTCAGTTTCTTCTTCGATAACACGTCTTGGTGCTATCTTGTGTTTGCATTTCTCTTTCCAACTCTTTAAACTTTTATTTTATTGTTGATGATGGATGAATATGGCTTAAAGTAGTACTATCAGTTCATTACACTTTTTTACTCTTATTCCGCACTTAGACTAAGTTAGAGTAAAAGCAATCTAGCCGTAATTTTTATTTAGGGGTCTGAATAAGCTCTTGTGTTTTAATAAAAATACTAGCTTTCAAAATTAATCATGGCCCATGTGAAATTTAAACACCATAATTCTCAATGGACCATCATTCAAGTTGTTAGGTTACTGAAATAAAGCTTAGTTTTTCTTAGAAAATAAAATAAACGAGACTAAAGGCTTAATTGGTCTGTACATGCGGCTGTGCCCTTAGTCAAGATTGGTCAAAATAACATGTTCCAAAATGTTGAATATGGCTGGGTCACTTAGTTGAGCTTTGATGAGGGTTGGTTGAGAGTCCACCATGACCTTACCTTTAACAAGAACATGAACAACCATGGCATCTTGAATATAACATGAAAACAAAAGAATAATGCATCATTTTTCTTTTCTTTATTGTAAACCAAAGTACTTATGCATGCTTACTGTGGAAACATGGCAAAATAGGTCATTTGCGTGTACCTGTACACATGCTTTAATGGCTAATATTCTCAGCAATGACACCAAAGCTAACCTTTTATGAGTTTACACAAATCCAATGACTTCTTAAACATAAGAACCACTGCACCAAACCTAACAAGCATGCGTTTTTATGCAACTATGAACTACGTACTTTACCAGATAGTCATTATGTACATGCACATATTTTGGTGGATATATTCCTTTCCATGAAATAATGGCCAACCTCCTATCTTCTGTTATTCAACTTTTTCACTAATGTTCAATATCTATACGTGGAAGCAATCAGAATATCCCATTGTAAAAGCAAATTAATGTCTTATTGACCCAACAAATCCATGGGGTCATGAAGCCACCGATAAATTTATTAATTTCTTTTTCTTTGTTTATAAACAATAAATTTTCTAACTTCATTTATTGGAAATTTGGCATCAGAAGGGCAGCCTATTGCTAAAACAATTGAAGAAATCATGGACCATGCAACATTTAAACACCATATCCGTTATATTTGAGTTGTTATACTTATATATATTAGGTAATTGATAACGCTAAGATTTTCTTGAAAATTAAACAATAATAATACTGAGAAAAAGATTAGTTGGTCTGTATTGGTGTAAATAATATTTATTAAAAGCTTGAATATAGCTGGGTTCGTTGAGCCCAGTTGAGGGATGAGTTCACCTTGAACTTGATTCCTTAGGAAAGAACAAGAACAAATGAACAACCATGCCACCTTTTCTTTTCTTTCTTTTCTTTTTTAAAAGATGAAAATAGTATATATGCAGTTGGTGGCAATGATTCAAATTTTTTTTTTTTTTTTTTTTTTTGCTTTAACTGGTAATGAAATTTATGATATCTGTTTGTTAACGTGTATAGTGTTGTGGGCTTTAAGCCCAAACTAGATTAATTGTATAGCACACATACTTGTACTACACTCATATGCCTCCTATATAAAGGCACTTATATATATTCTTTTATTTGAGAAATACAATACAATTATTCAGTATTTCTAACATAATCCAAACTTCTTACAATAGAAAAATGGTATAATAGTTCATTTGCGTGTACCTGTCTCATTCTACCTAGCTCACATATTCGTAAACATGCTTGCATGGGTAGTATTTTCAGCCATGACAACATGGTTAATCTTTTACTTACACCTAAAACCCCAAAACAATTAAAGAAATTATGGCCAGGCAAAATTAATTTACCAACCATATTGCCATGGTCTACCTCATTAATCTTCTGAAACAACCAAGCGTTCCATGCGTAGATCATTTAATTTCATTCCAAGACCAAAAATGTAAGGAACCCTCCCTTTTCACTAGTTGCACTATAAATTTAGGGCGGCCATAAAGCATTTCTCTCCATGTTAAAAACAAAGACAAAAGATAGAATATAATGGAGAAGACTATTAAGGCATTACTCGTTTTCACTATATTTCTTATGGCATTTGTCATTGTTGCTGAAGGAGGAAGAGATGTGCCAAAGAAAGATAATCAGCTTTACAATTCTCAACATTTCTTTGGCGGCATAGGCTTTGGTTGGCCATTTCCTTTGATTCCCGGTTTTGGCAGCATTTCTGGCTTAGGACCATTCAGCCCTATTGGAGGCTTCCCTGGTTTTGGAGGCATTCCCGGCTTAGGACCATTCGGCCCTATTGGAGCCTACCCTGGTTTTTGGTCCTAGTATTAGTCCTGGTCTTGGTCCAGGATTTGGTCCTGGTGTCGGTCCCGGTGCTGGTTCTGGTTATGGTCCTAGTATTGGTCCCGGTGTAGGTCCCCGTGTTGGTCTGGTGTAAGTCCTGGTGTCGGTCCTGGTTTTGGTATTGGAGGCCCTAATGCTCATACAAATTTCAAAGAAATAGCAGAAGGCAAGGACGTGCATAGGGACGTTCGTAATACTTATATTGGAGCTGCAGGAAAATTTCCGTGATCGACTTAATTAATGGAGCCAATCATGTTTCCAAAGATGTCATAAGTGTGTATTTATGATAGTCAATAAAGAATGAGCCCTAGGTTGTACCCTATTTGTGTTTGTTTAGTCATCTCGAAGCGAAACTCGACCGGATAGAGCAGATGGTCCAACTACATAATTTTTTTCTTTGGGATAATTATACTTTACCCACCTGTGGTTTGTCTCTAATTTGATGTACCTACCCGTGGTTTAAATTTTGACACTTTACCCACCTGTGATTCTCACCGTTACTGTGTCGTAACCCACCTCTCCCTCACCATTACTCTAACACAAAAATATGTTGAAAACAAAAGCTCAAACAAATCAAAAAGTTAGGGTTATTGAAATTTGTGGTAGTTCAGTCACTTTAGCTCCTTGCAAATCCAACACCTTGAGCAGCTTGAATCTAGCATAAAATAATTTTGAAATGGACAACTTAGGTGGCAAATCTTTGACTCCAAATACAAGCAAAGAATGAAGATGAGATACATCCATGTTGGTATTATGTTTGTTAAACTTTGTTGGATTGTCCACCTCCTGCAATTTTTTTTTTTTGAACGAATGGTAGAAACTATTATTAACGAAACTGAAAACTTATACAGGTAATGCCAAAACTTAATTGTTTGGGCTTGGGGGATTCTGTCAACATCTCAAACATATCCCCATTGACTTTCAATACAGAAAACCAGCTCAAATCCTTGAGTGGTGTTACATATATATTACCCCTGCCCTGCTGCTATAAGAGCTTGGTACTCCGTTATCAGACTCGTGGCTCTCTCCAAGATAGACCGTGAGTCAAGCTGAATGTGCTCAAAGTAAAACATTTCTAGACATGCTTTCGTTGCAAAATTTTCATGTCTCAACTTGGAAACAATCTGTATGTGGCATTTCATGACTCTTGTGTCAACAATTGTTATAGCTATTTGTATCAAGTTTCTATTAAGGAGTTAGAAACTAAAAGCTAAACCCAGAATTTTTGAACATAAACCCATAAATCTTGAATATAAACCAAAAATTAAACCCATTAATTTTGAACATAAACCCACAGCCATTGCAACCAAAAATTAAAACCAAATCAAATATGAGAACAAAGGAAATCAGATGAACCAACAACCAAAACCACAAAAAAATGAAACCCATGAAGCAAGAACGAAGGAAAATGAAACCCTAACTTTTTGATCTATGGGGCTTTTGTTTTTTACATATTTCTGTGTTAGAGTAACGATGAGGGAGAGGTGAGTTACGTCACAGTAACGGTGAGAATCACAGGTGGGTAAAGTGTCAAAATTTAAACCACAGGTAGGCACATCAAATTAGAGGCAAACCACAGGTGGGTAAAGTGTAATTATCCCTTTTTCTTTTTATTACTTCCATGATCGTGCCTTGTGGCACGGCAGCACCCTTATTATTGAAATGGTTCATCAGTAGAGATGTTCCCACAAGTGCCTATCTAAAAATGTGGCTATTAATATGATATAATATGATATATATACACACTACAATAATGCGTTTTATCTATGTTACCTTTTTCATAGGCAATAAATTAGGACCCTGATGCAAGGGGTCATTCTTGTCATATAGTGCAGCTCAAAGCACGTGCAGCACAAAGCTATCGTTTTTTTTCTTTTTCTTTTTCTTTTACCTTATTTTATAAATAATTTTTTTAAAAAAATTGCTTTATTGAAAACAAACTAGAAACCAGTAGCTAGCTAGCTACAACAATGGGCAGAGCTCAGACAATACAAAAATAGCAACACAGCTAAGCAAAGCAAACTCAAGATACAAAATAGAAATAGAGCTCACAACTAACAATCGAAACTTTTTTTTTATATAAAAAATAAAATAAAAACAATCAGAACAAACTAACAAAGGGATCACAACTATGCTAGCCATCTACTGGCTACAATGCTGCATCCAAGCTCTCCTTCAACTTCAGCTCTTAAAGGTGGCATGAAAATTTCCACGAAGCTGCAAGAACTCTGGTACTAGACACAAAACAATGCTAAAATCAAGCTACTAAACTACATTATTAAATTATATACAACTTATAGAGCATTAGCATTAGAAAATGCTAATGCTACTCTATTTTACCATTCCAAAACCCCACTTTATCATTATATCATCCAATTTTACAACACCTCTTACATCCCAAAGCTCTATTTTTATTAAAATATTATTTTTTAATCTTTATTTACTATTTCTTTATAACTGTTATTTTGTTTTCAGACTTATTTTCCTGCGCTTTCCAACCATTTGTTTTTTCCTCTCCTTCTCCCTCAACCTCTAGCAACACACAAGCCATCAACAACCACAGCCACAGCACCTCAACCCATCAACACCTTAACCCATCAACAACCACCGGAGCAAACCCATCAACAACAATCGCCGATTTGAAAACCACCAGAGCAAACCCATTCAAAAATCCACCGATTTGAAATCCACCTTCCCTCAACCTCTACACCGCTCCTCCACTGCCCAGTCACCACCACCGCGCCTCCACCATGCCCACCACGCCACCACTGCCCACCAAAATCCTACCGGAACAAAAACTCACATAAAAGAAAAAAAAAAAAAAAAAAAACCCACTCCGTGACCCACCCCAACCAAAATGCAGAACCCAGACCTCACCAACCAAGCACGACACAGCAACCCACGGTCAAACACAGCAACCCACCCTCTCTAATTCAAACCTCTGTCAAACCCATCGGAGCCATCTCCAGCAACCCACGCCCTCTCAAATTCAAACCTTTGTCAAACCCATCGGAGCCATCAGAGCCATCTCCAGCACACCCAACCCACCGATCCACGCCGATCCAAACCCACCATCAACCGATCCCAATCCACCACCATGCCCAGATCAAAACACGAACCCACCACCACCACGAGCCATCTCCAGCACACCCAACCCACCACCACGCTGATCCAAACCCTCCATCTCCGGTGCAAGCCTTGAACGAGAAAGAGAGATGTGAGATGAGAGAAAGAGAGATGGAGAGATGGAGTGGGAGACGGAGAGACAGAGTGGGAGTGAGAGGGAGAGAGGACTGAAGGAGAGATGAATAAAAAATACTTATTTGGTTTAGAATTGTGCTACAGTGCAATTTTAAAGATAGAATTGCACTGTAGCAAGAATTGCAAAAAAATTGCAATTCTTGCCTTCAGCATTTTCTAATGCAGTAGTTTTTAAGGGATAAAATGCTAAAAACACCTTAGATATAGCATTAGCATTCTCCAATGCTAATGCTCTAACAGAGCTTACATGCCAGCATCATATATAATGTTTAGACATGGATTCTTAACAAGTCAGAAAGGCCTGCGTTTCTAACGGACGGCCTGGAGGGAATGTGAGCATTAAGATTGGTTTGACTAACTTCATATACTACACAGTGTGCACTTTTCTATTCCTCTGCCTCTAAATATGATAGACAGTGGCAAGGGCTATCTCACCAAAATTGACAAACAAATTTTACCAATTCACTATTTGATGACTTCATCCCAAAGGCTACACACTGCCTAGCTCATACACAGCCAAGAAACCTACTCCCATAACCTCTAAGAGGAGCATTCAAAAAATAAATGATTTCTACACTCCATCTGGTTTCTGCAGAAGCCACACTAGGCACATCTCCTTTCCAGCTCTGCATAACCATTCTATCACAAGGGGTTATCCTATCCTTTATGGCTAACCATGTACATTTTGGTGACCTTTTGTTGTAGACTGAAAGCATGTACACAATAGCTTAATACTACACCCAATACCCATCAGCCAACTTGAGCTTTTCTTGTTCGAATTGCCTCCCAAGCAGATTTGCTACCTCATAAAACTGGACCTGATGAGAACCAGTTTGGATGGTTCTTAATACTTCATTTCTAGGATGTCTCTAGCTCATGCCAGTTATCTTATCCACACTGGAGTAAGTGTGAGATCCACCACCCCCTATAGTCTATACGAGACTTCACTTGCTTTCCTGTAGTTTTTATTATTTTTTCTTCAGACTTGATAGCTTCCTGATGCAAAATGAAGTTCCTTCGACTCTAAATATGAAAGGATCCCACACATCATCAAAAGATTCTTTATAGCACATTCCTCTACCTTCTCTCCAAATTCTGAGCAAAAGAGCACTTGAAGAATAGTTGATCTCTATTCTCATAACGAGATCTATATACAGAGCACACATAACAAGTTCTGCCCAATTATCTATTTAGCCAACGAGTGGTGGATACAGGATTTTAGTTTAGAGGATGCAAGATTAAAATAAAAAGGTTGAGCAAAAAATAATTCCAAAGTTTTCATTAATATAAGTAAAATTAATTAATCAAGCCAAAAAGTTAAACAACATATATATATATATATATATATATAATACTATATTATATATAAATTTAAAAAAAAATTTCGTATTTGATTTCTTTTTTTCTTTTTTCTTTTTTATTTTTTCTTTTTTTTTTTTTTTTTTTTTTTTTTTTTTTTGTGGTTTGTGTTATTAGAGTTGAAACTTAGTATAAAAATTTAGGGCTCATTTGATAAGAGCTTTTTAGTAATGTTATTTGTATTTTTTTTAGAAATATGTATAGGTGAAAAAATGTGACAATACGTGTAATATTATTTAAGAGAGGTGTTACGTTCATTACATTTTTACAACAAATCATAGATGGTTAGTTGTTATTATTTCAAACTAGCATGTAACTCCATGCAAACACATGAATGTATTTAAAATTAAACAAAATTTTTATTATAAAAATATAAATTATTAGTTAAATTATTATTTAAAAAAAAACATGTAACATATGCATTTATGCATACGTGTATATACATTTAAAATTAAACAAAAATTTTATCATAAAATATAGATAAGTAGTCAAATTATTTTTATAAAGTAAATATAATTAGTCATATATTAAAATTCTTACCTAGATTTAGAACTACTTATGATCATTTTTTTTTTTAATTTTTAATAAGATAGAACATGTGGTGATTTTTATTTTATTTATTTTTTGAGAAACATGTGCTGATTTTTATTGAGTATATGTAATTTTTTTTTTTAATAAATTTTTTATAGTTCATTAATATTAGATTTATAGTATTTTGCACTAATTAACTCACTTGATACAAAGATTAAAAAACTTAAGTAAACACATGACACATGCTTAAGTGGATAATTATGGTATAGCTCCCACATAAATTTAAACTTGTGCAAAATTGGATTATAATTTCAAATTCTAATTCAACTTTCTCTAAGTTTTATCTATTAATATATATATATATATAGATGACTTATAAATTTGAATTTTTTTAGTTATATGATTATGTTTTTTATAGTTTATTATATTGGACTCCTCGTTTTTCTAAATTAATTAATTTAGCACAAAAATTAAAAAATTTTGATTAAAAACACGTGACATAAAATTAAAATCTAATTGAAATTCAATTTTTACGCTAAATTAACTCACTTGGCACAAAATTCTAAAATTTTGATTAGATGAGACACGTGGCACAAAGTTATATTCTAATTGAATTTCAATTTGAAATTTAATTGGATTTTCTCTCTGCTTTATCTATTATTATATATATAGATTTGAACCTAACACTAAGATTATTTTTTTTGTCCCAACAATAATAACTAGTGACAACCTGCCACTTAAAATTTGTTATAAAAATATTGTGAACATATTATTTCTCATTCTTTTCCATCAAAAAAATATATTATTTTTTATTATTTAAATACCGGAAACACAACAGTAACAAACAGCCCTTAGTTGGCATGTTCTACTTTTCACAGGACAATTCGGGCTGTTTGGAGAGAACCCGTATATTTTGATCCGGTCCCTATGATTTAAGAAGAATTAGTCGGTATTAGGAACTAAAGTCAAAGCGACTCTCCTATAAATTTTCACTCCGGTTCTAACTGCTAATGTGGCATGGCATCTCTTTATTGGGTGTTGTAAAACCACCCTTTCATGCCATGACTTTAAACACGTAGTAGGAAGTGGTTCATCTACCTTCTTCGGTTGCACGGTAAGGACTTTGACGGGACTGAATCTATGGACGCAACAATTGCCATGACTCCAACAGCGTGGTTAGGAACTGACTTTGTCTTTCACACGTCAGTCTCTTTTCCTCTTCACTCCATTCTTGAAATAAAAAGTACTGATCCAAAGAGTGACACAATTCGTAAGGCAGAGAGAGATCAGACCGAACACCCGCCACCACCCTCAGTCTGCCGGAATCGCTACTGATACAGGTTTTTATTTTTATTTTTATTTTTATTTTATTAAATATGATTTAGGTTTGGAATTTTTAGATGCAATGGTTTCGATTTAGGTCTTTAGTTAGATTTGGTTTTAATTATAGTATTTGGGATAGATTTGGTAGACTAATCCTTGTATTTTGAAAATTCTTATTTTAAAAGTTTGCACCGTTTCACTGTTTAAAAAAAAAAATGGACACAGAAATATGAGGGCTTGAATCTTCTCTCTATGTGAGAGATGCACCATGAATCTTCAAACTAACTTTCTAGAGAGAGAGAGAATTGTTTTCTTTGTGTGATTAAAATTTTTGTAGTGGAAAACATGTTTTATTTAGCAATTGCCCATTTTAAGTCACAAGAATGGTTTATGTTTTTCTCTTTTGGTTTTTGTTGTTAGAAAAAGAAAAAGAAAAAGAAAAAAAGGGCAAGAATAGATTTATTCATTGCTGTCTACTTGGTAGTTGGGTATGGTAGGGTAGGGGTGAAATCACTGGAGGCAGTGGTTCATCGATCTCTCCTTGGGAATTCGTGTTATTATGTGTTACAGTGATAGACAAATTTTTTTTTTTTTTTTGGTTACATAATTGGTGAAAACTAATTTGAAGGAATCCAAACCTAGTGAAAACTCTTTACAACTACTAATAAAATAAAATAAAAATACAATCCTGAAATGATAAAAACAAATCAAGGACAAGCTCTGGTTCACCGTGGTGAAACTTGGTTGAAAAATGTTAGTTATTTTCCCACTCTAAATTATATCTAGATAATACTTTACCTCATAAATTTTTTAAATTTATATTTTGCACTATAAATTATGAACCTTTTTTTTTGAGAAAGTATAAATTATGAACCTTGTTACACTTTGCACTGCGATATTAATTTGCCATTAACTTAGATGAAAATCTAAAATTTATTATGCAAAATGTAATCAAAAGTATAGTTTAAGATAGTAAAGAATAATTTGTCTTTTGTTTGTAAGGGAATAAGAAGATAGGCAATTGGACCTTTTCATGTGTGTCATTTTTCCATCCAAATTAAGAGCATTAGCAATAGGAATTGTATAGAAGTTCTATTTTATCATCTAAAAACTTATCTATTATACTAACTCACTTTATAATACACACTATATCTCAGTTTTTACTTTTACCTACGATAGATTAAAATAATATAACAAAATTAATAAAAATAAAATTAAAAAAATTCTTCTCCCTCTTTCCTCCCACTCTATTTTTATGTTCACCTACCACCACAAATACAACCAACCACCACACCCCCACAATCAAAACTAGCCACCTCCTAATCTGCCACATTAAAAAATAATAATAAATAAATAAATTAGCCACCTCCGCCCCAAGGTCCCCAACCCACAACCAACCTCCACCGCCATTGCTGCCACAATCACAATCATAGTCACAACCAACAACAATACCACCACCACCACCATCAACACCCACCACAGCCAAATCCATACCCACAAACCCAAATAATAAAAAAAACAGAACTAGATTAAATCATTTTTCGCCACAACCACCAAACCCAAGACTCGCGGTGGCCAACGGCGAGCAAAACCATGGCCACCCACGAGCACCAACAGCCCCATGCTAGCCCATGGCGATCTGAACCCACCAGAATCCCACTTGTGACAATCTGAAACCCACGACCACCCACAGCCAACCACGGCAATCTGAACCAACCCACAGCGAGCCACAAGCACCCACTGGCCCACGATGATCTGAATCACGGTCACCCAAAGCCCAAAAGGCGATCCTAACAAACCCGGCCACCGATTCAACTCCACCACCAAAATGCCATCACTAAACCAACAATCACCGATTCGGAGAGAGGGGGACTGAGAAGGGGAAAAAAGAATAGAGAAATAGAGAGAGAAGAGTGGGAAATGGAGAAAAGAGAAATAGAAAGAGAAGAGACAAAGATGGAGAAGTGAGACCGAGAGGAGTGGGAGGGAGCAAGAAAGAGAAAAAAAGAATAATGAGAGAGGAGCGAGAGTCAGAGGAGAGAGAAAAAGGAGTTAATAAAATAATAGTTTTTTTTATTTATAAAACCTGTGAACAGTGAAGTTGCATATATTGTAGCGGGGTGGGAAAAAAAATTGGGTGTAACAACTGGGTGTAAAGGTCATAGTTTAACAAAGGTCATCATTTATGGCATAAATTGTGGATTTAAAAAGTTTAAGATACAAGTGTAATTTGAGGTACAGTTTAAGATAATAAAGTATAATTTTTTATAAAAAAAATGTTTAAAATATATTATTTTAGATATAAAATGATGAAATTTAGCAATTATGAAGAAAAAAAATTGATTTATTTGACTATTGGACAACTCAGTCAAAGTTTAATCAACAAAGACATTTTGATCTTCTTGCTATTGGACACTTAATATTGGTGAACCAGATATTCAATTGGGACAAATCACATTAAATTTAGCATTTCTTTGATCTCTTAATCAAAATTATGATTTTTGCACTTTTTGTCTTAAAATGGGGTTTGGCATGTAAAATGATGGTAGACAAAATATAATATCAATAGTATTCCTAAAATCATTCATTCAAATACAAATTTATTATCTTTTTTAAGTGCCATGGATTGTATTTATTATTATATCAATTTTTAGGTTTTTTGTAGTCAATTTTTTTATAATTTATTAATTTTTGCATCTTTCCAAAAAAAAAAATTTAATAGAAATCTAACCAAATTACCTTTAAATGAATTAGTCATATTAAAAAAAAAAAATAGGTAAGAATAATGAATTTTAAATAAAAAATTATAATTTTAAACCATTATTAAATATTATTTAAGTGATATTTAAATTTAAGAAAAACCCATTTTAAGTTATCGCCTGGCCTCCAAATGAATGCTCTCCACCCCATCTTTTTAACTCTCTCTTTCTTTTATAGGAACTGAATTTGACAATTGCGTTGTTTCAACTTTCAAGAGGTTTTGAGCCTTAAACTCACTGCTACAATTCCATTTAAAAAATAGGGATAGAATTATGTCTAGTGCATTAAGGACAGGCTGGGATGCAGACACGTGTTCGTATCCCAATAATGTGTCTAGTACACAAGCTATGTCCTAAAAAATATGAAAGTTCTCATTTTCACATGCATTTATTTCATCTATCCCTCCTTCATTAAAAACACACATCAAATAGTTTTCTTCTTCTCTAATTGTTTTGTTTGTAATTTCTTCAGTTTTAATTAAACATACGTGGTTCAAGATTTACCAGTGTACTTCAATGGTTTTCACGAGCACTCCAGGAGCCATATCATCATCCTCTTCTTCTTTGAAATCTCGGTGGTTGCAAAAAACAATTAATATATGGTGGAAATATGATGTTTTTCTTAGTTTTTTTGGTGAAACTCGTAATAGTTTTACTGACCATCTATATGCTGCTTTGCAACGGAAGGGCATTTTAACCTTTAAGGATGAAGAAAAACTTGAGAGAGGAAAACCTATTTCCCAAGAGCTCTTGAAAGCAATAAATGAATCAAGGTTTGCTATTGTAATTCTTTCAAGAAACTATGCATCTTCGACATGGTGTTTGGATGAGCTTGTAGAAATTATCCAATGCATGAAAGAAAATGAAATGATAGTTATACCAGTTTTTTATGATGTGGATCCATCTGATGTACGAAAACAGACAGGAGCTTTTGCAGAAGCCTTTATTGATCACAAACGTTCTACAAAGAAGTTAAAGAAGATTGAAAGGTGGAAAGTTGCTTTGAGAGAATTGGCCAATATCGCTGGATGGCATTTACAAAATAGGTAATTTCCATATAAACATTTCTTTACCTGGTATCTAAATGACAGCTTTTTTATTATTAATCATATGCCATGTAGTATATAAGTAGCTATTAGAATGTATCACAACTAGGAGTGGCAATTTTTATCCATATCCATGAACCTGCCCATTACCCACCTTATTTGTATAAGTCTTAACCCAACCCATTTGAGTATTTGGATTAAATGGATAAAGACCCATTTGGTTATTTAATTAGATGAGTCTAAATGGATAAATCCATCAATACCCACTCAACCCATCTAAAATTTAAAATTAAATAAACTCACTAATACCCTTCTAAAATCTAAAACTTAAATAAACAGTATAACCTCCAGATTTCTAAGCCCAAACCATCAATCTCACTCTCCCTCATATTTTCTCAGTAGCCAAACACTTTCCCAAACAGATTTCTAAACCCAAACACTTTCCCTCATATTTTCTTAGTAACCAAAAAAAAAAAAAAAAAAAACCTTCACATCTACTTGACAATATATAAATTTCAATGGATTGTTTGGCTTCTCATTTTCATCTCCCGTTAAGTATATAAAAAGTAGTACTTCCAATTTGCTCACATTTTCAGAGACACACAGGTCCAGGTCAAGAGAGAAAAGTGAGTGTTTTTACTTGTTTTTTTAGAGAGAGAGAGAGAGAGAGAGCAATGTCTTCCTTCGACGCGTACGACATCGATGGCGAGGAGGAGATTTACATGAACGCATCGAATAGTCATTTCATTGACGACGAAGATGAACAGAGCTTCACCGCCGCCGGCGAAGGCTATGCTTTTTACTCCAGCTTCCCATCGGGAGGATTTCCAGCTGACGGTGACGTGGCCGTCGACCACGCCTCCGCATCGCCTGAGATCTACGGAGTCAACGATCCAAACCCTGGCTACTCCCAATCTCCGTTCAACCCGATCCACGTGGATAATGGAAATGGGAACGAGAATGGTTAAGGTGGTTTCGGTGAAAACAGATTTCCTTTACTACGATCCCCTTTACTCAATTCTTTTCTTTCTTTTTTTTTAATTTCTGTTTTTATGTTTTTCTAGGCAGCGAAACAGATTTCTTCTGTGTTCTAAGTTAAAGATTTTGGGTGTTGATATATTGCTTTGTTGACTAAATAAAAGTTGGTTAAAAAATTTATTAAAAAAAAAGGGGTTTTAAGTGAATGATCTGTTTTGCATTTGATAGAAGTGTGGAGAATGTTGGATTTGAGTTTCTAAAGCATTTATTCTGGGTTTCTGGTGAAATTTTCTAAAGTTATTTATTTATTTGGGTAATATTGGGTTAAATTGGTGGGTTACTAATTAAATGGGTTGGGTGGATAATGGATAATTAATTTATATATAAACGGGTTATAAATGGATAAATGGGTAATTATACACCAACCCATTTATGACCCAACCCATTTATGACCCAACCCACCCATTTGCCACTCCTTCACAACACGCGTGGATTCAAATATTTCAACTTATACTAGTTAAAAGCCTGTTGTATTTCGGGACTCTGCGGAAGCAATGCTGATATAGGGTCCGTTTGGATAGAACTTATTTTGTTGAAATTGAAAACTGAAAACTGAAAACACTGTAGCAAAATAATTTTTTAAATATGTGAATAGTACTGTAGGATCCATTTTTAACGAAAAAATTATTAAAAAATGAGACTTGTGGGTCCTGTGACTGAAAAGTTGCTAAAAAATTTTGTAAAAGGTTCTGAAAAATTGATTAAAATAATTTTTAAATGTTGAAAAGTTGATTAAAGTGCCGACAAGTTGCTAAGGTGTGCAATAAGTTTGGTACCAAAGTTAACAATCACGACATAGCTGAGAAAGAAAAAAAAAAAAAAAAAAAGCCTGAGACGCGCAACAGTACAAACGCAAACGTGAATAAGTGCCTGTTTGTTTCCACGTTTTGAGCTCAAAAGTTGGCTTTTCAAAAAAGCCAGCCCTTTATGCGCGTTTGGTAAGTATAAAACGCAACTTTTTGGAAAAATTTGCGTTTTATATTTCTGAAGAAATGTGCGTTTGAGTTATGGGAGAACTTCGGTCCATTTTGTAAAAGCTGGTGTGGGCGTTTGATATATATCCGTTGGGGCTGACTTCATTTACCAAATTGCCCTTCAATAAAGGGAAAGGTGTCTTCTTCAGAGTCTCACGCACAACCTCATTCCTCTCATCTCTCTGCTCTTCCCTCACCGTTCTGCTACAAACACAGCACCACCCAACAAAATCAACAAAATCGAAATCAACTCATTTCAAACCTGGTCTATCACCGATCTACCACCACAATCAACAAAATCAACAAAACCCATTTCAAACCCAACTCAAAATCAACCCAAAACCCAAGAGAAATCAACTTATTTCTCTCTCATTCCTTCTCTATCTCAACAGTAACATACCACAATCAAAACAAAAACACAAAACCCAATCGAAAGATTTGAAACACAAAAACAATATTTCTCATAAGCCTAATGAATCTAAGCAATAAAATAAAACTTATCAAACAAGAAAAGAAAAAAAAAAAAAAAAAACCATGTAGAACGCCGATCTGTGTAGAACGCCGATCTCCACTTCTCTGCCGGTGATCTATTTGTGTATGAGAGAGAATTTGTTTGTGTGAGATAGAGGGAGAGAAATTTGTGTGTGTGTGTGTGTGTGTGTGTGTGTGTAAGAGAAAGAGGAAGAAACAGAGAGGGAGAAGTGAAGAGTTGTTCTGGAGGCTGCAACACAAGTGATCCGGAAAGAACTAGAAAAAGAAAAAGAAGGGTAGATGGAGATAGTGGGATACGTGTGTGGTGGAGAAAAAACCAAGAAAAAAAAAAAGGAAAAAGAAAAGGAAATGTATGGCTGAAAGAAAGGAAAAGAATAAGAAATGACCTTTTAGAAATACTCTCACAATATTTTCACAATAAATTTTAAGTAATTAGTTAATATTGGTGAGAAAAAAAATAATTTCAACAGTAGGTTTAAATTAGAACTAGTAACAACTTTCCACATAAGATTTTGATGTAATTCTTGTGAAAGTATTGCGAAAAATGTTATGAATATAACACATTTTATTAAAAAATATAATTGTTGGGAATGAATATAAAAAGAATAAAGAATGAATGAAGAAATAATTTTAATGTTAAAATTAAAATCTGTATCAATTTTTATCACAATATTTTCACAATACTTTCACAATAAATCTTAAGTGGTAGGTTATTATTAGCTAATATTGGTGAGGAAAAAATAATTTTTTTAGAAAGAGAAAAAAATAATTATAATAGTACGTTCAAATTAAAATCAGTATCAATTATCACAATAATTTCACAATATTTTCACAATAAATCTTAACTGGTAGGTTTTTATTAGCTAATATTGATGAGAAAAAAATAATTTTTTTAGAAAGAGAAAATTGATTTAAGTATATGAAGTAGTTGATTTAAGTATGAAATAAACTCACATAAAAAAGAAAAGAAAAAAGTATGAAATAAACTCCCTTATATATACATTGTTCTTTTTGGTAATTTATCCCTCAAACTGCAACTTTTATAAGCGCTAGCCAAACACTCAGTTTTTTCAAAAAACATTTTTTAACAGCTTTTACCAAACACTCAGCTTTTTGAAACTCAACTTTTTCATTATGCACTTTTTAAAAACTCAACTTTTTCATTATGCACTTTTATAAAAAGCTCAACCAAACTCACCCTAATCCGTATCCAAACCAACTAATATTATTGTTATAACAAATAATTTGAGACGCCGGCCTTCAACACTTAGGAGAAGCTCTTTTGGAAAAGAGTGAAACAAAACTATCTATAATATTATTATAAAAGTTGGATTCCCAAACTTGAATTAGATGATGCACACAACAATAACACGTGTCATATATGAGTCTTTAAACACTTGACATGTAATAGATTCTTCAAGATATCTAGGACTAACAATGCTACATGGCAAACCATAATTGGACAACCTCATATATGTTTGACATGTGTTAAATTTGTTGCTTATATATAAGCCATGTGTTAAGCATTAAATTTCACACACACAGAAAAAAAATTTAATTCTCATCATTCAATGGTTCCTACGTAAATTGATATTTTCCTGCCACTCCTCTTTTTATGTTCACGTATTTTCCCCTACAATGATTTTTTTTTTTTTTTTTTTTTTTGTTCATAATTGTTATTTAGGTTTGTATCAAAAAAAAAAAAAGTTGTTATTTAGGTTGTTTTGCTTTCATGTTTCATTCCTACTCTCCTCCCGACTGTTAATCTTTTCCTTCCTCTAAGCTTTAGTTTTAAATGGAATCACCAACCTCTTAAGTTTTTAAATTGTAACGGCCCTTGCAAAAATTTAAATGCAAATAACTAATAGTTTTTTAAAAAACATTACCAAAATGTTCCTACGACCATAAAGTATCCGATATTTACAGAAAAAGAAAAAAAAAAAACTTCCAAAATGAGAGACGCCTCAATACAGCTGGAGTTCCACCAGCCAGTAACCGGGTCAATCAAATCAGAAACTAAAGCATTGGTTGGCAAGGCAGAGAATGGAGATATCACCCTACCTCCAAGATCTCCAGGAATCCAATTATCACCATACACCCTAATAGAATGACCATCACCAACACGCTATTTAGCTCCCAACTTTATCACTTTCTTAGCCTTTAGAATGCTCTTCCACACATAAGACCTTGAAGAATTTTTAACTCCAAAAATGGAGCAATTAGGAAAATACTTTGCTTTGAACGGAAAATTATTTGGTACTCTCGAAGTATTATAAATACATATTCCCTACTCTAACATGAATAGTGGGTCCCACCATGAATTTAATTAGTAGGACCCACCATTTATGTGAGAGGGGGGAGTACGCATTTATGGTACTCGGGGAGTACGCATTTATGGTACTCTGGGAGTACACAATAATTTCCCGCTTTGAACACCTTATAAAAAATGGACTCCTTGTCATGAATTAAGCGCTAAACTTGTTTTGCCAACATCTCATCATTAAAAATACAAAGATCTATAAAACACATCCCACCTTCATCTTTTGGCATATACATAGTCTTCCAATTCTTCCAATGCCCCTTCTTTCGATCACCCCGTTGACCCCACCAAAACTTATGAATCAGAGCTTCAATATTTTTGCATAAACCCATAGGAAGCTTGAAACAAGACTTAGCAAAAGTAGGGATAGCTTGAACAACAATTTTAAACAAAACTTTATTCGTAGCTTGAGACAAAATCTTTTCCTTACACCCTTGTAATTTTTCCCAAACCCTCTCCTTAAAATTTAGGCTAGCTGCTTTATTTTGAATTCATATTTGTTTCACTTAGAGTATTATCACCTAATGCTTTTCTCCACAGGCGTGAGGCAGATTTTATCCAAAACATTGTGAAAGTGATACTGCGTGAACTGAGTTCAACATTCTCAAGCATTACCAAAAACTTGGTAGGAATAGATTTTTCGGTAAAGGAATTGATCACTTCATATTTAGATTTTGGGGGTGACGTTTTCATGATTGGGATTTGTGGTATGGGGGGGCTGGGAAAGACAACTCTTGCTAGAGTGATTTATGAGAAGTTCTCCAACGATTTTGAAGGTTCTACCTTTATTGCTAATGTTAGGGAAGTTTCAGAAAAACAGAGTTTGCTTCCATTACAAAAACAACTTCTTGCACAAACTTTGGAGGAAAGAAACATAGACATATGGGATGTTTATGATGGAGTTGACATGATCAAGAAGAGGCTATGTCGGAAAAGGGTTCTAGTTGTTCTAGATGATGTTAATCAATTGGACCAATTAGAAAAATTGGTTGGAGAATATGGCTGGTTTGGATTAGGGAGTTGGATCATAATAACAACTAGAGATGAACATTTGTTGCTCCAATATGAAGTTCATAAAATATATAAGCCTGATACATTAAATGATCATGATGCTCTAAAACTTTTTTGTTTGAAAGCCTTCAAAAATGAGCAACCAGGAGAAGGTTATGTACAACTCTCTGAAAATGTGATATCTTATGCTAAAGGACTTCCGTTAGCTCTTGTAACTTTGGGTTCCTTTCTATTTGGAAGAACAATCGATGAATGGCAATGTGCATTGGACAGTTTGAAAAAAAATCCTAAAAAAGAGATTTTTGATATACTTAAAGTAAGTTATGATGGACTAGAGAAAATGTGGAAGGATATATTCTTGGATATTGCGTGTTTCTTAAGAGGGAAGACTAAAGATGAAGTAATAGAGATATTAGAGAATCGTGGGTTTGATGCGAGAATCGGTATAAGTGTTCTTTTAGATAAATCTCTCCTAATCTTAGAAAACAAGACATTACGGATGCATGATCTACTACAAGAATTGGGTAGAGAAATTGTCCGTCGAGAATCATGGGAAGAGCCTGGAAAGCGCAGCAGGTTGTGGCTTTGTAAAGATTTGTTGCATATAATGACAAAAGATTCGGTAAGAACAATGGCAAAACTAAAAATTTATTTCAACAAACGAGTTTAAGTAGGTATAATAGCCTAATTTTGTTCAATAAAATAGTTTGTTTTGATCCAACAGGTACATAGGTGCCTAAGTTCTTGATTAACGAAATACAGAATACAAACTTTCGTTTTCGTATATTGTTTCTAACGATTTTTTATATTTTTGAAAACATAATATGATTGTATCATTATATAATGGAAGTTTTACAATAAATTTTGCAAAACTTCTGTTACTTCATGTCATCAGCAACCCATCACTAGCTAATTTTGGCTCTCCATTCCATTCCCTTTTTGCCCTCTTAAATTCTATGGTTGTACTTTGTTCAACCTTTCCTCTCTTTTTTTTAGAATTCAGCGTTCAGTATTCCATTCCATTCCTTTTATACCTACTTGAATTTTATTATTTTTGCCTTCTTACATTCTACCATTGCCCTTTATCCAATCTTTATTTTCCTATTTGTCAATATTCGCCCCCCCTACCCCTATTAATTATCTTCCATTCTTCCATATTATTTTCCATATAAATCTATGGGGTAATAACACTCCCCTTCCTAGAAGTTTGGGGAGATGACATTCTACCTCAAACTTGAAGAGAAAAAATATTTTCCTCTCTTTGACATCGGTTTGATCAAATTTTGTTAAATTAATATTTAAAAAATTATGTACCAACTTACCCTTTGCTTAAGGGCAAGTTTCCAAAATTATCCTCCATTTCAAAATTTATTATTTTTAATATTTAATTTTTAATTAAAGTGTATTTTAAAATATTAAGTATAACTTTTGCTTCTTCTTTTTTTTTTTTAACGGGTTATGGAGAGATTTGCTGTTGCAAGTGTTTTAGTGCTTGATAAATTTTGCATTTTTATTTCGACTTTATCAATTATGTTTTTGCTAATTATGGTTAAACTTTTGTAAAAAGATTCTTATAAAAATTTAAAAAATTTCGTTACTAATATAAATAGAAGGGGGGGTGAGTATTGATTTTTTCAAACCTCAAGAGAAGGGCGTATAATTACCCTTAAATCTATTATTACTCCCTTTAATACTCTCTCTCCTGATCATTACATCCTTTGCCCTTAACTTAAAAAAGAGGCCAATACTCTCTATTTCTTCCATTTTGTTTCTGTCTAGGTAATTTTTTTAATTGTTTATTTTTTTACTAACATATTATTTTGAGAAATGCTTATGTCCATAATATTTTTATAACAAATTCTAAGTGGTAAATTGTTAATAGTTGTTATGGGTGGGCAAAAAAGTAATTTAAGTTGTGGATTCAAATTAGAATTAATAACAACTTACCACCTATAATTTGTTGTGAAAGTGTTGTGAAAATATTATGGACTAGTACTTCTTTATTATTTTTGGTTGATTTAACTGTGGACTGCGGCAATGCACATCACACATCACATTTATGTTTACAATGCTATACTTGTGGCCAAAATGTTTCTATGTTAACGAAGTAATTTTATCAAACTATCATATTCAAATTATTTTATGTTTATTTTTTACTGAAATTATAATTTCATATTCAGTGTTTGGTAGAACTTACTGAGAGATGAAGGTGGTAGCGCGCGGTTCCTTTCTGTTTGATCTTTCCAGAAGATTGGAAAGAGTTTCATTCTTAACCTATTCAATTCTGATTTAGTCTTACGTGTTCTGCTCTTTTTGGTTTTTGTTCTTGAAGTTGTTTGCTTTATTTTGTTTCTTGGATTGAAAAATGTTTGATATACACTTGTATTTTGGATATTAGGGACAAAAAGTTAGAATTTGAAGTAATTTTTGTTTTTGTTTTTGTTTTTGTTTTTGTTTTTGTTTCTTTTTTTTCATTTTTGTTTTGAATTGTGGTTTTGATACTTTGGATTTTATATTAGGGGGGAGAAAGGTTTTATATTTTTATAAAATTTGTTTTATAGAATAATTGTTAATTTTTAGCATACTTTAAGAATTGATGATGCACAAAATTTTGTTAGTAAATGTTGTTTAGGAATGGATATTTTTTCTACCTTAAAGGTAGAATTGGACCTCTAGTTTTGAAGCATGGTTATAAAACAAAAATAGCAATCTTCGTATATGAGTTTTAAACTGGACCATAAGAAGAAAACCTTAAAATATGATGTGTTATGATCATCTCTTTTAGGGATACTACGCTCTTTTAATTACTAAAGGGACTCTTAATATGCAGTGCATTTTACTGTTATACCATGACGTTGTACTGCGATCTATTAGTGACTAGTCTTAACACAATTTATATTTTACTATTTTATATTCTATGAATAGTGTTAGGGATATAACATTTTTAATTATATTTTTTGATAACTATTAATGTGATATATTGTGATTGGAGTACCACTTTAGATTGAGCCAAACTTTGACATCACTTTTATCATGTACCAATCACAACCTACAATATCAACAGTTTTGAAAAATGTTATGTCTTAAAACTTATTGATTTTCTATTGTTAAATTTGAAGTTGGGTCCATCATTTGGGGTTCTCTCGGGGAGGGCAATGCAAATTTAATTATTTCTAGGGGGTTCAATGGGGCAATTTCCCACTCTCAACCTTGTTGGTTAAGATGAAGTTATAAAAAGTTGTAAAAAGGTGGCACGTAGTGCACAAAATTATCACTTTTTGCAGAGTTGGTTAAAAGGAAGTTATGTACATAGAAAACACAATAAATATATATTTTCATCTCCTTAACATTGTATAAAACTTGACTGGTACTTGTACTCTTATATTTTCTCTAGCAAATCACCAAGTCTTTGCTTTTGGATTTTAGGCAACAGAATCAATTCAAGCCATAGGTCTGACCTCTTTAGATGGGGATTCGGAAGAGGCTCAAAGCTTTGAAGAATATTCTGAAACCTTTTCAAAGATGTTTAATCTTAGATTGCTTATGATTGATGATTTGCATATTCCAAATGGTCTCAATCATGTTTCTAATTCCCTAAGACATCTTATATGGAACGGTTATTCCTCGAAATGTTTGCCGTCCAGTTTCCAACCGAAAGAGCTTGTTAAACTTGAATTGCACTCCAGCAACATTGAATATCTTTGGAAGGGAGTTAAGGTACTTGTGCCTTTTAAGTGCATTTCTATGATATATTATTTCTCTTTTCTCTAGGTGTAGTTACAATACACTTCCATCTTTCCCCTTTCATTATATAATTGTTTTAATTTAAACATTATTTACAACTTAAACTAAACTCTATATTTACTTTAATGTAAGTTAATTGTTCTTTTCTTTTCTTTTCTTTTTTTCTTGCAACAGTATTTAGACAAGTTAAAGTCCATTGATCTCAGTGACTCCAAATTCCTTATTAGAACACCTGACTTCTCTGGGCTTCCAAGACTTGAGAGATTATATCTTATTGGCTGCCATAATTTAGTTGAGATCCACCCATCTATTGGACAACTCAGGAGGCTTGTTGTTTTAGATCTAGAATCCTGCCGATCTCTTACAAATCTTCCTAGCATGTCCACTGAAATGGAGTCCCTTACAATTCTTAATCTTTGTGACTGCATAAATATCACAAATATTCCAGAGTTTAAGGGAATTATGAAAAGCCTATCAGAACTTTCCTTGAATAAGACTGCTGTTGAAGAACTACCCTCCTCAATTGAGAGTTTGACTGCCCTTAGTTCGTTAAATCTAGGAGACTGCCAAAATCTCGAATGCCTTCCAAGCAACATGGATAGTTTGAGGTCTCTTGAAAAACTCCTCCTTCCAGGATGCCTGAAACTTTCCGCCCTACCAGAAAATGTGTGGAAAATGAAGTGTTTGAAGCAACTTGATTTGAGTGGATCTGGCATTAGATTTAGACCAGATTCCTCTTCCTTTTCTGTGAGGCGTGGGTTGTTTTCCTTTTCCCAAAATCAACTTAATTTTGGTGGGCTGTTTCGACTTCAAAGAATGGGGCTTAAAAGCATTGGCTTCTTATACTCGTTAAAATATTTAACATTAAGTGGAAACAGTCTTGTCACCCTGCCTGCAAGCATCAGTCAACTTTCAAAACTTGAAGCTCTTGATTTGTCCAACTGCTTTAAGCTTCAATTATTGCCAGAGCTTCCATCAACTGTGAGATATATAAATGCTGAAGGATGTTATTCCCTCAAACTATTACCAGGACTGCCAAAACCATCACCAGATCTGCTCAAATTTATACAATCTTTTGGCTGCATGAGGCATTATTATAATGAGAGCAACGGTGGAGTGGCATTTAAAATATTGGACCGTTACCTGCAAGTAATCTCCTCTCTCTCTCTCTCTCTCATGAATTGTTAATATCTTTCATTATAAAATTGTTTTTTTCTTTTTTTGGTACAGGGACTCCGTCGTTCAAAAACTGGATATGAAACTTCTACCGAAAAGAAAAAGGAAGGATCAAGAACTGAATTTCAAATAATTATTCCTGCATTTGAAATTCCGCGGTGGTTTACTCATCAACGTGTGGGGAACTCAATAAGGATAGACCTGCCTCCCAATTGGTGTAACAGTAGGTGGATAGGATTCGCTCTCTGTGCTAAGTTGGAAGGATATAACTATCTTTTTGGATTAAATTCCAACAAAACATTTGGTTTTAGAGCTCGTGTGATGGCCCTTGGTGATTCACTTCACAGTCAACTCAACTCTGAAATTGTCTTTAAGGTGTCATTTGGTGCAGGTGACATTTGGATATTGTATTTGTCTCGTGATGATTGGTTAGCTACTTTTCCGAATGGTGAATACAATCAGATTGAGGTTGTATTTGAGAGCTGTGTCTCAATAGAGAAAGTGCGTAATTGTGGGGTCAGTTTGGTATACGAGCAGAGTGTGGAAGAGTTCTACCAAACAATTGCACAACGCAGCAGCAGTAGCAGAAACAGCATTATTGCTTATGAGGGTTGGGATGGTGTCCATCATGATGCTTATGAGGGTTTGGATAGTGAGCACTGGAGTTTAAACGAAGCAATTGAGAGATCTTATCAAACTAATTATTTCGTCTCTTCATTCAGTGGTAATGACGATTATAACGATCCAGGACATTGTGCATCTTGCAGCTTGCAGTCGGACCAAATTGGAAGATTGTAATGACTATCTCAAGCCTCCTTGTTACAATTCTAAATGCTATTTTATTTTATTTTCTTTTATGCTTGACGGTTGGTTTTATTATTCATTGCGGCTAGAGTTTGAATAATACTGGAACAAGTAAAATGTAATAATTTCTTCACTTAAATTGTTGAAAATAATTTCTTCTTTTAAATTCTCTCACTCCATATATATCATTCTATTATTTTGGGTGTGTTTGATAGATATTATTCTTTTTTATTTTTTTAACTTCTATTATACATAGTGCGTAATTTTTCCCAAATTTTTTGGAGTTTAAAATTTATTATTAAAATTTTTTTTCTCTTAAAGATCACAAAATTACTTTAATTTATTACTCAAACAAATGGTATGTAGTAGGTACATTCAATTGCACAGCAGTCACTACTAATATGAAAATTAACCAACTCATATCACTTTAAAAAAGGCAAAGATATGTTCGAATAGTTTTTTTTTTTTTTTTTTTTTAATCAATTAGAAATTTTAAAATTATTTTCAGGAAATATTTTCTAATTGATTTATAAAAAACAGCAGTAATAACAAAACAATATTTTGTTTATACAACATCACTAAGGAATGCTTCAATCTCCTCTAACCATACATGATCATTATCACAATCACTTATAAATTGTGTCTACCACTAATTTTATGAGTCATACATAGGTTTTTTTATAAGAGAAAAATAAAGTGATTAGTTGAACTATCTCTATAAATACGATATTGGGTAGTTATGACCAAAATGGCCAAATACCACTATTTACCGAAATATATATCAATCTATTACTATTTCAAAAATATATAGGAATTTATCACTTTTTGGGTACTTGAGTTTGGGGAATTTGAGTTTTCCATAATATTCGAGTTCCATGAACTCGAGTTCTTTGAAAAAATAACCTTCAAATTTGTCGGAAAATTTTTTATTGAACTCGAGTTCATGGAACTCAAATACCATAGAAAACTCGAGTACTCAAAAAGTGGTAGATTCCTACATATTTTCAAAATAATGGTAGATTAATATATATTTCGATAAATAGTGCTATTGTATCATTGTGACCGGGTAGTTATTATGGCAAATTTTCTACTATCCATAGAAAAACAAATATATATTTGCATAGTTTTACTTAAATATATATATATATATATTATCAATTGAATAGTTTCAAATCTATATCTATATATATCTAAAAACTAAAGCATAGCATTTATTGTTATTACGCTTCAATTAAGCAACATCAGCGTTTTTTTTTTTTTTAATTTTTAATTTTTTTGATTTATCAATGGACATTTATTAAGCATCTCTTTAAACTCAGGTGTTACTATATTTCCAACTTTACTATGTCTTTCTCCATTAGCCCAGATCAGGTGTTACTCTATTTCCAACTTTACTATGTGTCTTTCCATTAGCCCAAACTCTTCAGATACCGTTATTATATGGAATTCTGATAGTCACGGGTAGATAGCAACCTCTTCACCTCTTTTTTTTAATTATAAATTTTCAATTATTTTCCGTTACTATATGGAATTCTGATAGTCATTGGTAGATTGTAACCTCCTCAACTCCTCACCTCCTTTTTTTTTCTTTATAAATTTTCAATTGTTTTCTCTTCGCAAATTGATCGGTATGCCTACAATGGGATAGTTTCTTGAGTGTTTTTCCCGTTCTTTTGGTCATAGCTCAAGTCCATCTACCAAAACCCAATCAAATGAGTGCAAGAGAAGAGAGTGACTCTAGAGGTTGTGAACGAAACTAAAGCACATGAGAGGCGAAAATTAGTAGCTCATGTCCAAAGGGTATGAACTCAAACTGAGTTTTGTTATTTGTATTATTCTTATTTTTATTTGTTTATTTCCATCTCATAACTAGAAAAAAAATGTAATTCAATTTTGGGATTTTATGATGAACAAGTTTGAGTTTTCTTGGTCTTAAAAATATTCAAATATCTTTTCAAAAAAAAATATTCAAATATATTTTTAGCTTTTTCAAAATTGATTTCAGTTGGGCATTCGATCATGTTTGTTATAAATTGCTTTTTAGTTTCCTTTCTCAAGATTGTAGCAATGTTACTCTCAGTATGTCTACTATTATGTTTTTCTAATTGCTAATTAACTTCAATGTGATGTTTTCATTTTGGTTTTTGTTTTTCTCTAAGAATTGATTAAGAGAAACAAGTAAAAGGAATCCTTTTATCAATGATTCAAGGATCTCAACTTTGATTCGAATGAACTTTGCTGGGTCTGTGGTAAATAAATAAATATCTACTGCCTCCACCAATTTGTGAAATGGGTTTTGTTTTGGGCAAGATTTGTAAAATGGGTACATGGACTAGAAATGGGTTTCAATTTTGGGGTTCTCTTGCTGTATATTTCTTTGTAGGTGTAGTGATTTTGGTGTTTGAATCTGGGTCCTATTTTATTATGGGTATTGTGCTTGGAAATATTAGTAGAGCAATCTGCCTATTTAGAATAATTTGGTTGGTCGATGGGTAGTGTGGTTTCTGTCGAGTCCTTATGGAGATTCTCAAATGATTCAATTTTGTGCACATATAGTGCTTGTACTTAGATATTTACTTGCTAACGAGCTGAAGGATGCTTTTAGAGATAAAATAATGATTGTTGGTAATCTCATTCTACACGTCTCAACTATTAAGTTTCTTATATGTATCTTCCCAAAACTCCTCAAGTAACTACATATTTTGGGTTTGGGAAGAACATTGTGTGAAAGAAAAATGAAATTCTGTTTGATTAAAGAAAATGTAAGAAAACAGAAAGGAAAAATAAAATTGGTACATAAAAAAATATATTTTTAAAAGCTGATGTGGCATTTTCTGCCATCTAAGCGTTGATAAGGAATAGCAACTAATACAATTATATAATTTCCCATAGCCATTTAAAGTTCATGACCTAGAATGCTAATAGCCATCTTCTCCAAGGCAAAAACAATTGGCTGAGTTTAACAAAGTTTGCCACCAACTTTGACCACAATGTCATGGTAATACAAGTGACTCAATTATAATTTGTATACTCACTATTTTGATTTTCTATGGAAATTCAGAACATTGATAAAATGAATGTAATGACATGTGGGTGATTTGTATATCGACACATTGATGAATGTGTGTAGCGGACATGGGTGGTGGACATGGTTGGAATCAATGGACATTACTATTTGACAATTTGGTCTTTGATGAAAATTGGTATAAGTGAGTGTCTATTAAATTTGATCATTTTGCTGAAGTAAGGTTTGTTTAAAACATATTTTATTTATTTACCTTATTGTAAATAAGTTTTTGTAAATAATGATTCTAACCTATTAAACCTTACTTTATTTTTTTTTTTTTTTTTTTTTATCCTTTTCTGTTGACAACTAACTAAACATCACTTTTAGGAATTAAGGATGCATGCAGCTGGTACAAAGGGTGCACCTAAAAATTCAAAAGAATTAAAATATGATACAATCTCATCACGTGAAGGAAAAGCAGAAATTTAACATTGTATTGGCATGTCCCTCCATAATTATTGGGTTATAAATATCGAATCTAAAAAAAAAACCCAAAATGGTAAAATGATATATTTATAGAAATAAAAATTTGGAAAAAAAAAAAAAAAAACTTTTAAAATTAGTTCAATTTTTTAGGAGAACAAATTATTTTCAATAAATTTTAGAAAGAATAAATTATGGATTATATCATATTAAAAATAATTATATATTTCCACGCATTGCGTGGGTCTAAGACTAGCTTGATAATAGCTTTATCTGCACACGTCGGTCAAGTGTATGTGAACTAAATTAATCCTACACTCAATAGGTACGTCACATAGTCCGTAACCAATATCCATCAAACAAGTGCTAAGCACTAACACCTGTGTTATCGAGAGAAAGGAAGAGTGAAAATAATGGCTTCTCTGAGATTCATCCATGGCATCCTCCAATCAATCTAATACTCAAATCTCCAAATTCTATGGCAGATTATTTGAATTCCAATCCCCACTACACCTCAGTAATCGTGATGGCCTTGGGAGCTCTCTTGTCACTCAGCCACTGATTTGTAGTGATAACTATCTTCTTGGGCAAGATCTATGATCGTTGCACTTACAGCAACGAACAAAATTGGTTTCATTAATGGCGAGATCACCATAACATAAACTACTGCTCCTTTGTTCAATGCTTGGATTTGTTGTAACACGACAGTACTGTCCTGTCTCATTAATTCAATCCAGAAGAGCATAGCTTACAGTGTGATGTATACCGACACTGCCAGACAAATCTGGTTGGATTTGAAGCACAGGTAATCTCAAGGAAATTCCCTGAGAATATATGAATTACACAAAGGAATTTCTCACATTTCTCAAAACAAGCTTTCAATCTGTGACTATTTTGCTAATTTCAAATCAACTTGGGATGAATTGGTTAATTAGCTAGGATCCAATGCCTGAATGTTCTTGTGAAGCAATGAAAAAACGAGATTATGTGATGAGGTTTCTCATGGGCTTGAATGAGAATTATGGTATAGTAGCTAAACCCTCATGAGTCAGTATCATCTATCAGCAAGGTGTACTCTCTTTTTTCTCTATTCAAACTGCAAGCCCAATTCTGGAGGAAGATACAATAACAAGAAAGAAAGGTCAATTTGTAGTCATTGTGGAATTGCGAGTCATGTAGCTCAGTAGCTGATAAATGCTAGAAACATCATGAATATCCACCGGGTTAAAAGTCCAGATCTAAGTCCTCAATGAACCAGGTTTCTAGATCCAATGGAAATGGTGGACCTCCAGTGCAGGCTAACACCAATTCCACCAATTCTCTATCTGTTGAAAATCTGGATTTCAATGTCCAATAACCCAAGAACAATGCCACCAACTGTTGGATTTCTCAGTGCTCAGTATATTGGGGAATCTAGGATTGGAGCTCCTCATCAAGCAGCCAATATCATGATCTCTCGTTCTCATCTTCAATCCGCACCTCAAACTTCCCTTATGCATAATTTCTCAGGTACTCCTCTTCTATATCATCCAAATCAAAATCCTAATGTTGACCTGAGTCATTCAGTTTTTCTTCTCAAATAGTATAAAGAACAGCCTTTGATTGCACTTCTTGGATTATTGACACTGTGCAACATATCGTATGGTTAAAGACACCTCATTTTGCATATTATCATCTCATCACATCACACAGGTAAAAATGTACTTTTGATCATTTGATTTCTAATTGCATTACATAAACTAAATCTTGAAGTCATAACAATCAAAATGAAAATTCATGAGCCTTAATAGGAGACCACCGGATTGAAAGATATCAAGAAAACATGTTTAAAAGTTAATGTGTACTTTGCTTGAATTAAGTTCCAATCACACATGATTATTAACTCTTAATTTTAATTAGTCTATTTTAGTCCAAATTAAGTTTAATTAATAAGATATCATAATACTATTGGTTGTAGATTTAACTTATTGTGGAGTTGCATGCACCTTATTCAATCCAATAGATAAAGCATTAATTAATTCCTAAAATTTGGTTAAAATTGATTAAACTAAATTTTGAAAATGTTTATTAAATTATTTTAGAGTTGATTTGCTAAAATTGAGGTCTAAGGAATTCTAAGAAAAGGTGAACATTCGGAGTAATTTGTGAGTATATATAGTGGTATGTCTAATGTGTTAAATATGATATTTGAGCCCATGTGATATTTATATAAATTATTTGAAGAGTAAAATGTTTTACATTTTGTAAATATATACATGAAAATTGAGGAAAATTCAAATGTGAGTAATTTGGATTATCATTATTGAAAGTGTGGAGCTATTATGATATAAAAAATAAATAAATTTTCAAATAATTAAACACAACTTTAAATTAATAATTCCATATTTAGTTATTTCTTGAAGCATTATTTGGATTAAAATATGTGTAAATCAAATAATTCATTGCGTAAATCAAAACACATGAACCCACTACCTAAGAAGTAAAACCCTTTCACAAAGAGTACAAATGGAGACATTTTTTCTTCTCTTTCTCATATTCAAAATTTCAAATACATTCACATACCCACATCCCTCCATTACTCAGTGGGCATATTACCCCTACTTATAGTTTTTTGTTATAGATAGTTATTTGTACGGAATCAGGGGAGTCAATTGGTTATATATTGGACCATCTAGCTCATTGTGGACCTACATTTTCGTTGGCCTGGTCCAATATTTCGAATATATATAGTGTTCTCAACACTAGAGATATAATTTTGTAAGCCTTTATGCTGTGAATGTAAATTGTGGGAGGACAAAGTTCGGCCCATACCAAACTCAGGCCAAGGATCACTAATCCCAGGCCCATCCCACAAGCAAGAGGTCTGAGTTGAATTACACGTAAGCTGTTGCATTCTCTATGGTATTCGAATAAACTTCATTTGTCCCCCAAGGAAAGGAAGTAATGCCTTATGGGGAGTCCACCAACCAAGCATAAGATTCAGCATCAGCTCAAGTTACTAAGAAATCATTTCAACAGCAAAACAACAGGTCTCACTCCCTAATACAATAATAGACATGTTAAAACAGTAACCTAGACCCAAAGGGCTACCCAGGTATTGTGGGTGGAAGGACCCACATGCCAGCAGAATATTCTCTCATCATTACGAGACCACTAATAGAAAGGTATAAAAATGAAAGAAGGGGCCAGTGAATAGGTTTGAAACATTTTCAAGGGAGAGAAACACGAGAGAAAGAGAGAGAAACATCAACTAATATTTAGGGAATGTGATCTAGCTCAAGATGCCTAAGGGGTATCTCAGCTATCTGAAATCCTCCACAAGTAGTTGGACTTTTAGCAACAAACCAGCTTACAACCGTTTATCACCCCCAATTAATTTGTATGCAACCCAAAACCATTTATCACCACCATACCCTTAAGTAGCATACAAATTAATTAGGGGTCTAGGCCCAATAAATCCAAAATTGTTGTGGGCTGCACTACCACATAAACTATCCAAGTGAATAATCATATTAATTCTTTATTCTCTCTCTCTCTCTCTCTCTCTCTCAATTAATTTTTATTTATTCTTAATGTCTTTTTCATTAGATTTTAATAAGAACGAAATGAGCCATTAGCTCTCAATATAAAATGTAACAAAATCTCTATACTAAAAAATCATGAAGTTTTATGGTCCATTACACCTCCATACGGATATTTGCTCACATAATCCTCAAAAACGTATACTCAGGGCCTCACCCAAGGCTGTCTAAATTTGACCGGCGGATCTATTACTTACTTTATATGTTTAAAGTGAACAACGAAAATGTTAAAAATTACAACGCTAAAGCTAAGAGGTCTTAATTAAATTTTGGCTTTCTTGTGATAAACCAACATAATATATAGCTTCTAAAATATAAGAACCGTAACAAAAATGTTTTTGTGTGCACCTATGGCAGGGACGGACTCAGGAGCTCAATCTAGAGGGGCCAAGTATAAACAATTTTCTTTTTTTTATGAATATTTGAAATAACATTCATTTATGGCTTGTTTGGAAGTTTAGGCTCCGCTTGGGAGGAGGGAATGGAATGAAATGGAATGGAAATGAATAAAAAGAATAATTTTAAAATATTCTTCCCTTATCTTGTTTGGGAGTTTTAATGGAGGGAATGGAAAGTCCATTCACTTGTTTGGGAGTTTAAATGAGAGGGAATGGAATTGGTAAAAGGGAACACTCATTCCTCTCTATCCCCTTAAATCCTCAAATTTTCATTCCCCCCGAAATTGAGAGAAATGGAAGGAAATGGAATTAGATTTAATGATTTTTTTACTAAAACTCCCAAAAATACCCCTATATATTAAACCCTTTATTTTAAAATAGGGGTCTAATAGTAATATTGTCATAAAATGATTCCATTTCATTCCCTCCATGTTGCTCCCAAACAGGATTACTTACATTCCATTCATTTTCATTCCTTTTCATTTCTTTATTTTAAAACATCCAATCAAGGTTACTTAATTCCATTACATTCCATTCTTTCCATTCATTTCCCTTACTTAAATACATTCCATTCCATTCCCTTCCATTCCCTTATAATCATCTCATTCCATTCCATTCCATTCCCTTATGAACTCCCAAGCGGAGCCTTAGAGAGGGGAGTAGAGGGGAGAAGAGTAGTGGGGAAGAGAGTAGAGGGGAATGGTTCCCCTCCACCTTGTTTAGATGTTTTTAAAATTAGTAAGGGGGAAATGAGTAATTAGTCATTCCCTTTGTTTGGATGTTTTAAAAATTAAGATGGAGAGGAGAGGAAATTATTAAAATAGAAAAATTTATCCCTATTTGAAAATAGACTTGTAACATTGGTCTATGATTAATTTGTTAGATTAAATAATTATGACTATAGCATGCAATATTTTTTTTTTGGATAAATTTTTTTTTATGTGAATTAAATAATCAATATTGGTCTATGATTAAATATTTTTTCTACTTTTTTATTATACTAAAAAAAACCATCCTTAATTGAAAAAAATTAAAATAAGAAAAAAAATGTTTGGTTTGTTTGTTTACTGAAAAAATCAACAAAATATTGAATTTTGAGTTTTTCTTTCATTTATTATTATTTTTTTTAATATTTTTTATTTTACTTAGTACTTGAATTTAATTTTTTGAGGATTCAGAGAAGAATTGAGACCCAAAAAAACAAAAAAGTTAGGGAGAGTGACTCTATGAATTAACTCAAAAAATAGGATCCTACTATGTAATTTAAATTCATGTGTTTGCCCACTTACTATTCAGAAAAAAAAAGCAACTCAAAATTCTCAAGAGAATATTCTTGCTAAATACTGAGCAATAGCACACAAATTTCAACCAAAACAAATGACAATAATTTCTCAAAAAAATGCAAAATTTCACACACTGAAATATATTTTTTCATGACCATACTTATCCGTTTAGGAACCAATGCCACTTTGAATCATGACATGCGATACTGGAATTTGCCAAACGTAGAGCCCATTGAGAATGCCTTGTCCATCTAATTAATAAAGCAAAATCTTTTTTTTTTTTTTAATAGAACAAGGTCTAAAACTTTCAATAAAAAATATCAAGATTCAAGTGGTCCTGCAACAAAGGCAAGTCCAGACCAGGCCAAAAAAGAGAGCCTAATCATTTACAAACAAGATTAAACCAGGGGCTGATATACAAGTTTTACTCAGAATTCTCTAGCTTTCTTCCTTCTGTTCTTTCACTTTCATTCTTCCACTGTTGTTTAGCTTGAGAAATACAAAAAAGTTTTCAATATGCACAAGGATAAAATTGTTTTAGATGATGAAATTATCTATATTAACCTGAAATACTTTTATAGTGTAAACTTCATTATCACTGAACATTATTTGAGAAAAAAAAGCATAAACAACTAGTCTTATAAGCCCTCCACAACATGAGGAAATGGAATAGTGGGTTGCACGAACACAGAGTTTGTCCCTTGGAATTCTATATAAATAAATCTGATACGTATTAATCATCATTGACCATACCTTCATATTTCTTTTCTTCATTCTATATCACATAACAGAGATGTCTGAGGCCATTGTAAAGTTCAATTTCAACAAAGCCACATGGGAGGAGCATAGTATGACCCACAGGCTACAGTAGCTTTGGCAGTACAGCCAATTTTTGAATCAAAGGCCTCATATGATCACACCACAAGAATGAAAGATTCTGTCACACAGCTTTCATGGATCCCACCACCACTGCCCCAACTAAGGCACCTATACTAATAAATAGTATTGAACAACCAGGGACATAACACAAGACCTAAGAAGTCAGCTCGTGAAGTCAACAACATTGTATCATGCCAGACAACTAAGAAGTGAAAAGCATAAAAATGAATGTAAACAGACAAAGTTTTCAAGCCACTGAAAAAAGGATAGTATTACAGTGAGCTATGACCATATCTATAATTGCTAACAGACTTGTTGAATGTCCAAAATGTGTGTAAAACACCCTTGAACGTTTAGACCTCAAAAAACAAATTATCAATTCAAGCTTAATGTCAAAAAATTAATATGCGGAATATGAACATAAGCCAAATGCAGAATTAATAAACAATCTAAGCCAAATATAATCACATCCACAACAGAAAATAAAAAGCAAAGATTAAGGGAAGAGGATTTGGCCAAGAACCTCTCAAGGATGTAACAATGGAGAGGAAGAGAGTAGAAGAATTTGAAGAGTTTCTTAGGTGAAGATTATGGGTGAATCAATCTTGTTTTTCTCTAGGGTTTCTCTCTCAAAATTCTCTCTGGAAGCTTTCTACATTTCGTGGGTATAAAGGTCTATATATAGTGGTGTGTGTGTGGAATGCGAAGAGTCAATTTTTTCCAAACAAGGTGGTCTGGCGGCTTGGCCTCGCGACTGGTCTAAGTCGCGAGTTCCAGCCACGAGTTAATGGCTTGGCCAGCCTAGAACTTTTGTCCTATAGTGCGACAGCTGGCATAACCCTTCAGCTCCCCTGCATGCTTCTCACGTGTGCTACAGTTGGCAACTTGCCAGTCGCAAGTCACCTACGAGTCCAAGCCACAAGTCTCTGCATCCTTGCACAAACTTGAGCATTTCTTCACATTCTCTCACACACTACTCTTACAAGAATCCCACCTAAATACAGGGTTACTAATTGCTAAAATACAAGCAAATTTGGCACGGAAAAAAGCCAACAAGATGGTTGATTAAATTCAACCTTACACTTGTTTCAGAAAGCAAAACTAAAAAAAAAACACAAGCTGGTGCCAAAGAAAAATTAATCCCAAGAGTTTACATTTCAATGATCAATTTAAAAGGTTTTTAGAAACTGAAATTGTCTTGGAACATTTACTTGTCTAACTGTTAGAGAAATTTAAGGATTAGACATTATTGTGAATAATAGCTCCTTCTGCTCCTCCACTAGATAGCCAATAAAAGCTCTCAACATATCTGGATTCTTAATAAGATAGAGATAAGCCCTCATACGCAATCTAGAATCAATTCCTATCTCATCCAAGAGATGGAACACATCTTGCTCATGAATGGGAAGACATGCCAAGCTCCTCTCAAAAATTAAATTTCCTTCTCTAAGTGCTGAATTTCCTTCTCTCATTGCTAAAGCAACATCCTGAATTGCTCCCATAATTTGTTCCATGTCCTCATTTTTTTTATGTTTTTCTCTTTTTGGCTTTTGAGGAGGCTTCACCCACATTATTATCACCCACATTATCATAGCTCTCCAAAGTAACTTCATTTTGAGCAACTAAATGATCAATATCTTCAATGTTCTCCATAGAGCCCTCTCCAGTTGAAGTAGCCCACCGTTGCCTCATCTCCGATGAAATTTCATATTGTTCCCCAGTTGCTCTATCTTTTCCATAAAGCTCAACCAATTTGTCATAGTTTGGAATTGGTTTGTTCCTAAGCTCTTTTGCTTTAGGTTTAACCTGTTAAAAAATGACAACAAAATAAACCCATTACACACAAAGCTATTAATTCTATTAATCCTTAGAAATATTCTACAAACATATATATATATATATATATAGCCCATTACACACAAAGCTAAAGTCACAATATCAAAGGTGCTAGTTAGAGGTTAGAACTTTAACTAATAATGTAGTCAGGTTATAAAAGAGTTTTGGTTGGACTAGAACGAAAGAGGTAAATAGGAATTTTACAGGTTACCTAATACTAGCAGCTATTAAACTATCTGATGGGTCCAAAGTAACATGTTTCAGAAAATTGCACGAAAATTTGTGGCATGTGGATATAGAGTATATAAGAGAGTAATAACATTCTCAACACAAAAAAAAAAAAAAAAAAAAAAAAAAAAAAAAGAGTAATAACACAGCCTCTCTCTCGATCGGTGTGATTGATCAATTCTTACAAAGTTCATTCCTTTTACTTTCTTCGAGAATATTTAAATCAGCAGTGATATTTACACATTGTATGTATGAAATATGCTGTTGAAATCAAGTTTTGAAGGCAAAATATTTAGTAAAAATTGTGAAATTGTTAAAGTTCTACGCAGCAGCCTGTAAAATGTACCACAAGAAACAATATGAACTCCTAGAGTATAAATGACAAACCTGGATTAGACTTTCCCAAACTTCCGGTTTAGCACTCCACATTTTGGTGATTGGACTCCAAGCAAAACCACTCAATCCATTCTTAAACACATCATAGCAGTCTGACCAATTATACTTGATGGTTTTAATGCGATTTTTCACCTTTTGCTTGTCTATTGGTTTTTCAAATTTTTCTTACAATTCCTTCACAATATTGTCATAGGCATGCATGGTGAAGACCGAACCATTTATGTTACCTAGATGATGTTGATGCAAGAGTGCATCAATAAGCGCATCATCCATAACAGCTGTCCAATATTCTCTATCTTTCTTAACCACATCATCAATAGTCCTTTTTTCTGACATATTTGAACCTATAAAAAATATTTGAGCAAATAAATATACTTACACATTATCCATGGTTGAAATAATAAAAGCTCAAACTACTAATTGAGTAAGTTACTTGTCTCCTTTGAGGCCTCCTTCGAAGTATTAACCAATAGGCAACAAGACAAACTACATAAGCAATTGCCATTCAACGTCTCCATTCCCAATCCCATAATCCACGTCTCCATTCCCAAATTTGCAATACATGTCTCCTTTTATTCTCTTGTCTATCCATCTAATAAAATTATCTCATGACAACAAAGCTATTACAATCCATTATATGCATAAATACACTAAGCTATTACAATTCAGTGTGTTTTGTGTAATCTATTATATAAGAATATAAAACTTAGAAAGTATTTGGCTTGCTAGTGAAATGCCACTTCATGGTTATAGTAAAGACTAAAACTAAAATCAAATAAAAGAAACAACTTCATAGCCAACGTCAACAACTTTACAAGACAAATAAAAATATCACCATAATATAACTTAATGAACATCATTGCTGCAGTAGAAACTATGATTAATATACTAACCCTTCCCAACTACCGACATTAATTAAAGCCAAAAAGCGAATTACATAATCAAAATTGCACAAAAGACAGCTAACCAACATTCATAAAAACTCCAATTAGTTAGAATTGAACACACAAACAAACAATTTAGCTTTACAACCAATTAGCCAAAAAATGAAATGAGAAGAGTTACAACTAGTACAATGACATAAAAGAATGCAATCTACCAAGATGCTAAATCTAGTGTCCTGGACATTTGAGATGTTTCAAACTACAAAACGAAATAGCAACAAGAAACAATGCTATGAAAGGATACTTAGAAATTTTAAACATTTTGAAAGGTAAATAACAAAAATTCTCTTTTTTAATAAAAATTTATTACTTGTCAAAAAAAACCTGTAATATGCCCCCACATTCACATTTCAAAGCCAATTTTCTCTTCTTGGGAACTTCATAATCTACATTGGATTCCTCCAAAGCCTCAAGTAATTCACCCATATTTTTGTACAGTGTCTAACACCTCAAGATTTCTGCTACAATACCAATCTGATACAGGATTCACCAAAACTTGGACTAAAATGAGACTAATGGTTTGGCTTGCTGTTGAATAGCTTATGCATGAATGGTTAAAACAGAAAGGCTTTGACAAAATATTTAGAGTTTGATGGGGATGTCTAAGCAGTTCTTTTTATGTTTTGGAAGTAGAACAGAATTGAACTTTTAAAAAGCAAGAAAAGAACAAGAGAAAATGAAAGGAGAAAAAAGGAGGGGAGCAGGAAGAGAATAAAAGAAAAACCATGCAATCACACTAGAAAAATCAATGCAATTGCAACTACAAGGGCAACTGACCATTAAGGAAAAGCTTTAAAGCTAAATTTCTAAAAGTCAAATGTGTCACAGCCCCAAAAAGCAACTTAGATCTCTTCTGTAAACTAAAAGCCCAAACAACCACAAGCTATATTTCCTAAATCAAATCCAGTCAAAATCCTGACCTAAATGGCAGAAACTTTTGGAGGGGGAGGGGGGTGTGGAATTAATATAATAAAATCCTAAAAGTTCAATCTTACAGAACTCTAAATAGATAATGTTACAGGAATTTGAAACAGCAACTCACTATGGTAATTAGCTACACAGCAACCATAAATACTTCACGTTCAGCCAAAGAAGGTTCAAGTTGATCATACATACAGAAGATAAGTTATGATAGTTGTCTAACCAGATAATTAGACTCCATTCACAAGTACCAGATAATTAGACTCCATTCACAAGTACTCCAATGAATGGAGTCTAATTATCTGGTTAGAATCTACATACCCAAAATTTGCCTTCGTGGACCCAAGTCTTTCATATCAAATGACTTGAACAAGTCCTTCTTCAAATTTCCAATCACACCTACATCTTATCCTACTATCAACATATCATCTACATATAGCAAAAGAATAACAAATTTACCATTGGGAAATTTTCTGATATGCACACAATGATCTGCATTTGTCCTCATGTATTCGTGACCCACCATGAATGAGTCAAACTTCTTATACCACTATCATGGAGCTTGCTTCAAGCCATACAAACTCTTCTTTAACTTGCAAACCATGTGTTCTTTCCGTTTCACTTTGAATCCCTCTGGCTGATCCATGTAGATTTCTTCTTTCAAATCACCATAAAGAAAAGCAGTCTTCACATCAAGTTTCTCAAGCTCAAGATCCAAGCTAGCTACTAATCCCAAAACTACCCAAATGGAACTCAACTTGACTACTGGAGAGAATAACTCATCAAAGTCATTCCCTTGTTTCTAACTGAAACCCTTAACCACCAATCGAGCTTTATACTTTACTAACTTGTCACCATATTTCTTTAGCTTGAACACCTATTTGTTTTTCAATAACTTCTTGCCTTTAGGAAGTTTCACCAAGTCATAAGTCTTATTCTTGTTTAAAGAATTCATCTCTTCATACATAGCCTTCAACCAGCTTTGCTTATCCTTATGAGACTATACTTCCTGAAAACTTTCTAGCTCCCCCTCTTCAGTAATCATAGTATACTCAGAAGTGGGGTATCTAGTCGATGGACGATGCTCTCTAGTATACCTTCTCACCTAAGGTTCTACCATCTCTAGTGGAGGAAGCTGCTCCCCCTACTTAACACTATCTATATCTGTCACATCATCACCATCAACACTTCCTGGCTTATCAGCATCAAATTTAGTTGGTTCATCACCATAATTCTCATCTTGTACCTCTTCCCTATTTATGGCATTATCTAAGGAAGAAGAGGTAGGTGTAAGATCAGGAACACCTTCAACTATAGCTTTAGGCTTCTCAACTTTCTCAAAGTCTGCCAAGTTTTCATTCTCATGAAAAACTACATCTCGACTTCTAATCGTCTTCTTTTCTTTTGGATCCCATAGCTTGTAGCCAAATTCTGCATCTCCATATCTAACAAATATACAAGGAGTGGATTTGCTATCAAGCTTTGATCTTTGTTCCTTAGGCATATGAACAAATGCCTTGCACTCGAATACCTTCAAGTGAGAGTAAGAAACATCTTTCCCTATCCATACTCTTTCTGGAATATCAAAATCCAAAGGAACTAATGGAGATCTTTTAATTAGGTAGCATGCAATCACAACAGCTTCACCTTAGAATGACTTAGGCAGATTAGCCATTCTCAACATACATCTGATCTTCTCAACAATAGTGTGGTTCATCCTTTCTGCCACACCATGTTGCTGTGGGGTACCAATAACTGTCTTCTCATGTCTAATGCTTTTCTCAAAGCAATAACTCTTGAATTCATTAGATGTGTATTCACCTCCGTTATAACTACGGAGACACTTTAAAGGCTTCCCTTTCTCTCTTTCCACCATGGCATGGAACTGCTTGAAGTGCTTAAATACCTGGTCTTTTGTTTTCAAAACATAAACCCACACATTTTGTGAAGCATCATCAATAAATGTAACAAAATATTTATTGCCACCTAAAGTCTCAACATCAATAGGACCACATACATCAAAATAAACAATATCTAATACATTGAGTTTTCTAGTATAGGGTATATTAAATGAAACTCTATGTTGTTTACCAAATAAACAAAAGTCACAAGGATTTAGTGACGTACCTTTGGCAAAGGGAATGAGAAACTTCTTTGCCAAGATTTACAACCATTTTTTATTCATGTAAGCCAGCCGCCTATGCCACAAGTTAGGCAAAGAATCCTCCTGAGCTACATTAACAACATCTTTGCACAACTTTACTTGTGTCTTGTAAAGTGTACAACAAATTTTTCCTCTAGCAAACACCAATGATCCTTTACTAAGCCTCCATTTTTCATCACGGGAATAATTGCCATAACCTTCTTTATTAAGAACATGAGTGGAAATCAAATTCAGGCGAATATCCAGAACATATCTCACATCCTTCAAAATCAGGGTGTATCCAGTGTTTACCCTAACACATATATCACCAATTCCCATAATGTCCGCATAACTATCATTGCCCATCTTCACTCTCCCAAAGTTTCTCGCTTTGTATGTAGTGAATAACTCCTTTCTAAGAGTGACATGGCAGGAAGCAACTGAATCAATCACCCATTCCACATAAGGATCTGAAACTGTACAACAATCATCTTGTCCTATGGCTAGGACCTCATCTTCCAACACTATAACAGCAGCAGTGTTCTCATCATCCACCTTTTTCTGATTTTTATCCTCTTTTTGTTTGTTCTTTAAGGCCTTTCAGTTCCTTTTTATGTGACCTTCTTTATCACAATAAAAGCACTTGAATTTTCCTTTTGATTCTGACTGACTTCTGGATTTACCTCGCCCCTTAGAACTTCTACTCTTACTTCTCCCCCTGTTCTCTGTGACAAAAGCCTGTGCAATATCATTGCCCATATCCTTTCTTCTAATTTCTTCATTCAACAAACTATCTTTAACCATGGCAAGTTGTAAAACATCATTCGGAACAAAATTACCAAGTAACACTACCAAAGTCTCCCAACTGTCAGGTAAGGAACTCATAAGCAATAAAGCTTACAACTCATCATCTATTACTAGCTTTATTGTAACCATCTGATTAACCAAGTCTTGGAACTCACTAAGATGCTCGACAATGGACTTACCCTCCTTAAGCTTCAAATTCACAAGCTTTCTAGCAAAAAAAGCTTTATTTTGAGCTGTCTTTCTTTCATAAAATCTCCTTAATTTTTCCAAAAGAACCTCTGCAATTGTTTCCTGGGACACATGGTGAAAAACACTAACATCGATGCATTGTCTAATACATCCGATAGTTTTTCTATTTAATTTCTCTCAGTCTCTATCTGACATATCACTAGGCTCACTACAACAAAATGCATTGTCCAATTTCGTCACTAAAGATTCTTAGTGAAGAAAAACTAGACTTTTAGTGACGAATTTTTTCGTCACTAAAAATACATTTTCTTGTAATGGCTTGACACTATCACCCTCAATAGGGTCATGTAAATCCTTGCAATAAAGAACATTCTCCATCATCGGCTTCCATATCGAATAATTCGATGCCGAGAGTTTAACTATAGTATTCATAGTCATATTCTCCATTTAATCCAACACAAGACAGTCAAATCTAAGCAACCAAAAGCTCTGATACCAAAATCCTAATCCCCTTGATGTCTATATGTGAATTAAAATTAATAACTACCAAGCAATAACAATATTATGGAAACAAAATATTTCAGCAAGCACCACATAAACACAACCACACAAAAACACCAAATCTTACGTGAAAAACCCTCCAGTGTAGAGGAAAAAATCACGAGGCAGCTCCAAAAAATATTCACTATGAAATAAAGATTACAACTATAAAGTTTATGCTAAACTTGAGTCTACAATAAATGGAATATATAATAAATAAATCTCAATGAGTAAATACAATCTCACTATAAAGCCAGTAGCAAAATCTTCCTCTAAATACTCCAACTCTCAATAGTTGTAGCACTCAAAAACTCTATAAGAACTCCACCAATTTATTTTCTTTGTGTGTAACTTGAACAAAGAAAAATGTCTCCTTTTTCTTTTTCACTCTCTCACACTTTAAATGTGTTTCTCTCTATCTCTTCGGACTGCATCACCTGAAGCTCTCGCTTGTGTTTTTCTCACAATGGCCGAATGGCTCTATCTTGCTTCAGCTCCTCACTCGAGGCCAAATGGCCTTTCTTTTCTTTTCCTTCTTTACTCCTCAGCGTGTCTCACACAATTGCTCAGCTTTTTATTAAACCAAAAGCCAACTTTGGAAGCTTGAGGAAGCAAGCTCATTAATGAGCTTTGACAAGGCATGTGGGCTGGACCCATACGGTGCTTTGCACCCAACACAGGTCTATGAGCCCCAGACTCTCTGGCCATTTTGCTTATGTCCTGGTTTTAAAGGCTTTCCTGGTTTTGGTTTTGGTTCTGTTTCTGCAGGTTCTGGTTCTGGTCCTAGTGATGGTCATGTTGGTGGTGGTATTGGAGACCCTCCTCAAGCTCGTACCGATTTCAAAGAAATGGCAGAAGGCAAAGACGTGTATGGGGACATTCCTAATGCTGCTGATATTGGAGCTGGCCGCATATCTCCATGACCAAATGGAGCTAGCATGTTTCTAAGGTGCCTAATAGAATGAGGGTGTCGTTATATGATACTAAATAATAAATGAGTCTTGAATAGGCAGTGCCCCATTTGTAGTTGTTCAGGCATCTTCGTCTACTGATATGTAATGAGACATACTGAAATAAATGTTTCTTAGCTATATGCTACCTCTTTCACACAAACACACAATTAATTAGGACCCTGATGCAAGGGGTCATTCCAGTCACAGTGCAGCTCTATATATACTATTACACACATTTTTTGAACTAAAATCGTGAGTTGAAAACACAATTTTAAAAACTGAAATCATGTCTTCAACTCACGATTTCAATTCAAAAAATAAGTGTAACAGTTTGTGTAATAAACACTATCATATATATAACTAAGGACAGAACCTAGACAATACCAGGATAGCAAGACAGTTAAACAAACCAACTCCAAAAACAATTCTAAAACAGCCAAGCTCAGAACTAATGATAGGAACAAACTAATAACAAGGGATCACTAACTTCTCTTCCAAATTCTTTGAGCAAAAGAGCACTTGAAGAATAGGTGATCTCTGTTCTCAGAACAGGAGATATAAAGCACACATGTCCTGCGCCCAATTCCTCATTTAGCCAATCTCTCTTTAGTGGATAATCTATTATTGATTGCCATCCAACTTATAAAAGTATACCTTGGTACAGCTCTAAGAAACCAAATAATCTTCCATCATCAAACTACTAGGGTTCTAAATCTAGTCTTGTCCAAAGCAAGAACATGAAAAGGAATTTGATGCAAATAAGGTCCTAGAAGATTTATCCATTTCACCAATCTTTATCAATAGCAGCTTACTTTGGATGGTAATAGGGTCTTTAGATCTTACAGCTTTCCCACACCAAGCTTTATCACGAATTACACCAGTCAATTTGCATTAACAGCACTTGATGCATCGTAGACCCGGTCCCATCGCCATATTTTAGGTGGAGAGAACAAGATATATTATTTAAATTAAAAGAAAATCAAACAAATATATATATATATATATATATATAATGAGAGAATCACGGCGCATTATATTTGAATAAAGAATTAGAAGACTCACATCTTTAATGAAAATTGAAATTGAAATTCAACTTTCTTATACCGTGACAATTTTTAAATCTAAATCAAATTCATCTTTCTCAAAAACAAAAAACAAAAAAATTATCTTTCTCATTTTTACCATAACTCGAAGACTCAAAGTAGTGGACCAATATTTTAAACTTAAAATACTAACTTTAACAAAAAAAACACTCACACACGACACTGACGACACTGACTCCTATTGCCTCTATTCCTCCACTGATTTTTTTTTCCTTGTCATTCTTTGGATTCTTACATAGTGAACTCTAGGTTTTTGTTGAAAACTCAAAATTTAAATATTAAGAAGAATAATGAAAGAAAGCTGTCAAAATGAATCACATTATTAATCCTTCTTTCTCTCCCAATTAATTTTATTTCTTTTTAATCTTTTCTTCTTATATTTTAGTAAGATTGTAAGAACACTGTGAACCGTTATCTCTCAAAAAAAAAAATATATATATATATATATATAGCATTTAAAATCTCTAAACTAATAAACCATGAGGTTTTATGGTCTATCACACGTCCATAGGTATATATGCTTACAAAACCCTCAAATACTCGGGGTCCCTTCTGATTGAAGGGGTTTCATACCCAAGGATTGTTTCAGGGAAACTTTCAACAAACTTTATTACTAATTATGTTTAAAGTGAACTCCACAAATGTTAAAAATTACAACCCTAAAGTTAAAGGAAACTTTAATTTTGGATTTATTTCTTGCTACAAACAGTACAAATGACTTCTAAAAGCATAGCACCAGATTCAGATCTAACAAACATGTGTTTTTAGTGCACTTCTGCTCTGAGATACGTACTCTACCAAAATATACATGCATATATTTTGGTGCATTAATTTCTTCCCAAAATTTTCAATATTTTTTTATTTTTCACGTAAAAGCAATCAGAAGATCCCATTCTAAATTAAACAAATATAAAAAATAAATAAATAAATAAAAAACATCCCATTCTTTTTTTTCTTTTTTTGAGGAAAAAGAACATCCCATTCTAAAAGAAAATTAATGTCATGTGGACCAATGGTTAAATCCTTGGAAACTTTTGAGTCATGAAGCCACAGATAAATTTACTAAATCATCTATTGCCATCAGACGTGCAACCTATCACAAAAATCCATAGAAGTAATCATGGCCCATGCAAGATTTAAACACCATAATTCTTATTGGACCATCATATTCAAGTTGTTAGGTTACATATATAATTAAATAATGCTAGTTTTTCTTTATATAATAATAATAATGATAATGAGAAAAGGCTTAATTGGTCAGCGACGTAACTCAAGATTGGTCTGAATTATTAACATGTTTTAAAAGGTTAAATATGGTTGGGTTAGTTGAGTTCTGTAAAGGGTTGAGTTCACCATGAACTTGAAGACGAACAAAACATGAAAGCAAAAGAATATTGCTGCAGTCTTCTTTTCTTTCTCTTTTTTCCCATCTTAAAAGATGAAAATTTAGGAATTTACATAAATTCCCAGATTTGTAAGAGGCAGAAAACATAAAGAAAAATAACTACACGCATAAAGGCAATCACACAAAATAAGAAATTACATTCGGAAACTTGTTTACATCTACGGAGTTGCACTACTTTTAAGGAAAATATATATAATATGCGGTAATACATTTTTTTTCTCTCTAAAACAAAATGACCAACCCTAATATGAAGTAACAGTATTTATATCCCACACCGTGGATCTACAATGGACTAAAAACAGTAACACTTCAATATATTATATGGTTAAATCATAATTTGGATCAAATACAAACTAGGTTCTACATAACCCAAATAATATTAAATCAACCATCCAATATAGTTTCTTGCTTTTCTATAATTAATTATGTAAAATTTTTGCTTTTATTGACCTTGAAATTATGATTTCTGATGCAAATTTTATTTGTAAACCGACTCCGATCTTACCGTAAAATCTTGGTTAAATAGGTCATTTCGCCTGTATCACTCTAACTCTCATATTTATGAGGTATATTCCTACATATGCTTGTATGAGTTCTTTATTTAAAATTGATTGATTTATAATTCATATTAAATTTTATAAATTTAAAGGTATCAACTGTGATGTAAATTTTGTAAATCAAACCCAAGAACTAGTTAAATTTAAAAAATAATAATAATAATAAAATAAAAAAACAAGAACTAAAATCTTAACAGTGAATTGAATATTCTCATTTCACTTAAAATTCAGAGATCATGTTTCCTACACCTACACCTAATTAAACCCTTTACTATACTCTAATCCGTCAAATTATTCCACTTAAATGGTAATTTATGCTTCAAAATGAATTCGCAACCTGATGCATTAATCATGGGGTCATGATTTGATTAATAAAGACACTAATTATAACTATTTTTAGAGAAAAATATTCAATTCTTCCAAAATGCAGTGACATGATACTTTCTCAACTCACATAAATAATGAATTCTAATATAAATTTAATTGGTGACGGTGAGATCCATCATTCAAGTAATTAAGAGGAAGCAAGTATAAATCAGGTGGCTATACTCTAAAAGTAGTGAACATCTATATCACTATGGAAATTCAGAACCTACTACCAAATTTAATTTATCAATTATTTATTACGATGGGCCGCCCATTATATTTTTTCTAGAACAACCAAGCCTCCCATGCATAAGCCATTAAATTTCATTCCCAAACCATATATGCAAGTAACGCAAGGAACTCTCATTGTCTCGTTGTCACGAGTTGCACTATAAATTCGGGTGGCCATGAAGCAATTCTCTCCACATTATTAAACACAAAGACAAAAGATAAAGATATAATGGAGAAAACTACCAAGGCATTGCTGGTTTTCACTCTATTTGTTATGGCAATTGTCATTGGTGCTGAAGGAGGAAGAGATGTGCCAAAGGCATATGATCAGGTCTACCAGCAGTCTAAGACTGTCTGGAACCATTTGGGCTTTGGTAGGCCATTTGGCTATGCTCCTTTCTCGAGATCTGTGTTCAATTTCCCTGGTTATGGAGGCTTTCCTCTTTTTGGTCCTGGTCCTGGTCCTGGCGTTGGTCCTGTTATTAGTAATGGAGGCCATGGCTTATCTCCTTGATCGACCAAATGGAGCAAGCATGTCATAGGGGTGTGTTTGTAGTAGTAAATAAAGAATGAACCTGTGTGTTTGTTTAGTCATCTCGGTTATAAGGGTGTGTTTATAATAGTGAATTAATAAATTAAGAATGAACCTTTGTGTTTGTTCAGTCATCTCAATCTATACGTGTGGTTAGTACTGATATGTAATGATACATATGTACTGAAATAAATCTGCTTTACTTATCCAAAACCAGAAATAAATGTGCTTAGCTTTGTTACCTCTTCCATACACAATAACGCAATGGACCATTCATGTCATAATGTAGCTTAAAGCATAGCCAACTATCAATATTTGGAATTAAGATTGGCTATAATTCTTACTATTAACTCCATAATGAAACCATGGCTTTTGAGTAGAGTTGTGGTGTACTTTTGTGTGTATTTGTTTCTAAAAAAATAAAAATAAAAACTCCATTATGGAGTTCTAAAACATTGACTATCTCCCATTTACTTAGTATTTATAAAAATTATTAGTATTGTGACGAAATTTAATATATTCATTTTAAAATAAATAATCAGAAATTTATAAATTTTAGAGTAAAGATATCCCAAAAACTCTAAAATGTCCTAATTTATGCTTTTATATCATCAAAATCAATGGAGCTAATTCGCTTCCACTTGGACCAGTATGCAGACTGGACTTCTTGTACAATTATGTAAGAAGATTATTTATAAAACATGCACTTATGTGGGAGTGTAAAAGGATTAAGTTAATGCATGTCAATTTGCACACAGTTTGTTGCACTCATCTGTATACATCATTTTAGAAATCATGTTCAAAACTCGATTTTAGTTATAATTTTGAAATCATATTTCGAAAACACGATTTCACAATTTATATAAAATTGTGTTTAGAACACACAATTTCAGCTGCCCTGGTATACACATTATGTACATAGTGTGTGTAATAATCAACGCTTAAAGAATTAATAAACAATACAATCAACTTCTTTTCATTTTCTTTTTTTTTCTATTTTCAATCAAATTATTTGTAGCTTAATACTCAATCAATTCCTTTAAAAAAAATGGATTATTTATCAATCAAGAATAGCAAAGGCAAGGACTACTTTAGTCTGAGCCATTGATATATACATTATTGTATTTAATCACTCCCAAGATTTGGAAGTTGGTTCTAAGAAATGAAAAAGTATAATGGTTTATTTGGCCTAATACCTATGACCCTCCCAGAACTAAGAAGTAAAAACAAAAAATAACTTTTACCTTTAACAAATCTCTAAAATATTGCTCATAAAAAATAAAAATTTCCAAAAATTTAATATCGAAATGATCAGAAGTGTTGTGGCTGCTGCTTGCCACTAGTCCTGAGCTCATCCACAACCTCTAATTAATATTTTCTCTGTTCTTAATTCTTCACTTTCACCAAGTAAAAGATTAAAATTGAGGAAGTGGCGAAAATTTACCGACCCGTCTTCTTCCATATATATCTGTGTATAGAGATTACAAATCTGATGATCTCTACAATCAGTTACAGATGCCATCTAAAACAAAAGGTGCTAAATGAGATAATGGACATCTAACTTTAGCCTTATGATTGAACCTTAAGATTGAGAAAAGATGAGATTTGCATAAGAGACCTCTATATATCATCAGCTTGTGATAATCTGATGAAGTTAATCTGTGACTGTTTACAATAACACTATGTTGTAGTTTTTTTTTCTTTGTTTTTTTTAGTTTCTATTTCTTCATTTCTAGAGAATGTTTTGGGTGTACATGCATGTATCAAAAAGCATTCATGAGGGCAGATAAAGTTAGATTAAGATTGAGCTTGAACAACAACGAAGCCAGCTTGCTTCACATATACCACACGCATCCTTCTATTACTTATTGCCAAAACAAGGAAACCAATATGTTCCAGAGTTCAGAAGTTCTGCACATACGAAACCATGGCTTTATAATCTGCCGTGAGGCCATGGCTAACCTTCTGTCTCCACCTACTGATCCCCTAAACTTAAAACTCCGACCCTTTACAAAACTCCCGCTTAAAACGAACTGCTTAAAAAAAATTTACAGGCTGAGCCATTTAATACATGGGGTCATAAAGGCCGAAGAAGTTACCAAGTATTACCATTTATGGCCATCAGAATAACCTTTTTTTTTTTGAGAAACCCATCAGAATAACCTAATATCAAAACAAATTAAGTAAATTATGGGCCATGCAAAATTAACGCTATATTTCACCGGCCACCTAATTGTATCAACAACAATCCAAGCAGCCTCATTCATACACCATTTAATTGCGTTGTCCTACCAATTCTCAAAAGTTGCCCCAATTAATACAACTCGCACTGTAAATTGGGTTTGTATTGAAACAATTCTCTTCCATCGAAAACACAAAGAGACTGAAATAGAGCTTACTATGGAGAGCAGTAGTACCACTAAAGTATCATTTATTCTCATTTTCTTCCTCGTAGCATTTCTTGTAAGAACTGAAGGAAGAAATGAAGTGCCAATGAAAAATGAGGACTGCCAAACTCAGCATTTCTTGTGGGCCCTTTGTTGGATGCCCTTCCTATATATACGCAGGGGTTTGGATTCACATGTATTTTCATTCCTGTTGAGCCTATTCCTGGTAGTCCTAATCTTGGTGGCCCTAATCCTGGAGGATCTAATCCTAATGGTCCTAATCCTGGTGGCCCTAATCTTGGAGGACCCAATCCTAGAGGGCCCAATCCTGATGGACCTAGTCCTAGTGAACCTAATCCTAGTTTATCATATGGCTTTGGTCCTGGAGGAGGCAATCCTAATTCTGGAGGAATCCCAACCCCTAGTGGGCCTAATCCTGGAGGACCCAATCCTGGCGAGCCTAATTCTGGCGAATCGTATGGCTTTGGTCCTGGAGGAGGTAATCCTGGTTCTAGAAGAATCCTAACCCCTGGTGGGCCTAATCCTGGAGGACCCAATCCTAGGGGGCCTAATCCTGGTGGATCTAGTCCTGGCGGGCCTAATCATGGCGAATCGTATGGCTTTGGTCCTGGAGGAGCCATTCCTAGTTCTAGAGGAATCTTAAACCCTGGTGGACCCAACTCTAGTGGGCCTAATCCTGGAGGACCCAATCTTGGTGAACCTGGTCCTAGTGGACTTAGTTCTAGTAGATCATATGACTTTGGTCCTGGAGGGGGCATTCCTGGTTCTGGAGGAATCTCAAACCCTAGTGATCCCAATCCTTGTGGGCCTAATCTTGGAGGACCTAGTCCTAGAAAGTCATATGGCTTTGGCCCTGAAGGAGGCATTCCTGGTTTTGGAGGAATCCCAAGCCGTAGTGGGCCTAATCCTAAAAGGCCTAATCCTAAGGGATCTAATGGTTTTGGTCGGAGACAAGCCTAGTTTTGGAGGAACCCCAAACCCTGGTAGACCAAATCCTAATGGACCATATGGTTTTGGTCCTTGAGGTATCTCAAACCCCAATGGGTCAAAACGCAAAGGTGCAAAGCATCATTCCTAAAGCCAATGATGGGACAAATGGCAAATTTCCATAACGAAAATAATATCCTCATACTATCTAATACATGTCTTTATATAAGATAATAAAATCAAAACCAATATATATATCCATATATCCTTTATATAAAAAAAGGACACTTACATACAATTCAACTGTTGTGGGAATGTGTTATCTTTGTGTTTTCTGCCATGTAATGGCACGGTAATGAAAGTGACTTTGAATCTTTTAATATATTTTTAAATCTCTCTCTCTCTCTCTCTCTCAAACTAAGTTGAGACCCATTAATGAAGACATTTTTTGCATTATGGATTTAAGTTTTATCATATCTAGAAAAATATTTTTTTTCTCATAAAAAATAAATAAGCTCTGAACATTCAATCAAGACATGGGACCAATTTTTATGATAAATTATCCAAACGGAATTTTTTGTAAAAATAGTTGGTAGAAATAAGCTTATAATAAGACATGACAGAAAGTTGTGATACTTTTAGACAATGAATGACTCCAGAAAAATTATGTGCTTCCATGATTGGCTTTTACACTCAAGTCATCGACCACATCAAGGACCGTATAATTCCATTGGCTAAACTCCTCTGTAGTCTAGTTTTGGCCAGTTTCATGTAAGAAGGACACCGCATCTATATTTAATTTAGTGACTTTGAAGTATATTGTCAGTTATTAGATGACCTTATTTTGCGCTAACGCCTGTGTTAAATGGTGTCAAATGTTTCTTCTATTAACAGCAGGAAAAAAAAAGTAATTTTAAAAATAAATAAATAAAATAAAATCCCACCAAAATTATATCCACAGGACCACAGGTTGTGGCCATTTTTTTATAGAAAGCATGGATATTCCAACTCCTTTGAACTCTTTGCTTCAAACTCTCTAATTACTTGAGTTAATTATGATCAAGAATTTGACCTTCAGCTATATATATATATATATATATAGAGAGAGAGAGAGAGGCTGAGTTCAAGTTACACCTGGTGGCTGGTGTAACTCTAAACAATATTACACCACTCAATATTTTTTAATTGGATGCGAGTATTGACAAATACACCATTAGATTATATTGTCTTCATATATTCTTCATGCTTGTAAAATTTCAAGGAGATCAAAAATTAATAAACTAACTGTTAAACACACACACACTTAATTACACTCTCTCACTAAACTCAAACACATTACTTAACTCAAAGCACCACTACAAAAGGGCCTCAATAGCTTTCTATATTGATCTAGGTGTTTTGCCTCAACAATCAAAGCAGAAGTTTTTTTTGTGCACTCAGCTACAAATTGTTTTGGATTCTCTCAGATCAATGATGATTGAAAGGGTGCTATAGAAGGAAGTTAACAGAACTACAATAGGAAAAAATTGTTGATTATTATCATGCTTAGCATGTAAGTCTTGCACCCTTGTCTTTTCGGATGACATGGGTGATAAATTACCTAAGCCCATGTTAAATATACATGGAAGAAAATTGTCGATATGCAACTTGTTGCCCGAGTCCAAATCAAGGTTGTCCAATGCACACCCAAACCTAAGAGTCCACCCAACTCAAACGTGCCCAAGTTGACTACTACTCAATTCAAGTGTAAATAGGTTAGTCAACGACAAGTTCAACCAAATGATCTCAAAACAAATGGCATGAATCTAGAAACTCGATTAATCCAACCCCATGTAACCAAATGATCTCAAAACAAATGGCGTGAATCTAGAAACTCGATTAATCCAACCCCCTAAAATTGTCAATTTTTAAAACTACGAGTACTTAATTTAATTAATATTTTAAAATAAAAATTTAGAATAAAGTCAAAATGTGGGTTTACGTTTAACAATAACTTTTTATCGAAAATTGGTGAAAAGATTAAATTGACAACTACCGTTAACTTGAGGGACTAAATTAACAAGAATAAAACTTAGGGGACAAAATTAATAATTCACTAAATTTATAAAATGTAATTTGAATTTTTGCCCCAAAAAAAATTAATAATAAATTCCAATCTCTAGATCCAACTCTCATTCCTTTATTATTTGTAAGCTTAATCGTCTTAATTCACCGAAATCCAGTTTATCAACTCTAGCCCTCACCAACTTTGCCATACAAATGACCAGCTCGTTAGTTGTTTTCAGTTCTACAAGCTTCTTTTTCTTTCGAACCAAAGAGATTAGTCAAGGTCAACTTTTCGTGATAAGCCTCAACCCCTTGTTCATTGTATCCGGACACGCACTCCAAACTCCAGTATTCTATTCTATATTCATTAAGTCCTCAGCCGCCTATATTGACCCATGCCTCCCCGCATCAAATAGCAAACTTTTCTTTCTCTTGTTCGGTTGTTCCTGGTAAATTTTCTTGAGATTTTTTAATAAAAATTTGTTCCAATTAGATTATGCATGTTTTTTTTTAAAATACTACCATCAATACAATTAGATTAGATGTTTCCAACCAGTTGATTTTGTTGGGATTCGGGAGAGAGAATCACAATTCTTTTTCTTTTTTTTTTCTTTAATAAAAAAAAAGTCTTTGGTATATACTTATCAACCCCGCGACCATTGCCTAAAATTGTTTCCATTTAAACCTTATTATAACTATTGCCTTAACTATGCCTATTCAGCCACCAACCGCCACCGATATAACCGCACCTCACCGACCGACTTAGAGCTCCACAGCAGGTGTTCGGCGCGACAGACAACAGCGTTTTCCAAGAACCGAAGCTAACATGTGCGGTGAGCGGTGGTAAGTTTTGCCCACCAATGAGAACCACACCACACCGCCTATACATATATATATATATATATATATTTATTTATGTTTCAGTGGGATAGGGAGAGCCTTAAAGAAGAAGATGATGGAGGAGACTAAGTGAGAGACTGAGAGAGATAGAGAACGCCATTGAATCTGAAGGAGGAAGAAGAAGTGAAGAATACATTAAATAGGGTTAGGTAATGTGATATAAAACGATGCCGTTTTTGTATTTTATTTTTTTAAATTTTTTATTCTAAAACAACGTCGTTTTGGACTTTAAAAAAAATATATATATATCAAAATTATAGAACGACGTCGTTTTATCCTAGGTTAAATTTCTAATTTCTCATTTATATCACTCTCCCTCTCTCTCGTCTTCTCTCTCACCGCAGCCCACAGCGCCTCGCTCTCCCTTTCTCTCTTGTCACAGCCCCTCTCTCTCTCCCCAGCCTCCGCCACTCGCTGCCGTCGTCCTCCACTGCTCAATGCCACCATTCTCCAAGTGTCTTCCTCTCCTCTTTCTTCTTTGTCCTAGCTATTCTTTGGAAGTTCATAGAGAATGTTTTGATGGTCAATGCTTAGGACTACTATGCTTCTCATTCTTCTGCTAAGTCAGTATCTAGGTTACTGATTATGCTTTGTCTTGCTATACTTTTTAGAATGATTGGGAATTTCTTTGAGATATCTTTTCATGGGTATTAGAGAAATATAGTGAATATGTTTGTTTTTTTTTTTTTTTTAATGAATGTCTGGGGGGGTTGTTTGATGATTTTGTATGGGTTGTTTGCTATGGTTTGATTTTTTTTTTCAAACCGAACGCACCGCACCGAATCAGCATGGTGCACCGCACCCTATGTAGATCGATTCCCACTTCTCCATATGTAAAGTGCGGTCAAGGATAAGGGGAAACCGCCCCTGTAGGGTGCGGTGCAAAAAAGCCTCCCAAAACCGGCCGCACCGCACCGTGTACAGCCCTAGCCTTAACCGATCCTCTCTGAGTATTGAGACAAAGACTTCTACCATCAAGTCATAACCCCATGTGATGAGAATTCAACTCAAGAATTTTAAAATCCATTTATGAAAATGAAAATGAAAAACTCACTATTGCGTCTAGAAGAGAGGGGTGAAAAAGTTTCCATAGGCATATAAGTTTTTCTTATAATGGGGTTTTATGCTCTACTCATTTGAATTATAAGGGTGTATTTAGATATTGTTTATTTTGTTAACATAGAAAAATTATTACTGAAAATACTGTAAATAAAAGTAAAAATTAGTTAAAACAATATAATAGAACCCATAAATAATGCCAAAAATCGCAGTAAAGCTCATAAATAGTAACAAAAATAAGCTAAATAATAAAATTTTTTTTTTTTTTTTTTCATCCAATCGCACACTAAGTCTTACTTTCTCCAATCTCGGCTTCGTAGTAGTAACTTCCTAATACCAAACAACCAATTATGCATACACATTAGTACTCCTTAACTCCTTACTAATATACTAACTTCAATAGGGCTGCACAAAGATACAAGTGACACCCAACCCAAGCCACCTCGACCCTACCGGCCATTGCAAAGTAGAATATGGGATGCTAAAGTTTGTCTACGGACATTAAGATCCAACCATGGGAGGATGCAATCTTCCTCACTTGCTACCTTCTCTTTTTCAACACATTACGCCTACCAAATCTAATCAACGATCCAAAGAGATGCGATCTTCCTCACACTACCCTTCTCGCAAACAAATCTAATCAACAATCCAAAGAGACCAGTTAATCAAATGGAGTCGGTCAACAACTTTTTCCGATACCCCAAACACATTGCTCACACTAGACTAAAAGATAAAAATTCTTAACTAGCAATTAATGGAAGACAGCTCTTGGAACTAGTACAAATAAAGTGAGACCAAGAGAGAGGTAAGGAAGGGAACGGTATAATACACAGTATTGCTTCATTGTAGGATATAAACTGTTTTGAGACTGACAACTAAATCAACAGAAGGCAATTTAGTTTCCTCTAGACTTTTAGAAATATAAATATAACTTAATATATATCTCTACGACGCTCTGACATTCCAAACACTAATTCCAATTAATACCTAAACAAGACGGCTTATACAGTACCAGATTTTAAACATCTAACGACGTCAACAAAGATATATAAGCATACATAAGGGGTTTCTCCAACAAGAGTACCCACCCTGTTCTTGACCAAACCCCACCATTGTCATTAGTAAAATTAGCTTGAACTGCACAATATTTTTAGACAATTCCAGAAGTATGAAAGATTGTCTACTAACATGCCAAAACAATTGTTCCATTTCCCTCTCCCTCCAAGCATTTTGTATAAACCCTGTTGAAGGCAAAGGAGAAACACTGTATGTCAGCAATTTGGACGAACATGTGTATGATTCCCAATCTTAATCAATGAGATTGAGAAAGCACTATATGTCATCTTAAGCCCCTAAACCGGGGGAAAAATATGGAGAAATAGGTTATATGTGCGCTGAAATATCATTTACTTTCTGTTTTCAAGTGACTTTGTTTCAGAGCACATACATGCATATTTCTCCAGACCATAATCCTTTTTGAAATCTAGCTCATTCAATAAGGAAAAAATAAATAAATAAATAAAAACCTTTTAAAAGTTTCCATTTTCATCACAAATCAGGCTATCACCTACATACTGGAATAACCTTTTGGCATGATGGCACTACTACACTAAGGCATCAGTTCTCTAAGGCATCAGTCACCATACATGTGCTAAATACATGCATTATATTTCCCCAATCCAATCTGGCCATAACATGTTCACAAAATGAGTGTAGTTGTAACTGAAATGAAAAGTGGTGGATAAGTGGAAATACAAGTAAAGAGGAAGTTCGCTTATAGATAGGGGTGACCCCTATTGATGAAAAAATGAGGTAAATTTGCGTGAGATAGTTTGGTCACACACTGGGGAATGGGATTCACGCACCAAAGAAAAGTGAATTGATCTAAGCCAAGGAATGGGAAAATGTAAGGAAAGACCTAAATAATATTAGTAATAAATGACATGTTAATTAGGGAAGTCACAAATAATATGATTTCAGATAAATATGTGACTTGAACCCTAATAGTCTAATGAGAATCCATAGCTGACACCAAAATTTTGAAATTAAGGCCTGGCCATTGTTCTAGTAGTTTTTGAGATTATCATCCTCATAGCTTATTCATCACCTATTAAAACCATCTTTTGAAATTATGTAACTACGCTGAATCATCAATTCTTGTGGTAAATCATACAATTGCAAGTTAATTTATCACCCTAAAAAAATTCAAATAAAATTTTACACTATCTTGCTTTCTTTAAAAGTCAATATTTGATTGTGCACTAACACACCTAAAGCAATTTGATTTTCACAAGATTTCATTTCTTTTCCTGAATGGATTTTAAACATAATTTGATGTTCACTATATTATATTTCCTTTCTAGTGTGCATGGCAGTACTACCAATACAAATGGTGCCATAAACATACACATTCCAGCAATGTCCTAATCTGGTAGTACAATAAATTCAAAGAGATTGCACCTGAGAAAACTTACATAATCTAAAGCCTCAGCCTCAACTCAAACTGGTTGAAGGTAGGAAGACTCTAATGAGTTCTTTCACTGTGATATGTTTCCTACAAGTGGGGCATTTATTCTGCGCACTTATTGCAGTCTTAATACATTGCTTGCAGAATATGTGACCACACCTTGTCGACATTTCCTCAACTAATACGCCCATGCAAATTGGACAGCTAAAAGTAGGCTCCTTTGGTGGTGGTGGAGGCGGCTTTAGCACACTCTCTCTCTGCAAATAAAATATTAGAGTCAAAACTTTAATCCCAACAGACAGACACAGAGCACATCAATTCTGTGTCAACTATTTAGCAATGCAACTCTAAACAAATCAAACAGTAGAAGCTCTAAAATAAACAAAGTTTAGATACTTCTTGTCCACAATATAACTTGAAAGTCCAATAAAGTATTATATTGAATGGCTCATACCTAGTGTCTGACATTCCAAGAAGAAAATGGATGCATCATGAACTCAATCTGGAAAGGTTTTCGAAATCAACTTAAAACAGAAATTTTATTAACAATGTGGAGATCACTTACTGCATCTGTGCCATCAACCATATCAAACATGGCATCAAATGGTGGCTAGATGGTATAGGTGCCAGCACACATTCCAGATGTGTATGATAAAAAAAGATGCATATTCAACTTTCATAGGCTTATTTGTAAGTTATGAAGCATACACCGAGATGCACTGCATTAAATTAGTTTCAAAGTTGCAAAGGACATGTGTACCTTACAGTTGCAATGTCTCATGATACAAAAGCTTAGATCAGGTCAAAATCAAGTATATTTAGATGCAGACCCAACTAACCAAACACATTCTTGTAAAAGACAGGCATTCAACTTCGTTGTAACAAAAACCATTTCTGCGATACTAACCACTTTTTACTCCTTGAATTTATTACCAGTTTAATGGACCTGAAAGCCATACACTACATGTGTTTTAACTCAAGCATTTTTACGGCAATGGCAACTTCAGTTACATTACTTAAGCCATTAGTTTTATTCTTCAAAAAAAAAAGGAACATGTAGATATGTCTTCATTACAGAGATGAGGATAAAAGTTTCAGCAAATACAGGAACAGAGATATAAAAAGGGAAACATAAACCATTACAGTCAACCCAAAAACATAAAATTAATAATTAATCAAACGATGATTAAATAATATAACATATAACATGAAGGATTGCTATTACCGTAGAGCTGCCACTGCTTTCCAAATTAATAAAATCATCACTATTGACAATTGCTGGGTCCGGTGGAGCTCTTCTCCGCTTGCGATTATTCTGGGGAAGCCTAGTCCTTTCTTCTGTAGTGATCCAAGAGAGAGAAAAAGATGTGAGTAACGCTTGAAATACCAAATAAATATATGGATGCAGCTTAGAACAAAATGACCAATAGCCAATTTGGCAGCAAAAACAAAAAAAACATAGAGACAGAATGGGGCAACTATAAATTGATAGAAGGTCCAGCTCATTTGGTATCAAAGGCTCTTTAAAGATAGAATCCTGAAAAACAAGGCCACTCAAATATAAATAAAGAATTAATCAAACATGTTTTCTAAATTATATAGGGCAGTCAAATATAACATTGATCGTTTCTGTAACTCAAAACATAATGCTTCTCTCCCACCAAAAGCACACAAGAAATAAGGAAACCCCAAGATTCTAGCCTTACTTCTCATAAGTTGCTCAATTTGAAATAAGTAAGTTCCATCAATGGTACAACAGAAAGTAGTGACTCGAAACAAAAACACACAATGCATATACATGGAAGAATGGTGATGAAAAGGCTCATCTCTCTAAAGTGTACATTAAATCCAACTACTGATACACTCTTTGTATATTCAGCTCCCCTTTTAGCTATTTTCTTCTTTTATAACTATGATAAAGGAAAGGGCAAGACAGAAAGAAAGATTCTGTTTTCTTTTTGTACTACAGAAAGTCAATCCTGTCATGGCAAAGGCATTATTATATATATAAAGAGCATACTTTCAAGGGAAAAATAGAACAATAACATCTTAGGCCAAAACCTTCAGGATATCAGCTATGGACAAGATCATCAATAGACCAATTGAGATTAGCCACTAGGGGACACCCCAACTTCTATCTAACAGATAGATTCATAAAAAAGTGACTAAATTTTACATTGATCATCAACGTGTCACAACCCTCTTCCTTGTTTCAAACTTGGGACGACTGATTGGGGGAAAAATATACAACACTAAATACTATATTGCACAACAGAATAACAGAATATCCATAAGCCTCCAACTATGAAAGAGCAAAAATAACAGAATTAAGGTTTACCTAATTCTACATCCACAACAGTCCTCAAATGGTTCCTTCTGGAATTGTTTTTGGCCTAACGAGAAAAATTACAGAGCTAGCAAGATTAGTTGAAAAACTATTGAACCACAAATACTAAAAAAATAAAATAAAATAAAATAAAACAAAATGTAACAAAATGACACAAAACCAAAGAGGCATACTTGAGCAAAAGCCGTGGGGGAGGATTCTATAACATCATCATCAATGGCTTCCACATCAATAGTAGCAGGTGGTACAGACTGACCCACTTGACCAGCTTGAGTTTCATTATGCCCCACTTGAGTCGAAGTCCCCTCCTGGTCCCGATTCTCACTAGGTGGTGCACTGTTGAGGTCTAAATCCAGTCCTGCCTTCCTCCGACGATACCCTCTTACATGAGTCCCCTTGGCCGTCCGAGTGCTCATGATAAAAGGATACGTTTCTATCCAAGCTCCACAACCCAGAAAACCTTAAGCAGAAGAAAAATATCATCTTTTTATGGAATGTACATACTAGAAACATGTTTGTTATTATGAATTCATAAAAGCACTATAGCCATTCCCTCAAGGCTACAAATTATAATTTGCATCTCTTCGAGCAGAAAAACCTATGTCAATGTTGGAAAATAAAATCCACGTCCCCAAAATGCCTATATCTATGTTTAAAGCTTTGACCCAATTTTGGCATGAGTTGAGTTCAAATTACACCCCAATTGTTATTGAGCCACTTAATAACTTTGCATTAAATAAGTTTTTTTGATGAATCCATCATTTGATTACATTCTCCATATACCTTCAATGTTTGAAGATGATGATGAAAGATCGAAAACTATTTCATTGGTTATACATAAAAAATTATATTATGAATTGATTACAAAAACCATATTCGATTGACACGAAATTCGATGTACATGTTACAAACATATAGAACTTACAATCCAATGATGAGGTTTTCAAACTATTAATCCAACAAGTGTAACATGAAGCTAACCCTTTTGACAAATGATACTATCGCGCTATACTTACTATTTACCCCCATAAAATAACTAACAACTCTTTTTCTTTTCCAAAATCCCAAATCAACCCATTCACGAATATGCACAATTGATCCCATAAAACCCAACTAAAACGTAGTCCTGTCACTATTTCTAAAGTTCCAAACACCTAATCTGTACATTTTATGCCTACATCACACAACCATCTTTTCTAACTCATTGCTACTTCTCCATAACCCAACAACACACTCTAAAACACAAACTTTATTCAATTTCACATACACACATCAAAAAAAAAAATAAAAATAAAAATAAAATAAAATTCCAAAACAGCCCAAATTCCGAGCTTTTTCCCAGAACTTTCTTGCTTCCAGAATCTCCCAAAAAAAAACACTAAGAAGGTCAACAAAATCAAACTAAAGTACTAAAAGATTTAATTTTTTTGACAAAATATAATCTTTTTTTTTTCTTTTAATAAGCAATAATCAAAGTCAAACAGTAAAAGTTTCCAATTCTTGCACTTAAAATAAAAATTCAAAATTTTCCTTACATTTTCCAGATACATAAAGCTCAGATTAGCACTGAAAATTCAACCATCCAAAAAAAAAAAAAAAAATCAAAATTTCACCATGAAATTGAAAAGCCCTAACACAGATACATCACAAATCGAAACAAAAGCATCCAAAGTTATAAAAAAATAAAAATAAAAACCACAAAACACAAAACCCTAACCTGATCAATTAAACACAATGCGATCGAATCAAAATCCCTAGCCGATTAATTGAAACTTAAAATTAAAGCAAAAAGCGAAAAATAGAGATGCGAATTTAGAATCGGAATAAGAAACCGTACCTTTACCCTGCGACTTTTTGAGAACCAAAACAAAAATGTTAAAAAAACCACTGAAACTTTTTTTCTATTTATAAATTTTTTTTTTTTTAAATTGTATTACTATTTTTTAGAGAGAAAGAGAGAGGTCTGTGACTGAGAAATGGGAGAGGTATTTATAGGGAGAGAGAGAGAGAGAGAGAGAGGGGACTAAGTTTAAAGTCTGAACCAGGGTGGTCGGTGTGGGCTGAGGGGTGACCACGTGGCCCTAGATCTATAACTTGGACACGTGTTGTGTGTACAGTGAGAGTATACGCACAAATTGTGTTTTTCTTTCTATCACTCGTAGTGGTGGTGGTCGTCTGTTAAGTTTACTTACTGTAATTTTGAAAAAATAAATAAATAAATAAATAAAATCATTTCTGAATTTTGGAGGGGGAAATTGAAATTTTTACTTTTTTTAAGGACAAGGATTGGATTACAATTTTATGTCATCACTTTTGTTAATAATTTTGAGATGGTTAAAAAAAAATTGGAAGTCGTTGTAAAACAATGAAAATAATTATCCAAGACTCATGATTAACCACTTTTTTTTAAGTTGACGTAAAAGTTGTCATGTTATTGTAGAAAAATTAGATTGAATAATGAAATTTCTTGTGTGTTTTTTATATTAAATTTCTTTTTTTATACTTTTGTTAAATCTATTTTAGTAAAATTTTGAATAGAAATCTTAAATTATTATTTATAATCTAGGATATTATATAATATATAATTATATATTATTTAATAAAAGTCCTTTATTTTTTTTAGTTAAATTTATGTTGTAAGAATTTTGAATAGATTTCTTAAATCATTATCTATAATCTAGAATATTATTTATAATAGTAAACTTCAATTCTATTAGTAGATTCTTCCTTCTTCTTTTTCTTAGAGAGTTTCAACCTATGGCGTTCGCTTCTGATGATAACTCTTTATCATCAGACCTTATCATCAGACCAAGACACCAATTAGTTTTTGGTGTAGACAAATATTAAACTTCAGATCTCTTATACAACCATTAGAGATTTTACCAGTTGAACTAACTAAAACCCACTAGTAGATTCTTCCATTGAGAGTAAGTTTTAGACCCGAAATGATTTTTCTCATCAAAGGTTTCTCTTCATAACTACATTGTTGTCTCATTTATACTTCCGTTATTGATTACTGCAATATTGGTTATGTGCGAGGATTAATTTAATCTAAATCTCAAAAGCATAAATTGATTAATTAGTGATTAGTATTAAATAGGTAAAAATAAAATCAATCAACAAGGGTCTAAACCATCTAACATATTTGAAAGTGCCGCTCTTCTCTTCAAAAAAAAAAAAGAAGTACCTTAAATTGAGCTTTACTAGCAGCCACACTTGAAGTCTATCTTAACCTTGTGAGGCATTCCCTAGGGTCATCATAATGGATCCATATCTAAGCAAAAGTGCCCTCACAAAGGCATCCTATTTGCTGAAGACCCCTTTTTCTTTTGCATTTTAGAACTAAACCCATGCTTCTTTCTTTCCCGTGAAAGAGGCGTGAGAATCTTTTGATGTACTTGTGTGTTGTAGTACTAAAGAACAATTTTTTTCAAAATTGTAGTAATGAAGAATCAATTGGCCTTAGAAACCCATCAAGATGGATTTTCACTCTTGAACTTAGGAAACTAATGCTTTGTTTGGTTGGAGATGAAAAAGTGACAGATAAAAAAGAAATAATTTTCTCTCACGTGTGATTGGTTGATGTGAAAAAGTGAAGAAATGAAAAACACTTATGTTTTATTCAAAAGAAAATGAAATAATAAAAAATATAATTTATTTAAATTTACTTCCATACTCCTATTACAAATTTTTTATAAAAAATATATACTGTTGGGGTAAGAAAAAATACCAAATATTTGATTTAAGAAAGGGAAAACACGCTCATAGTGGAAAATGAATGGGGTACATAGGTAATTTTACATCAAAACCCCTCTCCTCTCCTCTCCCCATTCTCTCCAAATTGAGGGACAGATTTTGGTGAGCCTGGAAGAAAACAACCAGATCCCACCAAAATCCCATCTCCCATTTTCCTTCTTAATCAAACACCCCTCTCACCCAACATGGCAAAATCCCCTATTATTTTTTCCCTCCTCTTTTTCCATCCCTCTTAAATCACCCCATTTATTGCTATATGAGACAGGATGTTGATCTTCTTTTCTGTCACAATCTATAAGCAACTTGGCTGAAAATTGACACCAGGAATGGAGTGTCCATACTCTTAAAGGTCAAAACACAGTGCTGCGAGGATATTTCCTGAAAATTCGTTAATGAAAATGTTAAGTTCACCAAGCATGTTTACTCCTACACCTGCAATTACTTCCACGATTATATTGCTTCATACAATAAAATTATATAGATATATGATTAAACGAACAAGTAAAACTGTTTTTTTTTTTTCTCTGAAAGTTAGAATGAAGCTATTATGCATTAAAATTAACAAGATTCAAAACATGTCCAATAACAGTACCACTACTTAGGATTGCATGTTCCCAATAACAGTACCACTACTTAGGATTGCATTTTCCCATTTTCTCTCTGGACTGCGCAAAAGCATCTTCATCACATTTTTAAAACTTGGGTAAATGATATTGATTCTTTAAAGAGAAGAAGAAAAAGTCTCTTACCAGAAAACTATTGTTTCTACTTGCAATTGCCAAAGCTATAAGAAAGTAATAGACTATGTTGACACTAAAAACCATTGCAATTGCCAGAGCTATTGGAAAGTAATAGGTTATGTTGACACTAAAAACCAGATTTCTTACAAGTAAAATGGCATGGGAGATTCTCAGCTTATTGCAGACATTCGTGTGATGTTCACTTCTGCAGGTAATGACAACCAACTAACCATTTTGTTTTTTGCTGGGTTAGCATAAACTATAATTTAGCGGTTGATGATACTCTTGCCAAATGGGCTTTTATTACAACAGGTTCCTGATGCGGATAGGTCTTTCTGAGGTAGTTACTACCAATGCTCTTGGTTCAGCTCCCTATTCTTTTGTAAGTTTGTCTTTCTTTTCAATGGTATATCCTTTTCTTACAGCCACCACAAGAACAAATACAGACCCTTACACTATTGGAAGTGTTTCTAGAAGCAACAAAGAAATTACCATTCTTACCCTTTTGACACTGTTGGACATGTAACCAAAAGCAACACAAATGCGTGTGTGAGGGAGAGGAGGGATTACTGTTACCCTTTGAAGTTTGAACATTCATATTGATCACTATTAATTTCACCAAGAAAATGGTAGTGTAACATAAGTGCTGCTTCAAGAAATATCCTCAGTCATTACCTTCTATTAGCTAGACTCCGTGCACATCTCATTCACTTTCTGATGAGCAAATGTTTTACTGATTTCAATTCAAGTTTTTGGGCGGAATACTTCAATAGAATTCAATCAGGAAAGACATGAAAACATACAAAAATGAAACATTCAGCATTGCACAATGGCCCTTAAAGAGTTAATTATTAGAAAATTAATGGAATAAGTTTGTCCAGAAGACCACTTTTTTCTAAACTGGGGCACCCATGTGTAATGAAAGATATCATATGCCAACATGGAAGAAATTCACAAAAAGGGCCTGAAAGCAGTACATTACATATCAGAAAAAATCAGCTGATCAACAGTTAAAGAATAATCATGATAAAACAGAAGTAAACTTTGTCACACAGATCATCTGAAATGCTATAACATAAAACAAAAAGAAAAATGTTCAACAAAGCTGAAGGGTTGTGTTAGACATACATGCATTATAATTGTACATCAGAGTTTTTCTGTCAACCTGACCATAAATGAATTAACTGCAGCTGCATCCAAGAATATCCATGAAGCATCGAACAGCTCATGGAAAAATTCCGATCCAATCTCCTCAGCTGCATTTCTAAATGCAATTCCAAATGCATTTCCTTGAACTGCCCCAAGTCGAGGCTTCCCACAAACTCCTACTACCAATACCTTATTGGGCTCTTGTGATAAGCAAGCACAGAGCAAAGGCTTCATTCTTGCTCCCTTCTCTCGCAAGGCATCCATCAGAAAATAACAAAATTTAGTCAATGCCTGGGGATAACCCAGAAGCTTTGTATCCACTGAATCTTCAAGCTTTAACCACCGGAACTTTCTTCCACTTCTTATACAACCAGTCTTAGTTATTGCTGTGCTTCCTTGCCTAAGAATTGCCCTCTGAATCTTGATTGCATTTTGCATTCCAGCTTTCAGCTTGTCAAGGTTACCCAAGGACAGTGCATCATAAGCTACACCAAACTGCGTTGAAGCACAAGAGCCATCTGTTTTAACAAATGATTCAAGCAGTGCAGTAACCCCATATACTACATCCGCTGCTGACACCCTTGAGCGATAACCATGTAACCGCAAGAAACTCCTGTAGTAGAAATCAGTAAGTCCATACTCAGGTAAAAACCGTTCAAACTCATCCTTCATCTTCCGCTTCACTTCAAGATTCATGTACTGAAACTTCTGTTGGCAATCCACAAGTGCAAATCCCATACGGGCTAAAAGCAGCTTGAGCTTTTTCATTCCATTATCACTCCATGTTTTCAACTTAGTCGCAATGTATGAAGAGCACAACATTGAATCAAACAAAGTCCACTCTTGTAACAACATTAGTCTTGGTTCATCTTCATATGCAATTCTAGACGCATTGGGTGCTCGAATCTTTGTCCCATCTTTGAGGGTCACCGAATTCACTGCTTCCAAATTCCCCGAGCTGTTGATATGCTGCTCAAGCTCCATAACCCCAGCTTGGTACCTCTCATCAGTTAACCTTTCATGAACAAACTGATCCGTCAATGAAACACAAGCCAACCAAAGCAACTCATTCGTGTTCTTCCTCAAAGAATGTGACAAATCATACATCAAACACCCAGAAGGCTTTCCATGAAAAGTACCCATATGATAATACTCTTTCTTGAGCTTCCCAAAGAGCTGAACTGGATCTTCCTCATTTTCTCCCGAAACCTTCCTCCGCTTCCTCGATCCACTCCCACCCTCCTCTTCCTCACTGTCACTATCATCCTCATCTTCGCTATCCAACTCATCAACCTCATCATCACTATTCAAATCACTCGCACTCGCCAAAGCCGAAACATCAAAATCATAAGCCAAATCAGCCTGGTGCTCATCATCCTGGGTATAAAGCACAACCACCCTATCATTCTGATCACTCAAATTATGCAAGTGAATCGGCCTATGACTATCCACCACAAAAACACGCGCCACGGGGCCTAAATTCAGGACCTTCCTTAAGTCCCTATGGCAACCCCAATTGATCAAAAGTATCGAGATGGGCTCATCAGACGAACACAGATTAGGCCCGGCATACTTGTGAATCTCCTGAAACGACGAGACAGGGTAACAAGCATACCGGATTGAATCAGACTCGAGGACATGGAAAACAATCTTGAGGGCACAGAGTGAGTCCACATCAGAGGTTGATGGGAATATAAGCAAAGGAGAGTATGAAGAAGCCGTCACTGATTCGCGAAGCTTTGAGTAAAACAAATCAACCCTTTGCTCCCTCACCATAATCACTCAATTGGGTATACAGATTTGAAGCAAAACCCAACACTTTCTGTGCCCAAATTTTTTTTTTTTTTTTGAATGAAACAAAAACCCAAAATTACTCAATTGGGTACACAGATTTGAAGCTGTTTTCGGCTTTAATCACATAATTGCTCAAGTGGGTCAACGAGTTTCAGAGGAAATGGTAGATTTTCATAAAGAAACACCTGCAACCTATGAATTCCAAGCAAAACCAAAGCACAAAAACCCAAAATCAAAACAAAATACCCACAAGCTGTTTCTGCTATTTTTCACATAAATGCTCAACTGGGTATACGAATTGCTATGTGAGAACAAAGATTTTAAGGAAAAATAAGAAATTTTTACTGAGAACCCAATTCGTTGAACGTGAAGGATAAGCTAATTAAGCGATTTATTGATGAATGTATTATAAACCTGTGCTAATTGTTAATTAAGATTCAGAAGCAAAACGAAAGAGAGAAAAAAGCATTTGCTAGAAATTAAAGAGGAGAGTTTTGAAATTGAGAAGTACCTGAGATTAGTAGGAATACGAAGGAAGACTGTGGAGCTTTTTCTCTCTGTGTTCAGTACTAGCTCCAAAACAATCAGATCTGAGAGAGAGAGAGAGAGAGAGAGAGAGGTTGTAAAGTAAAGATGTGAATATTTTGGTTTTGAATTTTGTAAGAAGAAGAAGAAGTTAGAAGTTTGGAATGGTTTTCAGTGAAAATTTTGAATGTTTTTCAAACGACCGCCAAATCTTCGCGCTATTTTTGGGATTATGATTTCGCGTGTCTTAACCTCATTTTTTTATTTATAATTTCTTAATTACAAAGGACATATCTGCTGAAGTTGAAACTTGAAAATATAAGACTTTTAGCAAAAACTTTTTTTAAAAAATAAATTATATAAATCAAACTAACAATATCCTACAACTACTATTTTTTTTTTTATCAATAAAATAAAATATTTCCCGTCAAATAAATAAAATATTTCGTATAAAATATGATAAAATTTATACATATTTGAGTTGGGTTTAAATTATTCTTAATATAACTTTAAATTATGTTACACAACTTAATCTTATTTTGATTAGACGTGAATTTTAATAAATTTACAGTTGGATTAGATTTTTTTTTGTTATACTTTACATGCTTGCGAAGTTTCAAGATGATTATAGATTAATAACTATATCATTGATCAAATTTTAAATTTCAAGTTTTTGTATTTTAAATTATTCTTAAAATATGGGCTTTTAGATTGAATAGTGAAATTTTAAGTAGTGTAACATTTTTTAAAGTTATATCATTGTGTAATTTGAACACAACTTTATATGTTCTTAACATGTACGTCAAATTTCATGAAAATAAGATATTATTTACTATTTAGTTCATAAACTCATTTTTTATGCATGATTTTAAACTACATGGACTTTGAAATTTAAATATTTAATCGATGGCATATCTATTGATTTTTTTATTATCTTGAAAATTTGTAAGTGTAAAAAATATATGAAGAAAATATAATCTAACAGTTTGTCAAAATTCACATCCAATGAAAAGATTGAGTAGTGTGACATTGTTTATATTTAAGTTACACATGCTCAATAACTTGTTATTGAGTTCATATTCTAAAAATCACACCTTAAATTACATGTTCTATATATTTTTAACAAGCATGCCAATTTTTATATATGTTTGGCGCCAGCTTTTAATTTTTATATACAGTTTTTTAAAACCTCAATTTTTCCCAATTTTTCTCACTTTTTCAATTTTTTTTCAAGGTACAAATACACTTTCAGTAAAAAGTTTTCAGCAAAAAACTAGATAAGTTCTAAACAGATTATGTTAATTGGATGTATTCAATCCACAAACTCAACTTATATGCATTATTTTAAACTACTAGAACTTGAATTTAAACAATTGATTGATGATATGAATATTAATTTTTTATCATCTTAAAATTTTACAAGCATGATTATAGAGAATATACAAAAATAATGTAATCTAAGGAAAGTTTTAGGGATGGTTTTCAATTTTGGAGGGAGCAGGTATATGCATTTCGTCCAAAACCTTATAAGTACAATCAATTATTATATCTCATTTAAGTTGTGTTTGGTTGAATGTAAAATATTTTCAGGTGAAAATATTTTCAAGTGTTTGGTTGCATTCCAAAAAATGCTTTGAAAAATATTTTCTAGTGTTTGGTTGTGTTCTGAAAATGCTATTTTTCAACTAGTTTCTCACATTTTCTTAACCATTTTCTCAGCTTCCAAACAAATTTCATAATAGAAAATTTCAATATATAAACTTGAAACAAACAAAAATCAAAACAAAACCAAACAAAAATCAAAACAAAACATTTGTTAACACCAAAAAATCGGTCAAATGGAGAGAAGGAGGAAAAGAGAGTGATCGACAAGTGAGGGAAAGGAAGAGGTAGATCAAGAAAGAGAGAGATCGGGCATGGGTGGGTCATGTGGATCGGAGCTCATGGAGGAGGGATCAGAGCTCTAGGATGTGGATCAATCTCGCCGGTGCTGGGGTGCTAGTGTGCGATCTTAGTGGTGCTTGGATGAACAGAGCACCCACCATCGCATGGAAGGGACGAGGACGGCAATCTGATCGGCGCGATCGTGGGTTCTACGATGCGATCTCTCTCTCTCTCTCTCTCTCTCTCTCTCTCTCTCTCTTTGTTTGCGCGTCTGTGGGTCTTTCTTTCTCTCCCTCTTTCTCTCTTTGCGCGTCTCCGAAAATGATTTGAAGTGAAAATAACAACGAAAAAATATTTTACGCACCGTTGCCCTTATTTTACAATTGTGGAGAAGGAAAATTCCTGACCTATCACAAGCTGACACGTCATGCTACCAAGTCCACAAAATACAGTCAATTGCAAAGTGCCACATATTACTGCTAGGTTTTACTATCACTACTCAGAAACCAACAGAAATTTGCCAAGTGTCATGCAAAAATCCAATCACGTATCAGCGCGTGTAAGCGATGACATAGGCAGCCTCACACGTGTAAGCAATGACATAATCAGTCCAGCACGTGTAAGCGATGACATAATCAGTCCAACACGTGTAAGCGATGACATAAGCGGACCAATCAGATTATGACATGTGTCACCAATCAAACTCCGCCACGTGTCGCTTATCCACCTCCAAATTCCTATAAATAGAAGCCTTCCTAAGACATTTAGGAGGACACTAAGCCATCTGAAGCACAGAAGTAGAGAAGCTCTGCAGGAATCAAGCCTCAAAGCCTCCAAGAACTTCAAGAACTTCAACCCCAAAATCGAAGAACATTCAAAGCAAAATCATCCAAACTATCTGCCTAGATCCTAAAGTTTGCGGGAATCAAGTCAAAAGTGTCTGAAAACATCAACAAATCACAAATCAGTAAAGTTCTACGGATTCAAGCTTCTAAGGCCCCGAAGAACTCCCACCACAAACCTTCGAAGACGAAGAACACACGAAGAACGCGAAGAACAAAGGATTTCTAACAAGCTCATAGCCAGAGATTCATTGTAATTCCGTTTCAGCAATCTTCGATCCATCCCTCAACCAAATTGAAGGATATTTTGTGTTCAAGTCAAAATCACATTATCACAAATCCAATCAATAAGTCTTACAAGGAGATCGAATCAAAGGATCACTCTTTTGTAATTTCAGAGAGCTGTACTACACAATTATCAATATAAATTCTCATTTGTGAAACTATTTTACTTGTTTGATTTATTTCAAACCGAGAAATTTAGTCGTCTACAACAATCAACACTGAAAACATTTTCAGTTTGACCCAATTTTCAGTGACAACCAAACACCCACTTTTGCGGAAAAGCATTTTCAAAAGTGGTTTGAAACCAAAATAAACGAACCCTAAGTATTTTTAAATTTCCAGGGGGCACGACCCCCCTTTAGCCTAGTCATAGTTTGTCCTTGAGCTATAAAGTGTAAAGAACAATAAATAAATAAAATAGGGAAGCAGGTCATGAAGTCTTATATAGAATTAGCTCAGATGTAAATAAGGAAAGTTGTACTCTACTCGTACAGCTTCAAGATCTATAGTTGAAGGAGTGCTAAGGGATGCAATCAAAGACGAAGCCATTAATTACCTCACAAAATATTGCCAACTCGTCTAACCCCACTCCTCCTCCCTCTTTATAATTAATTTCGATAAAAAGAAAAAAAAATTAGATCAATTTTATTAATGATTTTTTTTTCTTGACCTTAAATTGCTTAAACTTAAGAATTGAAAATTTATATTATTTGTTTAATTTTCTCTTAGTTAATTTACCAAATTCCGTTGTAAGAATAATTTTTTTAAAAAAATTATAAAAGTGCAGGTTAACTATGTATGTATGTTGTTCATAAAAATAATAAAATAAAAATAAAAATAAAAAAACCATCTTCATCTTCTTCTTTTTTAATGTAATTTTGGTGAGTATATCATAATGTTACGTAATATAGTGTCAAATTGTATGCGCAATTTTATATCAAATTGCTTGGTTTTATTTGTCTTCTCAAATTTAATTTTTCTCTTATCAGCATACTCATCAATTTATAAATTTTTTTGTGGTTCTCAAAGTTTTTTTTTTTTTTTTTGGGACAAAATTATGGTTCTCAAAGTTGATTTTTGTTTTTCGTTCTCAAATATTTTTTTCAAATAAATTTTGTGTGTGATTGAAATTAGATGTCAAATAGGATATGAATAACATAATTTTATCTGTACAAGAGAATTTATTGTTGCCTCTGGCTTATAGAGTAAGGGAAACGACTATAAAATTTAATACAACTTGATAGATGGATGATTAATCTCTTTGTATTGGACTGTTCTTGTTAGAATTGTATCTCGAGTGTGGCTTATTATCTAGCTGTGTTGTTATCCTCGTATTGTTTTCCAGCATGATTTCAATAAGGCTAATTCTTGTTTCCCCCCTGGAGTTTCACTATGACAGGAACCCCATGAGTGAGGGTCCTGATTTATTGAAAATGTGGAAGACTTAACATGGCTTGGAGTTTCAAATGATTAGGCTATTGATTTTCTAGTCCTTATTAGTCATAGACACATTTCCAAAAAGAAATAAAGGAACAAGAAGAAAAGAGAAGAAGAAGTCTAGATGTCAAATTACTTTATGCTCATAATGGTGAATTTTTTTTTTTTTTTTTTTTTTTCAGTTTTTCTTGATTTGTGATGTCTTTGTCAATAAAACTTGTTTAATAACAATCAAATTTCATCAATTCTGAAAAAAATCATATGTTTCTTGAGGATTCAAAAATGATTTAACAATAAGCAACTTTACTACATGGTTACTTAATCAATGATTCAATCATTATGTAAGTTCCAGTTAGTTTAACTGACAAAGTCTTTGACGGTTAAATAAGAAATTTGACGTGACTCTTGGTGTGAAGAACTTAGCCACAATTGAAAATTCTTGAGACTTATGCTGTGCCTGGAATTTAAACTCGCCTCCTTCTCTATCGGAGAGGCAGTAGCGCGTACATTTAATCCGATTTGGAGATCTAAGAATGGCTTCCAGATTCAAAACCTCGGTGATCACAAGCTGTTGTTTGTCTTTGATAATAAACAGAGGTTGATAGGGTTTTTCGTAACGAGCCATGGAGCTTTGACAAGCATGCTGTTGTACTCCAATTTTACGATAAAATCCTTCCGTTGCGAGACTTGGTTTTCAATGAAATGGTCTTTTGGGTCCAAGTGCATGATATCCCGCTTGCGTACATGAACCAAAGGACGGCAGAAGAATTATGTGCCAAGGTTGGTGAGGTGATACACATGCCTGAGGATTCTACCTCGAGCGGACAGGGTTTCATGAGGGTACGGGTTCGAGTGGATGTTACTCAACCCATTTGCCGTGGCAGAGTGGTGACATTGGAGAATGGTGTACAATCATGGGTATCCTTTAAATATGAGAGGCTGCCCAATCTGTGCTACTGGTGTGGGTGCTTAGATCATGCTGATAAGGATTGCAAAGCATGGATTCAGAGCAATGGTAAGCTTAAAACGAAGGACAAAAGGTACGATTCTAGTATTAGAGCCTTGCCTTTCTATGCTTCGAAGAAGAATATTGTCTCTGTGCCTGGATTTTTTGAATCACAGAAGCTAAAGATCAAAGAGAGGGCTGGCTTAACGGCGAAGCCAAGGCGAAGAGGACAGTCGAAAAATCCATGTCAGAATCAGGCTAACTCTGGGAAGGAAAGTGCGTCTGTCACGGAAAACATTAATGCAGATTTGAATCCAGACAGGGTGGACATTCCGGCCTCAACGCCTATTTTTCAAAGTAATAATCATGATATTAATTGCGAGGAAGTCAATCCAATTATTTCGAAGCACATGTCCGGGGATTTTGATTTGCATGGGGATATTCTCAATAAAGACACTACACAGGGTACCACGATGGACTCACTGGGCTGTAAAAAACCTTCTGGGCCAATTTCAAAAAGCCCAAGTAATAAAATTCCTGATGTGATACCGGGCTTGGTAAGTGAAACTACAGCCAAGTGGGTAAGGCTCTCTCGGTCCAATAGTTCATCTGCAGATAGTGCAAACAGCGCACAGCTTGGGAAACGCCACAGTAAAGCTTGCTTCTCTGAGCATCCAGCAGCAAAACATCGAACTCAGAGTGATGAGGTCCCTCAGTCACGTTCTTTTCCAACGGTGGAGGCTGTTCAATAGCCCTACCGATCACAATGAGTTGGTTATGTTGGAACGTGCGGGGGCTTGGGAACCAACGCACCGTTCATGAGCTTGCATCGTTGGTGCGGGCACAAGATCCTGCTGTCGTGTTCTTGGCCGAGACATGGGCAGACGAAGATAGGCTGATGAAACTTTGTGATGAGCTACATTTTGATGAGGTATGGGTTGTTCCTAGAGAGACAAAGGCAGGTGGTTTGGCTCTAATGTGGAGGAATTTGGTTCATATCGATGTGGACTCCTCTTCCTTTAACCATATTGATGTTATAATCAATAAAGGGAAAGAGGATTCATGGAGGTTCACGGGCATTTATGGGATGCCTGAAGCTAGTAGGAAAAGTGAGACATGGGAATTACTCCGTAACCTTCAACGAAAATACTCCCTGCCATGGCTGTGCGCAGGGGACTTTAATGAAATACTGCTATCACATGAGAAACTAGGTGGAGCATTACGTAGTGAATCAGCCATGAGGGATTTTAGGGAGGTTGTGGATGATTGTGGTTTTATGGACCTAGGGTATACGGGGAATAAATATTCTTAGAGAGGTAAGCGTGGAGAACACATGGTTTTGGAAAGGCTTGACCGTGCTCTTGCAACTCACTCTTGGCTTGCTTTGAATCCGACTACAAGGGTACAGTGCATTAGGTCCAATGCATCTGACCATTATCCCATTGTTATTAATCCTGAAGGAGTAGCAACCAGACCTTGCAAACCCTTTAGGTTCGAACAAATGTGGTTGAAAGAAAGTGGCTGCGGAGATACTGTAAAGGCAGCGTGGTTGTCTCCTCTTCCCCAATCAAACTCTCCAATGATGCATGAAAGAATTAAGTTGTGTAGTGTTAAACTTAAGGAGTGGAGTAGACGTTCCTTTGGGAGTGTGAGAAAGCAATTGGAAGAAAAATCAAAGCTTTTGGAAAAGGCCGAAGTGGCAGTAGCTCAGGGGGCTAATTATGAGGTAGTGAAACTACTAAGAATGGAGGTAAATGAATTGTTAGACAAAGAGAGCTTAATGTGGCAGCAACGGGCACGAGCTATGCATTTAAAATGCGGTGATAGTAATACACGGTTTTTCCATAATAAAGCCTCGAAAAGATTTCGACGTAATAGGATTATGGGATTATTTGATGATACAAACTTGTGGTGCTCAGAGCATGGGCAGGTGGCTGATATTATAGTTGGGTTTTATACAAGATTGTTCACATCAGATAGACCAAGAAATGGCCATGATGTTTTGGAGGTGATACAGCCTTCAATTACTGAGGAGATGAATAGCAATCTGACTAAGACTTTTACCAAAGAAGAAGTTGATTTGGCGTTGAAGGAGATGGCACCAATTAAAGCTCCTGGACCCGACGGTATGCCCCCACTTTTTTTCCAATCCTTTTGGCATTTGATTGGTGATGATGTCTCTAAAGCTGTTCTGGATTGTTTAAATCTCTGCCACATTCCAAAAGAGTTTAATTTTACTTCTGTTACTCTTATTCCCAAAGTGAAAAATCCTGAAAGAATCTCTGAGTTTAGACCAATAAGTCTTTGCAATGTTATTTACAAATTGATTTCAAAGGTTCTAGCTAATCGTTTAAAACCTTTGTTGCCATCTATTGTTTCTGAGAATCAAAGTGCCTTCCAAGCGGGGCGGGTGATCACAGATAATATCCTTATGGCTTTCAAAACATTGCATTACATGAAAACTCAGCAAAGTGGTTCTACAGGTTTTATGGCCTTGAAACTTGATATGAGCAAGGCTTACGATCGAGTTGAATGGTCCTTTTTAGAAAGCTTGCTGACTAAGATGGGTTTTCACAGCAAATGGGTTGATCTTATGATGGAGTGTATTACTACTGTATCTTACTCCGTTTTGATTAATGGGGAACCTTCACAAACCATCCATCCTAGCAGAGGGTTGAGACAGGGAGACCCTTTATCCCCCTATCTCTTCCTTCTTTGCACTGAGGGTCTTCATGGTTTAATTTCTAGAGCTGCTACTTCTGGTGATATTAGAGGTATCTCTATCTGCAGAACTGGTCCCAGATTAACCCATTTATTTTTTGCAGATGATAGTCTACTTTTTTGTAGAGCATCGGTCCAGGAATGTACACATATCCAAAACCTTCTTACTGTGTATGAAGAAGCATCTAGCCAAAAGCTGAACCGTGAGAAAACCACTTTGTTTTTCAGTAAAAACACGACCACTGAGATCCAAGAGTCCATCAAAGATTTATTAGGAGTACCTGAGATTAAGCAGTACGAAAAATATTTAGGCCTACCATCCTTTGTAGGCAAGTGGAAGAGAGCGAGTTTGGCTTACATCAAGGATAGAATTTGGTCTAAGCTTCAGGGATGGAAAGAGAAGCTCCTCTCCCAAGCTGGTAGGGAAGTTCTTCTAAAAGCAGTAATACAAGCAATCCCGGCGTACTCCATGAGCTGCTTTAAACTACCCACTATTCTTTGTCATGAGATAGAGATTATGATTAGAAAATTTTGGTGGGGCCAACGGGGTTCTAGGAGACGTGTTCATTGGGTGAAATGGCATAATTTATGTCGGCCAAAAGCTAGTGGAGGTATGGGCTTTCGGGAGCTTCAAAAATTTAACGATGCCATGTTGGCCAAGCAAGTTTGGCACCTTCTACAAAATCAAGACTCTCTATTTTTCAGATTCTTTAAATCAAAATTTTTCCCTCATGGATCAATTTTTGATGCTAAGGAAAATAAAGGATCTTTTGCTTGGAGGAGCATTTTGAAGGGAAGAGATCTCCTTAAAAGTGGTTTGAAGTGGAGGATTGGGAATGGGTCACAAGTGCGGATTTTCCATGATGCTTGGCTGCCTGGGCCTGGGCTAGGCAAAGTCCTTTCTTCGGCCCCAGAAAATCATGAAAATGCCTTGGTTTCTTGACTTATTAACCAAGGTGAGAGGTGCTGGAAGATGGCAGAGATTGATAATCTTTTTCTACCTGAAGAGGCAGCAATTATCAAGGCCATTCCGCTGAGTTTGTTTGATCAGGATGACTTCCTTCTCTGGCAATACACTCGTGATGGAAGATATTCAGTTAAGTCGGGCTATCGGCTTTTGATGGAACAAGAAGAAACGGTGACCATTGGTGCAAGAAATGATGGAGTTAATTCAAATATTTGGAAGGCTATTTGGAGTTTACGGGTTCCAAATAGAGTGCGGAATCTGTTATGGAGAGCTGGGACCGATTCACTACCTACAAAGGTTAATTTGGTGCGGAGAAAAATTCTGAACGAAGATGTTTGTACGGAATGCAAGGCACAACCAGAGGACACGATGCATGTGCTCTGGAATTGCTTGAAATTAAAGGATATGTGGAAGACTCAGTTTAGCAGGCTCATGGCTGTTACAGGTTCGTGTTCTAGCTTCCTTGAAGTACTTGAACTTGCTTCGAATGATAAATCATCATTTGAACTGTTTGCTATGACGATTGCTGAAGTTTGGCAAAGACGAAACAGAGCACGAGTTGGCGAGACTGTACTTCCGATCCATGCGCTTCCTCATAAGGCGCATGATGCTCTCCAGGAATTTCTTCAATTACGTCCTACTCATGCGGATATTCCAAGGACAGCCCGTGCTGTAAAATGGAAGCCACCTGACGCACCGTGTGTGAAGGTGAATTTCGACGGCGCAAAGTTTTCCCAAGAAGGACTAGCTGGCATCGGTGTGATCATCCGAAATGACCAGGGACTTGCTATGGCTGCTCTCTCACAACAGATTCCATCACCTGCTTTGGTGGAGATGGTGGAAGTGATAGCGGCACGTCGGGCTCTGATGTTTGCTAAGGAACTCAGGTTTGATAAGGTTGAGTTGGAAGGTGATTCGGAAATAGTTGTCAAAGCTATTGTTGGTGAATACATGGATAACTCTTACTGGGGTCAAGTATTGCAAGATGTTAAGGTTTTATTTTCTAGTTTTTCTTGTATTTCTGTTAAGCATATTCATAGAGAAGGAAATTGTGTTGCCCATAAACTTGCTAGAAGGGCTGTTAGAAATCCTTTTCTTGTCTGGATGAAGTCTGTTCCTCCAGATATTCTTGATGTTTATCAGCTTGACATTTTAAAGATGCATCAATAAAATGTATCCTCGAGGGGATTTTTCTCAAAAAAAAGAAATTTGAGGTCAATTACCGCCTACACTAAAAACTGATTGATATCTTGATCTGATGATAAAGAGCTATCATCAGTAGTAGATGCTATAGGTTAAAACTCTCTAAAAAAAATTGATTCAATCATTATAATTGATAATTTATTGCAACATAAAAGAAAAATAAAAAACTTTAACCCGATAGTGTTACTTATAATTGTAAAGTCATCTTACTTAATGGTGGTGGAGGAAGGAACATGCACTTTTAACAATCTTTTCAGTGGAGGTAGATAACACGATAGCACTGAAATCCAAAATGCTTAGATTTTTTTTTTTTTTTTTTGGACCTGAAAAAACAAACAATCAAAGTGTTACACGTTTTCAAGAGGAATAAAATCATTTCCTCTTTTTAACATTTTTATTTATTTATTATAAGGCATAAGGGATTTGTTTTTGTTTTATTTGTAATAATGGATTTTTGTTTTGTTTTGGAATGGGACCATAGACCATAGATATTATGAGCTAATGAACACTTTAATTTTTAAGTATTTTGTGCGAACCTTAAGGAAAGTTTTGGGGCCGGTTTTCAATTTTGGAGGGGAGCAGGTATATACATTTTGTCCAAAAACTTTTAAGTATGATCAATTAGTATATCTTCTTTAAATATTTTTAAATTCCAGGGGACATGACCCCCCTTAGCCTAATCATAGTTTGTCCTTGAGCTTTGAAGTGCGAAGAACAATAAATAAAAACCATAGGGAAGCAGGTGAAGTATTGTTTAGAGAGAAATGGTGGATCTTACACTTGCTCAAATGTAAATAAGGAAAGTTGTACTAGATGGGGGCACCTTCAAGATCTCACAAAATATTGCCAAATCCTCTACTAAGTAGCAATGCATAAAATATTGCCAACTCCTCTGTTTACTAGCAATGTAAGTGGGGGTAAGCAGTGACAGAGCCAGAAAATTTTCTTAAGAAATGTCAAGTTAAATGTATCATTATATTCAGGTAGCTTTAGCTCTCTATATAAGTCCATATGGCTTTGGTTTTTTAAAAACAACAAAAATCTTTTACTAAAGAGATTTACTTATATATTTTTTATTAACTTATACTTTAAATGCTCCTAAAATTAATGACTTATATATTACAAAAAAGTCAATATTAAAAGGAAAATAAATGAAACAACAATAAATTAAAGAGTATTTATACTTTTATTTTAGATGAAAGGAGATCATCACCTAAAATTTATTCAATATTTTAAAATTTTAATGTTAAATAGAGGGGGAAGTGACATTTTTAGAAATTGGGGGGGGGGGGGGGGGGGAGATTCCTCCTCTCTCTTTATAATTAATTTCGACAAAAAGAAAAAAAATTTTGGATCAATTTTATTAATGATTTTATTTCTTGACCATAAATTACTTAAACTTAAGGATTGAAAATTATATTATCTGTTTAACTTATTCTTAGTTAATTTACCAATATCCGTTGTAAGAATAAATTTTTTTATAAAATTATAAAAGTGTAGGATAACTATGTATGTATGTTTGGGTGTTAATATAATTATCTAAGAGAATAGAGAACAATTATGATTTGAAAATCATCTTCATCTTTTTTTTCAATGTAATTTTGGTGGGTATAACATAATGTTACGTAATTCCGATAGTGTCAAATTTTATGCACAATTTTATATCAAATTGCTTGGCTTTATTTGTCTTCTCAAATTTAATTTCTCTCTAATCAGCATAGTCATCAATTTATCAATTTTTTTATGGTTCTCAAAGTTGATTTTTGTTTTTTGTTCTCAAATATTTTAAAAATAAATAAATTTTGTGTGTGTTTGAAATTAGATGTCAAATAGGATATGAATAACATAATTTTATCTATATAAGAGAATTTCTTGTAGCCTCTGGCTTATAGAGTAAGGGAAACCACTATAAAATTAAATACATCTTGATAGATATGGATGATTAATCTCTCTTTTTTTTTTATTGGACTGTTCTTGTTAGAATTGTATCTCGAGCGTGGCTTATTATCTAGCTGTGTTGTTATCCTCGTATTGTCTGCCTAGGTTGTATATAGCTGCTGGTTTCCAGCATGATTTCAATAAAGTTAATTCTTGTTTATCCCAAAAAAAATTAAATAAATAAACCATAGCTTGGAGTTCATCTATGACAGGAACCCCATGAATCAGGGTCCTGATTTATTGAAAGTGTGGAAGAGTTAACATAGCTAAAGCACACTTTTTATTTCATATAACATAACATTGTAAAACTAGCCCACATGCATAGATATATGACTTAACAAGCATAAATAGGGCACACAACCTATTTAAGTTGGGTTTAAGTTACAGCTAGTATAACTTTAAATCATATTACACCAGTTAATATTTTTTTGATTAGATGCGGATTTAATAAATCTATCATTAGATTAGATTTTTTTTTTTTAATTATACTTTACAAGCTTGTGAAATTTCAAGATGATTATAGATCAATAACTATGTCATTGATCGAATTTTAAATCTCAAGTATTATTCTTAAAATATAGGCTTTTAGATCGAATAGTAAAATTTTAAGTAGTGTAAAAGTTTTTAGAATTATATCAAATGTAACTTGAACACAACCTTATATGTTCTTAACACGCACATCAGATTTTATGAAAATAGGATACTATTTACTATTTTGTTTATAAATTTATTTTTTATGCATAATTTTAAACTATAAAAACATGAAATTTAAATATTTGATTGATGACATATCTATTGATTTTTTTATCCTCTTAAAAATTTGCAAGCATAAAAAATATATGAAGAAAGTGTAATTCAACAGTGTCACACCATCCAATAACTTGTTATTAAGTTCGTATTTTGAAAATACACTGTTGGATTACATTATCTTTATATATTCTCCATACTTTTAAAATTTCAAGATTATCAAAGATTAATATCCATGTCATCAATCAATTGTTTAAATTCAAGTTTTTATAGTTTAAAATAACATATATAAGTTGAATTTATGGATCGAATAGTAAATAATATCAAATTAACATGAAAATTGGCCTGTGAGTCAAATTTGATTATTTTTCTATTAAAAAAAAAAGATAAAGAAGATATTTATTGATTATAGTGTTGAAGATCAATGTGACCGAACAACATTACCTTATATGGGCTCTTTAATAAGACAAATTTTTATTAGCATAATTATTGTAAACCATCTCAGAAAGTTGTGAAAAATAGTCAATAATAAATTTTGAGTCTCTAAACTTATTATAATGTTGCTCACAAGTTAGCTCGTCATGCTATTTGTGTTTCGAATTTTGCACTGTGGATAGAAGATGTTCCACCACTTTTGTTTCCTATTGTATTGGCTGACATAGCTGGTTTTACTTAATAAAATAAGTTACGTTCTTCCTCAAAAACTTATTATAGTGTATTCTAATCCAATAATTATGATTCATGGACTGTCTTTTTATTTTATATTCAAAGTGCATCATTTTGTTACACTAGTCCTCATTCCTGACGACGAGTAAACCCCTAAATCCCTAATGTCTACCGAAATTATCAATATCGCGCCTTAAGTATACCCAATTATTGGGGGAAAAAAATTCTCATTCTACAGATATATTAAACAAATGGTTAGGCTATCGATTTTCTAGTCCTTATTAGTCATAGACACATTTCCAAAAAGAAATAAATAATTAAATAAAGAAATAAGAAGAAAGAGAATAAGAAGTCTACATGTCAAATTATTCTCATAAAGGTTCATTTTCATTTTTTTTCAAAAAAAAAAAAAAAAGAGTAGTTTTTCTTGATTTGTGATGTCTTGTCAATAAAACTTGTTTAGTAACAATCAAATTTCATCGATTCTTAAAAAATTCATATGCTTCTTGAGATCCAAAAATTATTTATCAATAAGCAACTCTCCTGCATGATTACTTAATCAATGATTTAATCATTATGTGGGTTCCAGTTAGCTCAACTTAAAAAGTCTCTAATGATTGAATAAGAGATTTGAAGTTCAATCTCTGCCTACACCAAAAACTGATTGGTGTCTTGCTTACTTAATCAATGATTTAATCATTATGTGAGTTCCGGTTAACTCAACTTAAAAAAAAAATTTGATTCAATCACTATAATTGATAATTTATTGCAACATTTAAAAAAAAAAAAAAACTGTAATCGATAGTGTTACTTATAATTGCAAAGTCATTTTACTAATGGTGGTGGAGGGGGAACATGCACCTTAACAATCTTTTCAGTGGAGGCAGATAACAATGATAGCACTGAAATCCTTTTTTTTTTTTTTTTTTTTTGGTCCTAGAAAAACAAACAATCAAAGTGTTATAGAAAACACGTTTTCAAGAGGCATAAAATCATTTCCTCTTTTTAGCATTTTTATTTATTTATTATAAGGCATAAGGGATTTGTTTTTGTTTTATTAGAAATAATGGATTTTTGTTTTGTTTTGGAATTGGACCATAGACCACAGATATGAGCTAATGAACGCTTTAATTTTTAAGTATTTTGGGCTAACCTTAAGGAAAGTTTTGGGGCTGGTTTTCAATTTTGGAGGGAGCAGGTATATACATTTTGTCCAAAAACTTTTAAGTATGATCAATGAGTATATCTTCTTCAAATATTTTTAAATTTCCAGGGGACATAAGCCCCTTAGTCATAGTTTGTCCTTGAGCTTTAAAGTGCGAAGAACAATAAATAAAAACTATAGGGAAGCAGGTGAAGTATTGTATAGAGAGAAATGGTGGATCTTACACTTGCTCAAATGTAAATAAGGAAAGTTGTACTTGTACTAGATGGGGGCACCTTCAAGATCTCACAAAATATTGCCAACTCCTCTACTAACTAGCAATGCACAAAATATTGCCAACTCCTCTGCTAACTAGCAATGTAGGTGGGGGTAAGTAGTGGCAGAGCCAGAAAATTTTCTTAAGAAGGGTCAAGTTAAATGTATCATTGTATTCAGGTAACTTTAGCTCTCTATATAAGTCCATATGGCTTTGTTTTTTAAAAACAACAAAAAAAAATTTCATAAAGAGATTTACTTATATATTTTTGTATTAACTTATACTTTAAATGCTCCTGAAATTAATGACTTATATATTACAAAAAAGTCAATATTAAAAGGAAAATAAATGAAACAACAATAAATTAAAGAGTATTTATATCACCTAAAATTTATTCAATATTTTAAATTTTTAACGTTAAATAGAGGGGGAAGTGACATTCTTAGAAAATGGGGGGGAGGGGGGGGGGGATTCCTCCTCTCTCTTTATAATTAATTTCGATAAAAAGAAAAAAAAATTGGATATATTTTATTAATGATTTTATTTCTTGACCATAAATTACTTAAACTTAAGGATTGAAAATTATATTATTTGTTTAACTTTTTCTTAGTTAATTTACTAAATTCCGTTGTAAGAATAAATTTTTTATAAAATTATAAAGGTGTAGGTTAACTATGTATGTATGTTTGGGTGTTAATATAATTATCTAAGAGAATAGAGAACAATTATGATTTGAAAATCATCTTCATCTTTTTCTTTTTTTTTTAATGTAATTTTGGTGAGTATAACATAATGTATAGTGTCAAATTGTATGTGCAATTTTATATCAAATCGCTTGGTTTTATTTGTCTTCTCAAATTTAATTTCTCTCTTATCAGCATAGTCATCACTTTATCAATTTTTTTATGGTTCTCAAAGTTGATTTTTGTATTTTGTTCTCAAATATCTTTTTAAAAAATAAATTTTGTGTTTGTTTGAAATTAGATGTCAAATAGGATATGAATAACATAATTTTATCTAAACTAAAATGCAAAATTGACCCTCTAACTTTTTTTAGATTTCATTTCAGTCCTCTAACTTTACATTCGTTCATTTCAGTTCTCTAAGTTTCAGATTTATTCAATTAAGGTCTTTCCGTTAACTTTTGTTTAAATTTTTTGAAAAAAAAATGGAAAATATTTTTCAATCATTCATTGAATTTTTTTAATTTAAAAAATTTGTAGAAAAATTTATAAAATTGAAAAATTAACCACAACATATAACAAAAGTTGATAGAAAAATCTTAATTAAATAAAAAATAAAAGTTAGAAGACTGAAATGAAATATAAAGAAACTGAGAGAGTTAGTTTTGCATTTTATCATTTTATCTATACAACAAAATTTATTGTAACCTCTGGCTTATAGAGTAAGGGAAACCACTATAAAATTGAATAAACCTTGATAGATGGATGATTAATCTCTTTGTATTGGACTGTTCTTGTTAGACTTAGAATTGTATCTCGAGTGTGGCTTATTATCTAGCTGTGTTGTTATCCTCCTATTGGTTGTATATAGCTGCTGGTTTCCAGCATGATTTCAATAAAGCTAATTCTTGTTTATCCCCCCCCCCCCCCCCCCCCCCCCCCACCCCCAAAAAAAAAAGAAAAAGAAAGCATAGCTTGGAGTTTCACTATGACAGAAACCCAATGAGTCAGGGTCCTAATTTATTGGAAGTGTGGAAGACTTAAACATAGCTAAAGCACACTTTTTATTTCATAAAATGTAACAGTGTTACACTAGGCCACATGCATGGATATATAACTGAAAAAGCACAAATAGGGCACACAGCCTATTTGAGGCTCATTGTTTATTTAGAATTATAAAACACGCCCTGGTAGCTCCCAATCCCATTTGGTCAATTAAGGAGATTTGGCTTGGGCCATTTATTTGAATTCAGTATGAGCTTGAGGGCCTCCAATACCATATTTAGGAGCAGAGGGAGGAGGAGGAAATGCAAAAGTAGGAAAGTTTAGAGGACCTAAGCCAGGAATACCTCCAAAAGGTTGTAAACCAGGAGTATTGCCTCCAAAACCAGGCAAAGGCAAAGTAAAGAAGGGCCAAATTAAGCCCCAGTGACCCTGAGGCTGCTGATAGACCTGATCGCATGACTTTGGCATATCTCTTCCTCCTTCAGCTCCAACGACAATTGCCATAACAAATAGACTGAAAACCAGCAATGCCTTACTAGTACTCTTCTCCATTATATTCTATCTTTCTAATTTCTTTGTGTTTAATGTGGAGAGAACTGCTTCATGACCACTCTAATTTATAGTGCAGCTTGTGAAAATGAGGGTTTCTTTCTCACTTGTTTCGGGAATGAAATTTAATGGTCTATGCATGGGAGGCTTGGTGCTTTTAGAAAAGAATAATGAGGTGGACCATGGTAATATAGTTGAGAAATTGATCTTGGAACTAACTTAGAGGCTGTTGTAAATCAGTAACCTAAGAACTTGAATATGATGAGAAATATGGTGTATATATTTTGCATGGGCCATGATTTCTTCTGCTGTTTTTCTAACAAGTTGCACTATATTCTGATGGCAAATACATGAAAGTAGTAAATTTATTGGTGGCTTCATGACCCCACGGATTTAAATGGGCGAACATGACATTTCCTTTGAGAATGAGATGTTCTGATTGCTTCTACGTAAAAGAGATAGACCTTCAGCGGAAAAGTTGAACTGCAGGAAAGAATCCACTCTATAGTATGTGGATGACCAAAAATCATGATACGTATTGATGGTATTTTGAAACTTTAATGTTGATTTCAAGCATACAATTACTGTGAAATTTAAGACTAGGGAGATGGATTTGTAAAATTACCATGTATGTGTGTCTTGAACTTATTATTATCTAGCTAGTTTGTTCATTGTAAGTTACCATCCACCTTTTTTTTTTTTTTTGATTAACATCCACCTTATTTTTAGTACAGTATGTTTGGGCTTCTTGAACATTACTCTAGCTCATAGGCTGTATAAGAGTCGAGCCACCCTCCAAAATATTGGAGTGAGAAAGGTTTATAATTAACTAAGGTTCGATAATAGCCAATCAGCCTTCTAAATATTAAAAAAAAGAGAGCTTATAATTGAGGCTAAGAGCTGAGCCACTCTTCAAAATATTGGAAAAGCTACCACTCACTACCACAGTTCAAAAGTATGGCAAGTTCATTCATGTATACATGATCCAACGTTACTAATTTCTAATTATATATATTTAATTTATTTAATTATAATGTTATCATAATCTATTGAGATTTATTTTCAAAGAAATGTGGTATTCATCCTAATATTAATTTATTAATACAATATTTTATGGTTACAATGAAAAATAATAAAATATTATTTCTTAAATAATAGGGGTGTAATAGTAAATATATATATATATATATATTTTCCCCTCTCAACTAAACAATGAAATTTATATTCATTTTCCATCTCTTTTTTTTTTTCCATCCCTTCAACCAATCACATATAAAGAAAACACATTTTCTTTCATTTATTTTTTATTGTTCCTTTATTTTCCATCATTTCTACCAAACATACCCTTATATCACCCCTTTTTTAAGAGGGTTCACCCGAAAATCCATTATGCCACATTTTATCTAAGGATATAAAAGTGGGGGTGAAATTAGAGAAAATTATTGGGTAAAATGCACTTGAGCATCTGAACTTAGGGGTTGTTACACTTACCCTCTATACTTTTAATTTAGCCAATTTAGTATCTAAACTTTAGCTCTGCGCCAACTAGCCCAAATAGACGCTTCCGGCCCTTTTGCCGTCCAAAAAGTAACGTCCTCCAGCGAGTTTGTGACACTCGCATGGGACTGATATTGAGAAAAAAATTGTAATTGGCTGGAGAAATGCCAACCTGCAACTAAATAATAAGATAAACCCTATCTACAACAAACCATCCATAAGCCAGCTAGCTGATGCCATCCCCATAAAATTCCATCAAAATGATTAATTGTGGACATTTGCACGAGAAAATAAGGGTTGCTTTCGGTCTAGTAACATGATAAATAGGTCAAGTTGGAAACACTAGAACTGACATTCTTAGCAAAACTTCAATTTAAAAGCAGGTCATGGGAGATTGGTTTTAAAGTATGTTAACAAGATTTTACAAAAGATCATCAAATTAAGAACAGGTTTAATGGTCACTTCAATATATGAGCAATATAATAAAAGAATGTGTATCTGTTTTTTTTTCCCCCCATCCAAATAAAACTGAAAAACTGAACATAAATGGTACACCTTAAAGAAGCTAAGGGTAAAAAAGAGAGCAGCAAGAAGAAGGCATGCTTTTCCATCAGAAATACATGTTTATTAATACAAGTAGCGCACTTAGTGAATGTAATTGCACTGTAAAGAAGAAACTCAGCTTGGAGAGAGCATTTTAAAGGTATTTACAGGTCCACACACCTCATATTTATCCACAAATTCGAAGACAAATCACTTTCTGCCCCATGGAAAGCAGCAACTCTGGAACATTGAGCAAGAAAATAGAAAAGCAAAAGATCAGCTGTGAAAACCAAAATGCACAAGAACATACACCATTTACAAAAAGCAGGAGTTGATGAGTGATAACAACCTTAACACTGTCTTTAGCTTCTTGCCTCCGCGTGTTGGCGTAAGGTGTCTCGTTAGGCCCTGGTGCCCTTCCTACCCCACTCTGCCTCTCCTCCCGCACTTTGTTAAAAATATGAGTAAAACCATCAGCTGATGCAGGGTTATTCTCATCCCACTCACCAAATTTTGGAACAGCAGCACCTTTTTCAGGCTGCCAGACAAGAACCCAAATAGTCAGGAATAAGTTCTAACAAAAGACTGAATATATCTAGGAAAGAGTAAAATAAAAAAATAAAAAAACTAAAATTTCCAGTCTGTGTCAGAATAGGCATCATGTACCTGTAGAATTTGGGAAAAGGCCATACATAATTGGTTGTTTCAATATGCAAATGGTAAAACTATAATAATTCCCGCGTCAAATCAAATGTTTAAGTTTTAAAGAAAGAGTTATCCTCTAGATTAAGAAAGAACAGTATAAGATAATTTAAGAGGTAAGCTAAGTTTAAGCATTTTAACCTATTTTCTGAGAAAAATGAAACTAAACTACTCTAGAAATCTACTTCATGATCTATCATTCCTTTCTTTCTTTTCTTTCAGCTAGTCACATAAAAATGCTCAAACACACATTTCAAGTTTATGCTACTTTTGGCAGTAAATAATAGGAGAGGAAGAAAGTTCACTGTTTCATCGCCACGAGTCACTGGTTTCATTCGGGATCTTCCAGGAGTACCATGAGTGCTATCATATGAAGCCTTTCCTTCCCAAGAGGGTGAATTCACCCCACTATCTCTTGCCGAAGCCCTTGCCTGGCGATGGAGTGGTGAACGCTCAATACTGTGCTCAGATCCAGTACTAGGCCTTGAAGGTCTTCTATTGGCTTCACCAGGTCCAACTCCACGCCCTCCATGGCGTTGATAAGCAGACTCAGTGGTAGCTCTGGTCCCCAAATTGTCATGATGGGCTGGAGATTCAGTGAACTGCCTGAGGTCACCATCTTCCCTGCTTGTACCCCGTTCATGTGATGATATTCCTGCTCCCTGCCTTATAGGTTCCGCTGGTTCGGCTCTGCCTCTGGAAGTAGGACCTTGAGTTGATGCTGAATTATAATTAAGTATATCAGGATTCTCTTCAGGGTCATTTGGATTTATCATCTTGCCCCCAGAAGTTCGACCCTTGCGAGCCTTATCAAAAAAGGCTGTGTAAGGAACATTCTCTTCACTTTCCCAATTGCCAAACTTTGGTACATGTGAACGTTGCTGCCACATTGAAAAGAGCTTGTTATATCTACCAGTGCATCATCTATAAGTCAATCCCATTATTTTATCTATCTACACATTCCTTTTTATCAACCATTATCACATTCATTAGGCAGAAAAGGATGGTATTGATCTTTGTCCTCCCAATTCTATAAGAGGGGAAAGGGATTGGTAAGTCATTGCAGCGAAGCAAGCAAAAGAAACCAGGAACTGGGACAAGACGTAATCTACCAATTCCCCACCCGCCCATTCTCACCCCCCCCCCCCCCCCCCCCAAAAAAAAAAAGAACAAAATGAGTGGGCATGGCCAAAACCATAAATCATGTCGTGACAACAACAAAACACATACAGATGGGTATTTAACTCTGAATGTCTGGGTTATGAAGCACACAAATGGACATGAACAAAAACACACTAAGACATGAAAAAAATCCTAAAAACTAGGGAATAAAATGGCCGAGATAAAGGAGCAAATAAATGTCTTTTTTTTTTTTAATACATATGATATCATGGTACGTGATATGTACATAACTCTATTTTAATCAATTCTTAAGTTACAATTTTTGTTTAAATTATTTGATATTCAATACTGAAAATAAAGAAATGATAAATAAAAGATTTAAAAAAAAAAGCCATTATTAAAGTTGGTTAATTAATGTTTAGAGTGTGTTCAGTCCATGTTTCAGGTGTGCAGCTCATTTTCAACTATCATCTTCTTCTTTCTTTTTAAATTTGTGTGAAAGAAGCGCCTAACAAGTCTCAAACCGAACAGTTGTTGAAGTGTCGATACACACAAACATAAAAACCTCTCTGAAATGATGCTCCCACCATTTCGCTATGACAACATTGGCAAAAACAGTATAACAATAGTTCTACACTTATGAGCAATATAAGACATTTGATTCATTATAATGTTCTGCTTGTAGAAAAGAGCCATCTTGTTGACCACTTAATATCTATAAAAAAAAAATCTCAATTACAAAATGAGAACCAGTCCACTTATGTAGCAACAAACACTAGATTACCTCATTCAACATTGAGAAGGGACTATTAGATACTACATTTATTCTTTAATGGACAGTGGGTGCACATATGGTAGATTGAAAGATGCATTAGACCTGCATATTACATTGCTAAAATAATGAGCAAACAAAACCAAATTGAATTATGCCATATAGTTGTGGACAAGTTTTATGCATGTCTTACATCCTTATGCATGTAAAAAACATATTTAGATGACTTCAACTTACAATGACTGGATCCTAGCCCCTAACAATAAAAATTGTAAAAAATAAGATTATTCCACATATCTGTGACGTCTTAAATTGGGCAAAAAGGAACAGATACAAAGGAATACAAATTGACCTTCAAACAATGTGCTTTAAGTCTGCCTAAAGTCATACCATCAACACACTAAGAGAGTATTTACAAATTTTTAAGTGCCATGTTAAAAGAATCTCATACAGACAAAAAAGAATGATCATGAACAAAGAGACAAAGTTATTGCTTTTCCTTAAAAAGTTATCCCTCATCACTCTTTATATCACTATGACCTCAACTTCTTGTAGTTATGCATCAAGATCCTTTCAACACATCACATTTGAGAAGTCATACCAACTCAAATGATTGGATATTTTGACTGCCCATTGAGTTAAACCAGGGCAAAAAGACTAGCTAGATGACTATATGAGAAGTCATACCAACTCAATAACTATTAAGTTGTGTATAGTAAACAAACTTGACAACAAATTTAACCATCCCTGAGCCAAGAAGAAATACCCCAATCAGACAAATAGTTTTTAAATAATTCACAAGTATCAAGTTCGATGTTCTTCAACCTTAATGTTAGACATACTCTTTATTGGCACAGAATTAAACCAGATGGCTCCAATCATTTTATTTCTTTGCATGTGCAAATATCTCATAAAGGATTTTGCAGCCAACCTTGTAACTTTAAACTAAACAGTATCAAAAGAGTAAAACGAATATGCTACTCAAAATTAAATCATAATATAGAAGTAACAACTATATAATGAACAAGGCGCTAGATAGCAATAAGTTATCCATCGTCCATCACATAATTAATAGCCCAAGCAATCAGTATGATGCTTAAAATTGGCTTCAAAAGATTAGATTAACATGGTACATTTGCAGTCTGTATGAAATACAAAATTACAATATTAAATTTTTAATTTTTAAATCATTAGTATTTTGTGATTTTATTTCTTCCTTTTTAGAGGCTGGACCTTGGAATGCCGGCAAGTGCCCTACACAGAAGCAATGTGTCAAGGGTGAGATAAGGAATCATTGTCTCCTACCTATTCTTTTGTGATTTATTTTTTATATGTGTGGACAACAAGAAGTTGACAACCAACAAATGGTACCTTAATTTTTCATTTAGTTAAAAAGAAACCATTAAATGAGATAAAGAATAATTAAAAACAAATTAAGGGTGGTTCATCCAAAACGAAAAAACAAATAAAGGGTGAGCTGAAAGGGTTCTTGATTACAATAGGAAAGGGTGTCAAGGCCATAGACCTTTGCATCCATTATGGAAGAACAAAAGCTTTGCATGAAGAGACTTCCCTAAAAATATAATGGTATACTTGGCTGCATCACGTTGTCAAGTCCAGGTTAGGAGGTTATTCTAGATGGAGGCTAGCAGATACAGTAACTTCAGCCACAAAATAGATATCTTGACATTTTGAGGGACGCTTTGTCCTCTCCATTGTTTACAGAAATATATGTAAAGCACTTGACTAAGCTTTCTCAAGCTTTACCGATTGGTTACAGATCTTCACCAAAATTTGCATTTATAACCCAATATTTCCAATAAAAATCTAAATCAAGTCCTTCGCCTTCTAAGGGAGTGAATATAGAATGAGCACAGGGCAAGAATTCCATATTTCAGTTCCATGATACTCAAGTCAGATAGCATTGCTAAGAAATCAATCAATTTTAGTACTAGGAAGGAAGTTCCTAATGAAAAGGGAGTGGGAGTGGTTTGCCGCAGTAGCATGGGACAATGACCACAGTTGAGACTTGAGACTGCAGGTTAGTAGAAAACATAGTAGAGTACTGGGTACGTAACTTCCTATGACCAACTAATTAGGAAGAAGGAAATTTTTTCTATTTTTCACATAACTCTTGGAAATAAGATCATTCTATAAAAACACATTTGGAGACCCACATTGTAAACCAAATGCAACGCAAATCCCATAATGACTCAACCTGAGCTTCAATTTCCAAGAACCAAACAGTAAAAACTGTTACATGTCAACTTATAATATTAATATAACAAATCCAAATAAATCAGTAAGCCTGCTTAACTGCATAGCTGCTTACTTAAACCTACAAAATCAATTAAGCAAGCACATCAAGCAATACAGCAAAACTCAAAACACCCAAACTGCCAGATGTGTTTTTCTATTTTTAGCTTAATCCACACGAATTCATCATTCAAGCAAGAGTTCGTACTTCTTTTCTTTTGTTATGAAAGACTAAAAGAATTTGCACTATTAACCTTTTATTAACATAACTATAGCTTAAATTGAAGAAAGATTTGAGAAAGCAACAGTGATTGATTATTTCCTTAATCCGTATTTTCCAAAAAATTTGAAACCAAAAATCCATAAACAAAACAAACCCAGATCAATAGAATCCCCAATTTTGTTAATACTACAATAATAACAAAATTATACAAGTCCCAGCGTTGCTAACCAAAACAAAACAGCACAAACACAAAGGAGTCTACCCTTAGAAAATCTAATAAAACAATCACACAAAATCCATTTCCACACAATATCAAAAAAAAAAAAAAAAAGAAAAAAAAAAAAAGAAAATCAAAGAACAGAATTTACATATGGCCTATTGGGTGGCTAGTTTGACAGAGGATAAGAACAGATGACAAATTTACAATTTTGAAAACTTATCAGACTCTGTAGAAAACACATAAAAGCTCCATTCAACTAAGTAGTCTATGCCTAAGAGAACACAATGCAAAAAGATTCAATTCTCTCATCAATCAAGTAGAAACTAATACATTCAAAACAAAAACACAATGACCCAAATAAGCAAAAGGCTAAACTTTACTGCCATTGCTCTATCCACCAAACTTGGAATGGAAAAGGCAAAAATCTTTAAGAATCCAACACCCACCACAAAAAACTCACACAAACCAATCAAAAATCTTTCTTTTCTTTTCTTTTTTTCCTTCAAGATGTTCACACAGAACCCTTTAAGGAAAAAGACTCAATCTTCAAATTTCTATTCTTTCCCTGAGTTCTCTCAAACTAATGCATTCAAAACAAAAATAGAATTACTTTAAAAGGCAAAAGACCAATAAACTTACTGCCATTGCTCTCTATCCACCAAACTTGGAAAGGAAAAGGTACAATTCTTCAAGAAATTCCAACTCTTGGGCTCAAACCCACCACAAAAAACTCAGACAAATCAATCAAAAAGTAGATTTTTTTCTTCTTCTTCTTTGTTTTGGCTTATAAAAGTTCACACAGGACCCTTTTAAGGAGAGAAAGAGAGTCAGAAACACAGAGAGACAGATAGAGAGAGAGAGCAAGAGAGAGCGAGAGAGAGTTGTGTTTTGTAGAGAGGTTTATCAACCATTGACCGGCGCCACCGGTCATGTTTGACCATTCTCTTCTTATGGCTGTTTATTGATTTTCACTCTCTCTCTGTTAAAACTCTCTTTCTTCTTAGTTTCAAACGTCTCTCTCAGACTCTCCCTCCACCTCATCCCTCCGTACCTATTATTTTTTAATATTATACTAAAATTTTTTGAGTCATATTTATTGGTGAAACATAAGACCATAGAATAGAACTAATGAAAAGTTGAGGAATGAGCCAATTGAGCTCATTTTTGAAACTAAAACCAATAATATTCGCTTGAAACTTTTAAAATAAAAACGCGCTTAAGAAACAATGAGAGTCCAACAATCCTTGTTTATTAAATTTTAGAGGCCAATAGTAATCATTTGAAACTTCAAAAATCAAAAGATAAAAGGAATAAGGTGTTCATTGAAATTTTAAGAACCAATAAGCTCAAAGCATTTGAAAAAATGCAAAGCTTTTTATTTCAAATCTTTTTACTTAAAATTTAACTTTTAATATTTTAATAATAAATTAATCTTTAGATTTTTATCACACATTTAATATTAAATTTATAGCAAATTATATCTTCTAGTAATAAATTCTAGAATTTAAATAAATTACCGAACATTTGTGGAGTACCCAAATGAACACAACACCAAAAGTTCGTGAGTATATTAAAATACTTACTATTTTCAAAAGAAAAAATGATGAATTAATCTCACATCAGAAAATGAATGTGAATTAAAGAAGTTTAAAATTAGTACTGTGTATTTAAAAGTTAGGCATTTTTGAATATATATCACTGTCAATTTTTTTAAAATCTTCTCTCATCTCGTGTGTGTTAAAAATATTTAGTATCCGTTAAAAAAAAAAAAAAAAAAAAAACTTCTAACCAAGAATTATATTTGGCCTCTAAGTAAAAGAAAAAAAGAAAGTATTTCTGCTATGATTTCAATTCCATATTTTTAAACGTGAATTGCTTTTGCTAGAAAGGGTTTTACTGAATCTAGAGGAATTTAAAGTTGACTAATGCAATAACACGCTGAGACTGACGCGGAAGAAACCAGAATTGAATGTGGCCATTATAAGTTTAGGTTCCTATTTCTTTTTTTCTTTTTTTTCTTTGCCATTTTGGATGAGTCACCCTTGGCCTTTTTGGTGGTTGGACTTTCTTTTTCCATTTAATAGTAGTAAATTGAGAAGATGGCTTAGCTGGGTTGGTGACTTCTATGCAATGCAGTAACTCTCAAGCACACCCTTTCAAGTTTTGGGTCTCTAAAAACCCTATTTAAAATAACTATAATAAATCTTATATATTGAGTAGGAATTAATGCAAAGATATGCTTACTTGTTGAGGAAAGAACTAGATTTAATTGTAATATTTTTTTTTTAAAAATGAACTGGAAAGATTTTAATCGTAATCTAATGTTTCTCTCTCTCTTTTTTTTTTTTTTTTTAATGAAGGATGGCGAATTTGAAACTTAGCTATTTCATTGAAAACAATAAAAAAATACTAGTTGAATTAAAAATTCTTAAAATTTTATTTTATTTTATTTTTGGTAAACATCTAATTTTGGTTTTAGTAGCATAACATAATATACATTTGCAATTAAAGTCACCTATCAATCTATCATACTTTTGTATCTTACTAATATACCATTTTTCCCCCATATTAAAGTGCACTTTAGGCATTTAGTTTTTTTTTTTTTTTTTTCTTCCCATTTTTATCCTTCATCTTTGACTATGTTTTCGTATTGGTTCTGTTATCTATTTTCATTTGTAATTTGACCATCCATAAATAGTATTATTTTTTGTCTACAATGATGAAATTTCTGCATTACACAACATTGTAGAAATAGTATTTAATAAAATAATTAAACATAAAGAGCATTGACGGTTAAATTACAAACGAAAATGGACAGTAAGGCGAATATGATGAATTAAAAGATGAATGGCTAAAGTAACTATTTTGAAATGTAAATGATTAAAATGAAAATAACTCCAAAATTTAAGAGAAAAGTTCACTTTAGTTATTTTTTTTCCTTTTTCATTTTAAACAGTTTAGTTACTTTATAAGGAAAAAAGAGAGCCAGGGACGTGCATTTGGTGGAACATAATCCTTTCTATTTCACTTGAAATTACATATTTTATTTCTAATATAACAATATAAACTCTATTGCATTATTTAAAATTTTATAAGTGTCTGTTTGGTATTCCATAGGTTTTTTGCTAGCTTACTTATTAAATATGAGACAAAAAATATATAATATTAGTAACTTTTATGTTAGATATATAACAACAACAAAACTAAAAGTTCAATTTAAAAAATAAATAAATAAAAACTAGTTTTGTTACATTTTTTATTTAAAAAGAAGTTGCGACAAAAAGTAAAAGATAGAAGCTAAAAACTTTTTGTATAATGAAAACTTGGGGTGTGCTGGGCTCTAACTTATTTGATTTTTTTGTAATTACCTTTTATCTCTTTTTTTTTTTTCTTTTTTTTTTTTTGTGCAAATAATATAACTTTGAACTTTTTGGTAATAAATTAACTTTTAGCTTTTTGTCACACATTTAATATAAAAGTTACCAAAAAATACTTTATTTAACTAATACTATGCAAATAAGCTACCACAAATAAACGGTTTCCAATCTCACCATTTATGTTACACTTAATATATATTTAGATTTATAATATCTAATCTAACCATAAAATAAACTAAAGAATCATCTATGATTCCTACACTTCCTAGGTGTTGCATTTAGAGAGAAGAGTACTCACATCAGCTTGTGAAAGAATTCCTACATAGTTTAACATAAGAAATTTTAAAAAAAAAAATTTATGTAACCGCTTTTTAAAAACACTTATATCAAATTATATATTTTATACTACATTTTATTAAAATATGATTTCTTTATCAAATTTTTTTATTACTCTTTTGAATCATATATTTTTCTTATGTATATGAGTAAAGAAGTATTAAAAAATAAATTTGCAAGTGAATAATAATTTTGCATATTTACACGATTATTGTGGCTCTCATTTCAGGTTACACAAATTGATACGAGTGATTTTGAAATTGTAGATCCAAAATTTACCTATCATACTATACTTTGATTGATGCAAGTGCAATTAAACTATGACATGGTAGTTAAGACAAGTACTCACATCCAAACCACAAAAATTGTAAGGGCTCGTCTGAATCGAGAAGGAGGGAAAATAAAGAAAAGTAAAATAGAGTTGGTTAAAAATAGATTAATTTTAGATCAATTTTACTCCAAACTAACCATAAAACTAAACTAAATATTATTTATTTATTATTATGGTTAATGAAGTAAAAGCAAGAAAAATCATGGTATTTATGATATCTTTTATGGTACCATTTAATAAAACAGAGAGAGACGGTTTGTTGGTTGTTGGAGTTGGGATGGGAATGAAGAGAGAGTTAACGCCGTCACTGTTAGTGGCGGCCGACTTTTTGTTAACCGTTGAGGCGCGGTTTTTATAGCTGTATTTGTGTGTCTTCTTCTGCTTCAATAGGATCCCTTTTTGTCTTCTTCCATTGAAACATTTTCTGACTGCTTTTACGTGGGCTCTGTTTTTTTTTTTTTTTTTTTTTAATATTATATATTTAACATTCTATATATAAGCCAAATGTGGCAGCAATTGTTGCCTCTTTATTGTATAGAGAAGACAATTGCTGTGCGGATGCACTTGCTAAATGGGGTAGTAACATGGTGAAAGTTTTTGTTGTTTTTGATAGGCCGCCAAGTCCTGATGTTGTGTATTTACTTAGTATGGATAGTGTTGGCATGTATGTTAATAAGTTATCTGAACTTGGTCCTAACTCTTCAGTGAGTTAGTTTGCTATTTGTATTTCCCCTTAGCCAAAAAAAAAAAATTGTTGCCTCTTTAGAATTTTTGACTTCTTCAAAGAATCAAAGGGGTCAAGGAAAATTAGACCTAATAAAAAAAGATAGCACATGTTCTAAGAAAATTTAGACTTCTTCAAAATAAGAGGTCAATCTATGCGGATTGAATGGAGTATTTTTTTTTTTTAATAAAATTTACAGAGAAGAGATATGCTACATACCTATATTACTTGCATGAGGCTAAATTGAAATGCAAGTGCTATTTCTTTGTTCTTTGAAATGTAATAATATCACCTCTCTTTTTCCCCTTCTACTGGTTTTTTTTTTTTTAAGCAAGTGGGCAAAGTTCATCTTCTTCTTATTTTTTCTACTTAATTTTTATATTTGTGTAGGTTTCATACGAGCCTCATTTTAATTTAATTTAATTGTGGCACAGAGTTGGCCTTATAACATTTTAGGTATAAAGCAACAATTTTAAGTGAAACATGAAAAATCTAATAATACCCCAACTAACAAATTGATGGATTACACTTTATCAAAAAAAAAAAAAAAAAAAAAATCAATGGAATACAAGGTTTCTTTTTTTAATTTTTTTGATGGGAGCAAGTTTTGTTACTAATAAAAGAAAATGTATAGATGAGATGGAATGTGTATTATGTAATGCAGGGGAGGAGATTCTTGAGCAACAGTTCATCAAATATCCTATAACAAGAAGAATTATGTGGGATCAATGCCTCAATCTCCATGCCCAATCAGGTTAGAAGGGTTGAATGTTACCGAAAAGTTTAGGCTAAAAAAAATTCACACCTTTTGCGGCAATCAGAAGTGACATGATAGAAATGGTCAGAAACAAAATTCTCAAGCAGCAATAAAGGGAACTACTTGATCCTTTACTCTTAATTTTCCAAATAAAAAATAAGGTATCCATTGATCATATATCTTTTTGGGAATTTGAGTGTGGTGACAATAACTAGAAGCATCATTGGATCCACCCATTCCCTCACATGTCAAAATAAATTTTGATGCCCCAACAAGACAGGAAAGACATAGTTTTTGCTTGGACAAAAGTAACGAAGATTCAAGATAAAATACTTAGTATTCTTTATAAAAAAAAATAAAAAAAAAAGAAAAGAAAAGAAGATCTAATTAGAAATAAAGCTAGTGCAATAACCTTGTTAGCCATTTAGGCAGTTGATTTGGGATATAAATAAAAGATTTGACTTACATTTAGTACTTTTTTTAATTGAAATTTCTTTTTATTTTAATGAAAAATTGTCACATTACCCATTAATTAAATAAAATATAGAGATTAAAATCTACTACCATTTGTTATTGTATATTTAAAATAAAATGAGTCATGCAATTAAAAATATACTAGAGCTAAGCTAAACTCATAAATAAGTAACTCAAACATCTAACAAAAGAAGCTAGAAGCATCGATCTTTAACACATTTACAGGGTGGGTTTTTTTTTTTTTTTTTTTTTTTTTTTTTTTTTTTTTTTTGTCCATAGCTTAAGAGAAGCAAATTTTGTTGCCCCAAATATTGGACCTTTTTTGTAATTATAAGGGATTGGTCCCATTTCATCTATTCCTGATTGTTGTTTTATTCCCCACAAGATTGAGATGGCAGTAAATCCCCTCTTTTTTGGCACTATAATATCATTTTCTCTTCCTTTTCAATGAAAGAATTACTCAGAAAATTAAAAAGAAAAAAAGGAAAAAAAGAAGAAGAAGGTGTTACTCAAGTCTAGACTCTAGAGTTAACAATCAAACGCATAATGCAACCATAAGAATGTCATCACAATCCAAAAGCAATGAAGATAATAAAATAAAAAACAAACACACAGATTTTAGGACAAAGTGAATTTTTTTTTTAATAAACCTTTAAAAGGAAAGACCACTCCAAGGCAATCTTCTCGCATAAAATTTTACACTAGAAGAAACAATTATAATAGTCTAAACTTACAAGACCTTTATAAATATAGATAGAATAGTGGCTCCATGCCTTAAGAACTCTCTTGAGAACTTCCTTGAACGAACTTGCCTACAACCACCAAAAATATGTTATCCAAAAAAAAAAAAAAAAAAACTCTTTGTGGTGGTGTACCAACGGTGAATGAACACAATAGTAAAGGGTATGCAAATCTATGGTTTAAATGAGAAACTCTAAGATAAACTTTGTAATGTACTCACAATTAGACTACTCAAGGGAGAGGGTAATTTGAAGTTTTGGCTTAAGAAAGTTAGGATATGTTTGGTAATTGTTTTTTTTCCCCTTATTTTCTGTTTCCAAAAACAATTTTCTATTTTTGAGATTAAAAAACTTATTTGGGAACTCAAAATGAGCAGAAAACAAAAACTGTTCTCAAAACTTAATATGTGAAGGAAACTGAAAACATGCAAAAGGCTATTTTCAGTTTTTAATTTTCAAAAGTCAATGAAAATACGCATTTAATTTATTGAATCTTCTCATTTAATGAGTTAGCATTGCAGTTCAAGTCCTAGTAACAACATATTTTAGTATTTTCTATTTTTTTCTTCAAAAAACTATCTTTTTAATTTCAACTAACCAAACATGTTTTTTATTTAAAAAATACAATAAAATTGTTTTTTCTTTATATTCTCAAAAACAAGTTTTTGAAAATAGAAAACAAAAACTGTTACTAAACATAATCTTAGACTCTCACAAAGGTAGTATGGTAGCCTCTTCCCTATAAAATTTATGCATTAATGGTTAGTGAAAGTTCAATTTGGGTATGAAACACCCTTGAATGTTTAGACCCCAAATACAAAATTACCAATTCAAGCTTTATATCAAACAATTAATGTGCGGAACATGATAACAAGCTTATAACATAATTGATAAATAATCTAACCCAAACATAAACACATCCACAGCAGTAAATATAAGGCAAAGATAAAGGAAGGAAGATGCAAACACACGGACAACACATGATGTGTTGTCGAAGAGGAAACCGAAGCCCTCAGCGTAAAACCTCTCCGCCGCCCTCCAAGCGATTAAATAATCCACTAAAGAATATAATTGGGATACATGAACAGTAAAAGACCCTCCAAGCCTAATCTACCCAAGTACCTAAGCCCTCCAAGCTTTTTGCTCCAATGAGGTTACGCCGAACCTATTTCTTCTTTAGCTTCCCGGATTCCGCTACTAGACCATAGCATCAACCAATGTAGATTGGTTCCTTCCTAACTGTTTCCCAACAGCACCAAATGAACCTTCTCACAGACGTGGGTGTGGTGAGATAAGGATTTGGTAAAATGCCTCTCAAAGGTATATCAATGGAAAGGAAGAGAGAAGAGGAATTTGTAGAGTCTCTAAGGTGAAGATTGGGGATGAGGTAATCTTGTTTTTCTCTAGAGTTTCTCTCAAAAAATTCTCTCTAGAAGCTCTCTCAATATTGTGGATATAAGGGTCTATATATAGTGTGGTGAGAAAAGAATACGAAGAGTCAGTTTTTGTCAAACAGGGTAAATTGGCGGCTTGGTCTCACGGCTTGTCCAAGTTGCGAGTTCAAGTCGCGACATAACGGCCTGGCCAGCCTGGGACTTTTGTCCTGTAGTGCGACAGCTGGCGCGACCCTTCAGCTTCCCTGTGTGCATCTCACGTGCCATCATTTGGCGGCTTGCTAGTCGCGATCCACCTGCGAGTCCTAGCCGTGAAGCTCTGCTTCTTTGCACATATTTGAGCTTTTCTTCACATCTTCTCACACACTACTCTTACAATTTTTTCACCTAAATACAGAGTTACTAAGTGCTAAATTACAAGCAAAATGGTCACGGAATAAAGCCAACAAGATGGTTGATTAAATTCAACCTTACAGTTAGTTTTATTTATATAGGCAAAAAGTAGGTAAAAATGTGAATTTGAGAAAGTTTGTTTATTGTTTATTGCAATCTCACCTGAGCAAACTTATAGATTGAGTTTGCTCGAGTGAGAGTAAAGTGTCTTGAGCAAGTCTTTCGAAACTTGATTTCTTCAATAATGCTTCATGATTCAACTCAATACATAACCAAATTAATTGAATACAACCCTAAATACTTGTTTTGACAAAGGAATTAATTAACATGATTTAAAACCTAAGAAGATCTTCTTTTTTATATCTAAATAATTTTATTTAAAATATATTCTTCCTACATTCTGAAATCCTAAATTTTGTATTCAAGTTTTGCTAACATCTTATTTTTAATTGATAATATGAATTTATTTAATCTTTATTGTAACATAGTCAACCTTAGATAGAATATTACCAATTTTAGTTTTCAAACTTCTATCTACATAAATTATTGCAACAAGTATTATTAATAGAGTTTTGTATGCGATACATACATTTAGAAAAGAACCTAATCTATACACACACATATATTAGTAAATTAATTTTCTATTTGTAAAACTTCTTTAAAAAAATTTATGTTTGAAAATAAATCTAAATAACTAATATCATAATAAATATCATATTTGAAAATTTATTCGAGATATAAGACATTTTTTTTTCCAATCTAGCATCATTTAGTATGAATTAATTTTGGGGCCTTTTTCCATATTTAGAAGTTAGGTAATGACCTATGAACACATGTGATTTCAAAAAAAAAATTTCTAGAATCTTCCATATTTAGAAGTTAGGTAATGACCTATGAACACATGTGATTTCAATTTTTTTTTTCTAGAATCATGCGATTTCAATTAAAGAATAATGTAATAGATCACAGTTCTCAAAAAAGAAAAAAAAAAAAAAGCACGACTATGGTTTTCATCAAAAGACTCCTTACATATGTCACAATTTTGATGGTCTCACACGGCCAGCTTAGGCCTACACATAAGGTCTCCACTACAAAAGGCCCCTCCGCTATATAAAACAGCTTCACCCCTCAAGACTATAAATTTTATGATAATAATTGATTTTTAAAAAATGGTTGTACACTATTTTTTGCACTTCTAATAAAAGCCTAAAAAAAATTGGACCAGTAGAAACCTACTTGAAACCGTTTGGAGAGAAAAAAGTATTAAATGTGCTAGATTATAGATGATAATTAATTTCATAGTTTAAACATTTTCTCTCTTATACTCTAAATATTTTGCATATGGGAAAGTGTTATTTCAACTATAAAACCTCTAGCTATAAATACCCCACCTAAAAATATATTACCTTCGCTCAAAAAAAAAAATATATATATATATATATATATAACCTTATCTTAAATTGTATCAAGTTAGCCCTATGGGTTAGCTGTTTGGTACCGTTGTTTAGACAATAGTTTTCATTATTTAAACAATAATAATACTTTTGACATGTATTTATATAATACTCAAACACATATTTTTAAAATATTAAAAATTAAATAATAATATATAAATATTGTTACCAAAGGGGCCATAACGTTATAAGCTAAAGCTCTGAAGTCTGAACACACCTCAAAAGAAATATTTTCAAAAACAAAGGAAGCTTGAAAGTACAAAGAGCACGCATTTCTTTTGAGGTGCGTTCAGACTACCTCTTTTTTTTTTTTTTTTTTTTTTTTTTTTTTTTTTTCAGACTACTTTTTAATACTCAATTACACAAATGATTTTACTTTATCGTGTCAATGTCACGTTAACATGAAGGAGAGAAAAAAAAAAATAGAATATCTTAATGTACTTGATTTTTGGAGGTTGAGCGGTAGATTTGTTTAAACACATATTTTTATATTTTAAACAATAATACATAAATATTGTTACCAAAGGGGCCATAACGTTATAAGCTAAAGCTCTGAAGTCTGAACACACCTCAAAAGAAATATTTTCAAAAACAAAGGAAGCTTGAAAATACAAAGAGCACGCATTTCTTTTGAGGTGCGTTCAGACTACCTTTTTTTTTTTTTTTTTTTTTTCAGACTACTTTTTAATACTCAATTACACAAATGATTTGACTTTATCGTGTCAATGTCACGTTAACATGAAGGAGAGAAAAAAAAAAAATTTACTGAATAGAATATCTTAATATACTTGATTTTTGGAGGCTGAGCGGTGGATTTGTTTAAACACATATTTTCATATTTTAAATAATATTATATGTATTTTTACACACTTTTTAAACACATATTTTCAGATTTTAAACAACATTATATGTATTTTTACACACTTTTTTACTCACACTTATTTATAAAAAAATTAAAAAATTATTGTTTAAACACACGTACCAAACGGGTCCTTGTATTTTGCACATATTAATCCAAATCCTTCTGATTCTTTTGGTAAGAGATTTCTTATAATATTATTTATATCTTTTAGAAATACGTATAGGTGAAAAAAAATGTATGAAAATTAGTATAATATTGTTTAAACACTAAAAACTGTTGTTTAAACAACAATAACAAACATGCCCCGACTCCAAAACTTTATTTACCCATCAATAAATAATATAAATTGAAATATTCTCAAGTTGATTGGTAGGAATAAAATATGGTTCAAAGATTAATGAAATAAAAAGTCATTGATGAGATTTTCATTGAATTTATTTCTATTTTTTTAATGGGATGATTTTAAGGTATTCTTCAAACAAAAGTTTTAATAAAACGTCCTCAAACTTCAAAGATATTCTCCTCCTAATTTTGATTTGACAACTCCAAGGGTCAACACTTTTTTTGTTTAATCCAAAAATACTTAGATGCCATTAGCCCATTAATAATGTTTTTATATTAAATAATGTGAATGAAGCAATTAGACATAGAACATTCCATTCTATATAATAGTATATATAGTAAGCACAGTGCTGCTACTGCCGACAACTTTATTTATTTTTTTGGTAAATTTACTTTAGTATTTAACATTCAATTTAAATTACAGCTAGGGTTTTCAATTACCAATCCACATTTTACTAAATGGCATCCACGGCTCGCTTAATACTAATTAATGGCAATACTAATTAATAGCAATGCTATGATCCATTATCAGCTTTTAGTACGTTGATTTTGTGTACCTACATAAAATAAGGGTTCGGTTAACGAGTGCTCTGAGAGCGTTTATTAATTAACTATTTTAAAAATGTTTTGATATCACTTCCATGAAAAATATAAATAAATAAAAAATCAGAAAAATTTATTGTTAACTTTTCCTTGCTGCCATAAAATAATATCTAAAACCTCATGCATTATGATTTAATGGCAATTTAGGTATAGTTCTTTAAGTGAGTTTCAATTAGTTCAACTAGTAAAGTTTCTAATAGTTAAATAAGAGATCTAAAGTACACAAAAAACTGATTGATATCTTAGTCTGATGATAGCCCATAAATTGAAACTCTCTAAATAAAAAATAAAAAAAGATATAGTAATACAGTAGTGTTTTTTTTTTTTTTTTTTAAATGAAATTCAAATACACTTGGTGTTATTGACTAATGAAGTGGGAAAAACTTAGGAATAATTTCTTAGTTACACTATATTAAATTCAATTATGGAAAAAAGTTCTCTAATTAAGTTCAAATACATAACTTCATTTAATTTAATTCTTTAGAAAAATATAATATTGTTTGTGTTATATTGGTTAATGCAACTATATGTTTAAATCAATCTAATATACTGCACCTAATGAATTATAACTAAATTTTTTCCATGAATTAAATAATAAACATTTTGATGAGAAACTGCAGTTATTACTCTAAATATTTTCTAAACTTGGATGGAACCCATCATTGGTCCTCACTTCTCAATCATTTTAAGTTTTCAAAATCTATAATTACAAGAAACTTATAATTAAAATATTACCAAGAGTCTATTTGGCACATTTTGATATGTTTAACAAGGACATCTAAAGTTTAAATTCTCCCATATCAATTAAAAAATGATTTTTTTTTTTTAAATTCTATTTAGAAAATATGCGATAGTTAGAATGCTCAGAGAGAGACAGAGAGAGAGACAGAGGAACCAAGGGTATTCAACTTGTCCATCAAAGTGGTTTGATGCTTCCTATGGTTGAATAGATAAAATGAATGAAGGATCAAAAGAAATAAATAAATAAAAAGTAATGATCTCGTTAATGTCAAAGATATTGTTGTAGGGAATTAAACTCGAAATTCTCAAAATGTGAGAAACAAAAAAAAATTAGAGAAAAAACATGCCAAAGAAAACAATTACACGCATAAGACAATATTTACGTGGTTCGGCAATTTGCCTACGTCCATGGAGTTGCAGGAATTTCACTATTATCAAGAAAAAATATAAATTGCGGCTACAGTGTTTCTCTCTCTCTAAAAACACGACAACAACAAAACCCTAATCATCAAGCTGCGTTTTTTACATCCTGCACACAGGATACACAATGGGCTACAAAACGGGCCAAAAAATTATCGGCCCAAGCCTCCACTCCATGGACTAAGCCTCATAAAATCTCCCATTAAAAATCACGCAACATTATTCGGGTCGGGTTGGGTCATCAACCAAATCAAACACAACTAGGCTCCACAAAGCCCAACAATTGTAGTCTAATGGCAAATGGTCGATCTAATATATGGGGATTGATAACTTCATATAGCAAATAATACATAAAAAAAAAAAAATGAAAATATTAACAAATGCCCTAGGAGCATTGGTTTAAGAACTACTTTTGAAAACATTTTTTAGAAAAATGATAAAATAATAAATTTTTATGACAAATTTTTATATTTCTCATGAAAATTGTGTTAAAACTTTCCTAATATAATTTATTAACAATTGTCTTAAGGACATTCGTTAACATGACTCATTAAAAAAAGGCATCATAGAGTTCGTAGTTTTATCTATTTTTTTTAAAGTTCAACCTATTGGGGGTTTGCAATTTGAATTTTAAAAGGGATGGTATGCATGTCATAAAAACTAGTCCATTAGGAACATAACAATTGTTTTTAATTTTGTTAACTTTGTTGTTGATTAAGCTGGTTCACAATCAGACTAGATATATTCCCCAAAAAACTATTTTCAGATTTTGTTTATTTCAAATACACATTCCCTCCTAAAAATAAGTTTTTAAATTTGAAATTTTTATGAATATATTCCTTCAAAATTCGTTCCATAGCCTAAGTCGTCTAAACAAAGAAAATAATTATTCTATAAGATAACTTGTTAAAATACTATTTTGAAAAGACTCAAGTGATAATTTAGTAGTAATGACATTTCTTGTATTGTTTTATATTAGTAATTTTAAAATTTAAAACCCTACCTATCTCTCTTCATCTACCAAAAGAAGAAGAAGAAGAAGAAGAAGAAGAAGAAGAAGAAGCTATTTTGAAGAAATGCAAAGACAAAAATTTAAACCCTCTCTCCCTTTTGTGGATTATACAACTCTCAAATAATCTGTGTCATTTGATACATATTTAAAAACCCAAAAATATATAATTTTTTTTTTCTTTTTTGGCTGAATAAGAATATAAAGCCTTCCAATTTACCAAAAATATATCCGAAATATTATTCAGTATTTCACAAATATAATTTTTTTGATCATTTCTAAAATTATTGGTTAAAATGAGGTAAATAAATTTTATTTACCCAACCCAATTATACCCGCTCCAAATTCACTCAAACTCACCCGTGACACCCTTAGTCAAAAATGGCCGGCTTGTTTGACAGATCACATTGCCACTTTTTTTTAAGACCTACGTGCTATGCACCAAGTTTGATTGTTTTTATTTTTATTTAATAGAAAGTTGGTTTCGTCCTCAGAAAGTCAATGCCGTATTGCCATGTTGTGCTAGCTCCTGGCTGGCATCCGGTACGAAAAACCTAAATAGCGCACCAGCTCTCTTGGTTTTAATGTTAACGATGCCACCTTTTCATATACTTTGATATGATTTTGGAGAATACTTTGATGTGATTCAGAGAAACGCAATGTTTATAATATTTTCACTGTAAATTAATTTAAATAGTAGATTGTCACTTCCTGTTATTAGCAAGTAAAAAAATAGTTTCAAACGTAAGGTTTATCATATGAAAATATTATAAATGTTACATTTATTTGTATTTTATGAGTATACCTTTAATTTCTTATACTTTTATATATACGTTTATATGTTTTAGCTGGAATGTGTTAGAAAGACCAAAATGACTGACTTGTTTAATTATAAAAACCTTTTGGTCTTTTTAAAAAATAATAATAATAATAATAATTTCACTATTAATTTTTTTAATAAACTAGTTTTTAATTTTTTGTCACGCATTTATAGTAAACATTACCAAAAACTATATATTTTGATAAATACTATACAAATAAGTTACCGCAAATAAACGGCTACAAAACAAACTTTTAAATCATTTTTATGTGGATTTATCATTGCCACTACCACCGATCATAACAGGTTTTTTTTTTTTTTGGTGGTATATATAAATAATTTGATAGTTGAACATCTCTATTAAAAATATCAAGAGGCATCAATTTCAAGATTCTTAATCCAAGAATATAACAACTGATCAAATCAACTTTTATGAAAAAAAAAATGTTGTCTTTTAGTCTTATTTTGTTTTCCTTTGTTTAATGAAATATTTTATACCATGAATGGTATGGAATGGAGAAATGTTTTCAAAGAAAATGCACCAGTGCGTCAGAAGTCCCACAAAATAAACATCTAGGAGTTCTATTATCTATATATCCATATATATAGTTTTTAAGTAGTAGTTTAATATAGCATCTGTTCTTTCTCAAAAAAAAAAAAAATATATATATATATATATAGCATCTGTTAACCAGGCAATAATGCTTCCATAATTAAAAAATAAGATTAGTTTTACTGTTTTAAATCCCAACTTGTTTGGAAAGGCTACAAATTAATGTTAGGTTGTTCTAAACTTCTAGTTCCAACAATTGGGCAAATAATTAATGCAATTTAAATAGGAAAAAAAATAATGTTATGTAATTTAAAATGTATGGATTTAGCTTCTCAAATGAAAGTTGAGAAGAATCGAAGACCATTGAGAAAAGAGCACAACTTGCATTCTATCTTGTACTTATTAGGAAGCAAGTTGGATCACCACGTTAGCATGTATATGGGTTCTTGACTAGAGACCTTAAAAATTTGATATATTGAGTGAATATATAGTTCATATATAACCTCCGTTTAGTAATTAACAAATGATTATTAAAAAAGTTAATTAGTAATTAACAAATGAGTTGTTGATATCCCACTAAGTGGACTAATAAGGACGAACTTTTTAGTCAATCTCAAGGCTTGGACTTATTAATCCCTCTAGAAAGTAGGATTAATTTGAATCACAATAAATCTTCATAATGACAATAAATTTACCTACAAAATTCAAATCAATCCAATTGTTCCTCAAAGTCCAACTTCTTGAATTAGGGTCAAATTTAGAAACAAAACATAACAGTTTTCCTTCATGTAATGGAGACTATCACACATCACCATCAATCTAGCACTATTGGTTTTGCGGCAAATGAAATAAATAATGGTCTTCTTCTTCTTTTTGAGAAAGAAATAATGGTCTTCTTGTTTCCCCATTGTGCAACAATAATTGCACAACTTATTAAATAGTGACACACAGGATGCCACAAACTATATATTAGCCAATATATTGTAACACAAAGGAAACCATGACCTCGTCGAAACACAATAGCCTCTTTTTTATAGTTGACTTCAATGAGTAATGCTAGAAATATAATTTTTTTTTTTTTAAATCTTATCTTTTAATAATTTGTTAAGGTGTAATTATAATTGGCACAATATCACCTTTACATGAATTTATTATTATTATTATTAACACAATTTTTTATTGCCCAATATTGTCATCTCAACATTATATATGTATAAATTGTAGCCTAATCTCAATTTCTAATGAGAATGAAGCATATATGACATATCAGCCAGCACTCTGCTCAACTACGTTGTACGTAGTGGACTTTTTTTTGGGCAGAATATATGTAGTGGACTAATTATATACATATTGGCTCCACTCTTGTATTCTATTTAAGGGCTAGCTGCCAAAGGTTTTATAACTGAATTGATACATTCCTAAGTTCGAGCTATGAAATTAGCAATATGTTGTAATTATTTCTAAAAAAATATTCAAGGGCTAGCTAGTTTGTATATATTTTATTTTAAAAAAAAGAAACCAGCTTGTATGTCTTTTAAAATACCTCAATAGTCAATACACTTTGCTTCATTTATAGATATATACTACATAAAAATTTTTCAAATATAGCCCACCAAACCTATTTTTTCTTGGACGAAATGTTTTAACTAGTTTAATTTTTCTTTTTTACTACTCTCTATCATATGAGCTTTACCTATTGCTTCATGTAATTAATTCATATAACTATTAAATTGATAATAATAAAAAAAAAACATTCCAAACCTAAATTATATATGGTGTAAATTATGTTTAAGAAAATATTCAACGAAGAAAGAGTGCCGCAACCTCTCTCCCATTGTATCAACTCGCATGTATTCTGTTCACACTGAAAATAATGAACGCTTATTATTATTATTATTTTTAATCTTTATGTTCATGCATGGGTGAGGATCGAATCAAAGAGCTTTGCACGCATTTTAGATATCATTATAACTAGGCTGCAATAACATTGACTTATATATTTTTGTTTTCTAGTTCTTTTATTAATATAAATTAAACTGGGTTAGTACCATTAAAAGAAACATTAATTGTCAATGGTCTTTAATCTTTATGACTAAGCAATAAATCTTCCCTTCTAAAAACAGCTGTTCGGGATTTACAACCTTTTAATGATGGCTTGGGTAAAACTTGATTTTTTTTGGGTTAATATAATATTTATTTAGTCAAAGTTATTAAAAGGTAAATTTTGAACATTTACCATATTATGGGCCAAAATGGGCAAATGCCCTTTTTGTGCAAAAAAACCAGCGTTTTGTCCCATTTTCCAAACTAATTAGGAAAATGCCTCTGTTTTGAAACTAAATTGGTAGAAAATCGAGTATGGGGCGATCAAACTTAAAAAAAACAAAACAAAAAAAAAAAAAACATGGAACTCGAGTTCATAGAGCTTGAGTTCTATTTAAAACGCCACTATAGGGATTTAAAATGCCACTATAGGGCTCCTTGAATGTAGCTATAGGTATGGAGCGATCAAGCTTTAAAAAAAAAACTTGCTTGGAACTCAAGTTCATAGAGCTCGAGTTCTATTTAAAACGCCACTATTGGGCTCCTTGAATGCAATTATAGGTATGGGTCAATCAAACTTAAAAAAAAAAATTGTATGGAACTCGAGTTGATAGAGCAAAATGCTGGATTAAAAAAAAAAGAAAAAAAAAAAGAAAAAAAGAAGAAGAGGACAATAGCCCTTTTTCTCCCCCATATTATGAGTCATACGACAAGCTGGCGTTGCGTACAAATGTTTCTGCTAATTAAAGTGCAAGTTTGGATTAGCCTACATATATATGTAGAATATTCTCAGCTTTGAATTTGCTTATGTTTGACCAATTTCAGCCATAACAAAATGACTGAGGTACCAATTCGATCAGACTCGTGCATTGATTATCCCTTTTTTATTTGGGGATTAAGTGTGAACTTAGAGGTTGAAGAATTAAAAGTTAAAAGTCATGGTTTGCAGTTCACACATGTAATTTTACTATTTTAAACTAATTTTGTTCAACTAAAACTTTTTTTTTTTTTTGGATAGGTTTCAACTAAAACATATGGGTTTCACTTACCATAACCAAGTATCAAAAGGAAAGTATTAAAAAAAGTATTAGAAGGAAACACAATAATTGTTAAATGATTAAACTGGAACAAAGTCATCTTACCAAAAGAAATGTAGGGCTTGGGCTCCACTCGGCTTAAGCAAGAAATGCATAAGCTCATGTATCATCAAGGCTAATAAACCAGGGAGCTAGATGCCTTATAAGTTCATAACATCAAGGCTAAGTATTTGACCCAAGAGAGATTAAGCCTCATTGCAGATCTAGTGATGCTTCTTTTAGATTTTGGCCTGCCTGTAAAGAAGGAAATTCATTATGGTAATTTGGTCTCTTTATGAGAAGAGAATTGAGTTGTCTCATTAGTGTTAGACTTAGAGATATAATAGCCCAACAAAGCAGGTATAAGCTCAATCCAACTTTATGTGCAAGCTGGAGTCTTCTACTTGTATTACAAGTCTATTAATCATAGTTAGTGTATGGGTTAGTTTAGGGTTTAACTTTTTATATATACCCATGTTGGTTCCATTGTAACACGATATTTGTACTTCACTCTTATAATAAGATATAGTCCTTAAGGTGGGTTTCAGTTAGTTCAACTGGTAAAATCTCTGATGGTCGAATAAGAGATCTGGAGTTCAATCCCCACCTATACCAAAAATTGATTGGTATCTTAGTTTGATGATAAAAAGTTATCATCATGAGTGGATGCCATAGGTTGAAACTCTTTCTAAAAAAATAAAAATAAAAATTATAGTCCTTAAGGGTTTTTTTCGTGGCTGTAGTCTATCAGGTTGAACCACGTAACTCTGTGTTCTTGTATTACTTTTTATTTTATGTTTCTGCTTTAGCCTATATTTTAGCTTATTTATCATGGAATCAAAGTTAATATTTAACAACTAGTAGTAGAGTAGCGAATTTGTCAAGGGATACGTGCATAGGACATGTTAGATAAATAATTAAATTTACTATTTCTTAACCGTTTAGATCTGTGAGACAACCAATAATTTATTAAGATGAAAGTACTTTCCAACTTTAAGTGAGACAACTTTTTATAGTTGATCGAAGGTGGAATTGTGGACATGGGGCTCTTTCTATGGTCTTTATAGATAGGTGAGATAGAAAATAGGAATCGCAATAGGGAATCTAGCCAATATAGAGGTTATACGTGTTGAGGTTCATCAATAGGCAACCTGAAAAAAGGAAAAGTAGCCTAATCGCTAGACCGGAGAACAACTGGTAGAATTGGTTGGGAAAATTTCAACGAGCAAGTTAGTAATGAAGAACATAGAGCCAGCTTAAAGAAAAATAATAGAGATATGAGAACAAATGGTGCATTCATTTCTTACTATTTTTAAGGAGTATTTATGGGATTATGTAGTGGAGTTGGACCGTTGGTGAAAATTTCCCCATGAACTCAAGAAAACATCCTGACCACAGGTCTTCCTCGAAGCTCAGAAGTGGACTTAGGGACATGATCCAAAGGTCCATATTCCCTCGCATTTAATGCAAATGACGGTTGATGGGATGTAATAAATGTAAATGTAAAAGGGTGATGAAATTTTACAGGCTTGGTCGGCCCTACCCTTAAGCAAGTTAAGCAATTGCGTAAGACCCCAAATATTAACTAATAAAATTATCCATTTACTTAGAAATTTTTATTAAGCCTCTCTCTCTCTCTCTCTCTCTCTCTCTCTCTCTCAACAACTCCGGACCAAATTAAAATCAAAAGAATAAATAAATCAATCACAAACCTTAATTATTTTGTGCTCATTCTAGAAACTTTGCCTTCATGTTTTTTTTTGAAGCTCTTTTCCATTTGTTTTTGTCCATATAACCCGTATAATGGGATTGTATTTATATTTTATGTGTGTAAAAAGAAGCCATGTAGGTTTGTTTTTGTCTATGTTACTATGTAAAGGCTGTGTGGACCACCTTAGAGCATCCACATCCCATTCTTATATCTCATCCTATTTTACCATCTCAAAAATCTACTTTTTCAATTATACCATACCATTTACAATATACCCAGCATCTCAAAATTCTATTTCTCATCTCATTTTATTTAAATATTCTATTTTATTCTTTTTTTTTTTTTTTTTTTTTTTACTATTTCTCTTTTTCTATTCCTCTTCCTCTCTTTCTCCCTCATGACCGGTTTCAACCCAGCCACACACACACACACACACACACAGAGCCAAACCCATCACTACACACACACACAGCCAACCTCTAGCATCGGTTTCATCACACACAGCCAAACCCATCACCACACACACACACACAAAGCCACACAAACAAAAACAAAAACAAAAACAAAAACAGAAACCCAAATTTCTCCCTCATTACCGGTTTCAACCCAGCCACATACACACAGAGAGCCAAACCCATCACCACACACACACAGAGCCACGCAACCACCGCTGCCACCACCACCACCGGCAACCCAGAAACTACCATCAACACCAAAAAAAAAAAAAAAAAAAAAAAAACCCAGAGAACGGAACCCATGCGATCTCCATCGGAAAACCAACAAACCCCATCGGAATGGAACGGATCTCCACAGCACCCACGCGATCAAAACCCCATCGGAACGGAACCCATGCGATCTCCTTCCACCGATCAAAACCCCATCTGAACCCACGCGATCAAAACCCCATCGGAACGGATCTCCACAGCACCCACGCCGATCTCAGCCGCGCCACCACCTCGCCACCACGCCGATCTAGAAATTCGATCCGGCGTGAGCTCCGATCCGACTTGGTGATTCGGCGAGAGAGAGAGGGGTGATTCGGCGAGAGAGAGAGGGGATGAGAAAGAGAGAAGGAAGAGAGAGAAAAGAAATTGATAAAATGAGTGAGGAGTGAGAAATTTGCCGGGTAATAAAGGCAATTAAAAAATATTTTTTTTATAACATTTTGCTACAGTACCATCTTACATTTGATATGGTACTGTAGCAAAATCTCAAAAAAATTTTGGCTTTTGGCATATAGCCTTCCAATTGTGGATCAATTTTTGGGGCTGTATGCCAAATGTACTTAACATTTGGCATATAACTAGCCCATCGTGGATGCTCTTACGTGACAATTTAATAGATGTAACAATCGCATACTACAGTGAAGTTACTAAATGACAAAAACTTTTGATTCCTTCAATTATTTGGTTTTTTCTTCTTGTCAATTTTTTTTTTCTTCATATATATATATATATATATACACATATATATACTCTTAAAATTTGGAGTAATTTTGACTTTGCACTTTAAAGTTTCAAAATTTATATGTTACATATCATTTGGATTTAAGCTTTTATGTTTATGTGTTGGCCTGTTGGGATGAAATATCTGTTAAATATCACTTTAACTCAAAATGATGTAGTTTTACTATAATTCTCGTTAATCTTTTGTAAATCTCATTAGCCTATAAATAAGCCTATTTGCACTATTCCTTAAAAAAAAAAAAAAAATACACTACAATAGATATATCTTTTTTTTTTTTTTTGATGAACCCACAATAGATATATCAAGTGAATTATATATGATACAAAGGTATGCATTGGGAATGTTTGGGGCAAAGAAAGATAGTTTTATTTGGTGGAGTTTTGGGATAAATTATTATTGTAAAATTAGTTTTAAGTCGTAATATGATTTAGTTGGGTATTGTATTTTGGAGGGTACAGGTGAAATGAGGATATAATGTATCGGTTTGTAGGCTTTGCCAATGATATAATGCTTATCTCCTTTCTACCAAAAAAAAAAAAAAAGCTTATCTCCTTAAAAATAGAAAGATTTCCATACTTAAGTAATTGGTTTTGTTCTAATTTTTATTTTCATGCTTCTAATCTAATTGATTTTGTTATAATTTTGAATTTCTTACAATTTCTAGTTATATTTTAGTTTATAAACAGTTTATCTCTAGCTGATGGTATAGGAATAGAAAGGGCAAAAAAGAAAAAAAAGAGAGTCAAGATGAATATTGCAATTAACTAAGAGAAATGTTTGATCAAGCAGAGGTTTAGGTTTGAATGCATATGATATGCCCAATCCATAAGTGGATTGGACCTGCTTTCTCGGTTTAAATCACATTCTTTGAGATTTTGGCTATAGCCGCTAAGATATGCATAATGTGTAGTGCTCGTGGTGTCCGCATTTTTTCTTATTCTTCTTCTTTGTTGTTAACATGACCAAACAAGTTATTTTAATTTTTAACGCGTTTGATTTACGGTGATGTGCCCTTAATGTGATGCACGTTACGATGATATGACATTAAAATTTTTGATTTAATTTATTTTTTCTAACATTACCGTATTTTAAAATTACAAAATATATTACATTATCTTAATCTCATCATCTTCTTAAACAATGTGATGTTGTATTCTTGTATTGAGATTACTATAACGTAATATTATGGCATAATATAACATCACGACGAACCAAACGCACCCTTATTATATTTATTAAATCACAAGTAGAACTAAAATCTCTTAAATTCTATGAGAAAATTCATTTAAAGTTCGATTAATCTTCATTTTTAAAAATAGAATTAGCAAATGGATTAAATAAATCGGATATATGTCTTAAATATAGTGGAATAAAATAAGTTGGTATTCTATATTCCTATGATCTTTATTAGGACTTTGAAGGATAGGGTCAGCTTGAAAGGACTCGTAATTTTTTTTTTTTTTTTTGCACAAAAAAATTCTTTAACATACTTTCTAATTTCTTTCTCTGTCTTTATTTTCATATAAATAAAAGATAAAAAAAAAACCCTAAAAAATAAATGTTGAATAAAAAAAATTATAGTCGGATAGTTAATTTAGGATAGTCTACTACTATGGTAATTAATTATACAAAAGAAGAAAAATAAAACATGTATACATGCTATACATGAAACATGATAAAAAGTTAATAAAAAACCCAAACGCCCTCCTTGCATCTATGACTTTTTAATTATTTCATTTTTTTTAGGTTATTTTTTTAAGGCCTTATAACAAAAATTGTGTTCCAAAAATTGGTTCTCTTACACATACAATTATGTCAAAAAGTTTTATTTAGAAAAAAGTTGTGTAAGAGATTCAAAATTTGCCTGTTCCTCAACAACTATTTTCACTTTCATATTATGTTAATTTAATCTTTAAATTTAGTAATTTAAGTGGAATTTTGGCTATACTCAGCCCAGAAAAGAAAAGAAAAAAAAGGACATTTGGTAAGAATTCTACAAATGATGGGTGCTCTCTGCTAGTGCTAGTCATTCCGCTTGTCCAATTGTAGTATCCAGTAGCCCATTGGGCTCCTTGTTACTTGTCCATATGGGTCTACCAAATGTCGTAGGCCCTTTATTTGAGCCCATTTCCCCCCCTCCCCCCTAATATTCAGAAACAAAATATTGAATTAGGGTAGCATGTAACCTTTTTTTTTTTCCACAACATTTATATACACATGATATATATTTAACCAAAGAGTCTCAATAAATAAAAATTCAAATAAGATAAATTTGCAGAAAAATAAAATGACTACATTAATTAAAGGCATCATAGACTTCGTAGTTTTATCTATTTTTTTAAAAGTTCATCCTATCGTGGGTTTGCAATTTGAATTTTAAAAGGGATGGTATGCATGTCTTAAAAACTGGTCCATTAGGAACATAACAATTGTTTTTAATTTTGTTAACTTTGTTGTTCATTAAGCTGGTTCACAATCAGACCAGATATATTCCCCAAAAAACTATTTTTAGATTTTGTTTATTTCAAATACACATTCCCTCCTAAAAATAAGTTTTTAAATTTGAAATTTTTATGTATATATTCCTTCAAAATTCGTTCCATAGCCTAAGTCGTCTAAACAAAGAAAATAAATATTCTATAAGATAACTTCTTAAAATACTATTTTGAAAAGGCTCAAGTGATAATTTAGTACTAATGACATTTTTTGTATTGTTTTATATTAGTAATTTTAAATTTTAAAACCCTACCTATCTCTCTTCATCCACCAAATGAAGAAGAAGAAGAAGAAGAAGAAGAAGCTATTTTGAAGAAATGCATAGACAAAAATTTAAACCCTCTCTCCCTTTTGTGGATTATACAACTCTCAAATAATCTTTGTGTCATTTGATACATATTAAAAACCCAAAAATATATTTTTTTTTCTTTTTTTGCTGAATAAGAATATAAAGCCTCCCAATTTACAAAAAATATATCCCAAATATTATTCAGTATTTCACAAATATAATTTTTCTAATCCTTTCTAAAGTTGTCGGTCAAAATGGGTAAATAAATTTTATATATCTAATCTAATTATACCTATCCAAACCAACCCATTTGATACCCATAGTCAAAAAAGGCCAGCTTGTTTGACAGATCACATTACCACTTTTTTTTAAGACCTACGTGCTATGCACCAAGTTTGATTGTTTTTATTTTTATTTATTTAATAGTAAGTTGGTTTCGTCCTCAGAAAGTCAATGCAATGTTGCCATGTTGTGCTAGCTCCTGGCTGGCATTTGGTACGAAAAACCTAAATAGCGCACCAGCTCTCTTGGTTTTAATGTTAAACCATGCCACCTTTTCATATTCTTTAATATGATTTTAGAGAATACTTTGATGTGATTCATAGAAACGCAATGTTTGTAATATTTTCACTATAAATTTTAAGTGGTACATTGTCACTTATTGTTATTAGTGAACAAAAAAATAATTTCAAACATAAGGATTGTTATGGAAATATTATAAATATAGTATTTATCTATATTTTATGAGTATACATTTAATTTCTTATACTTTTTCATATATGTTGATATGTTTTAGCCGTAATGTGTTAAAAAGACCAAAATGACTTACTTGTTTAATTATAAAAACCTTTTGGTCTTTTAAAAAAAAAATAATAATAATTTCACTATTAATTTTTTTAATAAGCTAATTTTTAATTTTATGTCACACATTTATAGTAAATGTGGGGTCCCATATGTTTAAACCACCCCGGCCCACTCTATAACCCGGCCCAAGGCCCACGCCGAGGATATTGTGAAGGCCGAGGATAATGTGAAGGCCGAGGATAATGAAAATAGCTCAGGTCACCCAAAAGGCTTCGCCAAGAATGACACGTCCTCGGCTCACCAACTTCACTAAAGGGAAAATATCCCTCATTCGTTGAAAATATCTCACCAACACTCTGACTGCTTTAATGGTGATGTGACCGACAAACCCAGTTGCCTCGGTTACTCCAACTAATAGAAAGCCTGTAAAGACGGCTGAGAACTAACATAAAGCCTACAAAATCAAATGATGGGACAAACTCTTATTCACAGTGGCCGAATAACCGACAGATGGACGGTTGAGATTAACTAAAACAATACTATATAACCAAGAGGATTCCCAACAAAAGAGGAGGATTCGAAGATGAATCAGTCCAAAGAAAAAGGACAGAACATCTATCAACTCTAAGAAAAATAGATCCTCGGCTTGGGCCGAGGACAAATATACTTCGTAAACACACAACCCAAGTGATGGTCATTCCCTATAAAAACACTTAGCCAAATTTCTTTGAGGAGATTCTTATGAACTCCATGTCACCTATTATTTGTTATAAACGCCATATCAACCGTTGTTTACTTCGGTGATGCCAAATTCTTATACCCACATCTCTACAAATTTTATTGTTAAGAGTCTATTATAAATTGAGTCCCTACAGTAAACATTACCAAAAAATATATATTTTGATAAACACTATACAAATAAGTTACGGCAAATAAGCTAATGCTAAACAAACTTTTAAATCATTTTTATGTGGATTTATCATTGCCACCACCACCAATAACAATAGGGTTTTTTTTTTTTTTTTGGTAGTAGTATATATAAATAATTTGATAGTTGGACTGTAAGATTTGAAGAATGAACATATCTATTAAAAATATTAGGAGATGTCAATTTCAAGATTCTTAATCCACAAATATGACAACAGATCAAATCAACTTATATGAAAAAAAATGTTGTCTTTTGGTCTTATTTTGTTTTCCTTCATTTAATGGAATATTTTATACCATGAATGGTATGGAATGGAGAAATGTTTTTAGAGAAAATGCACCAGTGCCTCAGAAGTCCCACAAAAATAAAAATCTAGGAGTTCCATTATCTATATATCCATGTATATAGTTTTTAAGTAGTAGTTTAATATAGCATCTGTTAACCTGGCAATAATGCTTTCACAATTAAAAAATAAGATTAGTTTTAATGTTTTAAATCCCATCCTGTTTGGAAAGGCTACAAATTAATGTTAGGTTGTTCTAAACTTCTAGTTCCAACAATTGGGCAAATAATTAATGCAATTTAAATAGAAAAAAAAAATAATGTTATGTAATTTAAAATGTATGGATTTAGCTTCTCAAATGAAAGTTAAGAAGACCATTGAGAAAAGAGCACAACTTGCATTCTATCTTGTACTTACTAGGAAGCAAGTTGGATCACCACGTTAGCATATGGGTTCTAGAGCTAGAGACCTTAAAATTTTGATATATTGAGTGAATATATAGTTCATAAGCTCCATTTAGTTATTAACAAATGATTGTTAAAAAAAGTTAATTAATAATTAACAAATGAGTTGTTGATATCCCCCAAAGTGGACTAACAAGGATGAACCTTTTAGTCAATCTCAAGGCTTGGACTTACTAATCCTACTCTCTAGAAAGTAGGATTAATTTGAATCACAATAAATCTTCATAATGACAATAATTTACCTGCGAAATTCAAATCAATCCAATTGTTCCTCAAAGTCCAACTTCTTGAATTCGGGTCAAATTTAGAAACAAAACGTAAAAGTTTTCCTTCATGTAATGGAAACGATCACACATCACCATCAATCAAGCACTGCTGTTTTTGCGGCGAATGAAATAAATAAGAGTAAAATATCATTTTCGTCCCTAAATTATCATAAAAGTTCATTTTTCGTCCCTAAACTTTTAAAAGTTTGTTTTTCGTTCCTAAACTATCACAAAAGTTCGTTTTTCGTTCCTAAACTTTCAAAAGTTCTATTTTCGTCCCTAAACTTTTCCAAATGTATTGATTTTCATCCCTCTCACATCAGCACACTGTTAAAGCCACGTCAGCACTCCGTCAGACGAAGGGACGAAAATCAATATGTTTGGAAAAGTTTAGGGACGAAAATAGAACTTTTGAAAGTTTAGGGATAAAAAATGAACTTTTGTGATAGTTTAGGGACGAAAAACGAATTTTTGAAAGTTTAGGGACGAAATTGAACTTTTGTGATAGTTTAGGGACGAAAATGATATTTTACCCAATAAATAATGGTCTTCTTTTTCTTTTTTTTTTAAGAAAGAAATAATGGTCTTCTTGTGTCCCCAACTCCCCATGGTGCAACAACATTTGCACAACTTATTAAATAGTGACACATAGGATGCCACAAACTATATTAGCCAATATATTGTAACAAAAAGAAAACCATGACTTCATCGCAACACAATAGCCTCTAAAGATAAATTTTTTATAGTTGACTTCAATGAGTAATGTTAGAGATAAATATTTATTTATTTATTTTTTAAATCATATCTTTTAACAATTTGTTAAGGTGTAGTTATAATTGGTACAATATCACCTTTACATGAATTTATTATTATTATTATTATTATTAACACAATTTTTTATTGCACAATATTGTCATCTCAAGATTATATTGTATAAATTGTATCCTAATCTCAATTTCTAATGAGAATGACGCACATATGACATATCAGCCAGCACTATGCTCAACTACGTTGTACATAGTGGACTCTTTTTTGGGCAGAATATATGTAATGGACTAATTATATATATTGGCTCTGGAATATTCTATTTAAGGGCTAGTCGCTAAATGCTTTGTAACTGAATTGATGCATTTTTATGCACAAACTGTTTGGTGGTTTAAGGAAGAAAGAATTCGAGTTGCGAGATTAGCAGCATATTGTAATTATCTAAAAATAATAATAATTTAAAGGCTAGTTTGTATATATTTTATTAAAAAAGAAAAGAAAAAGAAACCAGCTTGTATGTCTTTTAAAATACCTCAATAGTCAATACACTTTGCTTTATTTATAGATATATACTACATAAAAATGTGTCATATATAGCCCACCAAACCTATTTTTTTCTTGGACGAAATGTTTTTACTGGTTTAATATTCTTTCTACTACTCCATCATATGAGCTTTACCTATTGCTTCATGTAATTAATTCATATACCTATTAATTTGATAATAATAGTTTAAAAAAAAAAGAACATTCTAAACCTAAATTATATATGGTGTAAATTATGTTTAAGAGAATATTCAACGAAGAAACTCAAGAAAGTGTGCCCCAACCTCTCTCCCATTGTATCAACTTGCATGTATTCTGTTCACACTGAAAATAATGAACAACTTATTATTATTATTATTATTTTTAATCTTTATGTTCATGCATGGGTGAGGATCGAATCAAAGAGCTTTGCACGCATTTTAGATATCATTATTACATGGGTGATGACTTATATATTTTTGTTTTCTAGTTCTTTTATTAATATAAATTAAACTGGGTTAGTACCATTAAAAGAAACATTAATTGTCAATGGTCTTTAATCTTTATGACTAAGCAATAAATCTTCCCTTCTAAAAACAGCTGCTCAGGATTTACAACCTTTTAATGATGGCTTGGGTAAAACTTGATTTTTTTTTTTTTTTTTTTGGGGTTAATATAATATTTATTTAGTCAAAGTTATTAAAAGGTAAATTTTGAACATTTACCATATTATGAGTCATAAGACAAGCTTGCTTTGCGTACAAATGTTTCGGCTAATTAAAGTGCAAGTTTGGATTAGCCTACGTATATATGTAGAATATTCTCAGCTTTGAATTTGCTTATGTTTGACCAATCTCAGCCATAACAAAATGACTGAGGTACCAATTCGATCAGACTCGTGCATTGATTAATGATTATCCTTTTTTTTTTTTGGGGGGGGGGGGGGGGGGGGGGATTAAGTGTGAACTTAGAGGTTGAAGAATTAAAAGTTAAAACCCACGGTTTGCAGTTCACAGATGTAATTTTACTATTTTAGACTAATTATGTTCAAATTAAACATATAGATTTGACTTACCATAACCAAGTATCAAAAGGTAAGTATAAAAAAAAAGTATCAGAAGGAAACACAATAATTGTTAAATGATTAAACTGGAACAAAGTCATCTTACCAAAAGAAATGGAGGGCTTGGGCTCCACTCGGCTTAAGCAAGAAATGCATAAACTCATGTATCATCAAGGCTAATAAACCAGGGAGCTAGATGCCTTATAAGTTCATTAAATCAAGGCTAAGTATTTGACCTAGCAGAGATTAAGCCTTATTGCAGATCTAATGATGCTTCTTTTAGATTTTGAGCTGCCTATAAAGCCGGAAATTCATTATGGTAATTTGGTCTCTTTTTGAGAAGATAATTGGGTTGTCTCATTAGTGTTAGACTTAGAGATATAATAGCCCAACAGAGCAGGTACAAGCTCAATCCAACTTTATGCGTGCAAGCTGAGTCTTCTACTTATATTACAAATCTATTAATCATAGTTAGTGTATGATTAATTTAGGGTTTAACTTTTTATATATACCTATGTTGGTTCCATTATAACACGATATTTGTACTTCACTCTTATAATAAGATATAGTCCTTACTCCTTAAGGTAGGTTCTAGTTAGTTCAACTTGTAAAATTTTTAATAGTTGAATAAAAGATCTGGAGTTCAATCCCTGCTTACACCAAAAATTGATTGGTGTCTTAGTTTGATAATAAAGATCTATCATCATAAGTGGACGTCATTGGTTGAAACTATCTCTCAAAAAAAAAAAAAAGATATATTCCTTAAGGGTTTTTTTTGTAGTTGTAGTCTATTAGGCTGAATTACGTAACTTTTGTGTTTTTGTGTTACTTTCTATTTTATATTTTCGCTTCTACATATATTTTAACATATTTATCATTGTATTAAAGTTAATATTTAACAACTAGCAGTAGCAAATTTTTTGAGAGATATATGCATAGGACATGTTAGATAAAAGATTAAATTTACTATTTCTTAATAGTTTAAATTTTTGAAATAATCAATAATTTATCAAAATGATAGTAATTTCCAACTTTAAGTGAGGCAACTTTTTATAGTTGATCGAAGATGGAATTGTGGACATAGGGCTCTCTCTATGGTCTTTATGGATAGGTGAGATAGAAAATAGGAATCTAGCCGATATAGAGGTTATTCGTGATGATGTTCATCAATGGGCAACCTGAAAAAAGAAGAGTAGCCTAATCGCTAGACTGGAGACCAACTGGTAGAATTAGGTGGGAAAATTTTGACGAGCAAGTCAGTAATGAAGAACATAGAGCCAACTTAAAGAAAAGTAATAGAGATATGAGAACAAATGGTGAATACATTTCTTACTATTTTTAAGGAGTATTATGGGATTATGTTAGTGGAGTTGGGACTGTTGGCGAAAATTTCCCCGCGAACTCAAGATAACATCCTGACAACATGACTTCCTCAGAGCTCAGAGGTCGACTTAGGGACATGATCTGAAGGTCCATGTTCCCTCACATTTAATGCAAATGATGGTTGATGGGATGTAATAAATGTAAATGTAAAAGAGTGATGGCCTTTAACAGGCTTGGTCGGCCCTACCCCTAGGCAGGTTAAGCAATTTAATAGATGTAACAATCGCATACTACAGTGAAGTTACTAAATGACAAAAACTTTTGATTCCTTCAATTATTTGGTTCTTTTTTTCTTTTCAAATATTAATTTTTCTTTTATATATATATATATATATACTCTTTTAAAATTTGGGATAATTTTGATTTTGCACTTTAAAGTTTTAAAATTTATATGTTATATATCATTTGAATTTAAATTGGGATGAAGAATTTGTTAAATGTCACTTTAACTCAAAATGACATAGTTTTACTATAATTCTTATTAATCTTTTGTAAATAAGCCTACTTGCCCTATTCCTTAAAAAGAAGAAGAAAAAGAAATACACTACAATAGATATATCAAGTGAATTATATATAATACAAAGGTATGCATTTGGGAATGTTTGGGGGCAATGAAAGATAATTTTATTTGGTTGAGTTTGGGATAAAATTATTATTGTAAAATTAGTTTAAGTCATAATATGATTAAGTTGGGTATTGTATTTTGGAGGGTACAGGTGAAATGAGGATCTAATGTATCAGTTTGTAGGCTTTGTCAATGATATAATGCTTATCTCCTTTCTACTAAAAAAATGCTTATCTCCTTAAAAATAGAACATGTATACATGTTCTATTTTTAATTAATTATACAAAAGAAGAAAAATAAAACATGTATACATGTTATACATGAAACATGATAAAAAGTCAATAGAAAACCCAAAAGCCCTCCTTGCATCTATGACTTATTAATTATTTCATTTATTTGGGTTATTTTTTTTAAGGCCTTATGACAAAAATTGGTTCTCTTACACATACAATTATGTCAAAAGGCTTTATTTAGAAAAAAAGTTGTGTAAGAGATATAAAATTTTCCTGTTCCACAACAAATATTTCACTTTCATATTACGTTAATTTAATCTTTGAATTTAGTCATTTAAGTCGAATCTAGGCTATTACTCAGCCCAGAAAAGGAAAAAAAGAAAAAAGACATTTGACAAGAATTCTATAAATTACGGGTGCTCTCTGCTAGTGCTAGTCATTCGGCTTGTCCATTGCAGTATCCAGTAGCCCATTGGGCTCGTTGTTACTTGTCCATATGGGTCTACCATATGTCTGTAGGCCCTTTATTTGAGCCCATTCTCCCCCCCCCCCCCCCCCCCCCCCCCCCCCCCCCCAAATATTCAGAAACAAAATATTGAATAGGGTAGCATGTGACCTTTTTTTTTCCTTAAATTATTTAATAAGTTTTGGGTGAGTGAATTTCTGTTGGAAATATTATAATGCATTAATTGAGTTACAAAACTCGTGGCACATGTTTGCATATTATTAAAACTGTATTGATGTCTTTAATGCTGGCATGATAAAAAAAAAATGCAAGAAACTAGAAAAATTGAAAGACTTGAGAAGATGTTAATTTGTCATTATGTAATGTATGATTAAAGATGGAAAATAAGTGTGGGGCAACAAGTACCAATCGCCCTGGCCCACTTTATATCCGGCCCAAGGCCCGTACCGAGGACAAAAAGGAAGAAACCCAAGACGTCCAAAGGCCTCGCCTAGGATTCCCCCATCCTTGGCACACCAACGGTTGATAAAGGAAAAATATCCCTCATCCCTTAAACATATCCCACCAAACCTTCTGACCGCTTTAATAGTGATGTGACCAGCGGACTCAGATGCCTTGGTCACTCCAACTAATAGAAACCCTGCAAAGACGGCTGAGAACTAACATAAAGCCTGTGAAATCTGATGATGAGACAAACCTTTATCCACAGTGACCGAATAACCGACAGATGGAAGGCTGAGATTAACAAAATCAATACTATATAACGTAGAGGATTCCCAACAGAGAGGGGGGGGGGGGATCAGTAAAAAAAAGAAAAAGGACATAATATCTACCAACTCGAAGAAAAATAGATCATCGGCCTGAGCCGAGGACAAGTATGCTTCGTAAACACATAACAAAAGTGATGATCATTCCCTACGAAAACACTTGGCCAAATTTCTTTGAGAATATTCTTATGAACTTCATGATATCTATTATCTGTTTCCAACTTCATGTTAATCGTCGTTTACTTCGATATTGCCAAGCCCTTTTTACCCACTCTTTACAAATTTTTATTGTGAAGGGTCCATTACAAAATTGAGTCCCTACAGTAAGTATAAACTGATCTCTAACTAAGAAAATGATCGAAAAAAATTAATAACAAATATTTATATATGATATATATTTAACTAATAAGTCTCAATAAATAAAAATTCAAAAAAATCAAATAAATTTGTAGAAAAATAAAATGACTACATTAATTAATTAGAATGTGTTTGAATAAGAAAAAAAAATTAATTTAATCAGATTTGTTTTAATTGTTGGATTGCTTTGACCATAATGTCAAGTTCTCATTAGTCTAAATTAACATATGAATTAGTATTATTTGTAAATTTAAAAATGAATTTTTTTTTTTTAAATTGAATGTTATCTAGGAAAAATATAGCTTTCAAACTTTTTTATTTCACTTCTGTATATGACCATAACATGTTAATGGTTTTTTTTTTAATGGATAAACTGAGTCACATTCATTTCATTTTATGAAAACAATTTGTTTTTTCAATAAATATAGGACTAAATTCATACAGGAACTAGCTCAAATGGAAAGATGGAGTTTAGCTTAGGATCAGAGAAAAGTATTCTGTGGTTCAACTATGAGATAAAAATGTTAGAAAAAGAAGGCCCCAGTACTATAATATTAGCTATGCAAATGGAAAATTAGGGGAACATAACTCTGGTGAAAAATAAGAAGAAAAAATGAAGAAGAAACTCAATGTCTAATGATTTTGAATTTGAAACAATTGAAAAGTGGATTAATGAAACAAAATTAAGTTAACTAAGAACACTGATTGCAGCTACTTAATTCTTTGATGAACACTCCCTTGCCTTAAGGCTTTAGCTTTAAGCATAGTGCAAATGATCACCTTTTAAGCAATTTATTACCGCCATGACCATTATTGCGCCTATAATTGCTATCTCTAATCCTAACTGCTTACAATTAATTAACCGGTAGTTTACATTGCGGATCTTGTAATAATGTTTTCCAGAATCATCACCCACTTAAACAATTGAAAAAATGGCAAATATTATATATATATATATATTATATGAAGATATTTGTTATTATTATTTCTCTCTAATAAACATGTTTTTTTGAAGACTCACTATAATAAAAACAGAATATAGGAATAAAACATATCATTTTTCAGAAAAAAATTAAATTATTTTAAAGAATAATTATCAAAAAGTAGTCTTTAAAAGAAGGCGGAAATACCATTTTCGTCCCTACATTTTCACACGATTCTCACTTTGGTCCCTAACTTTTTTTTTCACCGATTTTAGTCCCTATTCTGAAAAACGCGTCTCATTTTTGTCCCTACTGTTAGTGCCCTAACGGCAAAATCGTAGGTGGCAAACGGAAGCTGACGTGACGCTAACGTGGCAATTAAAATATTATTAAAAAATATTATTTGACTTTTTTTTAATGCCACGTCAGCTAATTATTTTTTTATAAAAAACCATGTCAGCAAATTTAAACCAAAAAAAAAATAAAAAATAAAAAACAAAACTTAAATTAAATTAAAAACACAAACCCAGAAAAATCTACCACAAACTCACAAACCCAGAAATAAAATAAATTAAAAACAAACATTAAAACCTAAATAAAACATATAAAACCTAAATTTCATTTTCTTATCTCCCTCTCTCTCTCGGGTCATCAGCCTCTAGCCTATCCTCCCAGCCGCCACACAACCCCATCACTCTCATCCTCCTCTCCCTCCCATCTTTGTTTTCTTGGTTCAAGCCCCACCACGATAGACTATCGACTGAGTAGTTGCTGGCGATGCCACCGCTGATGGTGGCTGCCGTCCTCTCTGCTCCGATTTTCAATTTTGGTTTCATATTTTGATGGTTTGGGTTTGGATTTGCTCTTGGTGGTTAGGTTTTTGCTTGATTTGGAAAAATATAATTTGGGTATGGTTAGGGTAAATCTTTGGGTTTGGGTGCACTTGGTTTTGTGTTTGGAATTGGGTTGTAGGGATCGGAGATCGGAGATGGGGGCGCCGACATCGACATCGACATCGGCATCAACGACTCCTCCGTGGCCAACTCCTCCGCCGCTACTGCTCCTCCAACTCAAACCCATTCTCCGCCGCTACCCCGAACTGTTGGGTCTCAAAAAATCCCTCCTTCTTCCATTTCCGATTCTTTCTCTCTCGTCGGAGTCATGGTGTTTGCTGTTTTGGGAAATGGGTTTGATCGGCGGGGTGGTGGTGGTGGTGGTGGTTTTGGGATCTGTTGGTCGGTGGTGGTGGCGGTGGTTTTGGGATCTGGGTTTGATTGTGGTAGTGGTGGTGGTGGTGGTGGTTTTGGCATCTGGGTTTGATTATAGGTTGATGGATTTGTTGGAGATTGGCTTGTTTACTGGGGTTTGTGGTTTTGATTTGTTGAAGATTTGGGTTTGAGTTCTTGGGTTGCTGGGTTTGATTTGGGAGTTCTTGATTTGCTGGGTTTTAGTTCTTGGTTTGCTGGAGATTTGAGTTCTTGGTTTCTTCATTATTCCTGTTAGCATTTAATTTAATTTTTCTTCTTGTTTTCATTTATGTCCTAGTGATTTGGGTTTGAGTTTGAGTTCTTAGGCTGCTGGGTTTGTGATCTGTGATGGGTTTGAGATCTTGGATGCTGGGTTTGATTTGGGAAGAATAAGAAGAACAAATTGAAGAACAGATTGAAGAACACTAAGAACATTAAGAATTTTTTTATAATTAAAATTTTTAATTAAATTAAATTTGAGGTTTTTTTTAATTTATTTTATTTTTTAAAATTTTCTGACATGGTTTTTTATAAAAAAATAATTAGCTGACGTGGCATTAAAAAAAAGTCAAATAATATTTTTTAATAATATTTTAATTGCCACGTTAGCGCCACGTCAGCTTCCGTTTGCCACCTAGGATTTTGCCGTTAGGGCACTGACAGTAGGGACAAAAATGAGACGCGTTTTTCAGAATAGGGACTAAAATCGGTGAAAAAAAAAGTTAGGGACCAAAGTGAGAATCGTGTGAAAATGTAGGGACGAAAATGGTATTTCCGCCTTAAAAGAAGGCATTTCCTAGGAAAAAAAAATACAAAAAATTGAAATACAAAAATAATGTTACGTTTCTTTTTGAAAATAAATGGTTGTCAAGAATAACTTGTAATACTTTTGTTTATAAACTAATGCCAAAGGGATTTGCTCAAATTACTAATTTACTATAGAAAAGGTGAGGTCTATTTTTGTTTGTTTGTTTGTTTTTTTTTTTTTTTTTTTTGGACCCACCAGAAAGAAACTCACAAAAGAAGATAAGAAAGAAAAAAAAGAAAAAAAAAAGAAGAAGAAAGAAAAGACAACATAGTAACTAGTAAGTATTTTTTTTGCTAAGCGAAAATGGGGGTCTTTATGGTTGTATTATACCACCCGGGTTTGTAGAGACTATGTGAGGGACAGGACCCACCAATCCCACCAAGGTACTCGCCAAGGCTCGAACCAATGCTCCCCTTAAATCCCTCACACAGCAGCCCACCAACAAGAGCCCGCTGGCAGCGGGAATGAACCTAGACTGGTTAGGCGAAGTGAACGAACCATGCCAGTTGAGCCAAGCCCTCGTTGGCATAGTAACTAGGAAGTAGTAACCCTTGGCATTCGCCAATGACATTATGGCTTATTGCCTAATGTTTTTTAGAGGCCTTGGTATTCATAGGTGGGATTAATTTCAAAAGCAACCCTTGGTATTAAGGAAAATAAAAAAAGGCTTACTCTTAGTCCTTAAGACAAAACATTGGGCTTTAGATTAATGTGAAGCTCCTTGTTACAGATATATATATCATATAGTTCAAATAAAGCTAGAGCTCCTGTTCTGGGGGCAGACTTGAGAAAGTACAAGTAGTGGCAAGTATTTTTAAACGGATCCAAATCTTCTATCCCACTTTTTCTACTTTACTCTATACTTTATTAATAAAAACTTGTCACATATTCACTTGATAAATTAAATACTATCATTAATTAATAATTGTAGTATTAATAAGTCAATAATGATAATATTTAATTAATAAAGTAAATATGTGGCAAATTTTTATTGGTAGAATATAGAGTGAATAAAGATAAGTAGGACAGAATATTTGGACTTTTTTTAAACAATTAGAAGGGCACAGCAAACAGCACATCCGTGTTCAAACTTTAAAAGCCAAAGCTAAAAGCTGTACAATCAACAATACTTCTCTCTCAAGTCTCAACACAAGTACACAACAACAATCATCTCCCCAACCTCTAAAAAGTCATACACTTCTTCTCTATAGTCTATACTCTATACACATGATGATAACAATAATAATAATAATATCAGGCTTTGTGTCTGTGTGCCCCTAATGCCTTCCGCTCCTAACTATATATGCTTTATAATTTTGCCCTTTACTCTTCTAGACACAAGTTCTTCACTTTTTGACTGTGACACCCTTCTATGTTCTTTTCATTTGGCCCCTTTAATCCCCTTGGGCCTTAAAAAAAAGCAAAAAAGAAAAAAAACCAATCGGCTTATTTACAACCCCGTTAATCCCCAAACCAAAATTACCAAATCAATTTTCACAAAAAGCCATTAAAAGAACAAATGGGTCTCTGCTCTTTCTTTCTTTCTATCTACATATGACTAAATGCACCGATCTGTGGCGTTAAACCTCATTGTTTTAAGATAAAACCAGGTTTTTTGAAGTGGGTTTCCTTTATTTCCTCAACCCCTTTTAGGAAAATTAAGGCTTTCGCATTTGTTTACTGCTGATATGGTTCTGGTGTGTGTTTTTCTTGTTCCAATCAGAAAGAGCAAATGGGTCTCTGCAAGGAAGTTTCTTGCTTTTTGTTAATGGATGGGTCTGCGGATCTATGGATTTGAAAAAACCTCATTTTTTAAAGCTTAAAACTTGTTTTGGTGAAGTGGGTTTTTATAAATTTTTGTGAATATTAATTGGCATTGGAGAGAAAGAAAAATCAAGGCTTGCTTTGTTGAAGGAGAGAAATGATTCAGTTGTTGTTCTTGGTTTTGTTTGCTGAGGGTGTTTTGGCATTTCTTCTATTGGTCAAGATTGGGCCTTTGAGAGAGCTTGTGATAAAGAGTTTGGATCAGCTGAAGACTGGGAAAGGTCCTGCCACTGTGAAAACTATAGCTGGTACCATGTCTGTGATTCTACTATCAAGCCTTATGAGCATTGTTAAGATCCAGAACAAGGGTGCAAAGCTTGGAACCATGTCACCCATGGATCAGGTTCTATGGAGGACCCATTTGCTTGAGGCTTCACTCATGGGTATGTCTTCTGTTTTTTCCTTCTGTGATTTCTTGTTTGTTTATTTCACTGTTTAGAATTTTAATTTTTCTTTGCTTTTAATGCTGCACAGCAATATGGTTTTAGATGGAAAAAATTGAGGTTTCTAATTAATAGCTTTGATAGCTTGACAAAAAATTATTAATTATGTGGGGTAAGTATGAGCAAAATTAGGCATTTTAATTTCAATTTAGTTTCATATTATGTGTTTCAATCGTCTTAAAAGTAATTATGTGGAGAAAGTATGATTAAAATGTGTGGACTATTTTGAGATTGTGGTTGAAATATGATAAGAGTGTAGCTCTGTGCCAATGACCCTTAGGTCAGTTGCCACCTCTTGGTCTCCCCAACTTAATGTAGCCAAAAAAAAGGTGTAGCTCTGTGACCAAATTGATGTGAGCCGGGATGTTGAGAAATGGCATGAAATTTTACAATTATACGTGGCCCCAGAAGGAGTAGAGTCAGTAGACTGGAAAAAAGTAGGAGTTCTCTTGTGTAATTGCAAGGGAAAGAATAATTATGCTTGAAAGAACAGTAACTAGAACAAATAGGCACTAAAGGTAAAGACTATGCTCAGAGGATGAAGCCAGATAAGTTAAAATCCCCAGCTTGTACTTAAGGTCTTGGTTCTTCACTTAGCCAGAAACATCCCTGTTGGTGGTCAAAAAGATTTATGGCATATAGCAGTTAAGAATTGCTGCTGGATCCCCATTTTTGTATTGACAGTATAGTTATGATTTGTTGATTGCTAGAGAAAGAAACTTTGTCCAGAAGTAGAGTAGGGAAGAGATTTTTTTTTTTTTTTTTTTTTTAATAGGTTACAAAAAATTTTATTAAGAAAAAATAGCCAACCCTAGTACATTGGGGATGTACTGTGGGGGCAAAAATCAAGAACCAAAATTACAATGATCAAGTAATAGGAAGGGAAAAACAAAAAAAATGTTACAGAGCCACACTCTATACAAAGAGAGTATGTAAGAAAAAGGACTTAATCTCTAGCAAGGACCGTTCGCATCCCTCAAAGCATCTAGCATTTCTTTCACTCCAAATACATCACATCAAGCAATGTGAATTTACCTTGCCAAGACTCAAACAACTCAATTACCTTATGTGACATAACCCAATGAAGTCCAAACAAACAAAACATCAAAGACGGCAGCTCAAAAGCTTGGGACAATGGAGCAGAAGATGATCCATCGACTCTCCACACCTCTTACACATGTAACACCAATCAAGAGCAATAAAGAATCTTACCTAAAGAAGTTGATCATGAAAAGAAAGCCACCCTTGGAGGAACCTTCGATTGCCACACCAACCTCGAAGGGAAAGAAAGAGTAGGAAGGTAGAAAGAAAAATGAAAACCTCTAACCTCAAAACCTCTACTCCTTGCTGGCTTCCAACAAACCTTATCAGGGCCAACCCTCCGCACTTTCAAAGAGTAAACAATGTCCATAAATCAGTCAAAAGATTCTTTCTCCCAATCCTGCGGTGAACTACGAAAATGAAAATTCCAATGAATCCTCCCACTAGACCAACACATAATCTCTACCACTGAAGAGTCCCTTGCCCTACTAAGGGTCCGTTTGGATACCGCTGAAAACTAAAAACATTGTAGCAAAATTATTTTTAAATGTGTGAATAATGTCGTGGGATCTATTTTTAATGAAAAAGTTATTGAATAAAGTACTTGCGGATCCTGTGAACAGTGCTCGGGACCCACTGGAAAAGCATAATTTGCTCTTCTCAAAAAAAAAAAAAAAAAAAAGGTGAAACATAGACTCTGTATCCAAACAGGTACTAAGACAGTAAAGATTTGAAAAAGCATCTTTGAGAGTACAATCTCCACACCACACATGCTTTCAAAACTTCACTCTAGTACCATCGCCGACATCATACTACAGGAGTTTAGAGAAGTTCAACTAGCCACTTCTAACCACTTCTAACTACACCATATGCACTTGCCACCTTTTTCATGCACCAACCACCCCAAACATTCCCATATTTTGCCAAAGCTAAAGCTGAAAAAATTGAGGCTAGCACCATATGCACTTGTACTTAAGGTCTTGGTTCTTCACTTAGCCCGAAATATCCCTGTTGATTGACAAAAAGATTTACGGAATAAAGCAGTTGAGAATTGCTGCTAGATCCACATTTTTGTATTGATGGTATAGTAATGATCTGTTGATTGCTAGAGAAAGAAACTTTGTCCAGAAATAGAGTAGGCAAGTGAGTAAAGAATCAGAAAAGCAAAAAAATAAAAAAAGAGAAAAAGGAAAACAAAAAAGAAAAAAAAAAATCTTGGGAATTAAGAAACTGTATTTTTTATCTGATGAAATAGCACAAGGTATTGATTCCATTCTTAGGCCGTGAGTCTGTATGCTGGTTAGTCATTTGCTGGAATCAATGAAATACTTCACCTTGGGGTTGTGGCCAGACCCCAACTTCTCTTGTGTCCATAGACAGTCCTGTCTTAGAATGGAGTACATCAGGCCAGTTTTCATCCAAAAAAGCCCTTGTACTATCCTCTCTTGATAACGTTCTATTGGTGTTTCTAATTCTTTTGTTTATATGTAATTCCTTAGGGCTTAATGTGAAGCAGTTGGAGAGAGGAATGTATGCACTTTTGAGGGAAACAAATTATTGACAGTGCAGCTGAAGTAACTATTTTTGAAATCCCTATATGAGCAGCCAATGAGCTCTTGCTCGATTGGCACCTCTTCCCCTTGCAAGTCTAGGTGGAGGGTGAGGTCGTGGGTTCAAGACTCATTGGGTCCGTGTGTAACTTACCAATAATAATAATAAAAAGAAATCCTTATATGAGTGGACATTGACTACAAGTCCTTTCTCTTCCCTGAACTTTATTGAATTCCTATCTCATTTGAATTTTAGATGATAGTTTACTTATATTTATTACTTTTTGGCTCTTCTGTTCTATACTTCCAATGTACATAATGGTACCCCTTTTTGCACTTTTTTGATGAAATTTAGTTACTTATAACATAAGGCACAAAATTCTCTTCATGTTTGAAATATAACCAATTTTTTTCATCTCTAAAATTTAAAAAGTTCTATTTATGTCCTTGAAAATTTAACATGCCCATGATTTTGTCATTTTGTCCACTTTTGTTAAGGTTTTTGTTAGTGTGGCCGACAGAATAATGTTTTAGAGATGAAAATAGAAAATGAACTAAATTTCAGAGACAAAATGAATATAATCTAGGTTTTATTTTTGACCCTGAAATATCATCAAGGTTCTAATTTTATCCCTTCTGTCAAACGTATTGGCAAAAAACTTAATGATAGTGGACGGAAGGATGAAATGCAGAACATTTTAAATTTTAAGGATGATAGCATGGGCTATATTCCAAGGATGAGACAGCTATTTTAACTGGAAAAGAAAAAGAAAAAGAAACAGTTCTAGTACTAATGCTTTGTTCCTTAACTATTATAAGATTTGTAAAGCTTCTAATTTCTAACCAAAACAATTAAAGCATAAAAATTTGGTTTCTTCTTTTTAATTGCGAAAACGCTGGGTTTGAAATTGGTCTCAAGTTCCTAGGGTAGTATTGTTGAAGCTATATATATGGGTTTTGCTTCTAGGGATTTTTTGGCATTGGTCAAAAGCTACAAGGGGTCAATGACATAGGAAGTGTGTTTGGTGAGCCTTTTGGTTGGAGTGTATCTGCAGTAGCAACAGCTTGTACATCCCGTGAAGTTTGTAGTAAATCCTAGAATATTCCTTCCCCATAGTACAGTGGTTTCAATGTTGTCGAGTATGGGATCTTGACTAGCCTGGCTCTCTTAATGTGATTCATTTATAAGTTCTGCTCGGTGATGTATTTAATTGGTTGGAATTGGCTTTGTGCTTAAATTCTTTTACTTATCCATCCAAGCTTGGTTTTTGTTTGAATCTTCATGAATAGTGAATTGGTTGGTATCTTTGTCCATGGATTTGTTAAGTGAACCACATATACCATGTGTTTTGTTCCTTATGCGTTCCTAGTTTGTTGAATTCTCTTGATTTCCTTGCTTTTTCTGGCAGGACATGGGTGTTTTTGTTCTATGTTTAGAAATTTAGTTAGTATTAATTGTATGATTTGGAAATAGAGGCCAAAAGCCGTAACCTGACTAACGTAAGTCATGAATTTGACCATGTAATGCTCCCTTGTACTTGCACGTTATGTTATGTCATGTCACATGTGCAGTATGCTATTATGTATTAATGAAATTGTTTTAGATTAAATGACCATATTCACCATTTTGTACTAGCTTAATTATTTAAGACATTTGGTAGTTTATCATGGTATCATTGGGTCATGCCGTGTGTGGTTGTGGATCTTATAGCAAGTTGGTCAGGCAGGAGTTGTAGACTCAAAACTAAGTTGCTTTGGAGTATGATTCCTCATTGTCTTACGTGGGTCATATGGAGGGAGAGGAATACACATACTTTTGTAGGGGATGAAAGGTGAATTCATGAGTTGAAGCTTTTCTTCCTTTAGACTTTGTTAGAATGGGCAAATGCTTCGGGTTTCATTACCTTTATGTCTCTACTTGGCATGCTTGATTTTTGTGCCTTCATTACTGTTTAGATTTTTTCTTTGTTGTCTCTTAGCACACTGCCTGTGTGCCCTGTTCCTTTTTTTCTTATTGACCTTTTTCAATTTCAATGAAGTTTATTATTTATCAAAAAAATTTATCATGGTATCAAAACAAGAGGTTTTGGATTCAAATCCTGTCTCCATCTTAAATCCCATTAATAGAATTCCCATGTGTTTGGCCCCATTTAATAAGGCCAGTTTAGGCCACATGGAAGGGGGAGTGTTAGATTAAATGATTAATTCACCATTTTCTAACAACTTAAGTTTATAACACAATTGATAATTGATCAGAAATGGTGATGTAACCATGACTACATGAGGATATACTTTGTATTTTCCACTTTTGTAGGCGGTGTTCCTGTGTTGCATCAACAATTGATAATTGATCAGAAATGGTGATGTAACCATGACTACATGAGGATATACTTTGTATTTTCCACTTTTGTAGGCAGTGTTCCTGTGTTGCATCAACTTGAAGCGTGAATAAATGGAGAAGCTTGAGTTAAACTTAAAAACCCTATCAAACTCTCTTTTATTTTATATCATTAAAGCAAGCCAAAAATAAGCTTCTCAAGTAAATATATGATTGTTTTATATTCACTTCAAGCAAATATCATAGCACAAAATTAACAAGTGATTTTATTTTTGAGAGGAAAATTAATGAGTAATTTAGGATCAATTTATTCCTTATAATTATTTGAACTTTCTAAAAAAAGAAAAGAAAAAAGAAGTTGTTTGGATGTTCTGCTTATATTATGGAATGTGTTTGGTTTTGCCACATTCTTGTGTTTTCTGCTTTCTGTTTAATGGCTATGACAGTAGAGATTTGAACATAAAAACATCAGTCATAATTATAGCATAAGTACCATTAAATTCTTGTTTCTGCCCGCCCCCCCCTCCCTCACACCACCCCCCCCCCCCCCCCCCCCCCAAAAAAAAAAAAAAAAAAAAAAAACTTTTCTCAACTATGTAAATTTGATTGCTATTTCTTATTATTATCTGCTGTTCCCCAATTATTATAGAAATCACCTGTCACACTTCTCTCTCTCTCTCTCTCTCTCTCGGACACTGAAATTCAAAGAGAAACTATTGTTTCTATGATTGTCTTGAACTACTTCTATGTACCTGTAATCCAAGGTAACCTTAAGCCCCCCCCCATTAACACCTCCCCCCCACCCCCCCGGCGGCGGGACCATTGGTAAAATGGGAATTTAATGCAGGTCTCTAATAACAAAGAGTCCATACCAGCCAAAGTAGCTGCACCTTGACTTACATTTCCCACTTAATGCTTTCATCTCCAAAGCATTGATGTTCTTTCATTCATGTCTAACCATGTCAAAGGAACTCTAACTGTAATGGTTACAACTTGCAGTGATGCTAGATCAGTCTAACAGTCATGATTAAAAAAATAATTGTTAACTTTATGGTGGAACCGTAGGGTGTATGTACTATTTTGAAAATGCGTTTTAGTCATGGTCATGATAGCCGGGGTGTATGACTAATTGGTTGAAAGGCCACATAACACCGATCATATATGGCTAATGTGATACCCTGGATTGCTTATATTGTATTTAATTGTTTGAGTGCGTGTGTATTGAGTTTCACATCAGGCGTGTATTAAGTGGATCTAGGCTATATAAGTGATTACGAGGGGTCTCAATTGTAATTTGACTAGTTCTTTTAGGATATAGCACAGATGTTAATATTTTCCTAGAATAGTGACAAATGGTAGCAGAATGAACCTAGTAATGCTATGTGGCTTGGTTGCACCACAACGTGACGTGAGCCCTGACTAGAATGCCATGGATTTAAGTGGGGGGAGATAGTGATATCCTAGATTGTTTGAATTGTTTGGATTGATTTTTATCAGTGTGTTGTGTGGCTATGTGGTGAGTCCCCTATCGGGCATGTGCTAGGTAGATTTATGTAAGCAATTATGAGGAGTCCTTTTTGTGAAACTCTAAAATAAATGTTAATACATTGTTATTCTAACATCTTAGCAAGATGGCCACACATGTTGTTTGGGAGGTGTCAACCTTAAATTTTTTATCAGCACATTACACGGTCATGCAGTGGGTGTTGAACCCATGACCTCATTCATTAAATGTTCCTTTAAAGGATTCCACCAGAAATTTCATACGCCCCCCTTTTTTTTTTGTTGATAATTAACTTATAAAGGAAATGATATTTATCTTACTTCCATCAGTTTGATGTGAGGGTTCTGCGGTCACAATATGAAAGGCCAATAAACATTTACAAGAATGTAAATGCTAAATGTTAGTTTGATGCTATTCGTTCATCTGCATGTTTTTATATAAGCATATGTGTGCATATATGTATATGACTAAGGAGTCAATAGTCATTTGGTGCAAAAATAAATTGATAGTGAAGATGCTACCCTACATGTGCAATCTTAATGATCTCAAAAATATATATAGTAAAGTAGGAGCTAGCTAGGTGGGATGTCTTGTTTGACATTCTAATATTATAAAAGCTATACAGGGAGGGACTAGCCCCTTCTACTTGTGAGGATTTAAATTAGGTGGCTACCTATATGACCGTATGCTGATCTAGATTACAAATAGATTGTTGGTGGCTTCTGATTTATGCAAACTATTATTTGGCTTTAGAAAATGACTAGTTTCAATGGAGTTACTGTCTACTGCTTACTTTTGGATGATTGCATTCCTCAAAATTTATGAGGTTTACATACCTAAAATCTTGTTTGAATAATGCTTGGTGTTTTCTTTCGTTATTGGCTGAGTGATTGAATAATGCAGTTTCATTACATCTTTTAATGTAATTTCTTAACATCCATAAAACATAAATTGTGGTTAGAGGCAACTGTTCTTAGTTTTGAGCGCTGTTTGCCAATTTGAGCTTCTCTGGTTTTGTACAATCACCAATCAGAGCATGGCACATGTTTTGGAGCACACTGTTCTTATTGACCAAAATGCAGTGAGCAATAAGCTGATTGTAAATTTTCCTTTATTAGCAAGAAATGCTTCTCTTGTGGTGATGTCTGCTTTAATTTTCTTTCAGATTGGTCTGACCAGTGTTTTCTGAAAGCTTGAATTTGATTTGCAGGTTTTACCCTATTTCTTGGATTCATAATTGACCGTATGCATCATTATCTCCAAAAGCTTATTGGATTGAGGAGTAGTGTGGGAGCTTCAAAAGAGGAAGTTGAAAGGCTTCAGAAAGAAAAGACGGAACTCAAAGAAAAAGAAGAGAAAGCTTCCAAAGAGATAAAGCAGCTGCAAGAAGAAATAGCTTCTCTATCAGAGAATTTGAAGAAGGTGAAGCTAGAATCTGAAGAGAAAGATAAGAGAGTTGAATCTGCTGAAAGCCATGTTGCTGCCCTTCAAAAACAAGCCGCAGACCTACTTCTTGAATATGACCGTCTATTGGAAGACAACCAAAATCTTCAGACTCAGGCTATGGGATATAGATAGGACTTAATTCTAAAAGACACCAAGGTTTAGTCTTGGCAGTTAATTTTGGTCACTAGTGACGTTGATGAAAAGTCCCATGTTTTAAGGAAATGGTCCTTATTTATTCGGCCCTGCCATTGGGAAAAGTGGATGGAATAGGTTTGTTTTTTGGTCCACTGTTATTGAAATTTTAGTTAGTCCACCTCAATGTTGTTCTAGTTGATAGCCACCATTCTTCTCTCAGTTTTCTGGAACAGATATCATAATTTTGTTTACTAATTTTTTCTGTGAGATAAATGTTACTAGTCTGAGGTTTGGTTATGTATCAGTTAAAAAGGGTGTTAGTGATTTAATACAACAAATGCAAATAGAAAGAACAAAAAATGAAAGATAAATGTAATTAAACAATTGAAAAGAATGAACTCAGTTGCATCAATGGAAGAAGTGATTATGGTAGATTTTGTGCTTGGACCTACGGGTATCCAAGTGTAGAATGCAAAAATACTTGAAAATCTATGCCACCAGACTTATTCCTTTGATAAGAGAAACATCTTTGGTAATTTTTTTTTTTTGAGTTTTTGGAGGGTATGATATATTTTCAAATGTTTTAATTTTTATCACATTTAAAAAAAAAAAAAAAAAAAAAATTAAGACTAAGAACTTGAAATAACGATTTTGAACAAATTGGGCACCTTAGAGCATCCACAGCCGGAATGCTAATCTCATCCTATTTTACCATCCCAAAAAGTCACTTTATCAATTATACAATACGATTTTACTATTCATCCAGCATCCCAACTCTTATTTTCTTATCCTACTTATTAAAATAATATATTTACACATTAAAATATATTATCCAACAAAATGCACTCCTCTCACAGAAAAACGCAGCAACCCTGTTCCAAAAAAAGAAAAACCCAGAACCCACCTTGCCACCACCACGCCACCGGCCAGCAACCACCACCACAACCAAACTCACCACCAACAACAACCACAAGAAACAACCACCAAGAGGAAAGGAAACACAAAAAATTGCCAAAAACTACCACCACCGATCGAGAAAATTGCCAAGAAACACAAAAATTGCCAAAAACTACCACCACCGATCGAGAAAATTGCCAAGAAACACAAAAAAATTGCCAGACACACAACAAGAAGAAAAACCACTTCAAACCCACGCTCAAGGAAATCAGTTCAAACCCACCACGCCGACTCGCCGAACTCCATAAGCCACCGATCAGCAACCCCAAGCCACCGATTAGCAAACCCAAGCCGCCGATTTGAAAACCCACCCCGCCGATTTGAAACCCAGGCCGTCGAAAATACTCTATCACTGATTTGAAACCCACGCCGCCGATTTGAATCCCACGCCATCACCGATCAGCAAACGCCATCGCCGCCACGCCTTCAACGGACCTTGCTTCCACCAATCGCGGGTCAGAGAGTGAGAGAGCGTAGATGAGAAAACAGAAAGAGAGAGTTGAGAAAGAAAGAAACGTCTCAGCCCAGAGACAAAGAGAAAGAGAAGACAGAGGAGAGAGAGAATAAAAGTGATTAAAAAATTTATAGGATTGTGCTACAGTGGGATTCTACATGTAGAATCGCACTGTAGCACAATCCTAAATTTTTTTAGGATTCTTCAGTTTTACAACCCCAGCTGCTGACTCTTTTAAGCTTAAAATGCCAAAATTTCCTTAGATTTAGCATTTACAATCTCCACTGCGGATGCTCTTACGGTCCCTACCTCTCATAGGTACCATCGAAGAGCCTTCTGATGAGTAGATAGAGATCCAAGAAAATAGTTGTTTTGATGATGCTTAATGCTTAATGTGTTCTCTCTCTCATTTTTGTAATATGATTTTCTGCAAAATCATCTTATCAAAGTTGTTGTTACTAACTTACTATCATGAAATTATGAAAAATATGAGTAGTTTATCTTCAATTATATAGTATGTATAGGGCCAAAAGCCTTATAACTCCCTTAACTTCTCTTAGGAGACCAAGATATTTATAGCATATTAGCATGTCTAGGTGTTATGTATCATGCATTCCAGCATCTCAAGACAAGAAGATTCTACAAATAACAAAATTGGGGAATTTTGTGAATTTCATTATATGGAGAGCAAAATTTGACCCCCTAAATATGATTGTTTATTTATAAGCAATGAAGAGTTGTAATAAAAAAAAAAAAAAAGCAAATTTGAAAGGTGACTTATACGTTCATTGCCAAAGAAAATGCACATTTGGAAGGTCACTTATGCTGTAACAAATACTCTAAAATGTTGCCGAGGCTCTCTTGGTTTTCTACAAAATTTTCTAGTAAACTTGTTTTTTTTTGCAATTGTTTCTTGAGTGAATGACCCTTCTCACTCGAGTAAATTCTTTAATAATAAAAAAAAAATTTCAGACTAAAAATCTCACTTTTCTCTCACTCAAGCAAGATCTTTACAGAAAGTTGCTTGTCCTTTGCTGGAGCAGAACTTAAATCACTTGAGCAAAACTAAATTTTGCTAGAGAAAATTTAAATCTTGATGAACTGAGATTTTGAAAAATTCAATTTAATTTTACATTAAAATACTCTCTATTCTTCTAATTACAGCCATGTATAACTTCAATGTGGTAAAGGGTAGGAAATATCTGTCCCAAGAAAGATTATAGTATTATACAACTCTTTCAAGTGATTACATAATTAGCATGCATTTGACAACAAACAGAAAAAAAATACAAACTACATCACACTAAATTTATCATGGTCCATCCCAACAGATTTGATTACAAGGGAAGAAGTATATTGTTCATAATCAATGACAATGCTTTCAGTGCGTCCAGTCCATGCCAGCAACACCAATAACTACTACAACTTCAATCCTCCCTATTGCAAACCAGCAGAAAAAAATAACACAAGTTAATAAACAAAAGTGGGTCTAGAAATGGACTTGCATCTAATTACAAACATCAAGTTTAGATTGAATAAAAACTCAAATGCATATTGACTCAGCCAGAACCACTTCTTAATTAAAGTGACATACATATGAAATCAATCAATGTTTAGTCCAAGGTAATATAGGATACTAAGGATAGTATGTAGACTTTGGAAATTTTGATTGAAAAGAAAGTTAAACAGAGCAAATACATCAATTTGGATATGATAAATTTTTGGTAACTGTTAGAAGTATTTGTCCATCAAAATTTTGAAAAAAATTGTAAATTGTAAATACTTAATACACACACACACATATAAGATTTTATTAGAATTTTGCCCCCTGGCCCTAACATAGATCTACCAATGCAGACGCCATTGCAGGAAATTCTGGAAGCTAGACTGAGTTTACTGAAAGACTCCTAGCAAGCCAACATGTGAGGCCGGCTATGATAAACCCAACTGGTTGTCCTGATATGATGGGGCTAATCAACTAAGGATATAGGCAGTTTTAGTTTGTAGCATGTCACAAAGAAGGGCTGTAACGCTATGGTGTGGAACACAGTATATTAGTTCAACAATCAGTAGCCTATTGTTATATTTACACATGTAATCTTTTCAATTACAACTTTGCTTATTTCTTTCCTCAATACTATCAATCATCAATTAATAAAGAAGCCATGTAGTGCCTTACTGTTTTCTTGAACTCTGAGTATTATCATGCTGTTATGAGACGAAGCCACACTTCTGCACTGCCAAGGTCAGCCAACAACTTGCACCTTTCAGCTTCAATGTAACAGCCACATCCATTCACCTAGATGGAACAACATGATATTGATTTCCAAGTGACAGACAAATGAGACAATGAAAAGTTTCTAATTCCAACCTGTCATCAAGAAATACCTTAGGCTCTATTTTTCTTAATACAACAAACTTAAAAATAAATCAAACAAAAAAGTTGGGTTCCTTTCCCTTCCCCCTGTTTCTTAACTATTGATTTAATAATCTTTACTTCACACATGTATTCAAATATAACAGCATAATGAATCAAGGTCTATTGTATTCAACAAGAAAACTTTGCAAGTAATTTCATTGCCTGAATCTACCTATTTCTATAAAAACTAATTAGAAGAAGCAAAAGGAAAAATCTTTTGAATCTACCTTCGAAATGATTGATGAAGTGAGGAAAAAGATAACACAAACACATGGTTGGCCTGAGAGAAGGCAACCTCTCTGGTGAAAAACAGCCCTAATTTTCTTCTTTCCTTTTGAATACCAAGAGAGCAACAAGAGTGTGCTATCTGTCTTTACCCCACAAAATAATCGTGAGTGTGCTATCTGTTGCACATATCTTCTTTGATCCAAACAATGCCACAGTTTCTCCTCACCAATAAATTACAAAGTCCAACAACTTCATCGTATCCAGTGTGGGGAAACTAGCAGAAATAAGAATCACAAATTACCAAACTCAAATGAAAGCATATATGCCAATGAATTTAAAAACGAAAAATGAAATATAAAGCTACAGAAAAAAATCTGTATAAGGGAGAAAGATATCGGTGACTTACAAAAAATTCAGTTGCACAGATTCATCAAAGCCACCACTTTCACTTGGATTTCTCTTCCTCTCAATCAATGTTACATTGTCCTTGTGTGCTTAAATTCCCAATCCAATTTCCCAAACGTGGAATGAATCTTTCAATTAGATTAGAGGTACCTTCTCCATTAGTTCCATTCTCATCCCTATCATACTCATCATGGCTTTCACTCAGTTTTGGTATCTTTTGCTGCATCTTCCAAATCATTTTCATAAGGAGTGCTACACCCACGCATAGTTTGGTTTAGATCTTCAATGTCTTGCTCGTGTGCCCAATGGGCCCCGCATTTTGTAACCTCTAATCCTGGACCTTCGGTTTCAAATCCAATCTCAATTTGACCGAATCCATTAGCTTCCATGAACAAATGATTCATGGTTCACCCATTTCCAATGTTAGTAATACTAGTGGCTAGAGGTAGAGGATTCCCTGCCTCACGTATAGTTTTTCACTCCTCTTGCTTATGCAGAATGGACATGAGCATGATCTGAAGGAGAGGCAGTGTCAACAGCAATCTGCACCCCACTCCAATTCATATGGAAGCAGTTGGAAGGAGCTTGAAGGGCTGGAAGTCTCAGCTGTAACAGTCAAGTTAGAGGCAAGTTATTTCGGCTTGTAACCGAACAGTAGGCTAAAGGTTGCTAGAGAAAAGTAAACATTGAGAACTTTTTGTAATATGTTAGTCAGGATGTTAAGTGGTTATTTAGTCTAGTTCAACAGTAGATAAGATCAGATCAGGTTGATTTTTTGGCTGCACTCTGATACAGCCTGTATAAATAGGCATTTAACCTTCTGTTGTAATCAGTTAGTTTTGAAGTTAATGAAATATGTAGCCTTGAGAGCTATTTGAGAGAACTAGGTGTTTTTTGCATAGGTGTTATCCACCTATAAGCTTCTCTAATCAACTTGCATCCTAATTAATCAACCAAGCCAAAATAGCCACCCTACTTATCATTCATTTACTGAAGTATGTTCAATAAACTATGAAAGAAACAAAACATTAAGGATATTAAGAACAGTAGTTTTACTAGCATCAAGGCTAGTATAAAGCTTCTCATATATATACTTTTTTACTTACTAGAAAAAAATCATTGTTTAAGTTTAAAAAAATTAAGGAATATTAAGGGCTCATTTAAATCTTGAGGATATATTTTCCAGTGCAGGTGGACATACAAAACAGGTCAGGGATGGACCTAGGTGGGGGCCTAAGCCCCCCTGGGCCCAATTATTTATTTATATGTATATATATATAGTTATTATATATTTTATTTCTGTAGTTGAGCCCCTTTCCAAAACTTTAGGCCCCTCTTCTCCCCAATCAACCTAGCTAGTCTAACCCAAATAGCAACTACTTAACCCAAAAAGTTAATAAAAACAATAAAAACATTCACAATGGTGATTGTATTTTAGCAAAAAAAAAAACTATTTTACCACTAAAGAACTAAAAAAACATGTGTTATAGGAGAAGTTAAAGCTAAATTTTTTGCAACTATAGTAAACTGGTATAAATACCAGTTGACTGTAGTAAGTTGTTAAAAATAAAATACAATATTTTATTAAGATTATATCTCTTCTTTCTATTAAAAAACTCAAATTCTTTCTCTTCCTTTATTATTTTAATGAATTGTTTATATTATTTTAAATGAAGTGATAAAAAAATAGAACTCCTAACCAGCCTAGTATTTAAAAAAAAAACATTATTTTGTTTTTGTTTTTTGTCTTTTTTGGTAGATGATTGCATCTTAATGTATTTAGAAATAACGATTTTGTATATTTATAATTTTTTAATACTATATGGATACTTATTTGAATTTTTTTTTTCCTTTATACTTCGGCCTCCATTAGTTTAAAATCTTGGGTCTGTCTCTGGAATAGGTTAACATACAGAGAATAGTATAAATCATGCACATGAGATCAATCAATCCAAATTGGGATATTGTCCCACAAAATGTCTATGGACAGTATCACACAGATCGTATACACAAGCAGTATGCTTCTCTCACACAGATCATATACAAAAACGGTAGGCTTCTCTCATTTGTTACTTCCTATGACCACTCAAAATAAAGTGAAGTGCTAGTAATCATGTATTCTAAATTCATTTTCTTTTATGTCCGTGCAAATCTAATTCAACTATAACCTACAAATAACAATGATCTCAAACCTCTTTAAGTTTTCAATGTTTATCCAAAAGAATAGAAAATATATAAATATAGGCAATATTAATCTATCTAGTTTGGTTACCCATTTTGCAATAAAATTTCCCATTTTATTAAACTTCTTATCTTAGTTAACCAACATCCATATCCTACCAATGATTAATCGATAAGGCAAAGTGCTGGAGTCTATGATCTAAAATCAAATTGTGATGTCCATAACAGAAGAGCACACATATAAGATCTAATCAAAACAGAAAATAACAGATCATGTAGGACAGTTTTCAACTTTGAAAAATTTGATTGACAAGAAAATTGAACTGAGCAAACGCAAATTTCATTATTTATATATATATATAGGCATTGCAAGAGTAACAAGAGCGCAGATTTTACTCACCAACATAATTGAACAAAAATGATGAGCACACAATTTGTTGCACTCTTCTTGTCTGCTAGTAGTTTGACAATTTTTCCTCCCCAACAAAGTCCAGTAATTTCATCCAAGCTACCAGGTTCACTGGGATTCCTCTTCATCACAAATAGACCTACCTTCTGTGCATAAATTCCCAATCCAATTTTCAATTAGATTAGGGTGTTCTATCCAGTTTTTGGAAAAGCCACAACAACCAGTTTTTTGTTTGTAGCATGTCACAGAGAGCTGTAAAATCTTACCATTCTACTCAAAAAAAAAAAAAAAAAAAATCTTTTAAATAAGTCTATTGACAGAAGACTAGGAGGTGGATGACATACCATTAACTTAAGAATAGCTCAAAAGTCACAAAGGAAGCAGTGAAAGTAGAGGAAAAATTATTCTTGTTTTCCCTTTTTCCCTAAGCATGGGATCAACGGATATCTTCAGTCTTTCAAGTTATAATTCTTGATTACAACTTCTAGTTCTACTGGGTCTTATTACATCATTACAGTTTTGCTTATTTCTTTCCCTAATATGAATTATAAAATAATAAATGAGACCCCATTTGTAAGATAAAGAAGCCATGCAGTGCCTTACTGTTTGCTAGAACTCTACATATCACCATGCTATTATGACTTATGAGACAAAGCCCACACTTCTCTACTACAAAGCTTGGGCAAATGCTGGCAACTGAAAGCTTCAATGCAACTGCATTGATTCAACCAATCTGAAAGTGATGCACACCATATATATGATATATAGGACACCCACATCCATTCACCTAGATGGAACAGCATGACATCAGTTTCCTAGTGACAGACAAGCAAGACAATGAAAAGTTTCTAATTCCAAATTGTCAACAAGAAATACCTTAGGCTCTATATTTCTTAATACAGCAAATACGAAAATAAAACAAGGGTTCTTTAGATGGACAGAAGTTTTTGGAACCACAATGCGAATGCTCTTAACTTTTAAGCCATATTAGTTACTGATATGGACAAAAAGAATATTTTGAAAACAGAATCAGATTTTATAGACAAAAATTAAACCAAAAATTAAAACAATGCCACACTTGGATAGAAAAAAAGTGTAATTTTTAGAAGTTTAGAATAGCTCATATTCTATCCAAACAGTAAATGAGTAAACCCCAAGCCTCCAGCAAAAACCAATCTCACTCTCCCCCCCTCCCTCCCTCCCTCCCTCCCATCATGATTCCCATCCACAAACAAAAAACATGTTCACTCCACCATCATGGCTCGCTCTTTAACACCCCAAACCCAACTCCTCCTCTCCCACCACCACCACCCTCCTCCTCCCCTCCACCTCAACCCCATAATCACCCGCCGCTCCCTCCTCCTCTCCACCACTTCACTCTCCCTCACTACCACCACTCCTCCACCACCCTCATTAGCCTCTCCTCCACTTGACACCACCATCACTGACTGTATCTTCATGGACTTCAGCCTCTGCCCACCACTTTCCTCCCCAACACCAACCCAACTCTCTCCCCTAACCCCTCCACTCATTTCCGCACCGAATCCTTCCTCTAAGGCCGCCTTATTCTTGGCCTCTATGGCCACCTCATCCCTCTCACTGTCTCCAACTTCAAGTCTATGTGTTCCTCCACATCCTCTTCCTCATACAAGAACACCCTCGTCCACAAAATCTTTCCACTAATATGGCTTAAGAGTTAGGAGCATTCACATTGTAACATTATTCTTATTCATTAAAAAATCAAAAATCAAAATGAAGTAAATGGGGTGAGTTTTCTCTTTATGGCATTTCTACATTTCTCCTATTCCAGTATTGTTGCAAAATCAAATGGAAAGAAGTAAATTTGGGCCATTTTTCACCAGAGAGGTCGCCTTTTCTCAGGCCAGCCATGTGATTTCTTTTAACCACTACATAAGTGAACAAAAAATGATGAGCATAATACCTGTTGCACATATCTTCTCCAATCCTGGCAATGCGACAATTTCTGCTCACCAGTATTATTGAACTCAAATGAAAGCACATGCCAATGAATTTAAAAAAGAAATATATAGCTACAAAAAAAAAAATATCCGCAAAAGGGAGAAAGATATCAGTGACTTACAAAAAATTCAGTGGGAAAGGATTATTAGTTGTACAGATTCATCAAAGCAGCCACTTTCACCGGGATTCCTCTTCCTCACAATCAGAGTGACCTTGTCCTTGTGTGCTCAAATTCCCAATCCAATTTCCCAAACGTGGAATGAATTTTTCAATTAGATTAGAGAGCTGTATCCTCTTTGGGTGTGGTACATCTACCTCATTAGAGGTACCTTCTCCACTGGTTCCATCATAGTCATCACGGCTTCGCTTAGTTTTGGTATCTTCTGCTAAACCTTCCAAATCATCCTCATAAGGAGTGATGCAACAGCTGTTGCTGCTACTGCACCCACGCATAGTTTGGTTCAGATCTTTAATGTCTTGCTCGTATACCCAACGGGCCCCGCATTTTGTAACCTTTAATCCTGGACCTTCGGTTTCAAATACAATCTCAATTTGACCGAATCCATTAGCATCTACTTGACTCCAATTTTCTATCAATTCCTGATCAAATGATTTATAGGGAGAGTAACCCAGGTGAAGATGATGCGAATCAATCTTACCATATTGTTCCGAAAAAGAAAAGCTAGTTATCAATTTGCTTTTATATCCGTTGACTTTCAAGTAACACATAAGACTATGCGTATAATCATCATAATCATTTGAATGAAGTTTGTGAAGTGGATGATGATGGCAGATTACAAAAACTGCACACACAGCGACTCCCTTCAATTTGTCTGAAGGCACTTGCAAATTCACTGAAGTCCCCACACTTTGATGCCTAAACCATTTCGAAATTTCTCTTCCAGGAATTGTAAAAGAATAAGAGAGTTTATCTCCCTGAAACTACAAAATTACAAAATCATTATATTTAGAACCTCACAAGCAAGAGAGAGAGAGAGAGAGAGAGAGAGAGAGAGAGAGAGAGAGACCTTAAATTGAAAGTGATGTCTTAGTGTTGTTAAAAGCATGTCACCGTAGTCTTCATTATTAATCAATTTAACACAATTGAGAAGACAGATTTTCGGATAAGGACCATCATCAGGTCTTAATGGTAATATTTCCAGTGAGGTACAACCCTCTGCTTCAACACTCCCAATATTTAATGGAAGCTCTAGCAAAGATCGAAGATGTGTGCAACCACACAGATTAAGAAACTGCAAATTAGATAGTCGAGTGGTACTCTTAGGAAGGCAAACAAAATTATTTCCCCTAAGATCTAATTTTGTTAAAGAGGACAAACAACCAAGACTATCAGGGATTGCCTGAAGATTGCAATAACTTAGATTCAATTTGGTCAAAGACCATAAATTAGAAAGAGAACTCCCTAACATGCCCGTGGGGTCTACTCTTCTTTTTCGCATTAAAGGAAAACGGATGAGTTTATTTGATGATATAGATGATAAGCCTTTACATCCACGAAGAGACAGTACTTTGAGATTTTTTAATAGAACCACCGAAGAAGGTAATTCTGTTATAGCAGTTTCACTCACATCTAGCTCTTCAAGACCTTTGATATTCCCCAAATTCTCTGGCAGTTCATTAATTTTTGAGCAGCCAGACAAAGTGAGAATTTTTAGAGACATCAAACAACAACAAACATTTGGAAGACTTGAAAGGTTTTTGCAGTTTCTTAGATCTAATTTAGTAAGGCCAGTTAAATGCTCCACGAACAATGGTAGTTCTTTTATGGTAGTCTCATTCAAATAAAGTTCTGACAAACTTGACATATTTCCCACAACCTCTGGAAACTTCTTTAGTCTTGAACAACCAGAAAGAATAAAAAATTCAAGAGATTCCAAGTTGATCTTGGGTGGAAGGCTCTCAAGGCACTTGCAACCATTTAGATCCAATCGAGTAAGCCATTTGAGATTTCCAAGAGATGCATGAATCTTAGATAGTCTTATACAACGTTGAAGAATCAACTGCTTCAAATTTGGGACTCTACTGAAGTCTAAGGTCTTGATTAAGTTTTGAGAGTCACTGAGATCTATAAGCTTTAACTCATCAAAAATCTGTTATAAACCAATAAATAATTAGATAAAGTCAAGCCTTAATGAAAAGGATACAATACACATTTGCATAAGTAATAATCTTACCAAATTTCCTTTCCATAGTTGTTTGATGCTGCTACAATGCATTCTCAATTCAACAAGTTTGTCTGGTTGGAAATTGGTTGGTAGGCATTTTAAATGATATCCATGCCATTCAATAACACGTAACTCATTAGAAAGATAACTGAGACCTTCTGGAAATTGCACCTTACCCCTATTGAAGTCTTTTGGAAGTTGCATAGTACCATTTATGAAGTCTTGTGGAAATTTCTCATTACCAATTTTAAGCAATCTCAAATTTTTCATCTTTGAGAAGGCTTCAGCACGCAAGTGTTCCATTTTTTGAATAGGAAATTTTAGCATTATGCCTTCAACTGCCTTTGTTCCCTAATAAATAAAAAAATGAATTTAGAATAATTAGTAAATTCTTAGAAAATTTTATAGTAACATATATACTTCTTAAAGTTTAGGTTTATACTAGTCAAACTTACAGTATTATTTTTCAATACATGAATGACATCCTTATAAATCCACAACCTACTACGTCCACCAGGCTCTCTAGGGGATTCGCGACGAACGATTTCTTGACCCATATCTTGCAGCAAATCATGCATCTCTAAAGCACCATTTTCATTAATGGTTATGAGAGATTTTTTCATAAGAACACCAATATTGTAATCTGGATAGTAACCAAAACTTTGTAGTACATCTCTTATGCAATCTTTGTTCTCTCCTTTGAAAAAACATGCAATATCTAAAAACAATCCTTTCTGCGTATTTGTAAGCCCATCAAAACTTATTTGAAGTAGAACCATAATATTTTCATCAAATTCTGCTTTTAGATTATTTAGGGCACTTTTCCATTCATCCATTGTTTTATCAAACAACAAAGAACCTAAAACTTTAAGAGCTAAAGGAAGGCCTTTAGCATAATTCACAAAGTCCATAGACAAATTTACAAAATTTTCTTTAGGATGAGGTTTATGGAAAGCTTTCCAACTAAAAAGCTTCAAAGCATCATTGTCACTCAACCCCTTGGATGTATATATATCTTTCACACCACAACTTATTAATATTTGGCTATTTCTGCTTGTTACAATGATTCTACTCCCCGCACCAAACCAATCATTTTTCCCTGCTAATGCTCCTAATTGTTGTTCTCCATCCACATCATCAAGAACAATAAAAACCTTTTTATCATGTAGCGTACTCCTTATAACATTGATTCCCTCATAAACATTCCATATTTTTATTTCACTTTCCATGAGGATCTTAGAAAGAAGTTGTTTTTGTAAAGAAACTAGACCTTGATTTTTAGTTTCTTCTCTAACATTAGCAATAAAGCTACTAGCTTCAAAGTTTCCTGAAATTCTTCTATAAATTTCTTGTGCAAGGGTTGTTTTGCCCATTCCACCCATCCCGCATATCCCAACAAAGCGAACATCACCCAACCCTTCACCTAAGTATGAACCCAACATTTCCTCCACAAATGAGTCCATTCCAACAAGGTCCTCATAAACACTTGAGAATTTATGATACAACTCAGTGCATATCCTTCCAATGATTTCTTGGATAACTTTTGATTCATACCTGCAAAGAAAATTGCAAAACAATAATTTTGATGAGGCAAAGCTAGCCACATTTAAAGATAAAACATTCAGCATATATCATAATCTTAGCTTCGTTCAGCCACATTGAGAGTGCCTAATTATATTTAGTCCTCTTTGTTTTACATTTCTTGGAATGCTATTTTCAGGCGCCCTTTTTCCATAAAAAACAAAAATAAAACAATTGAAGTATTAACTATATAATTCTACTTTTCTCCTAACCACTTGCTTTGGACATTTTTACTTGCTTATTTTTTTTCTTCATATAAAAAAAATGATGTATTAACTGTATAATTCTACTTTTCGCCTAACCACTTGCTTTTGATATTTTTACTTGCTTATCAAGACAATTCTGCCAAAAACATAAATTAGCAATTCAAATGAAAACATTACGGGTGGGTGGGTATAGCTTATACAAAGCAAAGCCACGTAGACTTCATAAGTCACCTGTAGAATGAGGATTACCAGGTCTGTGACTTTTTGCTCATATTGGGTATTTTAGGGACTACCATGCCAAACTATGCAAATCCAAAGTCCAATTTGAGATTATAATTTCCAAAGTTTGTAATATACATGGGTCAAAGAAATTCATTGCAAGATGTATTATGGGGGCAATTTTAGAGATATTAGGGGCCAAATTTGTTGTAAGGCCCAAGTCTATGTAATTATGTACTTGCATTACACTAATTTAGTACTACTAGGATTAGAATAGGGTTAGTCTACGTTATTTTAAAAATATTTGAATACTGACGAAGTAAAAGAAAAAAAACAAAGGAAAGAAATGATAAATAAATTCAAAAAAGAAAAGAAAAGAAAAGTTGACAAAAAATAGCATTATTTCAAAGAAACTCTTACTTATTCTTTAAATCCCATCCAGCAAGATCAGCAACTTCTGTTAGAGCAGCTTTCCACGTATCTATATTTCTCATGTTATCCTCGAAACTCTCTTTGTGTTTATCAAAAGCTTCTGCAAAAGTCCCCCTATGATTCCGCACATCACTAGGATCTACATAGTGAAAAACAGGTAGAACTACCAATCCAGTCTTTTTCATGCACTCAACGATCTTTGTTAGTTCAATCAAGCACCACTTTGAAGAAGCGTAGTCCCTTGATAAAATAATGACAGCAAACCTTGATTCTTCTATTGCTTTCAAGAGTTCTGGGGCAATTGATGTTCCTCGCTTAAGTTTTTCATCGTCCCTAAAAGTGGATATGCCTTTTTGTTCCAAAGCTGTATATAGATGATCTGTAAATTTCTTGCGAGTGTCCTCGCCTCTGAAACTAAGAAATACATCGTATTTCCCTCCTTTGGAAGAAGAAGAAGAAGAACAAGAAGATGATGGAAGAAGAGCCATAAAAGAAATGGAAGAGCTTGAATAGTGAGGTTAGAGATTTAGGAAATTGCAGGTGTGACTAAAAAAAACTCAAAAAAGCCTCTTGCAATAAGTGTGAGAAGATGGGTCAAAAGGTTTTTTATTCTATGAGCCATTAACTCATTTTTTGTTAGAGTTGGTGGGCAAGTGGGCATCCTTTGCTGCTTTTTTCATGTGGGCATGGGCCCCATCTGAGTAGACGTCCGTATGCACAGGAAGATACCTGAAAAAGGACCCTTATCACAATTTATTAAAATAGTCTACAATGAGCAGTGAAAAAAAAGGTGGTTGGTATTTTTTTTTAAAAGAAAAAAAAGGTAATAAGTTGATGAAAAAATAGTGAACAACTTTCTTGGAATAGATTACTTGTGAATGTCAGTTCCTTTGTAGGTTATTTTTTGCTAGATAATGGTCCTTTTTTTTTTTGAAAATAAAGGACAAAATTACTACAATTTTTACTAAAAAAATTAATATAATTATATGTTTTGAAAATTTGATTGTTAGAGTGTATGTTCTTTATGTTCTTAACAAGTATATCAAATTTCATGTCAATCATATGTTATTTATTATGCGATTTATAAACTTTTTTTATACATGATTTTAGACTACAAAAATTTTAAATTTAAACCCAAAAAAAAAAAATTTTAAATTTAAATATTTAATTGATGACATATCTATTGATATTTAATTTTCTAAAAATTTTGCAAACATAAAAAAATATAAAAATAAAATATAATCTAATTGAACGCATTAATCAAAATTCACATCTAATAAAAAAATAATTAATGGAGTTCGTTAGCAAACTTTGTCCTAAAATAAAAAGAAAATGGTTAGCAATACAAACTATAAAGATGAAATGATATATGTACTTCTCTATCAAATAAGACATCTTTGGAGTCATTGAGTACACAACAACTGTAGAACCTTCAAGTTCATGTGTTTCAGACATTATCCGATCTACTGAGTCTGTAAATAGACCAAGCAATACCATGAGGTTAAATGAAAGACCAATTTGTGTACAGATGCATAATATAGAATACAACAAAGGGTGAAGTTCCACAATGGTCAATCTTCCAAAGCGACACCTTAAACACTGTACTCAGTTTAAAATCTCTATTAAATTAACACAAAGAGAAGTACGTGGTTGTTAACTTGTAATAAGAATGAGCAGATGTGTCAACAGTTCATTTTCTAGGACCCATCAATTTAATTTTTTTTATTAGAGTCATGTCGTCACATCACAATTTAATATATATATAGTTGAGCAGATGGGTCAACAGTCGCATAAAGTCTTTCTTCTTTATTTAATATTTATTGCCAAACCAACTTTTGTGTTTTCCAGTTTTCACGTGGACGTGGGCTACATCTGCGCAAAGCATAGGAAAATACTTGGAAGTTATCCAAATTCCAAAACAAAAAATACAAAAGGAAATCGGCAAATGCTAGGAAAACACCTGGAACGTAAGGCCACTTGCACACGTCACAATTTATTGAAATTGAACAATAATGTCACTTTGTAACATGAGAGTACTTAATTGAACAATAATATCTTTATTTTTTAAATAATATAAATTTTATTAAATTTTTTTTATTAATAAATGTGATAATAAAGATGATTGTTACTAGTTTAACAAGATAATAAATAAGTATTTGAAATTTTTTTAGAGTAATTTGGAAGATTATGCTTCACTCTTTTTTCATTTACTTTCTTCTTCCATTTTCTTTGACTACCAAACCTAACTTTAGTTGCTTTTTCTTTGTGTGGGCTCTATCTATGCAGGCCTCCATACACATAGGAAAAAACCTAGAATTCGAAAAGACAAAAAAAAAAAAAAAAAAAAAAAGGAAAACTGTCATTTTGTATGAGGAACCATATCCTCATCTTTTAATTTTTGACAAATTACAACTTATTCATATGTAGTTTAATTAAAATTTAAATTGTTTGCGTATAATTTAAAATTTGACACTTTATCTACTAAAATTTGATTAAAATTTAAATGGTTTACGTATGGTTTAAAATTTCATAATAAAAATATTCTACCCGATCCTATTTAATCTTATGTTTTTTTTTTTTTTTTTTTTTTTTTTTTTTTTGAAGAAAAGAGACGTATTCATTTTCTTCAATACAAGAGGGGTCAAAAGTTCATTTTCTATGATCCAGCAATTAATTAATTAATTTTAGTCGGTGGGTACAGTGAGCATCCCACCATAAATTGTTGCATAAAGTCTTTCTTCTTTGTTTTATTATCAGACTAACTTTTGCTTTTTTTATGAGAGTCGGTGGGCACAGTGAGCATCGCACCATAAATTGTTGCATATAGTCTTTCTTCTTTGTTTTATTATTAGACTAACTTTTGCTTTTTTTATGAGAGTCCGTGGGCAAGTGGGCAGGACATCCTTCTTTAACTAAATTGTCGCATAAACTCTTCCTTCTTTATGTAATATTTATTGTCAAACCAGCTTAGCTTTTTTTTTTTTTTTTTTTTTTTTTTTCTTCTTTTCAGTTTTCACGTGGACGTGGGCTCATATGCACAGGAAAATACTTAGAAGCTTATCCAAATTCCAAAACAAAAAATACAAAAGGAAATCGAAAATGCTAGGAAAACACCTGGCAGGTAAGGCCACTTGCACACGTCACAATTTATTGAAATTGAACAATAATGTCATTTTGTAATATGAGAGTACTTAATTGAACAATAATATTTTTATTTTTTAAATAATACAAATTTTATTAAAATTTTTTTATTAATAAATATGATAAAAAATATGATTGTTACTAGTTCAACAAAATAATAAATAAATATTAAAAATTATTTTTAGAGTAATTTGTAAGATTATGTTTCTCAAAAAAAAAAAAAAAAAAATTTGTAAGATTAAGCTTCACTCTTTTTCTGTTACTCTTTTCTTCTGTTTTTTTTGACTTCCAAATCCAACTTTAGCTGCTTTTTCTCCGTGTGGGTTCCATCTATGCAGCCTCCATATGCATAGAAAAAAACTTGAAATTTGAAAAAAAAAAAAGAAAAAAAAAAAAGAAAAGAAGAGAAAAACTGTCATTTTGTATGAGGAACCATATTCTCATGACTCATTTTTCATTTTTGGGCAAATTACAACTTACTCATATATAATTTAGTTGAAATTTAAGTTGCTTATTTATAATTTAAAATTTGACACTTTATTCACTAAAATTTGATTAAAATTTAAATTACCTACTTATAGTTTAAAATCTCATAATAAAAATATTTTACCAGATCCTATTTAATCTTATGTTTTTTTTTTTAATTTTTGAAAAAAAAAAGAGACATAAAAATTCATTTTCTTCAATACAAGAGGGGTCAAAAGTTCATTTTCTATAACCCAACAATTAATTAATTAATTTTAGTCGGTGGGCACAGTGGGCATCCCACCATAAATTGTTGCATAAAGTCTTTCTTCTTTGTTTTATTATCAGACTAACTTTTGCATTTTTTGTTAGTCCGTGGGCAAGTGGGCAGGGCATCCCACTATAAGTTGTCGCATAAACTCTTCCTTCTTTATTTATTTATTGTCAAACCAGCTTTTGTTTTTTTTTTTTTTTTTTTCAGCTTTCACGTGGACGTGGGCTCATATGCCCAGGAAAAAACTTGGAAGCCTATCCAGAAAAAACAAAAAAAAAAAAAAAAACGGAAAATGCTAGGAAAACACCTGGAAGGTATGGGCTACTTGTAGACGGGATCTAATATAAAATATAAAATATAAAATGCACTCACTCAATATCACAATTTATTAAAATTGAATAATAATATGAGATACTTAATTGAACAATAATATCTTTATTTATTAAAAAAAATTAAAAATAATACAAATTTTATTAAAATTTTTTTATTAATAGATGTGATAATAAATATGATTGGTATTAGTTCAACAAAATAATAAATAAGTATTTAAAAAAAATTTAGAATAATTTGTAAGATTACGCTTCACACTTTTTTTTTTTTTTTCCTATCATTTTTTTCTTCTTCTTCTGTTTTCTTTGACTACCAAACCGAACTTTAGTTGCTTTTTTCCGCGTGGGCTCCATTTATGCTGACCTCCTTATGCATAGGGAAATAACCGGAATCTCACCAAAAAAAAAAAAAAAAAAAAAATTGTCATTTTGTATGAGAAACCACTTCCTCATCTTTCATTTTTTTTGGCAAATTACAACTTACTCATACCTAGTTTAGCTGAATTTTTTTTTTTTTTGAGAAACTAATTTGGCCGAAATTTAAGTTGCCTATTTGTAATTTAAAATTTGACACTTTACCAATCTAAAATTTGACTGAAATTTAAATTTCGGCCAAACTACATATGAGTAACTTGTAGTTTGAAATTTGACACTTTACTCACTTGAGGTTTGATTGAAATTTAAATTGTCTACCTATGGTTTGAAATCCCATGATAAAAATGATCCGTTGGATCTTTTTTGATATTGTATTTTTATGTTTTTTATTTTTTTATTTTTGTTGTGTTTTTGGAGGAAAGAAATATAAAAGTAGAGTAAAATTACATATTTAGCAATTTTTTTAACAAAGGTATGTTACGAAACTTTAACTGAACTAACCTTATTTTGGTAAAGTGTCATATTTCAAACTATAAACAGACAACTTAAATTTTAACCAAACCACAGATAGATAAGTTGTAATTTGCCCTTCATTTTTAATAGAGTTTAGAAACTCTAATGCTGTTTTGAGTTGGTTTATAAGAACTTAGTTTCTTTAATATATGCATTTGTTTACCTGGAAAAATAAAAAATTGCATCCTCAATTTCAAGATTTATTAAAATAATTTGTGTGAGTTGTAGAAGAAAAAAAATATGATAAGTTCATATAAAAAGTTGTGCATAGAAAGTCTCCACCCTACCATTTATAGTTAACCACTTAAACATGTTTTAAAATTGAGTATACAATTGAATGTATTCTTGAATTTATATGAATGAATTACTTGTGAATTTTGATCCCTCCATCTCATTGCATCCATTCAAAATACAAGATGATATAACATAAAAATAAAAATAAAATGGATTACATGTGAATTTTGGTCATCCATATTGTAGCTATAATTTTTTCAATACAAGATTTTACGGTTGAAGTCTTTACAATGAAGTCCGCCCCATCTCTCGTTGTAAAATTACACGACCATTTCTAAAGACAATGGTGATGACAATTGGGAGTAGATGCAATTATGCTATAGTGCCAATATGTGAGGTGATTTTAATTTGATAAGTACTGTGTAGAAAAGACAAAATATTGAATTATATTAAGGAGAATTTAATTATATTCATTTTAGTAGTTTTCCTATATATTTCCAATAATTGTACCCTTAATTTAATTAATTTAAGAAAAATTTCATGAGAAAAAAATTTTCAGATATATATGTTGTTATATCCTAGGCCCTTCCATGCCCAGGTCCTATACTTAAAATATTTGCCTAGTTACTTGTTGATATTGTATCATATTGGTATCCAACGTCTGTGACTCTGGTAGGAATACATAGGTTGACTCAGTAAAGTGTCTTTTTGTTGTGGTCAAAGACTCACAGGTTATTGGAAAATTATTAGGTGCTTCTAAAAAATGATGATGTGTAGCTCATTCCTCACACATTCATAGTAGATCTCATCATAAATTTAATTAAGGTGATTCATCATGAAGACAAGAGGAAGGAGTACCACATCACCATGTGCTTTGAAAGCAGCTAATAATTACTCTGGCTATGGCCATAGAAACAGCAGTAGCAATGGATTGCAATTCATTTTAAAACAAATAAGCAATTACGTTTTGCTTCTATTGAATTTTTTTGATAGGCGCCTCTACTAAAATTTAAAACTTTAGATTTTCTACATCTAAATAACTTCTTAAAATCATCACTAAACAGAACATTTTATCTCTTTGTTTTGCCCTTTTAGCCAGGGAGAAAATTAGTTTTTGAAATGCTAACAAACCATTACTCCTATATAACAGATACAGCTACTGCCAATATTTGCATAAACAAATTGTGGCAGGCGAAATATGCAGGTCTACCATCACCTTAACAAAGAATATGATTTTAAATACTAGCACATTAAATAAGACACCTTTGGAGGTACCAAGTCCACAGCAACTATAGAACCTTTAAGTTCATGTGATTCAGACATTATCCAGTCTACTTAATCTGTAAACAGACCAGGCAATACACAATATAGAATACAACACAGTACTTAGTTCTACAATTGTCAATCTTCCAAACAACACCTTAAACACTATACTTAGTTTAAAATCTCTTTATTAAATTAACACTGTGTTCTACAAATTCACCTGAATAAAACTAGAATAGAATTCTCCTGAGTAAAACTAAAATACAAAAACTTCATAAAACTCTAGCTGCACTTCCTGAATTTTTATATATTTCAACTCCAATTCTAATGTGTTGTTTTGCCACTGGATTCTGAAATGCAAGCAACTTTAAAATTCAACATTTCAATGAAAAAAAAGTTAGAAGGCAGTTCAATGTTGAGCAATACACAAGCAAGAAACTCAAAGAAGTTAACTAATTATATTACAAGTAATGGCTTCTTGTTATAATTTAGTGTGAAGACAGTGACAAATGCAACCATCAAACATATTAAAAAATTATAGCATTAAGTGTCTGGTTTGGGTGCTTCTCCTTACTCCTCGAGGCTCAGAGACTGAAAGATTGTTGCATTCTTGCATCCACACACTCCCCAAAAAAAAAAAAAAAAAAAAAAAAAAAAACTGGTCTTGCTATTTATTTTGTGTGTGTGTGTGTGTGTGTGTGTGTGTGAGTGTGGAATTGTGGATAATTCAGGAATTTTTGATGATATGAAACAAAACAATACAAAAACACTTGAAACACTAAGACTTTAGCTATTCCACTACAAGGGCATCTACCCTGACATAAATTCCCTACTCAAGATAAAAACAGTGTTGACTTTTTACATTATTCCAACCCAGTTCTACAGAGTCTAACACAAAGACACAAGTCTTCAAACTGAACTACAACATCATACTGAATTTGCTGCTAATCAAACCCAATATCTTGTTTTTGCAAACAAACCAATCACAAACCTAGAAACTAGCAAACTTTTAAGCAGAAGTCATGAAGGATGGAATGAGGTATACCCCTGTTAGAATGGAGAACTTGTTTAGGATAGAGTTGCAGCCACTTCATTTAAACATCATTCTAAACTTGACATCTTTTCTCACACTCTTCGCTATACATTCCTCTGTTTTGATTTCTCCTCCATGAACTCGAGTTACACAGAGACCATATTGATAGACAGTAGCCCAAACCACTCTGCATAAGGAACTTCCGGGCAAACCCACATGGGTGCTTACTTGGCCCAAGTGGCCATTGCCAACAATAGGAATTTCTGAGATTACAAGAAATATTAGCAGTACAACATTTAATCATATTTCATACTGACACACTTTCTACCCAAGTATCCTATGTACTTTCTGACTACTTGACTGAAATTTCATCAGCAAATGTTACAAGATGAAAGTCGTCTGACAAGTTTTTCTTTCATCCTGAAGCAAAGTGCATCATGATATTAATTTTCTAAGAAGCCAACAACATATGGGCAAAACCCAAAAAGGACGTGATAAACGCTAACGTATAACAACTATATACAGCATACGCAATTACAGTAAAAAATAGGTTTCCATGATGTGCAAATAGCATTGTTAAACAACCATGCAAAACATGGTAATTGCCTATGTAGAACAAGGTTAGGAAGTAGCACCAATTCAAAACTATTGAAATTGGTTACACCACTCTTTGTTTCATAGCAAAATACAGAATTCTAGTTATCTATAATATGTGGCCTACAATACATGTAAAACAAGAATTCTTAATTGAAATATTAAAAGTAAGCAAGAGTGACAGTTTTATGCTATTTAATTTATGAATTACATCTTTTTTTGTTTGACCCACCGGATGTGGTGGCTGAAATTCTGGCTAGAGATAAAGTTGGCCTTGTTTATTGTAATAGACTTGTTGTTCGTTAGTTAATTCCAAGCGTTGTTTACCAAAAAAAAAAAAAAAAAAAATTTATGAGTTACTTGAGAAGGAATAATGGAGACCTGCAATTCACTTTTATTAAAAAAATGTTACAATATAATTGGCACCTTAGACTTTAAAACATTAAATTCATCTAGCATTTTAGCAGCCTTTAGAAGAACCAAATGCAAGTTGTATTAAAACTAGTTGTCTATTCAATGAGAAGCACATTCAAGCCCACAACTGTCAGTATTTATAGCCTACCCATAGAGCCATGGTTTTGAAACCTGGACTGTTTAACGAATCATAAAAAGAAGAGGTTCAAGATTTTTGAGGTCCAACCGAGGGCAGACTGTAATGATGTCATAATTAGTTTAATAATTAATATGAAATAAAATAAAATAATTATGAAAATGTTAAAAATCTTTACAAAAGTAGTATTTAAAGATGTTAAAAGTATATCTTGATTAAAGATTAGATGATATTTCTCACAATTTACTACAAAAATTAAATAAATATCCTCTAATTATTTAAAATATTCAATTAAATTTGTAAACCAATATAATTAGCCAAAACTAATGCATTTAAAGTTTATTTCAATCATTTGTACCACATACAGTTGAACAACAGGAATCTAAAATACAACGGCATGTATAGGCAACAGAGCAAGTCTCCACCATTATCACAAATCACATATTCAAAGTAATACTAAAAAGTGGAGACACAATTATGCAGAGAAAAGGGCCAAAAATAGAAGTTACTATTCAAGAAGTGAGGTAAATAACATTGTATACAAACAAGAAAGTCATAATTTCAAGAAACTATTTTAAGAATTGTTGGCATTTGTCCTGATGAGAGTCTAAGAATTTCTTTGCCAAAAAGACCACTCAAATAGACTTGGTCATTGGGAACCTTCACCAACCATAAGTGGAGCCAATAGCAATTCATCTGGCCCCATAAAAGAAAAGTGGGAAAAGAGAATGTAAGGATGATGATAAACTTCTGCAATAAACTGCAAACTTGTTATAACAATTGACACAATAGGCTATACTGAAAAAGGCTACTCTTTTCTAGATTACAGGTGCTATGCATATAGGTGGAGAATCAGCAGAAACTGTTAAGGGCCTGTTTGCAAACAGCTTATTTAGTTGAAACTAAAAACTTTTTGCTGAAAATACTGTAGAAAAAAACTAAAAGCTAGCCGAATGGTACAGTGTGACCCATGAATAGTAGTAAAAGTAAGCTAAAAACTTTAATAAGCTGTGGGTTTCACCACTTCCCAAACACACTCTAAAGAGCCTAAAGTATCGGTATGTTCATCATTTGCAGGGACAGCTTAATAGTCAAAGAAAGGGAGCAGTTGCAGCACTACTCTAAAAAATCATATTATATTTTACCAAGAGAGAGAGAGGGAAACAAGGCAAGCAACTTCCAGAATGAAGTTCAGAAAAATGTACTATAAAATTATAAGAGGTTAATAGAAAGAAAGTTAAGAAACCCATATCAAATCCTATCCAAAGCTCAAAAAAAGAAAATCAAATGATAAACACTAAATAGCTCTTGACATATAAATTCTAGATTTCCATAAAGAAAACATAGATAATGTCCACATTTCATTAGAGTGGATATTATTTTTCTTGCATGATTTGTAAACTATATTGCAGATGTTATTAAGTCACATTTAAATAAATATGGAATCTGCGAACTATTAGAAAAGAAGATATGAAGGTTTTGTCCACAGATCTACTAGACCTTACTATCTTCCTTGAGACTTCTTTCAAAATTTTCATTCCATTATTTATTTATTCAATTTTAAATTAAAAAAACCAAAAAGACTGAAAGAACGAATTTAAAGAGTACCCAGATGGGCACTTCACAATTCCCATTATTTCATTAGTATTTATTAAAGGCAGAGAGATATAGAGAGAGCAATCAATTTTAAACACGTTACAGATCACACTTATCAGTTATCACAGTTCACAGAGAGAGAGTGAGAGAGAGAGAGAGAGAGAGAGAGAGACTCATGACACTTCTGAACAAATTACAAATGACCAACTGATCAAGCCATTCTATATGCCATATCTTGCCACAAGTATTTTCCAACCAGTAACAACAATAACACAAGAATTCTTAAAATTCTTATAATGCAATAGAAGAATATTTAATGGAACAATAAGTTAATAGTCTTTTGTACATTGTAAGCATATACCTTCATAGATGACTATAAAGATAAAAAAAAAAAAAAAAAAAAATTTCCCATTGCTATCAAGATATGAATTACAGGTTTCTCTATTTAGAATTCAATCCCCATTTAATTTCCAACATTGAAGAGCCATTGTGATTATGTAACCTTGCATTTAACAGTTTTAACTTGAAAATGCATAATTATGTACACAATACAAACACTGAATTTCCAACAAGTACATCTCAACCTTAAACAAGACAAACTTTAAACCCGTACACATATTCTTCAACTACTAAAGAAGTAGCTCAAAGAGGTGAAGGAACAAAAAAAAAAAACCACAATCAGAAGCAGAAAGTCATTAATATAGCAAAGCTTTGCATAGGTTTACTGCTATAATACCATGAAATAGGTGAAAGCCTGAAAACAAAACTCACATTCATTAATATAGCAAAGCTTTGCATCGCAGACAGACCCCCAGCCCGAGGCTTCTCCTTGTTTGTCCTCTCAACCTGCTAACCGAACAACATCACAACCTTCTCCATCTCTCAAAACCACTCAAGTACAACAAATTCACAACCTAAAATTCAAGAAAGCTCTCAGCCTACTCCCACTTCTACTCAATCTCCATCTCTCACAACCACTCAGGTACAACCAACTCGTACACAAATTCACAACCTAAAATTCAAGAAAGCTCTCAGCCTACTCTCCCTTCTACTCAATCTCCATCTCTCATAACCACTAAGGTACAACCAACAGGTCCAACTAATTCACAACCTACAGTTCAAGAAACCTCTCAACCTACTCCCACTTCTACTCAAACCCCATCATCTGTATCTGAGCAAGAACCAAAGCCAGTAGTTGTGTCTCAGCCACCATCACAAGAACCTCAACTAAAGGCATAACCTTAACCTATAATACCCCGTTTAATGCCAAAAAAAAAAAAAAAAACCATCAAATGATGCAAACTGCAATTCAAAATCCAATCTTCTTCCACGGTTTCCAAAAGGTGATCAAAAAACACAATCATAACCCCACCCCTTCAAATCTTTAGCTATTTACTGTACCACTTAATGGGCCCTAGTAGCCCATCTTTTGCTTCTCTCTCATGGAATTCACCTTCTCAAGCCCTCCAACCATCATGGAGCCTAGCTATGAAGCTATCAGCCTCGATGGTCACATCAGGGCTGGGGCAGAACACGGACCAACCAACACCAATACCAGCACCAACAACAACACCATCATGAAATTCAACCCCATAGCCCTCATGACACTAACACAATAATTCTTATAATTTATAAATTCCTTATGCACAAAGAAACATGAAGCTATAGTAGCTAATTCACAAAAAAAAAAAATGGCTAGCACCAGTGCCAAAACTCTATAAACAAAAAAGTGTTTTTATTTGTTGCAATGAAGTTTTCAAGAGAAAAAGACATAATTGATTGTAAATCTTAATTTGCTTTAAATTAAAAAATAAAATAAAAAGTTAAAGAGATGCTTCAACAAGGAATTGAAAATTTGATACCAAAGATAATACAAAATTAGCCAGTCAATGCAATGACTTCAAGTATGCCTTTGGCCTATTCAATTCTATGCCTCCACAATCTCAATTGTAAACAATACACCAAATATAAACACAAAAACAAACAGAGTATGAACATTTGTTAAACACTTTAATAGTTAACAAATTTGAAGGGAGAGTGAAATACAGAAGGAAACCCTATGTTTTGAGAACTAGATAAAAAAGAGTAAATTTATTGAATCTGAAGCAAAGCAAAATCAATTTGATGGCAAGGATAGCCATAACTCTGTTTGGTTGCCGAGAAAAAAATAGAAAGGTTTTCTTAGCAACCAAATAAGAAAAGCAAAGTAATTGGCTAATTGCGGAGAGAGAGAACTGATTCGTACCTAATCAAAGGAGCTGAAACCACCGTATATTAAAGTGGAAAATTAAAGCTTTTATTAACATTTTTTAGTGACGGTGGATAAAAAAATATGTTGAAAAAACTCAAGTTGTTTGTAGTGCAAGTAGCCAATAACATATGGGCAAAACTCGAAAATGATATAATAATACTAATATATAACAATTATATACAGCATATGCAATTATAATACAAAATCAATTTCCATGATGTGCAAATAGAAACGTTTAAAATACATGCAATCAATTAATACCAAGAAAAGTTCTTACTTTGCAAAATGCACCCCCAGATGAATTTGGCAGAATATCTCTTTTTCCAATTAGTGCTACCACTAAGTTTTTCATCATGTGTTCATTTTCCGTCTTGTAGTCATATCTCAACATCTTGACTTCAGCTATTACTAGTGTAGCACAATATTGAATTTAGTATATAGATTAGGTGGTAAAAGCTTTAATCTGCAAGCAAACCCATTTAAAACCTTAAACAAACCCACGCTCCGCATGGCCAAGGTTTAAGCATTTAGAATGAAGTTGTCAAGAAAAAAAGATGCGGTAATATTTTCATTGGCCAACTATTCTGACCATTCTCAATTAAACTAGATACAAATCAACAACTTTTACCTTAGAAAGATACACGCCCAAAACATGGCCAAACTGACTGTAATGCGACCACACATTATCAACTCTAGCTTCAATTGCGAAGCCATTCCGCCGTAGATCGTCGTATATCGTCGACCAACGAAGATCAATCAAGAGAGAGAGGGCGAGATTGAGAGAGGGAAAGCGATAGAGCTTTCTGCCATGGACAGAGCAAGCGGGAGAGACAGAGAGAGAGAGAGTGGAGAGAATGTTGTAGATCAAAAAAGATTGGTCCAATTCCATTTAGCTTTAAACCCAAACAACCAAGCCCGAATAGACATAAGCAAGCAACCCAACCTATCACAATAAAGCCCAGATTGAAATTTAACCCAACTCAAGCCAAGCCCACAACAAAAATATACCTTAAGCTCTATTTTTCTTAATACAACAAAGTAAAAAATAAATCAAACAAAAAAGTTGGGTCCCTTTCCCAGTTTCCCTTCCCCCTGTTTCTTAATACATTATTCTTATTCATCAAACCCAAAAGTTGCATTAGTTTAACTATTGATTTGCTTCTCAAAAAAAGTTTAACTATTGATTTAATTGCGTCTTTACTTTACCTATGTATTCAAATATAACAGCATAATGAATTAAGGTCTATTGTATTCAACAAGAAAACTTTTCAAATAATTTTGTCACCTGAATCTACCTATTTCTATAAAAACTAATTAGAAGAAGCAAAAGGAAAAATCTCTTGAATCTACCTTTGAAATGATTGATGAAGTGAGGAAAAAAAATGACAAAAACACATGGTTGGCCTGAGAGAAGGCAACCTCTCTGGTGAAAAACAGCCCTAATTTTCTTCTTTTCTTTTGAATACCAAGAGAGCAACAAGAGTTTCTACTTTACCCCCACAAAATTAATAATCATGAGTGTGCTATCTGTTGCACATATCTTCTTTGATCCAGACAATGCCACAGTTTCTCCTCACCAATATACTACAAAGTCCAACAACTTCATCGTATCCAGTATGGGGAAACTAGCAGAAATAAGAATCACAAATTCAATGTCTTGCTCATATAACCAACGGGCCCCGCATTTTGTAACCTCTAATCCTGGACCTTTGGTTTCAAATCCAATCTCAATTTGACCGATTCCATTGGCATCTATTTGACTCCGATTCAAATTATAGGGATAGTAACACAGGTAAAGATGATGCGATTCAATCTTACCAAATTCAGTTGTTGTTCTTGGTTTTGTTTGCTGAGGGTGTTTTGGCATTTCTTCTATTGGTCAAGATTGGGCCTTTGAGAGAGCTTGTGATAAAGAGTTTGGATCAGCTAAAGACTGGGAAAGATCCTGCCACTGTGAAAACTATAGCTGGTACCATGTCTGTGATTCTACTATCAAGCCTTATGAGCATTGTTAAGATCCAGAACAAGGGTGCAAAGCTTGGAACCATGTCACCCATGGATCAGGTTCTATGGAGGACCCATTTGCTTGAGGCTTCACTCATGGGTATGTCTTCTATTTTTTGCTTCTGTGATTTCTTGTTTGTTTATTTCACTGTTTAGAATTTTAATTTTTCTTTGCTTTTAATGCTGCACAGCAATATGGTTTTAGTTGGACAAAATTGAGGTTTCCAATTAATTAGCTTTGATAGCATGACAAAAAGTTATTAATTATGTGGGGTAAGTATGAGTAAAATTAGGCATTTCAATTTCAATTTATTTTCATATTATGCGTTTCAATCGTCTTAAAAGTAATTATGCGGAGGAAGTATGATTAAAATGTGTGGACTATTTTGAGATTGTGGTTGAAATATGATAAGAGTGTAGCTCTGTGCCAATGACCCTTAGGTCAGTTGCCACCTCCTGGTCTCCCCAACTTAATGTAGCAAAAAAAAGTGTAGCTTTTTGACCAAATTGATGTAAGCCGGGATGTTGAGAAATGGCATGAAATTTTACAATTATATGTGGCCCCAGAAGGAGTAGTCAGTACACTGGAAAAAAGTAGGAGTTCTCTTGTATAATTGCAAGGGAAAGAATAATTATGCTTGAAAGAAAAGTAACTAGAACAAATAGGCACTAAACGTAAAGACTATGCTCAGAGGATGAAGCCGGATAAGTTAAAATTGCCAGCTTGTACTTAAGGTCTTAGTTCTTCACTTAGCCAGAAATATCCCTGTTGGTTGTCAAAAAGATTTATGGCATGTAGCGGTTAAGAATTGCTGCTGGATCCCCATTTTTGTATTGACAGTAAGTTATGATCTGTTGATTGCTAGAGAAAGAAACTTTGTCCAGAAGTAGAGTAGGCAAGAGAAATTTTTTTTTTTTTTTTTTGATAGGTAATGAGAAATTATATTTAGGAAAAAGAGCCAACCCAAGTACATTAGGGATGTACTGTGGGGGCAAAAATCAAGAACCAAAATTACAATGATCAAGTAACAAAAAGGGAAAAACAAGAAAAATGCGACAGAGCCACAGTCCATACAAGGAGAGTATGTAAGAAAAGGACTTAATCTCTAGCAAGGACCGTTTGCATCCCTCAAAACATCTAGCATTTCTTTCACTCCAAATACATCACATAAAGCAATGTGGCACAAGTCTCCAAAAATCTATATTGCAATGTCCCCTGAATTTACCTTGCCAAGACTCAAACAACTCAATTACCTTATGTGGCATAACCCAATGAAGTCCAAACAAACAAAACATTTCGGAACCACAGCTCAAAAGCTATGGGGCAATGAAGTAGAAGATGATCCATCGACTCTCCACACCTCTTACACATGTAACACCAATCAAGAACAATAAAGAATCTTACCCAAAGAAGCTGACCATGAAAAGAAAGCCACCCTTGGAGGAACCTTCGATTGTCACACCAATCTCCAAGGGAAAGAAAGAGTAGGAGGGTAGAAAGAAAGATGAAAACCTCTAACCTCAAAACCTCTACTCCTTGCTAGCTTCCAACAAACCTTATCAGGGCCAACCTTCTGCACTTTCCAAGAGTAAACAATGTCCATAAACCGGTCAAAAGATTCTTCCTCCCAATCCTGCGGTGAACGACGAAAATAAAAATTCCAATGAATCATCCTACCAGACCAACACATAACCTTTGCCATTGAAGAGCCCCTTGCCCTACTAAGACAGTAAAGATCTGGAAAAGTGTCTTTGAGAGTACAATCCCCACACCACACATACTTCCAAAACTTCACTCTAGTACCATCACCCACATCATACCACAGGAGTTTAGAGAAGTTCAACCAGCCACTTCTAACCACTTCTAATAAATCTCCAGAGGCTAACACCATATGCACTTGTCTCCTTTTTCATGCACCAACCACCCCAAACATTCCCATATTTTGCCAAAGCTAAAGCTGAAAAAATTGAGGCTAACACTATATGCACTTGTACTTACGGTCTTGGTTCTTCACTTAGCCAGAAATATCCCTGTTGATTGTCAAAAAGATTTAAGGAATAAAGCAGTTGAGAATTGCTGCTAGATCCACATTTTTGTATTGATGGTATAGTAATGATCTGTTGATTGCTAGAGAAAGAAATTTTGCCCAGAAATAGAGTAGGCAAGAGAGTAAAGAATCAGAAAAGCAAAAAAATAAAAAAAGAGAAAAAGGAAAACAAAAAAGAAAAAAAAAATCTTGGGAATTAAGAAAATGTATTTTTATCTGATGAAATAGCACAAGGTATTGATTCCATTCTTAGGCCGTGAGTCTGTATGCTGGTTAGTCATTTGCTGGAATAAATGAAATACTTCACCTTGTGGTGGTTGCCAGACCCCAACTTCTCTTGTGTCCATAGACAGTCCTGTCTTAGAATGGAGTACATCAGGCCAGTTTTCATCCAAAAGAGCCCATGTACTATCCTCTCTTGATAACGTTCTATTGGTGTTTCTAATTCTTTTGTTTATATGTTATTCCTTAGGGCTTAATGTGGAGCAGTTGGAGAGAGGAATGTATGCACTTTTGAGGGAAATGAATTATTGATAGTGCAGCTGAAGTAACTATTTTTGAAATCGCTATGTGAGTGGCCAATGAGCTCTTGCTCGATTGGCACCTCTTCCCCTTGCAAGTCTAGGTGGAGGCTGAGATTGTGGGTTCAAGACCCATTCGGTCCATGTGCAACTTACCAATAATAATAATAAAAAGAAATCCCTATATGAGTGGACATTGACTACAAGTCCTTTCTCTTCCCTAAACTTTATTGAATTCCTATCTCATTTGAATTTTAGATGATAGTTTACTTATTTTTATTTCTTTTTGGCTCTTCTGTTCTATACTTCCAATGTACATAATGGTACCCCTTTTTGCACTTTTTAAATCAAATTTAGTTGCTTATAAAAAAGGCACAAAATTCTTTTCATGTTTGAAATATAACCAATTTTTTTCATCTCTAAAATTTAAAAAGTTCTATTTATGTCCTTGAAAATTTAAAATGCCCATAATTTTGTCATTTTGTCCACTTTTGTTAAGGTTTTTGTTAGCGTGGCCAACAGAATACATGTTTTAGAGATGTAAATAGAAAATGAACTAAATTTCAGAAACAAAATGAATATAATTTAGGTTTTATTTTTGACCCTGAAATATCATCAAGGTTCTAATTTATCCCTTCTGTCAAACATGTTGGCAAAAAACTTAATGATAGTGGACGGAAGGATGAAATGCAGAACATTTTAAACTTAAAGGATGATAGCATGGGCTATATTCCAAGGATGAGACAGATATTTTAACTGGAAAAGAAAAAGAACCAGGTCTAGTATTAATGCTTTGTTCCTAAACTATTATAAGATTAGTAAAGCTTCTAATTTCTAACCAAAACAATTAAAGCATAACAATTTTGTTTTTTCTTTTTAATTGCGAAAACGCTGGGTTTGAAATTGGTCTGAAGTTCCTAGGGTAGTATTGTTGAAGATTTGAAGCTATATATATGGGTTTTGCTTCTAGGGATTTTCTGGCGTTGGTCAAAAGCTACAAGGGGTCAATGACATGGGAAGTGTGTTTATTGACCCTTTTGGTTGGAGTGTATCTGCAGTAGCAACAGCTTGTACCTCCCGTGAAGTTTGTAGTAAATCCTAGGAATATTCCTTCCCCATAGTACAGCGGTTTCAATGTTGTTGAGTATGGAATCTTGACTAGCCTGGCTCTCTTAATGTGATTCATTCATAAGTTCTGCTCGGTGATGTATATAATTGGTTGGAATTGGCTTTATGCTTAATCCTTTTACTGATCCATCCAATCTTGGTCTTTGTTTGAATGTTTGTGAATAGTGAATTGTTTGGTATCTTTGTCCATGGATTTGTTAAGTGAACCATGTATACCATGTGTTTTGTTTCTTATGTGTTCCTATAGTTTGTTGAATTCTCTTGATTTCCATGCTTTTTCTGGCAGGATATGGGTGTTTTGTTCTATGTTTTAGAAATTTAGTTAATATTAATTGTATGATTTGGAAATAGAGGCCAAAAGCCGTAACCTGACTAACGTAAGTCATGAATTTGACCAGTAATGCTCCCTTGTACTCGCACATTATGTTATGTTATGTCACATGTGCAGTATCCCATTATGTATTAATGAAATTGTTTTAAGATTAAATGACCAAATTCACCATTTTGTACTAGTTTAATTATTTAAGACAATTGGTAATTTGTCATGGTATCATTGGGTCATGCCATGTGGGGTTGTGGATCTTATAGCAAGTTGGTCAGGCAGGAGTTGTAGACTCAAAACTAAGTTGCTTTGTAGTATGATCCCTCATTTTCTTATGTGGGTCATATGGAGGGAGAGGAATACACGTACTTTTGAAGGGGGTGAAAGGTGAATTCATGAGTTGAAGCTTTTCTTCCTTCAGACTTTGTTAGAATGGGCAAATGCTTCGGGTTTCGTTACCTTCATGTCTCTTCCTGACATGCTTGGATTGAGTGAGACAGAAAGACGTGATCTTGCAATGGAGGAATGTCGATTATCAGGCCATTTTCCTTTATCATTTGACAAGATCTTTCATCACCCTCTCATATCATTAACGACATGCCAAAAACGTAGGAAAATGGGCAAATCAACTAAAGACTTCTAAACATAGGAAGCTTGCCTTCACGCCTACACCCTTAGCCAAGTCATCATTCCTCAGACAGTCAATCGCTTCTCTCTCAATCATCATCTGCCAATCGCTTAGTCACCAACAGCTTCTTATGAAAAGGGAGCTTCCAATTCTTATATATATATATATATATATATAAGAATTAGAAGCTAAGGGGGCTGGGAATAGCCATCAACCGGAAGCAGTGCAGAAATAGGAGGAGAGCTTGTCTCAACAAGTGATTGGGCTTGCCACCTTCCTAACCCGCTGACATAGGCATAAGCTGACCTTTTTCAATTTCAATGAAGTTTATTACTTATAAAAAAAATTTATCGTGGTATCAAAACAAGAGGTTTTGGATTCAAATCCTATCTCCATCTTAAATCTCATTTATAGAATTCCCATGTGTTTGGCCCCCATTTAATTAGGCCAGTTTAGGCCACACGAAAGGGGGAGTGTTAGATTAAATGATTAATTCACCATTTTCTAACAGCTTAAGTTTTTAACACAATTGATAATTGATCAGAAATGGTGATGTAACCATGAATACATAAGGATATACTTTGTATTTTCCACTTTTGTAGGCAGTGTTCCTGTGTTGCATCAACAATTGATAATTGATCAGAAATGGTGATGTAACCATGACTACATGAGCATATACTTTGTATTTTCCACTTTTGTAGGCAATGTTCCTGTGTTGCATCAACTTGAAGTGTGAATAAATGGAGAAGCTTGAGTTAAACTTAAAACCCTATGAGATAATCAAACTCTATTTTATTTTATATCATTAAGGCAAGCCAAAAATAAGCTTCTCAAGTAAATATATGATTGTTTTATATTCACTTCAAGCAAATATCACTGCACTAAATTAACAAGTGATTTTATTTTTGAGAGGAAAATTAATGAGTAATTTAGGATCAATTTATTCCTTATAGTTATTTGAACTTTCTAAAAAAAGAAAAGAAAAATCTTTTCTCAACTATGTAAATTTGATTGCTATTTCTTAGTATTATCTACTGTTCCCCAATTATTATATAAACTAGTCGCTAACCCGTGCGATGCACGAGAAAATTCAAAAAAATGTTCAAGAAATTCTCTTGCTTTTTTTTAATTCATCTTCCTCTAGATTGATGAAAGCTATAAGATTAATTCCTAATATTCATGTACTTAAACAGCAAGTTTAAATGGTTAAATGTTGCAAGTTTGATGAATCCAAAATCATAACTTTTAAAAATATTTCATTCCAGATTTACAAAAGTAAATTTATGAATCTTTACTCCTCCTTCGGCAAGCACAATTATTTTCCAAAAAAATCTCCTTTCAAATATTGTTTCTCATTATTGGTACATTTTGTAGTTGGAAAAGAGATATGCAATTCTAATGTTTTGTTCATATTGCAAAGTTACATGCTATTTATAATTTGTTTATATATATTTGAAGATTGATCTATTTAATGAGGCATGTTATATAAACTAATTCAGTAAAAAAAAATGTCAAATGTTTCTTGAAAATTCAATTGGTTGAAAACACAATCGGTGCTATCTAACAAATCTCCACTTTGAATTCACTATATTTTATTAAAATGCAAAACTCCATTTAAGACTAACAGGTATTTGCTAAACTATCTAGCCATGCAACTATATAAGTTGATAGTGTATGTATTGTGTGCGGGAATGTGGATATGCATACACAAAAAAACACAATTAAAATACAAATTCTGTGTTCCTACTTCTCTATAAAATCTAAAAGGCAATAAAAATCAACATCAAAGTTGAATAAAAATTGTATCCGAAAACATAATATAAAAGACATTTCTTATTAACTTATATCCCAAAATTTTAAGGAACATCTCAAGTAGTTTAGTAACTAAACATAGCTTTTAGTAACTATAGCATTTAGCAAGAACTTTCAATATCTAGCCTAATTTATAAATTTTTTTTTTTTTTTTTTTCAGTAAGTAGCCTAATTTACATACATGACAGCTTAGCAACTGAGAGAAGACTTCCACTGAAACTTCTATGGCACCATCAAACCCCCAAACTTGTCAACATGTGCTAATAGCCTTTGAGACATTTGTTGGTTCCTCTCTCCTTTAGATTCAATTTTTCCACCATGTTCTATAATAAGTTACATACAATCATCATAGAACTCCTAATCATAACTTGAAGCAAGTTTTCAAGAACTTCATAGAACTAAAATTATGGTTTTCTTCCACTCTATCTATGTGTGGGAATGTGCCATTAGATACACAATTCAATGTAAACATTCATCTTTAGTCTAGAAAAAAAAAGGTAAATAATCATCAGTTGATATTTCCATTTAAAACAGATTTTGGATGCATGTTTAATTCAATAACTAAGTAAAAAAATAATTAATAGGAGTTTCTTTGAATATATTATGTTGAACCTATGACTATATAAGATTTCAAAGAAAATGTTACCCATTTACAGCTTAATATAAAGGGAAAACAAAAACCTTGAGATAGACAGGTAGCTCAATATCTTTATCTAAGTCCCCCCACATCACCATTCACATCCAGTAAATCAATATGAACTACAGAACACAAACATAGAAAACTCATCAAATTTTTTCCACAAGTAAAACAATAGTACAAATACAAAATAAGTTTGTCACTGAATCCTTAACATTAAAATAGTAAGCAACGGAATTGATGTTAGTTGCATTGAAATCTATACATAAAATAAAAATTCATAAACAATTTCATTTAGAATAAGAAAATTGTGTTATTTCAATTTCAACTAACAAATCAAACGACAAAGCTATATTAGGGGAAGGCAAAGAATTGAAACAAAAACATGCCAACAGACTACTTAGAAGTTCATGGCCTTCATGTTGGACTTAAGTTTTTCATGGTTTTCTTGTTAGACTAAAGTTGGCTTTCTAGACAGTAAAAGTTTATAAAATTTCCACATTATTACATTCCCCAAAATTCAACAAATTTGAAACAATATTCTAACTGCAAAATGTATGTACTAAAACCCCAGTAACTTGCTCAAAATTTAAAAATTAACAAAATCAAAATTCTTTCATTTAAAAAAAAAAAAAAAAAACCTTTCTAGGTAAATTCTATAAAATAAGCAAATTTAAGAGGAAGAGAGAGAGAGATTTATCGTGCACAAAATGCTTTCACCAATTCATTACAATTATCTAACATTTCCAATAATCCAACAATAATATCAGGATCTACATCATATTTCGGGAAAATGTGCTGAATAACGGTGGAAAAGATTTGTATATAGTTAGTTAGGCAAAGCTTGGAACTATAAGGGAAAGTAGACATCTCGAGCTTTAAAAAATCGAGATCCATTTACATAAATCTCGAGTTTTAGAAACTCGAGTTTCATGGAATTTTTTTTTGAGTTTTATCGCCCCTATAGTGGCGTTTTTAAGTCTTATAGTGACGTTTTAAAGCCCTATAGCGGCGTTTTTCTGCAAAATTTTTTCATAAGTGTTCAGGGGGCCCTATAGTGGCGTTTTTATGCCTTATATTGACGTTTTAAAGCCCTATAGTGGCGTTTTTCTGCTAAATTTTTTTATAACTCCATTTTTAAACCCTATAGTGACATTTTTTAAGCCCTATAGCGGCGTTTTCTGAACTCGAGTTTTTAAAACTCGATTTTCACTTGGATTTTTTTTACAAATCAAGCCTCAAAAACTTGATTTTTATCTTGGAACTCGAGTTTTAAATACTCGAGATGCTAGTTTTCAAAATTCTTTTGCAACGTGACAACTAACTAAATTTTTTAATATTTATTGTTATTTAGAAAAAAAATTCTCATATTTCTTATATTTCTTGGTCACTGCATCAAGTCTATGTCCTATTTCATTATCTGTATCATGGTTATAGAGTTGAGCGAATGTAGGTTTTTCCCCTTCAATAGGAAGAAGTGACCCAATCCTATGATTATTTTGACCATTGAGATCAAAAACATATGGACATGTACCATTATTTACCGACCTATCTACTTTATCACCCAAAGAGGTAAAATCAAACAATGAAATTCTTCTAAGCAAAGATATATTTTCTCTATTTCTTGTCTTCTTTGTTTCTTAAATTTATCATATATTTTCAACTCTTTTCTTAAATTTATATTTTCAACTCTTTTCCTTTCACTTGTGACTCATTTAACTTGAAATTTCATGGAATCAGATAGCTAAATATATAGATAAACAGCTTATTTACATACTCTTTCTAAGAATTACTCCATTGCCCAACCTTTTCATTAATCTTCTCATTCAAAGTCTAATCTAAAGAATATTAAAAATAATAAAAAAATATTATTTCTATATAGTATTTTTATAGAATTCAAAACAGGGTTTATATTATTTACGTGTAATCTAACATACACATATTAGTGCATTTCAGGCCCGAAATATTTAATTAGTTAACTCATGTTAAACATTACTGACATCTCCTTGTTTAAAATATTGTGTCAATTTTATTTTGGTTTGTCTTTTGGTTGTAGTTGCATATTCTAAACACATTGATTCAAATTCCTTTTCATCCATTTGTTAGTAGAGTAGTAGAGTTTAAACAGAACTCATTTGTGTGAGCAGTTGGATTTTTTTCTTTCTTTCTTTTTGTCTCTTCTTTCATTTTTTACTTCAGTAGTTTAGATTGATTTCAGCATTCTCAAATAGTAGAGTAATAGAATTTTCGTTAGAATCAATTTTCTTAGAGAAAAAATTGTGTCATCATTGAGTTTTTCTTGGAGTTGTGAATTTTCTTTATTTACTTATTTTTTATGTAGCAGCTGGAATTTATATGATTGAGTAAAGTAATACAATAATTTATATAAAATTGGCTAAGCCACAAATCAAAAACCATTGTACAATGATAAACTACTATTAATATAATTATTATAAATAAATAGTATCTCTCTCACCAAACAATGGATATTCAAAGTAATTAAAATTATTATCCTAACTATATAATGCCCCACCAATCATACTACCAAATATGCTAGAACTCGAGTCCTCCATGTCAATTCTAAATAATGTATATTCTTATGTTATGATTAGGGGAAAATACAAAACAAAAGGGAGTGAACCCACACATGGGGTAACGTGAGAATGTAGAGAGTAAATGGCAAAAAAGCAACAGCAACACAGAGCGACGCAAATAAACAAAAAAGCAATGCAGAGCAACCCCAATGAAACCAAACAGCATGCTAAGGCAGAGCAAGAGTGATAGAAAAATCAAAAACAAAAGTCAACACACCATATCGTCTACCCAACGCCTATATGATCCTGGCCAAAACCCATTAAGTGAAAACAACATAGCATCTCACCAATGAAACTATCTTAGTCCCTAAAACTTGATCTGTCTCAATCACTGATTTGACGGCATGCCGAAAAGAGTGTATACAGCCGATACTCAGACATTGTAAATGCCAACCTAAACCTTGTAAACAGTTTGAGAGGTAGAATCCTCAGACAATGTAAATGCCAACCTAGGCTAAAACCAAAAACACTACCACGTTTAGATTAAAACCAAAAAAAGAAAAATGAAAAAAAAAAGGGCACTCCCACACAGCCACAATTCTACACTCCCACGTTTAGATTATAAAAAGAACACTCCAATGCCACGGAAATGCACTCCCACGTATAGATTAAAAAGAAACATTCCCACCCCAAAAAAAAAAGAAAAACCCAATCCCTAGTTTAACTCGAATACCCCAAACTTAAAGCATTCCTACCCATATTCCTTAATCAAAATCAAATTTAACCCAAACACCTAATTCAATACCAGTCCGACCAAAATATAAGTATATAACCAAATCCATTAAATCTACATTGACACAAACACAGAAAATTGTTTCTGCTGCAACAATATCACCTTATTTTGCACATACTACTCGAACTATTCTGAGTCGCATCACAACACTCAAGAGGCAGTAGGCAGTAACAAAATGTAAGAAGGGAATAAAAACATCAAGCAATCAAGCAAAAAGAATAGAGGAGAAAACAAACTGGGATTTAGAGATACCTAAACTGAAGTATCCAGCTTCTGTCAGCATTTATAAACTATGAGGAAAGGAGTAAGGAAGATAGAGAGGCTGCCGTTAAAAGGTGGGGAAGGGGAAGGAACATATTTTGCTTAATAAGTCTGCGGTTAGAAAGTGGAGAAGGGGAAGTAAACTGCCGTTAGAAGGTGGGGAATAGGAGGGAACACGTGAGAAACAAAAGGGAAGGAAATTAAGGAGGTTGAAACCGTGGTTTTCAAAGGGTTTTCAGTTTAGAAGGCTTGGGTTTGGGCTTCAAGTTAGAATTTAATTTATAAGTGGTGTGTTGGTGGAATTAAATTTAAAAGAAGTGGGCTTTATGGTGGAGATAGTTTGGAAATAATTTTAGTTTTATTAGTATTTTAAAATTGATAAAAATTATTTTAAAATTGTAGGATAAATTTAGGAAAGATGATGGGAATGACATGGCTGTTGACGTGGCTCAATGTGAGCGTAGCAACATTAAATACTACGCTTCAGCTTTTAGTAATATATAGATATAGATTACCTGTCACTCTTATTATTTTTATTTTATTTTATTTTTCCTCTCTCGGAAACTGAAATTCAAAGAGAAACTATTGTTTCTATGATTGTCTTAAACTACCTCTATGTACCTGTAATCCAAGGAAACCTTAAGCCCCCATCAAATGGGAATTTAATGCAGATCCCTAATAACAAAGAGTCCATACCAGCCAAAGTAGCTGCACCTTGACTTACATTTCCCACTTAATGCTTTCATCTCCAAAGCATTGATGTTCTTTCATTCATGTCTAACCATGTCAAAGGAACTCTTAACTGTAATGGTTACAACTTGCAGTGATGCTAGATCAGTCTAAAAGTCATGATTAAAAAAATAATTGTTAACTTTATGGTGGAACTGCAGCGTGTATGTACCATTTTGAAAATGCGTTTTAGTCATGGTCATGATAGCCAGAGTGTATGACTAATTGGTTGAAAGGCCACATAACACCTATCATATATGGCTAATGCGATACCCTGGATTGTTTATATTGTATTTAATTGTTTGAGTGTGTGTGTATTGAGTTTGACATTAGGCGCGTATTAAGTGGATCTAGGCTATATAAGTGATTACGAGGGGTCTCAATTGTAATTTGACTAGTTCTTTTAGGATATAGCACAGATGTTAATATTTTCTTAGAATAGTGACAAATGGTAGCAGAATGAACCTAGTAATGCTATGTGGCTTGGTTGAACCACAACATGACGTGAGCCTTGACTAGAATGCCATGGATTTTAAGTGGGGGGAGATTGTGATATCATAGATTGTTTGAATTGTCTGGATTGATTTGTTTCAGTGTGTTGTGTGGCTGTGTGGTGCGTCCCCTATCCGGCATGTGCTAGGTAGATTTATATAAGCGATTATGAGGAGCCCTTTTTGTGACACTCTAAAATAAATGTTAATACATTGTTATTCTAGCATCTAAGCAAGATGGCCACACATGTTGTTTGGGAGGTGTCAACCATAAATTTTTTATCAGCACATTACACGGTCATGCAGTGGGTGTTGAACCCATGAACTCACTCATTAAATGTTCCTTCAAAGGATTCCACTAGAAATTTCATACCTTTTTTTTTTTTTTGGTTGATAATTAACTTATAAAGGAAAAGTTATTTATCTTACTTCCATCAGTTTGATGTGAGGGTTCTGTGGTCACAATATGAAAGGCCAATAAACATTTACAAGAATGTAAATGCTAAATGTTAGTTTAATGCTATTCGTTCATTTGCATGTTTGTATATAAGGCATATGTGTGCATATATGTATATGACTAAGGAGTCAATAGTCATTTGGTGCAAAAATAAATTGATAGTGAAGGTGCTACCCTACATGTGCAATCTTAATGATCTCAAAAATATATATAGTAAAGTAGGAGCTAGGTGGGATGTCTTGTTTGACATTCTAATATTATAAAAGCTATACAGGGAGGGACTAGCCCCATCTACTTGTGAGGATTTAAATTAGGTGGCTACCTATATGACCATATGCTCATCTAGATTACAAATTGATTGTTGGTGGCTTCTGATTTATGCAAACTATTATTTGGCTTTAGGAAATGACTAGTTTCATTGAAGTTACTGTCTACTGCTTACTTTGGAATGATTGCATTCCTCAAAATTATGAGGTTTACATAACTAAAATCTTGTTTGAATAATGCTGGATGTTTTCTTTCGCCATTGGCTAAGCGATTGAATAATGCAGTTTCATTACATCTGTTAATGTAATTTCTTAACATCCATAAAACATAAGTTGTGGTTAGAGGCAACTGTTCTTAGTTTTGAGCGCTGTTTGCCAATTTGAGCTTCTCTGGTTTTGTACAATCACCAATCAGAGCATAGCACATGTTTTGGAGCACACTGTTCTTATTCACCAAAATACAGTGAGCAATAAGCTGATTGTAAATTTTCCTTCATTTGCAAGAAATGCTTCTCTTGCGGTAATGTATGCTTTAATTTCCTTTCAGATTGGTCCGACCAGTGTTTTCTGAAAGCCTGAATTTGATTTGCAGGTTTTACCCTATTTCTTGGATTCATAATTGACCGTATGCATCACTATCTCCAAAAGCTTATTGGATTGAGGAGTAGCGTGAGAGCTTCAAAAGAGGAAGTTGAAAGGCTTCAGAAGGAAAAGATGGAACTCAAAGAAAAAGAAGCGAAAGCTTCCAAGAAGATAAAGCGGCTGCAAGAAGAAAAAGCTTCTCTATCAGAGAATTTGAAGAAGGTGAAGCTAGAATCTGAAGAGAAAGATAAGAGAGTTGAATCTACTGAAAGCCATGTTGCTGCCCTTCAAAAACAAGCCGCAGACCTACTTCTTGAATACGACCGTCTATTAGAAGACAACCAAAATCTTCAGACTCAGGCTATGGGATATAGATAGGACTTAATTCTAAAAGACACCAAGGTTTAGTCTTGGCAGTTAATTTTGGTTACTAGTGACGTTGATGAAAAATCCCATGTTTCAAGGAAATGGTCTTTATTTATTCGGCCCTGCCATTGGGAAAAGTGGATGGAATAGGTTTGTTTTTTGGTCCACTGTTCTTGAAATTTTAGTTAGTCCACCTAAATGTTGTTCTAGTTGATAGCCACTATTCTTCTCTCAGTTTTCTGGAACAGATATCATAATTTTGTTTACTAATTTTTACTGTGAGATAAATGTTACTAGTCTGAGACTCTGAGGTTTGGTTATGTATCAGTTAAAAGGGTGTTAGTGATTAATACAACAAATGCAAAAAGAAAGAAAAAAAGAAAGAAAGATACATGTAATTAAACAATTGAAAAGAATGAACTCATTTGCATCAATGGAAGAAGTGATTATGGTAGATTTTGTGCTTGGACCTATCGGTATCCAAGTGTAGAATGCAAAAATACTTGAAAATCTATGCCACCAGACTTACTCCTTTGATAAGAGAAACATCTTTGGTTTTATTTATTTATTTATTTATTTTTGTGTTTTTTGAGGGTATGATATATTTTCAAATGTTTTAATTTTTATCACATTTTTATAAATATTAAAAAAAAAAAAATTAAGACTAAGAACTTGAAATAACGATTTTGAACAAATTGGGCATCCTACCTATCTCTCATAAGTACCATCGAAGAGCCTTCTAATAAGTAGATGGAGATACAAGAAAATGGTTGTTTTGATGATGTTTAATGTGTTCTCTCTCTCATTTTTGTAATCTGATTTTCTGCAAAATCATCTTATCAAAGTTGCCGTTACTAAGTTACTATCATGAAATTATGAAAAATATAAATAGTTTTTCATAAGTTATATAGTATATATAGGGCCAAAAGCCTTATAACTCCCTTAACTTCTCTTAGGAGGCCAAGATATTTATAGAATATTAGCATGTCTAGGTGTTATGTATCATGCATCCTAGCATCTCAAGAACACAAGATTCTTCAAATAACAAAATTGGGGAATTTTGTGAATTTCATTATATGGAGAGCAAATTTTGACCCCCTTAAATATGGTTGTTTATTTATAAGCAATGAGGAGTTGTAATAATAAAAAAAAAAATAAATAAATAAATAAATAAACCACATTTGAAAGGTGACTTATTCCTTCATTGCCAATAAAAATACACATTTGAAAGGTCACTTATGTTGAAACAAATACAATAAAATGTTGCCAAGGCTCTCTTGTTTTTCTACAAAATTTTCTAGTAAACTTGTTTTTTTTTTTGCAATTATTTCTTGGGTGAATGACCCTTCTCACTCGAGTAAATTCTTCAATGATAGAAAAAAAAATTCAAACTAAAAGTCTCACTTTTCTCTCACTCAAGCAAGATCTTTACAGAAAGTTGCTTGTCCTTTGCTGGAGCAGAACTTAAATCACTTGAGCAAAACTAAATTTTGCTAGAGAAAATTTAAATCTTGATCAAGTGAGATTTTGAAAAATTCAATTTAATTTTACATTAAAATACTCTCTATTCTTCTAATTACAACCATGTATAACTTCAATGTGGTAAAGGGTAGGAAATATCTGTCCCAAGAAAGATTATAGTATTATACAACTCTTTCAAGTGATTACATAATTAGCATGCATTTGACAAACAGAAGAAAACAAACTACATCACACTAAATTTATCATGGTCCATCCCAACAGATTTGATTACAAGGGAAGAAGTATATTGTTCATAATCAATGACATTGCTTTCTGTGCGTCCTGTCCATGCCAGCAACACCAATAACTACTACAACTTCAGTCCTCCCTATTGCAGCAGAAAGAAAAAACACAAGTTAATAAACAAAAGTGGGTCTAGAAATGGACTTATATCTAATTACAAACATCAAGTTTAGATTGAATAAAAACTCAAATGCATATTGACTCAGCCAGAACCACTTCTTAATTAAAGTGACATACATATGAAATCAATCAATGTTTAGTCCAAGGTAATATAGGATACTAAGGATAGTATGTAGACTTTGGAAATTTTGATTGAAAAGAAAGTTAAACAGAGCAACTACATCAATTTAGATATGATAAATTTTTGGTAACTGTTAGAAGTATTTGTCCATCAAAATTTTGAAAAAAATTCTAAATTCTAAACACTTAATACACACACACACACACACACACACACACACACACACAAGATTTTATTAGAATTTTGCCCCCTGGCCCTAACATAGATCTGCCAATGCAGACGCCATTGCAGGAAATTCTGGAAGACTTCTAACCAGCGGGACTGAGTTTGCTGAAAGACTTCTAGCAAGCCAACATGCGAGGCCAGCTGTGATAAACCCAACTGGTTGTCTTGATATGATGGGGCTAATGAACTAAGAATATAGGCAGTTTTAGATTGTAGCATGTCACAAAGCAGGGCCGTAGCGCTATGGTGTGGAACATGGTATATTAGTTCAACAATCAGTAGCCTAATGTTATATTTACACATGTAATCTTTTCAATTACAACTTTGCTTATTTCTTTCCTCAATACTATCAATCATCAATTAATAAAGAAGCCATGTAGTGCCTTACTGTTTGCTTGAACTCTGAGTATTATCTTGTTGTTATGAGACGAAGCCCACACTTCTGCACTGCCAAGCTCAGGCAACAACTTGTACCTTTCAGCTTCAATGTAACAGCCACATCCATTCACCTAGATGGAACAACATGATATTGGTTTCCAAGTGACAGACAAATGAGACAATGACAAGTTTCTAATTCCAAACTGTCATCAAGAAATACCTTAGGCTCTATTTTTCTTAATACAACAAACTTGAAAATAAATCAAACAAAAAAGTAGGGTCCCTTTCGCTTCCCCCTGTTTCTTAACTATTGATTTAATTGCATCTTTACTTCACATATGTATTCAAATATAACAGCATAATGAATCAAGGTCTATTGTATTCAACAAGAAAACTTTGCAAATAATTTCATCGCCTGAATCTACCTATTTCTATAAAAACTAATTAGAAGAAGCAAAAGGAAAAATCTCTTGAATCTACCTCTGAAATGATTGATGAAGTGAGGAAAAAAATAACACAAACACATGGTTGGCCTGAGAGAAGGCAACCTCTCTGGTGAAAAATAGCCCTAATTTTCTTCTTTCCTTTTGAATACCAAGAGAGCAACAAGAGTGTGCTATCTGTCTTTACCCCACAAAATAATCGTGAGTGTGCTATCTGTTGCACATATCTTCTTTGATCTAGACAATGCCACAGTTTCTCCTCACCAATAAACTACAAAGTCCAACAACTTCATCGTATCTAGTGTGGGGAAACTAGCAGAAATAAGAATCACAAATTACCGAACTCAAATGAAAGCATATATGCCAATGAATTTAAAAAGGAAGAATGAAATATAAAGCTACAGAAAAAAATCTGTAAAAGGGAGAAAGATATCGGTGACTTACAAAAAATTCAGTTGCACAGATTCATTAAAGCCACCACTTTCACTTGGATTTCTCTTCCTCTCAATCAATGTTACATTGTCCTTGTGTGCTTAAATTCCCAATCCAATTTCCCAAACATGGAATGGATCTTTCAATTAGATTAGAGGTACCTTCTCCATTAGTTCCATTCTCATCCCTATCATACTCATCATGGCTTTCACTCAGTTTTGGTATCTTTTGCTGAATCTTCCAAATCATTTTCATATGGAGTGATGTTACAGCTGTTGCTGCTGCACCCACGCATAGTTTGGTTTAGATCTTCAATGTCTTGCTCGAATGCCCAATGGGCCCCGCATTTTGTAACCTCTAATCTTGGCCCTTTGGTTTCAAATCCAATCTCAATTTGACCGAATCCATTAGCATCCATGAACAAATGATTCATGGTTCACCTTTTCCAATGTTAGTAATACTAGTGGCTAGAGGTAGAGGATTCCCTGCCTCACGTATGGTTTTCACTCCTCTTGCTTATGCAGAATGGACATAAGCATGATCTGAAGGAGAGGCAGTGTCAACAGCAATCTACACACCACTTCACCCCTCCCCCCCGGGGCACGCGCCCCAAAACAAAAACAATTGACAGCTTAAGAGCATCTCCAACAGTTTCGGTAAAGCCAAATTTGGACCACCAAATGACACTGTTCATCTCTCCAGCAGCTTCTCCATACGCACAGATTCTCTAAATTATTTTTTGAAGTTGCTACAGTAATTCTCTTAATTTACAGAACACTGTAGCAACTTCAAACCATTATTTTATCTTAAAAAAATATCCGGCTGAATAAAAAAAAATTCTTTCTCTTTCCTCCTATCTTCTTTGTTTATCTGTGTCTCTCTCAAACGGTAACACAATCAACACACAAACACAATAACAGATCAAGAACGTGAAAAAATAAAAAATTTAATTAGAACAGCAAATCTAAAATCAAAACAAAAACAACAAATCAAGAGCATGAAAGCCTACCTAAGCTCCATTGCAACAACAAAGTGAATCAGAACAAGATTAAAAAAAAAAAAAAAAAAAAAAAAAAAAAAGATAGGCGAAGGCCATGTCGGCTGTGCGTGCGTGTGTGTGTGTGTGTGTGAAGTGAGCTGAAGAGGAAAGAAAATAGAAGTAGAAATAGAAAAAGTAAAAAAAGAAAGAGCTAGAGAAAGAGAGAAAGAGAGATAGCTGAAGAAGAAGAAGGGATCCGGAATGAACTAGAAGAAAAAGAAGTAGATAGAGGAAAGGGGTGGGATACGTGGGTGGTGGAGAAAAAACCAAGAGAGAAAAAAAAAAAAAAAAAAAAGAAAGAAAGAAAGAAGAAGAAACGTGTCCAGATGGTGTGGAAGGGAAAAATAATATAAAAAATAAGAAATTGTAATTAAGAAATGTTACCACAATATTTTCATAATAAATTTTAAGTAACGGATTGTTATTAGATAATATTGGCGAGTAAAAAAATAATTTTAGTAGTGGGTTCAAATTAAAACTAGTAACAACTTTTCATATAAATTTTGTTGTGAAAGTATTGCATAAAATGTTGTGAATATAACACCTCTCATTGAAAAATATAGTTGTTAAAAAAAAATAAATGATGATTAAAAAAAGAATAAAAAATGAATGAAAAAATAATATTTAAATGAGATAGAGAATGTGATAGAGAATCTGTTGGAAAGTATATTTGAAAAAGTGAGTAAATAAAAGTTAAATGTTACTGTTCATTCTCCAAACAATACAAAAATTTGAAAGAGCTGTTGGTGATGCTCTAAGAGCCAATATATTAGCATAATATTGTAAATATTTTCCAATTTACAACATGGACATCAATAATGACAGCAAGCAGAACCATTCGATGTCCTATAAAATGAAGCACCAAACCAGAAAACACAAAGATGCTTGGGAAATTAATTGTAGTTATAATATATATATGCAACAAAGTTTCTTTGGCTTTTTCATTGATGCAGAAGCATCAAAAGGTCTGATTTCAATTACAGCAGTAGCAACAATAATCCAGCAGGAAGGTTAGTTCAGCAGTACATTCAGTTGATCAGCCAGCAGCCTAGCCTAATGAAACTTGTTATTTACAGCAGCCAGCTGGTGATCACTTGAGGAGATTAACTGAGTGTCTGAGTCTTTGCCAATTCATATGGAAGCAGTTGGAAGGAGCTTGGAGGGCTGGAAGTCTCAGCTGTAACAGTCAAGTTAGAGGCAAGTTATTTAGGCTTGTAACCAAACAGTAGGCTAAAGGTTGCTAGAGAAAAGTAAACATTGAGAACTTTTTGTAATATGTTAGTCAGGATGTTAAGTGGTTATTTAGTCTAGTTCAACAGTAGATAAGATTAGATCAGGTTGATTTTTTGGCTACACTCTGATACAACCTGTATAAATAGGCATTTAATCTTCTGTTGTAATCAGTTAGTTTTGAAGTTAATGAAATACTAGTCGCTAACCCGTGCAATGCATGGGAAAATTCCAAAAATGAAATATTTATGAAACATTCTATATAGTTTTTTTTAATAAAAAAATTCAAAAGCGAAAGAACTCCAAAGCTTGCGCTTATTACACAGTCTAGAAACTGTCTTATAATATATAGGTCCTGCCTATTTCACAAAAAGCATGAATTTGTTCTAACACATCCGAAATCTCATTCAAGCATAGTTCATGCAACCCAATTGATGCCAGCAAATGTGAATTGGCAAGCTCCACAATCAAATTCTTGATCCATAGTTCGTGACAAGAGTGTAACACTCAATAGAGCATGGCAGCCATCCACGATGGGTTTCCTTGGCAAGGAATTATTTTAGTATGGACTATAATAGGAGAATCATGACTATCTCTAAAAATAATGCCAAAACTTGCATAATAGGTGGTTTTGAAAAAAGGCCAGTGCTATGTCCAGTTTTGAGATGAGGAGAAACAGGATTTGCAATTGTTGGGCTCACTTAATATTTAAGCTTATGTTTTTTAGCACTGTAAAATTTAAAGAGATGGCTAGTAAACTATTAAAGTTATTTTGGTAATAAGTGGGGTAAGAATAAGTTGTCACTGGGAAAAAAAAAAAAAAAAGAGAAATAAATGTTATGTCCATAATATTTTCACAACACTTTTACAATAAATCCTAAGTGGTAGGTTGTTATAAGTGGGCAAAAACATAATTTAAGTTGTGGATTCAAATTAGAATCAATAAAAACTTACCACATATGTTTTGTCATAAAAAGTGTTGAGAAAATATTGTAGACGTAGTATTTATAAAAATAAAAATACAAAAAGAAAAGAAAAAAGGAGTGTTTTGTTTGCAAACAAATATGAACCACATCAAGTAAAATACCATTGTCCACCAGAACTAATGAAACGGTAAAATGAACAAATAAAATAGTAAATGTATTTTAGTGGGTTAATGATTTGTGGGAAGGAGTAGCCTAGTTGTGACATGAGGTCGAGGCCAAAATTTTGTCGGCTCCTTTTTCTTCTGTTTGCTTTTCTCATATTTATAGACATGGTAACTTAGTTGCTCATAACCTTATTAAATATGTTAGTCATGTCTTATGGTGTGGGAGGAGGATGTTCCAACACACATAAACTCTATTCTCTTAGCTGATTTTGGCTAGTTTTGCTCAGCCTTTTTAATACAACGTGCTGATTTGATTCTAAAAAAAAAAAAAAAACCATCCAAGCCTCCAATGTAAGTGATTTTATTTATTTATTTTTTAAAGGGGAAGAGGCAAAACTAAAAAATTTTTAGATGGTTGTTCAAATAACTTTGTATTCATCCTCTCCTTTTTTTTTTTTTTTTTTTTTTTTTTTTTAAATTGTCAATTAATTTAACTTTCTATGTGGTTCATATATAATCTTGTAAAAAGGTTTGCAAAATTTACTGGAGCTTTGTCCACCACAATCCATACTACGAATTTCTTCTTTTTCTTCTACTATTTTTTTCTTTCTTAAAGGCTAGCTTCATTTAATTTCGGCCAAAATTCATCAAAATAGGCCGCAATAGCCACAATTACTAACATATCAAACAAATATAAACGTTAAAAAAAAAATTAAAAAAAAAACCTACTAAATTTCTTCTTCTTTTAATTTTCCAAATAGGTTTAGGCATAAAACTAAATCAAGGTTTGAGCAACATAGCAGGTCTATATTATTGGTATATATCAGAGACATTACTGATAAGCTCATAGAGAAAGATGATTAGACTCAACAACTGATTGATCTTAGCCTTTAAAAAAAAATCCTAACTTTGTTTTTGAAGAAGAAGAAGAAGAGTCTTTGAGATTTAAAAGAAGCAGAAGAGGAGGTATAAAGTGCGTTTTCAATGAAGGAGTTAGACCCATATTGGATTTTTACTTATCTTTCTCTGCATCTTTTGGTTAGGTCTTGAGAGAATGATGAATTCAGTGTGGGTTTTGGGCCTTTTGGTTGAGTTGAGGGAGGGGAAGTGATCGACTTTGTAGGTTGGGGATGGAGAGAAATAATGGAAAAAAAAAAATTTGGGGCAACAGGGAGATGAAAATAAACGTTAAAAATAATAATTAAATAAATATCTACGGTGTAAATTTGTTAGACTTGAAAAATTGATGTGCCAAAGTCTCATGAAGTTAACAAAAAGTCCACGACTTCAGTTATATAGTATGTTATGATCATAGTGTCCCACATGGATTAAGTATAAGTTTAACCATGTGTTTATAAGCTCTTGGGCACCCTTCTTTTGCAAGCTGGTTTTCAAGGATGAGTTCTACCCATGGGTTCCTAACATAGTATCTATAACTTTGTTTCTATTTATTTTTGTTTCGAATTGGTCGGGTGCTCTTCTACCTTGGAAAATCATACAGTTACCTCATGGGGAATTAGTTGCGCCTACAAATGATATAAATATTACTGTTGCTTTAGCTTTACTCAAGTCAGTAGCATATTTTTGTTTAAAATTGTAGTATATTTTTGTTTTCTTTACGTATATAAATCTAATACCTATGATATTAGACTTTTTAAGTTTTTGTGCTATTAACTACAATGTATGTGCCAAATGTTAAGGGGCTCAGATATGGAATGAAATGAATGCATTTATTAATATTGTATTTATCCTTATTTGTGAGTATTAAATATTTATCCTTATGAATTCCTTTTGAATGGTTCAACTATCTTCTCTTGCTTAAGGCCAAGTTTTGTCTTTTCTTAGCTGGCTGTTCATTCACCTCCTTAAAGAAAAGTACCAATTTCATACAATATTTGAAATTTCATTGACCTCCTTTGTATAGTACTTCAATTATTAAAAGAAATACATAATTTTTCGTTGGGACAAGTTAAAAATTAATTCTGTAAAATTTCGAACCTTATCTCCTATAATTGGTGAAAATATGCAATACCTACAACGAAACAACTATTCCAATAACAAAGTGTGAAATATTTAAAAAAAAAAAAAAAAAAAAAAAAAAAAAAACAAACACACACACAAACTCAAACTGAAAACTAACTTGTCAAACCCTAAAAACATTCATGATCCAATTATTGTCAACAACTAAACAACTCCAACTCTCAATAATCCTTCCCAACCACAACCTATCAAATTTTGGGGAAAAAAAAACCATTTTCCCATATACTTTTTTCATGAGAAACAAAGAAAAGAAAAGTTGTGATCTCTCTTTATAATTTGCTTTCCGATTTGTTATACCAATGACATATATTCAAGCAAAGACAATGTCTTAAGGGACCAAATAAGATTTGTGACACCAAGTGGGTAGAGGTTGTCTATAACATTATCATTTATAGACATGATTTTGAAATCTGGACCGTTCAAAGAATCGTAAAAGGGAGATGTTCGAGGTTTTAAAGGTCGGACTAAGGTTGAACTGAGGTCATACCGTGATGACATTATAATTAATTTAATAATTATTTTTTAAAAATTAAATTAGTAAAAATATAAAATTGGCTGAAATATAAATATTTATATTTCAAGTGTATTTTTCATATCATAATATTCATAAGACAAATAAGTAATATTAAATCATAATCAAACATAAATAAATATTGAGTTTTTCAATCAATGGATATATATATATATATATATATATATGAAATTAATATCCTTGAACTTTTTATTAGAGTTCAATATTCTACGCAAGTCTTCATTTAAATTATCTTAAATCATATTTAGCCCATTTGATTACCCAATACTTTATTATTATTATTATTATTATTATTATTATGCCAATCCCATTTAGTATATATGAAATTAAAAAAAAAAAAAAAATACAAAAACTGAAACAGGGGCCAACATTGGTTTGTTCGCCCATTAAGTTGTTAAAGACTTGCAAGCATTTGGTACAAGTGGATGACAGCTAAGCTTGCCTAAGCATTGGTTTGTTCATCTATCTACAACAACTTGACCTTCACTGTGACAGTCAAGCAATGAAGGCCTGCAGAAATGGCAAAACGCAGCGAGAGCGACAGAGACAGAGACAGAGACAGAGACAAGAAAGAAGAATAAGAAGCAATAGAGATGCAATCTCATGGTTTGACAGCATCTCATGGTGGTTGGAGCTTCAACAATGGTTGTAAGTTCCCAAAAAAAATATTTGATCTGAAGTTGTGATTGGGCGGTTTTATTGATTTTCTTGCATAGGGCAGTTTTATGGGTTAAAAGAATCGTTTTGGTGAACAGTTCATGGTTAACCCGGTCGCACCGTATGGTTAGATCCAGGTTTCAAAACAATGTTTACAGATTGTTCAAGCACTTCTTTAACGTTGACAACGTTTTGGTTTGGAGGTTCAAGGGCTTTGATTCTAAAAGCTTTTGTTTTTGTTTTTGTGTTTTTTTGTTTTTTGGTCTGTCTGTTTGCTGAGAACCCCACGACAAATATTCATGGCCTCAAATATGATAATTTCATGAGACTTCCAGCCCTCCAAGCTCCTTCCAACTGCTTCCATATGAATTGGCAAAGACTCAGACACTCAGTTAATCTCCTCAAGTGATCACCAGCTGGCTGCTGTAAATAACAAGTTTCATTAGGCTAGGCTGCTGGCTGATCAACTGAACGTACTGCTGAACTAACCTTCCTGCTGGATTATTGTTGCTACTGCTGTAATTGAAATCAGACCTTTTGATGCTTCTGCATCAATGAAAAAGCCAAAGAAACTTTGTTGCATATATATATTATAACTACAATTAATTTCCCAAGCATCTTTGTGTTTTCTGGTTTGGTGCTTCATTTTATAGGACATCGAATGGTTCTGCTTGCTGTCATTATTGATGTCCATGTTGTAAATTGGAAAATATTTACAATATTATGCTAATATATTGGCTCTTAAGCTGTCAATTGTTTTTGTTTTGGGGCGCGTGCCCCGGGGGGGAGGGGTGAAGTGGTGTGTAGATTGCTGTTGACACTGCCTCTCCTTCAGATCATGCTTATGTCCATTCTGCATAAGCAAGAGGAGTGAAAACCATACGTGAGGCAGGGAATCCTCTACCTCTAGCCACTAGTATTACTAACATTGGAAAAGGTGAACCATGAATCATTTGTTCATGGATGCTAATGGATTCGGTCAAATTGAGATTGGATTTGAAACCAAAGGGCCAAGATTAGAGGTTACAAAATGCGGGGCCCATTGGGCATTCGAGCAAGACATTGAAGATCTAAACCAAACTATGCGTGGGTGCAGCAGCAACAGCTGTAACATCACTCCATATGAAAATGATTTGGAAGATTCAGCAAAAGATACCAAAACTGAGTGAAAGCCATGATGAGTATGATAGGGATGAGAATGGAACTAATGGAGAAGGTACCTCTAATCTAATTGAAAGATCCATTCCATGTTTGGGAAATTGGATTGGGAATTTAAGCACACAAGGACAATGTAACATTGATTGAGAGGAAGAGAAATCCAAGTGAAAGTGGTGGCTTTAATGAATCTGTGCAATTGAATTTTTTGTAAGTCACCGATATCTTTCTCCCTTTTACAGATTTTTTTCTGTAGCTTTATATTTCATTCTTCCTTTTTAAATTCATTGGCATATATGCTTTCATTTGAGTTCGGTAATTTGTGATTCTTATTTCTGCTAGTTTCCCCACACTAGATACGATGAAGTTGTTGGACTTTGTAGTTTATTGGTGAGGAGAAACTGTGGCATTGTCTAGATCAAAGAAGATATGTGCAACAGATAGCACACTCACGATTATTTTGTGGGGTAAAGACAGATAGCACACTCTTGTTGCTCTCTTGGTATTCAAAAGGAAAGAAGAAAATTAGGGCTATTTTTCACCAGAGAGGTTGCCTTCTCTCAGGCCAACCATGTGTTTGTGTTATTTTTTTCCTCACTTCATCAATCATTTCAGAGGTAGATTCAAGAGATTTTTCCTTTTGCTTCTTCTAATTAGTTTTTATAGAAATAGGTAGATTCAGGCGATGAAATTATTTGCAAAGTTTTCTTGTTGAATACAATAGACCTTGATTCATTATGCTGTTATATTTGAATACATATGTGAAGTAAAGATGCAATTAAATCAATAGTTAAGAAACAGGGGGAAGCGAAAGGGACCCTACTTTTTTGTTTGATTTATTTTCAAGTTTGTTGTATTAAGAAAAATAGAGCCTAAGGTATTTCTTGATGACAGTTTGGAATTAGAAACTTGTCATTGTCTCATTTGTCTGTCACTTGGAAACCAATATCATGTTGTTCCATCTAGGTGAATGGATGTGGCTGTTACATTGAAGCTGAAAGGTACAAGTTGTTGCCTGAGCTTGGCAGTGCAGAAGTGTGGGCTTCGTCTCATAACAACAAGATAATACTCAGAGTTCAAGCAAACAGTAAGGCACTACATGGCTTCTTTATTAATTGATGATTGATAGTATTGAGGAAAGAAATAAGCAAAGTTGTAATTGAAAAGATTACATGTGTAAATATAACATTAGGCTACTGATTGTTGAACTAATATACCATGTTCCACACCATAGCGCTACGGCCCTGCTTTGTGACATGCTACAATCTAAAACTGCCTATATTCTTAGTTCATTAGCCCCATCATATCAAGACAACCAGTTGGGTTTATCACAGCTGGCCTCGCATGTTGGCTTGCTAGAAGTCTTTCAGCAAACTCAGTCCCGCTGGTTAGAAGTCTTCCAGAATTTCCTGCAATGGCGTCTGCATTGGCAGATCTATGTTAGGGCCAGGGGGCAAAATTCTAATAAAATCTTGTGTGTGTGTGTGTGTGTGTGTGTGTGTGTGTGTGTATTAAGTGTTTAGAATTTAGAATTTTTTTCAAAATTTTGATGGACAAATACTTCTAACAGTTACCAAAAATTTATCATATCTAAATTGATGTAGTTGCTCTGTTTAACTTTCTTTTCAATCAAAATTTCCAAAGTCTACATACTATCCTTAGTATCCTATATTACCTTGGACTAAACATTGATTGATTTCATATGTATGTCACTTTAATTAAGAAGTGGTTCTGGCTGAGTCAATATGCATTTGAGTTTTTATTCAATCTAAACTTGATGTTTGTAATTAGATATAAGTCCATTTCTAGACCCACTTTTGTTTATTAACTTGTGTTTTTTCTTTCTGCTGCAATAGGGAGGACTGAAGTTGTAGTAGTTATTGGTGTTGCTGGCATGGACAGGACGCACAGAAAGCAATGTCATTGATTATGAACAATATACTTCTTCCCTTGTAATCAAATCTGTTGGGATGGACCATGATAAATTTAGTGTGATGTAGTTTGTTTTCTTCTGTTTGTCAAATGCATGCTAATTATGTAATCACTTGAAAGAGTTGTATAATACTATAATCTTTCTTGGGACAGATATTTCCTACCCTTTACCACATTGAAGTTATACATGGTTGTAATTAGAAGAATAGAGAGTATTTTAATGTAAAATTAAATTGAATTTTTCAAAATCTCACTTGATCAAGATTTAAATTTTCTCTAGCAAAATTTAGTTTTGCTCAAGTGATTTAAGTTCTGCTCCAGCAAAGGACAAGCAACTTTCTGTAAAGATCTTGCTTGAGTGAGAGAAAAGTGAGACTTTTAGTTTGAATTTTTTTTTCTATCATTGAAGAATTTACTCGAGTGAGAAGGGTCATTCACCCAAGAAATAATTGCAAAAAAAAAAACAAGTTTACTAGAAAATTTTGTAGAAAAACAAGAGAGCCTTGGCAACATTTTATTGTATTTGTTTCAACATAAGTGACCTTTCAAATGTGTATTTTTATTGGCAATGAAGGAATAAGTCACCTTTCAAATGTGGTTTATTTATTTATTTATTTATTTATTTTTTATTATTACAACTCCTCATTGCTTATAAATAAACAACCATATTTAAGGGGGTCAAAATTTGCTCTCCATATAATGAAATTCACAAAATTCCCCAATTTTGTTATTTGAAGAATCTTGTGTTCTTGAGATGCTAGGATGCATGATACATAACACCTAGACATGCTAATATTCTATAAATATCTTGGCCTCCTAAGAGAAGTTAAGGGAGTTATAAGGCTTTTGGCCCTATATATACTATATAACTTATGAAAAACTATTTATATTTTTCATAATTTCATGATAGTAACTTAGTAACGGCAACTTTGATAAGATGATTTTGCAGAAAATCAGATTACAAAAATGAGAGAGAGAACACATTAAACATCATCAAAACAACCATTTTCTTGTATCTCCATCTACTTATTAGAAGGCTCTTCGATGGTACTTATGAGAGATAGGTAGGATGCCCAATTTGTTCAAAATCGTTATTTCAAGTTCTTAGTCTTAATTTTTTTTTTTAATATTTATAAAAATGTGATAAAAATTAAAACATTTGAAAATATATCATACCCTCAAAAAACACAAAAATAAATAAATAAATAAATAAAACCAAAGATGTTTCTCTTATCAAAGGAGTAAGTCTGGTGGCATAGATTTTCAAGTATTTTTGCATTCTACACTTGGATACCGATAGGTCCAAGCACAAAATCTACCATAATCACTTCTTCCATTGATGCAAATGAGTTCATTCTTTTCAATTGTTTAATTACATGTATCTTTCTTTCTTTTTTTCTTTCTTTTTGCATTTGTTGTATTAATCACTAACACCCTTTTAACTGATACATAACCAAACCTCAGAGTCTCAGACTAGTAACATTTATCTCACAGTAAAAATTAGTAAACAAAATTATGATATCTGTTCCAGAAAACTGAGAGAAGAATAGTGGCTATCAACTAGAACAACATTTAGGTGGACTAACTAAAATTTCAAGAACAGTGGACCAAAAAACAAACCTATTCCATCCACTTTTCCCAATGGCAGGGCCGAATAAATAAAGACCATTTCCTTGAAACATGGGATTTTTCATCAACGTCACTAGTAACCAAAATTAACTGCCAAGACTAAACCTTGGTGTCTTTTAGAATTAAGTCCTATCTATATCCCATAGCCTGAGTCTGAAGATTTTGGTTGTCTTCTAATAGACGGTCGTATTCAAGAAGTAGGTCTGCGGCTTGTTTTTGAAGGGCAGCAACATGGCTTTCAGTAGATTCAACTCTCTTATCTTTCTCTTCAGATTCTAGCTTCACCTTCTTCAAATTCTCTGATAGAGAAGCTTTTTCTTCTTGCAGCCGCTTTATCTTCTTGGAAGCTTTCGCTTCTTTTTCTTTGAGTTCCATCTTTTCCTTCTGAAGCCTTTCAACTTCCTCTTTTGAAGCTCTCACGCTACTCCTCAATCCAATAAGCTTTTGGAGATAGTGATGCATACGGTCAATTATGAATCCAAGAAATAGGGTAAAACCTGCAAATCAAATTCGGGCTTTCAGAAATTGCCTTTTAGATTTTATAGAGAAGTAGGAACACATAATTTGTATTTTAATTGTGTTTTTTTGTGTATGCATATCCACATTCCCGCACACAATACATACACTATCAACTTATATAGTTGCATGGCTAGATAGTTTAGCAAATACCTGTTAGTCTTAAATGGAGTTTTGCATTTTAATAAAATATAGTGAATTCAAAGTGGAGATTTGTTAGATAGCACTGATTGTGTTTTCAACCAATTGAATTTTCAAGAAACATTTGACATTTTTTTTTAATGAATTAGTTTATATAACATGCCTCATTAAATAGATCAATCTTCAAATATATATAAACAAATTATAAATAGCATGTAACTTTGCAATATGAACAAAACATTAGAATTGCATATCTCTTTTCCAACTACAAAATGTACCAATAATGAGAAACAATATTTGAAAGGAGATTTTTTTGGAAAATAATTGTGCTTGCCGAAGGAGGAGTAAAGATTCATAAATTTACTTTTGTAAATTTGGAATGAAATATTTTTAAAAGTTATGATTTTGGATTCATCAAACTTGCAACATTTAACCATTTAAACTTGCTGTTTAAGTACATGAATATTAGGAATTAATCTTATAGCTTTCATCAATCTAGAGGAAGATGAATTAAAAAAAAGCAAGAGAATTTCTTGAACATTTTTTTGAATTTTATCGTGCATCGCACGGGTTAGCGACTAGTTTATATAATAATTGGGGAACAGTAGATAATACTAAGAAATAGCAATCAAATTTACATAGTTGAGAAAAGATTTTTCTTTTCTTTTTTTAGAAAGTTCAAATAACTATAAGGAATAAATTGATCCTAAATTACTCATTAATTTTCCTCTCAAAAATAAAATCACTTGTTAATTTAGTGCAGTGATATTTGCTTGAAGTGAATATAAAACAATCATATATTTACTTGAGAAGCTTATTTTTGGCTTGCCTTAATGATATAAAATAAAATAGAGTTTGATTATCTCATAGGGTTTTAAGTTTAACTCAAGCTTCTCCATTTATTCACACTTCAAGTTGATGCAACACAGGAACATTGCCTACAAAAGTGGAAAATACAAAGTATATGCTCATGTAGTCATGGTTACATCACCATTTCTGATCAATTATCAATTGTTGATGCAACACAGGAACACTGCCTACAAAAGTGGAAAATACAAAGTATATTCTTATGTATTCATGGTTACATCACCATTTCTGATCAATTATCAATTGTGTTAAAAACTTAAGCTGTTAGAAAATGGTGAATTAATCATTTAATCTAACACTCCCCCTTTCGTGTGGCCTAAACTGGCCTTATTAAATGGGGGCCAAACACATGGGAATTCTATAAATGAGATTTAAGATGGAGATAGGATTTGAATCCAAAACCTCTTGTTTTGATACCACGATAAATTTTTTTTATAAGTAATAAACTTCATTGAAATTGAAAAAGGTCAGCTTATGCCTATGTCAGCGGGTTAGGAAGGTGGCAAGCCCAATCACTTGTTGAGACAAGCTCTCCTCCTATTTCTGCACTGCTTCCGGTTGATGGCTATTCCCAGCCCCCTTAGCTTCTAATTCTTATATATATATATATATATATATATAAGAATTGGAAGCTCCCTTTTCATAAGAAGCTGTTGGTGACTAAGCGATTGGCAGATGATGATCGAGAGAGAAGCGATTGACTGTCTGAGGAATGATGACTTGGCTAAGGGTGTAGGCGTGAAGGCAAGCTTCCTATGTTTAGAAGTCTTTAGTTGATTTGCCCATTTTCCTACGTTTTTGGCATGTCGTTAATGATATGAGAGGGTGATGAAAGATCTTGTCAAATGATAAAGGAAAATGGCCTGATAATCGACATTCCTCCATTGCAAGATCACGTCTTTCTGTCTCACTCAATCCAAGCATGTCAGGAAGAGACATGAAGGTAACGAAACCCGAAGCATTTGCCCATTCTAACAAAGTCTGAAGGAAGAAAAGCTTCAACTCATGAATTCACCTTTCACCCCCTTCAAAAGTACGTGTATTCCTCTCCCTCCATATGACCCACATAAGAAAATGAGGGATCATACTACAAAGCAACTTAGTTTTGAGTCTACAACTCCTGCCTGACCAACTTGCTATAAGATCCACAACCCACATGGCATGACCCAATGATACCATGACAAATTACCAATTGTCTTAAATAATTAAACTAGTACAAAATGGTGAATTTGGTCATTTAATCTTAAAACAATTTCATTAATACATAATGGGATACTGCACATGTGACATAACATAACATAATGTGCGAGTACAAGGGAGCATTACTGGTCAAATTCATGACTTACGTTAGTCAGGTTACGGCTTCTGGCCTCTATTTCCAAATCATACAATTAATATTAACTAAATTTCTAAAACATAGAACAAAACACCCATATCCTGCCAGAAAAAGCATGGAAATCAAGAGAATTCAACAAACTATAGGAACACATAAGAAACAAAACACATGGTATACATGGTTCACTTAACAAATCCATGGACAAAGATACCAAACAATTCACTATTCACAAACATTCAAACAAAAACCAAGCTTGGATGGATCAGTAAAAGGATTAAGCATAAAGCCAATTCCAACCAATTATATACATCACCGAGCAGAACTTATGAATGAATCACATTAAGAGAGCCAGGCTAGTCAAGATTCCATACTCAACAACATTGAAACCGCTGTACTATGGGGAAGGAATATTCCTAGGATTTACTACAAACTTCACGGGAGGTACAAGCTGTTGCTACTGCAGATACACTCCAACCAAAAGGGTCGATAAACACACTTCCCATGTCATTGACCCCTTGTAGCTTTTGACCAACGCCAGAAAATCCCTAGAAGCAAAACCCATATATATAGCTTCAAATCTTCAACAATACTACCCTAGGAACTTCAGACCAATTTCAAACCCAGCGTTTTCGCAATTAAAAAGAAAAAACAAAATTGTTATGCTTTAATTGTTTTGGTTAGAAATTAGAAGCTTTACTAATCTTATAATAGTTTAGGAACAAAGCATTAATACTAGACCTGGTTCTTTTTCTTTTCCAGTTAAAATATCTGTCTCATCCTTGGAATATAGCCCATGCTATCATCCTTTAAGTTTAAAATGTTCTGCATTTCATCCCTCCGTCCACTATCATTAAGTTTTTTGCCAATATGTTTGACAGAAGGGATAAAATTAGAACCTTGATGATATTTCAGGGTCAAAAATAAAACCTAAATTATATTCATTTTGTTTCTGAAATTTAGTTCATTTTCTATTTACATCTCTAAAACATGTATTCTGTTGGCCACGCTAACAAAAACCTTAACAAAAGTGGACAAAATGACAAAATCATGGGCATTTTAAATTTTCAAGGACATAAATAGAACTTTTTAAATTTTAGAGATGAAAAAAATTGGTTATATTTCAAACATGAAAAGAATTTTGTGCCTTTTTTATAAGCAACTAAATTTGATTTAAAAAGTGCAAAAAGGGGTACCATTATGTACATTGGAAGTATAGAACAGAAGAGCCAAAAAGAAATAAAAATAAGTAAACTATCATCTAAAATTCAAATGAGATAGGAATTCAATAAAGTTTAGGGAAGAGAAAGGACTTGTAGTCAATGTCCACTCATATAGGGATTTCTTTTTATTATTATTATTGGTAAGTTGCACATGGACCGAATGGGTCTTGAACCCACAATCTCACCCTCCACCTAGACTTGCAAGGGGAAGAGGTGCCAATCGAGCAAGAGCTCATTGGCCACTCATATAGCGATTTCAAAAATACTTCAGCTGCACTATCAATAATTCATTTCCCTCAAAAGTGCATACATTCCTCTCTCCAACTGCTCCACATTAAGCCCTAAGGAATAACATATAAACAAAAGAATTAGAAACACCAATAGAACGTTATCAAGAGAGGATAGTACATGGGCTCTTTTGGATGAAAACTGGCCTGATGTACTCCATTCTAAGACAGGACTGTCTATGGACACAAGAGAAGTTGGGGTCTGGCAACCACCACAAGGTGAAGTATTTCATTGATTCCAGCAAATGACTAACCAGAATACAGACTCACGGCCTAAGAATGGAATCAATACCTTGTGCTATTTCATCAGATAAAAATACATTTTCTTAATTCCCAAGATTTTTTTTTCTTTTTTGTTTTCCTTTTTCTCTTTTTTTATTTTTTTGCTTTTCTGATTCTTTACTCTCTTGCCTACTCTATTTCTGGGCAAAATTTCTTTCTCTAGCAATCAACAGATCATTACTATACCATCAATACAAAAATGTGGATCTAGCAGCAATTCTCAACTGCTTTATTCCTTAAATCTTTTTGACAATCAACAGGGATATTTCTGGCTAAGTGAAGAACCAAGACCGTAAGTACAAGTGCATATGCTGTTAGCCTCAATTTTTTCAGCTTTAGCTTTGGCAAAATATGGGAATGTTGGGGGTGGTTGGTGCATGAAAAAGGAGACAAGTGCATATGGTGTTAGCCTCTGGAGATTTATTAGAAGTGGTTAGAAGTGGCTGGTTGAACTTCTCTAAACTCCTGTGGTATGATGTGGGTGATGGTACTAGAGTGAAGTTTTGGAAGTATGTGTGGTGTGGGGATTGTACTCTCAAAGACACTTTTCCAAATCTTTACTGTCTTAGTAGGGCAAGGGGCTTTTCAATGGCAAAGGTTATGTGTTGGTCTGGTGGGATGATTCATTGGAATTTTTATTTTCGTCGTTCACCGCAGGATTGGGAGGAAGAATCTTTTGACCGGTTTATGGACATTGTTTACTCTTGGAAAGTGCGGAAGGTTGGCCCTGATAAGGTTTGTTGGAAGCTAGCAAGGAGTAGAGGTTTTGAGGTTAGAGGTTTTCATCTTTCTTTCTACCCTCCTACTCTTTCTTTCCCTTGGAGACTGGTGTGGCAATCGAAGGTTCCTCCAAGGGTGGCTTTCTTTTCATGGTCAGCTTCTTTGGGTAAGATTCTTTATTGTTCTTGATTGGTGTTACATGTGTAAGAGGTGTGGAGAGTCGATGGATCATCTTCTACTTCATTGCCCCATAGCTTTTGAGCTGTGGTTCCGAAATGTTTTGTTTGTTTGGACTTCATTGGGTTATGCCACATAAGGTAATTGAGTTGTTTGAGTCTTGGCAAGGTAAATTCAGGGGACATTGCAATATAGATTTTTGGAGACTTGTGCCACATTGCTTTATGTGATGTATTTGGAGTGTAAGAAATGCTAAATGTTTTGAGGGATGCAAACGGTCCTTGCTAGAGATTAAGTCCTTTTCTTACATACTCTCCTTGTATGGACTGTGGCTCTGTCGCATTTTTCTTGTTTTTCCCTTTTTGTTACTTGATCATTGTAATTTTGGCTCTTGATTTTTGCCCCCACAGTACATCCCTAATGTACTTGGGTTGGCTCTTTTTCCTAAGGGCCTGTTTGGATAAGCTGTTTCAAAATGTGCGTTTTAAAAACTAGCGTTTTTAAAACATGCATTTTAAAAACTCCATTTTAAAAACCACTGATAAGTGTTTGGTAAAAATGTGAAAATATGCGTTTTCTATTTTTAAAGCCATATTAAGCGTTTGGATAAGTTGTTTTAAAAATAGCTGTTTTGAGTGTAAATTCCAAAAAAGGACTTAACTATTTTTTGAAAGTTATATTGTCATTTTTCCTATGATCAGTGTTTTTTTTTATTATTGAAAATATGTAATTAAGCTTAACAATTACATTAATAATAACAACAATAATGATGTTTTCGTTGTTGAAATTCATGGAGAGAAGTTTATCAAATTTAAAATATTAAAAATAACTCATCAAGAAAAAGATATTAAAATAATTAGGAAAATAATTATATTAAAATATTAATTGACAACAATATCAATACTAGACAATCCATTATAATAATAAAAAAGTTCTTATCCGAAAAATTAAAAACCAAAACACCAAAACAGAAATAATAAAAATATTGTTTACAACCCGCAAATGGATCGAGCTATTTTGTCATGAACAAATTTCATCTCCTCATCTTGTATATTTTCAACGTTTGTCTGTCTGCTACTACCTTCTCCACTACTATTGCTTCTTGGTCTGTCCAAGTCATGTTCATCCCAATTGAATCCCTCATCTTCCCTATCATGTTTTCTAATAAAATTATGCAAAACACAAGTAGCAACTATAATGTTTCTTTGGTGCTTAATGTCATAAGGTGGCATTTGCTTCAAAATTTTCCATTTATTCTTCCACACTCCAAAAGTTCGCTCAATTGCACTTCAAAGTGATGAGTGAACATAATTAAACCTCTCTTCTATGTGATTCCCTCGACCAGCTCGTCGAAAATCTGAAAGATGATACCTTTGTCCCTTATAAGGTGGCAAATATCCTTTCCTTAAGGGGTATCCAGCATCAACTAAATAATATTTTCCTAGAAAAAGAAAAAAAATGTAAGATGTACATAAATAATATCCTTCATACATATTTAATATATAAAAATTTTATATACCTGGTGGTGGTTTTGGAAAGTTGACAGATTGTCGACGGATAGCATCTAAGAAAATACGTGTATCATGTGTTGCACCTTCCCACCCAGCCATAACAAATGTGAAAAGTAAATCAAAATCGCATGCTGCCATCGCATTAAAAGATGTCATGCCCTTTCTATTATAATATGAAGCTTTTTTGTCATCTCCAACAACAACTTGGATATGTGTACCATCAATGGCACCAATGCAATCCTAAAATAGAATATAAATTTTAGATACTTGGGAAATAATCCTAACAAATATTAGAAACAAATTAGAATGTATGAAATGAATACCTAAAAGTGTGGCATGTACAACGGATTCTTCTGTATATGTCTTGGAACTACACTAAACGTAGGGTCAGAAGGCTTGAGGATATCCATTGACATTATGTTAAGGTGTTTCAAAACTCTATGAAAATGTCGGTGTATAGTCTCACCAGAATGTTGGAATCTTTCTTGAACCATCCTATAACAAGCTCCTTGTCCAAGTATCATTAAACATATACCTACTGACTCTTCAAGCCTAATATGCCTTGTGTGCTGAAGTCCATATGTATGTTGTAAAACATTACACAATTGAAGGAAAACATGTGGCTTCATTCTAAACATTTCGTGTATAACTAGATATAATAGCAAATTAAAGTAGAGAGTTCCAATCTCCCCAGTCCTTTTTTAATTACAACCAAAATTAGCTAGGGCTCAGTCCTTTTTAGATACATCAATTATTATACCAGTTTAGCTCAAGTACTGCAGATTTAAATATATCACTTTCCTTTTAATTTCCATGCACTTAAAGGACCTTGTCCATAGGAAACTCAATGAAATCTAACCCAATGTCAAAACATCCTAAATCTACCAATTATGTAACAGTCATCAATCACTCTCCCTCTTTCTATAACAACATTAGGTAGTGATGCAGTAGAACCAAAACAGTATCAACCAAACAAACAGCATCAAAATTTACATGTAAAGTGATTCAATGTCAAATGACAAACTAATAATAGTAAAGCATTTTTTATAGGTATAATACAAAAGAAATGGTACATCTGAAAATGAAATTTGGGTTTTATTCTGGTCAGACTGCTCTATGTTTTCATCAATCAGTTACAAGTTAAGATTTATGCACAAAGCAGTATAATCGCATGAGAAAGAAAAATATGTAATCATGCACCTGAGACCATGTTTATATGTATCATCAATCTGTTTGAGCCTCTCAATCCAATTTCTCCACTAAATTACTAAACAGAAATAAATCATCAGCTAGAGCCAAGCTTCTATCTTTGTGATTCAAACACCCTAACAACCCAACAAGTTAAAACACCCTAACAGCCTCACTATTTAAATGATAAAACAATAAAATATTAAAAACATCTCTCTCTTCCATAAAACATTATTCAAATGATAAAACATAAAACACCCTAAGTGCCAAAGTAGTGACCTCCCTAACAGCCACATTATTCAAAGGATAAAACAATAAAACATTAAACATCTCTCTTCCATAAAACATTATTCATAGGATAAAGCATAAAACACCCTAAGTGCCAAAGTAGTGCCTTCCTAACAATCTTGCCTCCTCTTGAAGAAATTGAAGTTGTAAATATGGTTCTTCCATCACGACAAACATCTCTCTCTTCTCTCATTTTTGAAAAATACGTGCTGCCATGAGGTAGAGTTCGGAACCCTTCTCAATGCCATCTAAGGTGCACACGCATTCCATGACATTATGAATAGTACTACTTGGCTCCAGTGAAAAAGCTGAGTTCCTTAACTCCACAACATCACAGATACGACTAAGTTGTTGTGTCAACTGTAACGCCGTTCCTCCTTTCCTCCCTTTGCTCTGTGTGGATGATGGTAAAACTCGCTTCTTTCCTTTCTTTTGTGTTGGGTTAGGTGGTTGTGTGAGGTTAGGAGTCTCATCTTCATGAACATCATCATCATCATTTGGAGAAGATGAGTCAGCAGAAGTATCACCTAACCCCTCCTTAGGTGTCTCAAGATCATCAGGTAACACACCTGAAGTGGGGGCCCATGCTAAATCTCCTGTGGCCGTAATGTCCTTAAACATAATGTCTAATAAGTCAACATTCTCCAAACATTTCTCTCGAAATTTTGCAGCTTCAGGAACCTCCTACAGTTTTGAATATTTTCATTAATAACTCAAATAGCATGGTTTATCTACTAATAAAAAAAATGTACAATGGGTTATACAAAACATACCATTAGTTTCCTCTCCCACCACTCATTAGTTGCAGCTATTGTTCATTTGGCTGCATCCCATCCCAATCCAGTTTCACTTCCCTTCAACTTATTCCAAAGTACCCAATCTTTCTTTAAATTATCCCATTTATGCTTATACTTCGCCCTAGGATATTCCTTTCCAGTTTTCTTTTCAAAAGTTGCTATAATATTTGTCCAACCCTTTTTACTAAAGTGGGTATTAGGTCAATTACCCTTAAATACCTTATCCACACAAGCTTCACAAAAGATAGTTGTTACTCTTGATGGCCATTGAGCTCTAACATTTGAGCTATTTTAGGATGGCTTACCCATCTAAAAAAAACATAAGTTTGTTAATAACTTTATATTAATGTTCAGCCAAATACAACAAGTTCTACAACCAAACCCATGAGAAAATTGCATAGTAGGAGTAAGTTTCCTTGGTAAGTTCTACAGCCACAAAGAATCAAACAGTTTCAACCAAAGATTCAAACAAGAATTCCTAGATTTGAATGTAATCATGCAGTGGAAGAAAAGAAAAACTGTTCTTGGAGATATTACTCATGGTGCAACATACATGCCAAATATATTGAACAAACTCCACTGGTTACTTAATAGAGACATTATCAAATGGTTTGGTCATTAATATTAGGAATCGTGAGGTGAGACAACAACTATATAGAGTGAATACTGTGTGTTCATTTCGATGTTTTAGAATTCTTAATAAATTTTTTATTTCCATGTATGACAACAACGTGAATCAATTAAAAAAATTTCAATCCTTTAAATAGCGTTTACAACTAGGCAAATATAAATTTCACATTGTACAGCAATGGAGGGCTATCTGTGAGACAGAGAGAGCTCTTACCAGTAGCAGCAACAACAAAAAATCTCTAAATTCTAATATTTTGAGTTCAAATAGTGTAAACCAATATGCCAAAAGCCCAAATCTATATCATAAATTCAAAGATGGGTAATGGAGAATAGTTACCTGGAATTGCGATGAAGAACGACGATACACGGAGCAAAGCAAAAACAAAGACGAGAGAACCAATCCTTGTGAAGTTGATGCGTTGAGGCAAAGGACTGAGGATATATATGGTGAAGGTAGAAGATTGGAGACGCAACGGTAAAGGGAGGCTATTTTTGGTTTTCAGCAAAAAATATTGGCGGAATCACGATTTGCAAGTCGCGCGATATCGAAACCGCAACAGGAAATTGCCTTTCCTGAAACGTGAAAATCTGCCGATTCAAAAACGCAATCCCACAAATTTCGCCCAGCCAAACGTATCTTGATTTCTGCGATTTGATAAACAGGCGTTTAGCTCTCTCAATACGCCTAAACAAACGAGCTCATAGAAAAATAACGCAGTGGGTGTTCTATTTCCAATAGGCATAATTGAACGTTTTGAAAAACCTCTTGATCGGGAATAGGAAGAATCACCACTAATCAAGACAGATTTGAAGAAGGTCAGAATTAATGCTCAATTAGTTGAAGAATAGCAAAATATTAATTACAAAAGGAAAGGATAATGTGTACCTAATATGGAGACTATTTTTTTTTTTTTTTTTTTTTTTTTTCAGTATGGTGGGAATTGAACAGGTATGAAGGAGTGATTCAGTTAAATGAGGAGAGGAAGAGACCAAGGAGGGAAGAGAGAGAGTTTGGTGTTGGGAAGTTGAAGTTGTGAAGTTTTGAAAGCGTGAAAAGTTGAAGTTGTGGAGTTTTGTAAGCCGGAAAGACAGGAAGACAGAGAGGGGTTAGCATTAAAGACTATTTAGCTTGGTTGGGGCTTTACGGTGGTCAGCGTTAACTGTAATATATAAAGATTGGGCTTTAAAGTGGAGACAAGGTTGGGAATAATTTCTTTTTAATAGTATATTAAAATTATGAAAAAATTTTAGAAAAAAGAAGGGTTGAAAAGGCTCACACAAAAAAGGCTTCCAAGTTTTTATTTGACCACTTTTTTTTTTTTTTTTTTTTTTTTTTTTTTAAGCTGAACTGGAAAGGTTTTGGGTTGGACTTGATAGTGGAACTAAATAAATAAAAGGTATGCTGGATTAATTATACAAATTTATTATAGAGTGATAGTGGAAGTAAATAAAAAAGTAGTGGGCTGCATTTATAAGGTTGGGATTTACAGGGCTGAAAATTGTAAAAACTATTTTAAAATTGAAGGGAAAATTATATATATATATATATATATATTTTAAAATTACCTGGCAGCTGATATGGCGCAACGTGAAAATAACAGCATTAAACGCTACGCTTCAGCTTTTAGTAATATATAGATATAGATGTAGCCTTGAGTGCTATTTGAGAGAACTAGGTGTTTTTTGCATAGGTGTTATCCACCTATCTTCTCCAATCAACTTGCATCCTAATTAATCAACCAAACCAAAATAGCCACCCTACTTACCATTCATTTATTGAAGTATGTTCAATAAACCATGAAAGAAACAAAACATTATGAATATTAAGAACAGTAGTTTTACTAGCATCAAGGCTAGTATAAAGCTTCTCATTATATATACTTTTTTACTTACTAGAAAAAATCATTGTTTAAGTTTAAGAAAATTAAGGAATATTAAGGGCTCATTTAAATCTTGAGGATATATTTTCCAGTGCAGGTGGACATACAGAATAGGCCAGGGACGGACCTAGGTGAGGGCCTAAGCCCTCCCTGGGTCCAATTATTTATTTATTTATATATATAAATAGTTATTATATATTTTATTTTTGTAGTTAAGCCCCTTCCAAAACTTTAGGCCCATCTTCTCCCCAATCAACTTAGCTAGTCTAACCCAAATAGCAACTATTCAACCCAAAAAGTTAACAAAAACAATAAAAACATTCACAATGGTAATTGTATTTTAGCCCAAAAAAAAACTATTTTACTACCAAAGAACCAATAAAACACGTGTTATAGGAGAAGCTAAAGCTAAATTTTTTGCAACTATAGTAAACTGGTATAAATACCAGTTGACTGTAGCAAGTTCTTAAAAATAAAATAAAATATATTATTAAGATTATATCTCTTCCTTCTATTAAAAAACTCAAATTCTCTCTCTTCCTTTATTATTTTAATGAGTTGTTTATATTATTTTAAATGAAGTAATAAAAAAAAATAGAACTCCTACCAAGCCTAGTATTAAAAAAAAAAACATTATTTTGTTTTGTTTTTGTCTTTTTTGGTAGATGATTGCATCTTAATGTATTTAGAAATAACGATTTTGTCTATTTATAATTTTTTAATACTATAGGGATACTTAAAATCCTGAGTCTGTCCCTAGAATAGGCTGACATACAGAGAACAGTATAAATCATGCACATGAGATCAATCAATCCAAATTGGGATATTGTCCCATAAAATGTCTGTGGACAGTATCACACAGATTGTATACACAAGCAGTATGCTTCTCTCACACAGATCATATACAAAAATGGTATGCTTCTCTCATTTGCTACTTCCTATGACCACTCAAAATAAAGTGAAGTGCTAGTAATCACGTATTCTAAATTAATTTTCTTTTATGTTCTTGCAAATCTAATTCAACTATAACCTACAAATAACAATGATCTCAAACCTCTTTACGTTTTCAATGTTTATCCAAAAGAATAGAAAATATATAAATATAACCAATATTAATCTATCTAGTTTGGTTACCCATTTTGCAATAAAATTTCCCATTTTGTTAAACTTCTTATCTTAGATAACCAACATCCATATCCTACCAATAATTAATCGATAAGGCAAAGTGCTGGAGTCTATGATCTAAAATCAAATTGTGATGTCCATAACAGAAGAGCACACATATAAGATCTAATCAAAACAGAAAATAACAGATCATGTAGGACAGTTTTCAACTTTGAAAAATTTGATTGACAAGAAAATTGAACTGAGCAAACGCAAATTTCATTATTTATATATATATAGGCATTGCGAGAGTAACAAGAGTGCAGATTTTACTCACCAACATAATTGAACAAAAATGATGAGCACACAATTTGTTGCACTCTTCTTGTCTGCTAGTAGTTTGACAATTTTTGCTCCCCAACAAAGTCCAGTAACTTCATCAAAGCTACCAGGTTCACTGGGATTCCTCTTCATCACAAATAGAACTACCTTCTGTGCATAAATTCCCAATCCAATTTTCAATTAGATTAGGGTTCTCTATCCACTTTTTTGGAAAAGCCACAACAACCAGTTTTTTGTTTATAGCATGTCATAGAGCTGTAAAATCTTACCATTCTACTCAAAAAAAAAAAAAAAACTCTTTTAAATAAGTCTATTGACAGAAGACTAGGAGGTGGATGACATACCATTAACTTAAGAATAGCTCAAAAGTGACAAAGGAAGCAGTGAAAGTAGAGGAAAAATTATTCTTGTTTTCCCGTTTTCCCTAAGCATGGGATCAACGGATATCTTCAGTCTTTCATGTTATAATTCTCAATTACAACTTCTAGTTCTACTGGGTTTTATTACACCATTACAGTTTTGCTTATTTCTTTCCCTATAATGAATTATAAAATAATAAATGAGACCCCATTTGTAAGATAAAGAAGTCATGCAGTGCCTTACTATTTGCTAGAACTCTGCATATCATCATGCCGTTATGACTTATAAGACAAAGCCCATACTTCTTTACTGCAAAGCTTGGGCAAATGCTGGCAACTGAAAGCTTCAATGCAACTGCATTGATTCAACCAATCTGAAAGTGATGCACACCATATATATGATATATAGGACACCCACATCCATTCACCTAGATGGAACAGCATGACATCAGTTTCCTAGTGATACACAAGTAAGACGATGAAAAGTTTCTAATTCCAAATTGTCAACAAGAAATACCTTAGGCTCTATATTTCTTAATACAACAAACATGAAAATAAAACAAGGGTTCTTTAGATGGACAGAACTTTTTGGAACCACAATGCAAATGCTCTTAACTCTTAAGCCATATTAGTTACTGATATGGACAAAAAGAATATTTTGAAAACAGAATCAGATTTTATAGACAAAAATTAAACCAAAAATTAAAACAATGCCACACTTCAATAGAAAAAAAGTGTAATTCTTAGAAGTTTAGAATAGCTCATATTCTATCCAAATTGTAAATGAGTAGACCCCAAGCCTCCAGCAAAAACCAATCTCACTCTCCCTCCCTCTCATCATGATTCCCATCCACAAACAAAAAACAACATGTTCACTCCACCATCATGGCCCGCTCTTTAACACCCCAACCCCAACTCCTTCTTTCCCACCACCACCACAACCACCACCCTCCTCCTCCTCTCCACCTCAACCCCATAATCACCCGCCGCTCCGTCCTCCTCTCCACCACTTCACTCTCCCTCACCACCACCACTCCTCCACCACCCTTACTAGCCTCTCCTCCACTTGATACCACCATCACCGACCGTATCTTCATGGACTTTAGCCTCTGCAACACCACTTTCCTCCCCAACACCAACCCAACTCTCTCCCCTGACCCCTCCACTCCTCTCTGCACTAAATCCTTCCTCTTAGGCTGCCTCATTCTTGGCCTCTATGGCCACCTCGTCCCTCTCACTATCTCCAACTAAGAATATATGTGTTCCTCCACTTCCTCTTCCTCATACAAGAACACCCTCGTCCACAAAATCTTTCCACTAATATGGCTTAAGAGTTAAGAGCATTCGCATTGTAACATTATTCTTATTCATTAAAAATCAAAAATCAAAATGAATTAAATGGGGTGAGTTTTCTCTTTATGGCATTTACTACATTTTTCCAATTCCAGTATTGTTGTAAAATCAAATGGAAAGAAGTAAATTTGGGCCATTTTTCACTAGAGGGGTCACCTTTTCTCAGGCCAGCCATGTGATTTCTTTTTCCCACAACATAAGTGAACAAAAAATCAAAAAATGCAGATGGTTGAACTCAAATGAAAGCATATGCCAATGAATTTAAAAAAGAAATATATAGCTAACAAAAAAGATCCGTAAAAGGGAGAAAGATATCTGTGACTTACAAAAAATTCAGAGGAAAAAGATTATCAGCTGTATAGATTCATCAAAGCCACCACTTTCACTAGGATTTCTCTTCCTCTCAATCAGAGTTACATTGTCCTTGTGTGCTTAAATTCCCAATCCAATTTCCCAAACGTGGAATGAATATTTCAATTGGATTAGAGGTACCTTCTCCACTGGTTCCACTTTCATCCCTATCATACTCATCATGGCTTTCACTTAGTTTTGGTATCTTTTGCTGAATCTTCCAAATCATCCTCATAAGGAGTGATGCTACAGCTACTGCTGCTGCTACACCCACGCATAGTTTGGTTCAGATCTTCAATTTCTTGCCCGTAAAACCAACGAGCCCCGCATTTTGTAACCTCTAATCCTGGACCTTCGGTTTTAAATCCAATCTCAATTTGACCGATTCCATTAGCATCTACTTGACTCCAATTTTCTTTCAATGCCTGATCAAATGATTGATAGGAAACGTAACCTAGGTAAAGATGATACGATTCAATCTTACCAAATTGTTCTGCAAAAGGAAACCTAGGTATCGGTCGGATTTCATATCCATTGGCTTTCAAGTACAACCAAAGCTTATGCGTAAATATATAACCTCCATTACTCTTATCATCTGAAGGAGGTTGGTGAAGTGGATGATGTTGGCGGAGTACAAAAAGTGCACACACAAAGACTCCCTTCAATTTATCTAAAGAAGGCACTTGCAAATTCATTGAAGTCCCCACACTTTGATGCCTAAACCATTTCGGAATATCTCTTCCTGGAATTATATTATAAAAAATGGGTTCATCTCCCTGTAACATACAAAATTACAAAATCATTATATTTAGAACATCACAAGCAAGAGAGAGAGAGATAGAGAGAAAGAGAGAGAGACCTTAAATTGAAAGTGATGTCTTAGCGTTGTTAATAACATGGCACCATAGTCTTCATTCAATTTAACACAATTGAGAAGAAAGAGTAACGGATAAGGACCATCTTTAGGTCTTGGTATTGGTAATATTTCTAGTGAGGTACAACCATTTGCATCAATAACATCAATATTTAATGGAAGCTCTGGCAAAGATTGAAGATGTGCGCAACCACTCAGATAAAGAGTCTCCATATTAGATAGTTGAGTGGTACTCTCAGGAAGGCAAACAAAATTATTTCCCCTAAGATCTAAATGTGTTAAAGAGGACAAACAACCAAGACCATTAGGGATTTCCTGAAGATTGCATAAACTTAGATTCAATTCGGTCAAAGACCATAAATTAGAAAGAGAATGCCCTAACATGCCTACGGGGTCTACTCTTCTTTTTCGCAATAAAGGACAACAGATGAGTTTATTTGATGATATAGATGATAAGCCTTCACATCTACGAAGAGATAGTACTTTGAGATTTTTCAAGAGAACAAACGAAGAAGGTATTTCTGTTATAGCAGTTGCACTCACATCTAGCTCCTCCAGACCTTTGATATTTCCCAAATTCTCTGGTAGTTCATTAATTTTTGAGCAACCAGACAAAGTGAGAATTTTTAGAGACATCAAACAACAACAAACATTTGGAAGACTTGAAAGGTTTTTGCAGTCTCCTAGATCTAATTTAGTAAGGCCGGTTAAATGCTCCATGGACAATGGTAGTTCTTTTATGGCAGTCTCATTCAAATAAAGTTCCGACAAACTTGACATGTTTCCCACAACCTCTGGAAACTTCTTTAGTCTTGAACAACCAGAAAGAATAAAAATTTCAAGAGATTCCAAGTTGATCTTGGGTGGAAGGCTCTCAAGGCACTTGCAACCATTTAGATCCAATCGAGTAAGCCATTTGAGATTTCCAAGAGATGCATGAATCTTAGATAGTCTTATACAACGTTGAAGAATCAACTGCTTAAGCTTTGGGGCTCCACTAAGGTCCGGCATCTCAATCAAGTTTTGGGAGTCACTTAGGTCAATGAGTCTTAACTCATCTAAATCCTGTTATAAACCAAAAAAAAAAATTATTAGATAAACTCAAGTATTAATGAAAAGGAAGAAAACACACATTTGCTTAAGTGAAAATCTTACTATAATTCCTTTCCATAGGTGTTTGATGCGGCTGCAACGCATTCTGAGTTCAACAAGTTTGGTTGGTTCAAAACTAGTTGGCATGGATTTAAAAGGATATCCATGCCATTCCATAATGCGTAACTTGTCAGAAAGATAATTAAGACTTTTTGGAAGTTGCATAGTACCATTAATGAAGTCTTGTGGAAATTTCTCATTACCAATTTTGAGAAATCTCAATTTTTTCATCTTTGAGAAGGCTTCAGCATGCAAGTGTTCCATTTTTTGAATAGGATCTTCTAGCATTATGCCTTCAACTGCCTCGGTTCCCTAATAAATAAAAACAATGAATTTAGAATAATTGGTAAATTCTTAGAAAATTTTCTAGTAACATATATACTTCTTAAAGCTCAGGTTTATACTAGTTAACTTACAGTATTATTCTTCAATACATGAATGACATCCTTATAAATCCACAACCTACTACGTCCACCGGGCTCTCTAGGGGATTCGCGACGAACGATTTCTTGACCCATATCTTGCAGCAAATCATGCATCCACAAAATTCCATGGCCCTCAATGGTTATCAGAGATTTTTTCATAAGAACACCAATATTGTAGTCTGGATGGTAACCAAAACTTTGTAGTACATCTCTTATGCAACCTATGTTCTCTCCTTTGAAAAAACACGCAATATCTAAAAATAATGCTTTTTGCGTATCCATTAACCCATCAAAACTTATTTGAAGTATATTCATAATATTTTCATCAAATTCTACTTTTAGTCTATTTAGGGCACTTTTCCATTCATTCATTGTTTTATCAAACAACAAAGAACCTAAAACTTTAAGAGCTAAAGGAAGGCCTTTAGCATAATTCACAAAGTCCATAGACAAATTTACAAAATTTTCTTCAGGATGAGGTTTATGGAAAGCTTTCAAACTAAAAAGCTTCAAAGCATCATTGTCACTCAACCCCTTGGCTGTATATATATTATTCACACCACATCTTATCAATAAATCGCTATCTCTGCTTGTTACAATGATTCTACTCCCTGGACCAAACCAATCATGTTTTCCTGCTAATGCTCCTAATTGTTCTTCTCCATCCACATCATCAAGAACAATAAAAACCTTTTTATTTTGTAGTGTACTTCTTATAACATTGATTCCCTCATAAATATTCGATATATTTATTTCACTTTCCATGAGGGTCTTAGAAAGAAGTTGTTTTTGTAAAGAAACTAGACCATGATTTTTAGTTTCTTCTCTAACATTAGCAATAAACTTACCAACTTCAAAGTTACCAGAAATTCTTCTATAAATTTCTTGTGCAAGAGTTGTTTTGCCCATTCCACCCATCCCGCATATCCCAACAAAGTGAACATCACCCAACCCTTCACCTAAGTATGAACCCAACATTTCTTCCACACATGAGTCCATTCCAACAAGGTCCTCACAAACACTTGAGAATTTATGATACAACTCAGTGCATATCCTTCCAATGATTTCTTGGACAACTTTTGATTCATACCTGCAAAGAAAATTGCAAAACAATAATTTTGATGAGGCAAAGCTAGCCACATTTCAAGATAAAACATTCAGCATATAATTAATCATAATCTTAGATTCGTTCAGCCACATTGAGAAAGCCTAATTATATTTAGTCCTCTTTGTTTTACATTTCTTGAATGCTATTTTCAGCGCCCTTTTTTCATAAAAATAAAAAAAATAAAACAATTGAAGTATTAACTGTATAATTCTACTTTTCTCCTAACCACTTGCTTTGGACATTTTTACTTGCTTTTTTTTTTTCTTCATATAAAAAAAAAAAAATGATGTATTAACTTTAACTGTATAATTCTACTTTTTGTCTAACCACTTGCTTTTTATATTTTTACTTGCTTGTCAAGACAATTCTGCCAAGAACATAAAGTAGCAATTCGAATGAAAACATTATGGGTGGGCGGGTAGCTTATATAAAGCAAAGCTATGTAGACTCCATAAGTCACATGTAAAATGAGGATTACCAAGTTCGTAGCAATTCGAATGAAAACATTACGGGTGGGCGGGTAGCTTATATAAAGCAAAGCTATGTAGACTCCATAAGTCACATGTAAAATGAGGATTACGAAGTTCGTGACTTTTTGCTCATATTGGGTAATTTAGGTACTACCATGCCAACCTATGCAAATCCAAAGTCCAATTTGAGATTATAATTTCCAAAGTTTGTAATATACATGGGACAAAGAAATTCATTGCAAGATGTGTTATGGGGGCAATTTTAGAGATATTAGGGCCCAAGTCTCTTTCTCTCTCTCTCAATTTTTTATTCTTTCTTGTTACTTTAATTTAGGTTGACGAATCATTGTGTTTTTTTTATAACTCTATTTTGGGTTAATATGTTTTGGTGTTGTATTTTTGAGTTTCCCATCACAAGTAGTCTTTCTGCCTTTTATATCTTTGGTTTGAGTTAATACTTAGTTATTTTGGAAGTGAGAGTTTGAATTTATATCAAAACATAATATTGGTTACATATTTGAATGTGCCTATCAATTATTTGAGTAATATTAGAAAGTAATTTTGTTATGAGTTATGATTATCATGATAATTTCTTTTAAGAGAATGAGGAATTTAAATAATTTATTTGAATCTTAAAAAATTTAGTTGTACAGGGAAAAAAAAAAAAAAAGACACTAACATAATTTCAAAGAATATGGTTCAGCTCATAAAGGAATAATATTAATTAACCACACCAAAAATATTAGAATGATATATTGGTAAAGATAGAAAGATGACAAATAATTTTAGAAATTATTTAATTTTTGAGGAGAAAAAATTATTTTCAACAAATTTTAGAAAACATAATAATACATTATATAACAATTACAAAATAATTTTCTATTTTTACACATCCATATATTTGCGACCAGTTATATTAAAAGAAGTAATCCTACATTGAAATTAAAAGTAGGAAGGTGTGTTAGTCCCTATAAATAGAGTGGTGATGTAACTTTGTTGAGTGTGTGTAATAGTTAGAAGCAAAGTTTTGTCTTATGAGAGAGACAACGACTAAGTTTTGCCTATTGAGCATAAAGTTTGAGCTGGAGCTTTTTTATGGGAAAAATAATTTTAATTTGTGGCAAAGTACTGTGAAAGACATCTTGGGGCACGAGAATTGATTAAGGCGTTGTATGGAAAGTCAAAGTAGCCAAACAGATGATAAATGGGAAGATGTTGAGATGAAAGGAGTAAAAACTATTTGTTCATGTAATCATGTCTTACCCCTTAGATAAAGTCTAGCATGTTAAATGAGACCTCTCCCCCAAGCGTTTTGGAAAAAGTTGTAGAAAGTATATATGTTTAGTCATTGACAAATCGATTATATGCTTGAAGAAAGAGTTGTATCGCACGAAAGAAGGCACTGACAAAAGTTTCTCTAATTTGATTGGGCTAGAAAAAAGTAAATAAAATTTGTCATTTTAATCTATGGGAAAGTCGGCAAAGTTTTAGCGTAGAAAATTATGATTTTGATATTAGAATGAACAAAATTACTCTAAAAAAGACAAATGTTACCTATTATGTACATGCCATCCGGATATATGACCCACATCTTTCATAGCAGCTTTCCATGCTTGCACATCTTCTATGTTAATTTTGGTATCTTCCTCATGTTTAGCAAAGGCTTGAGCAAGATTACCACTCTGGTTTCTCACATCAGAGGGTTCCACATAATAAAAGACAGGCAAAACTGTCAATCTGGTCTTCTTCATGCATTCAACAATTTTTGCTAGTTCAGTTAGGCACCACCTTGAAGAAGCATAGTCTGTTGAGAGAACGATAATAGCATACTTGGACTCTTCTATCGCTTTCAAGAGCTCTGGAGAAATATACTTACCTCGCTCAATTTTTTCATCATCCCAGAAGGTGTCAATACCCTTTTGTTTTAAAGCAGTGTAGAGATGATCTATGAAATTCTTGCGGGTGTCAACACCGCAAAAACTGAGGAACACATCGTAGTTCCATCGGGAGCAAGAAGAAGAAGAAGATGATGAAGAATTTGAAGAGGGGGAGAAGGAAGTTGCTTGAGTGGCCATGGAAGCAATTGGTAACTTACTAGCTTGTTAAGCGATATGTAGCAGAGAGTGTTGTAGACTTAGAGAATGGGAGCAACAATAAGAGACTCTTAAGTTTCTCTAGCAAGGCTTTGGTTGGTGATATATTCAATCGTTTCCCTGCTTTGCACGTCCTGAAAAAGTAGTCACAATGAGTGAATTTCCAGGTAACCAGCTATGAAATTTCCCACTTGCTTTTGTTTTGTCCATCAAGTTGGCCATTTTCACACCATAAAGTCTGGCTTTTTCGTTCTTGTTCTGACCGTGCCGGGCAAGTTGAGTTAGTGACATTTCACATTTGTCCCTGTCAACTTTTGTAGCTATTTTAACGTGGGCTCCATTTGTGCAGACTTCCATGTGCTTGCACAGGAAAATACCCGGAAACTATCCAAAATATAAGAAAAAGAAAACACTTACACATATGGAAGTGGACGACAAGGCCACTTTCACAATTGCACTCGCTCAAAATATCACAATTTATCAAAATGGTCTAACACGAGTCGTGGAAAAAAAAAGGGTGATAAGTTGATGTAAAAAATGGTGAACAAGTTTCTATTTTATCAACCACTTAAACATATTGTAAAATTGAGTATAAAATTAAATTTTTACTTATATTTATTTGAATGGATAACTTGTCAATGCCACTCACTCTTTACGTTATTTTTTCTAAATAATACTCTTTTAAAAAATAATAATAGAGGACAAAGTTTATTTGTAGCTAATGACTATAATTTTTACCAAAAAAATTGGCATGTTTATAAAAGTTTATCTATTGGAGTGCTTGTTCTTTATGTTCTTAACATGCATATTAAATTTCATGTTAATCAAACATTATTTATTATTTGATCTATAAATTTATTTTTAATGAATAATTTTAGATAACAAAAACTTGAAATTTAAACATTTGATTGATGATATAGCTATTGATTTTTAATCTTTTGAAAAATTTGCAAATATGAAGGATATAAGAAGAAAATGTTATCCAATGGCATATTAACCAAAATTTACATCTAATAAAAAAATAATTAGTAGAGTTAGAGTCTTTGGCAAACTTTGTCTTAAAATAAAACTATAAAGATGAAATGATATATGTACTTCTCTATTAATCAAGTGGCCATCCACTCTGTAGTTATAATTTCTTCAATACAATAATGTAGTAATGCTATTATGCCAATAAGTGAGATGATCTTAATAAGATAATACCTAGTAGAAAAGAAAACAAATTGGATTATAGTAAATAGAAAACAAAACTATAAAGATGAAATGATATATGTACTTCTCTATTAATCAAGTGGTCATCCACTCTGTAGTTATAATTTCTTCAATACAATAATGTAGTAATGCTATTATGCCAATATATAAGTGAGATGATCTTAATAAGATAACACCTCGTCGAAAAGAAAACAAATTGGATTATAGTAAATAGAATTGTACTTATTCATTGACGTACGTAGTATTTCTATATATCTTCTTATGCTTCACTGTTTTTTCTTTTTTCTTTGTTCGCCTTCTTCTTCTTTTGTTTTATTTGATTATCAAACCCAATTTTAGTGGCTTTTTCCCCCACATGGGCTCCATTTGTGCCGACCTCTGTATGCTTAGAAAAATACCTGGAAGTTATCCAAAACCCCCCTCCCAAAAAAAAGAAAAGAAAAGAAAAGAAAAGGAAAACACGTAGAAGTGGAGGGTCACGTAGAAGATGGGCCAAAAGTTCATTTTCTATCACCTATCAATTAATTTTTTATCAGAGTCGGCGGGCATCCCACCATAAATTTTCGCATAAAGTTTTTCTTCTTTATTTATTGTCAAACAAACTTTTGCTTTTTTCACGTGGACGTGGGCTCCATCTGCGCAAAAGGCAAGGGCCACTTTGCACACGAAATCTAATACAAAATGCACTCACTCACTATCATAATTCATTAAAATCTGGGGATACTTTAATTCAACAATAATATTTTTATTTTTTTGAAAATTATTAAAAATAATACAAATTTTATTAAAAAATTTTATTAATAAAATACTAGTTCAATAAGATAATAAATAAATACTATTTTTTTTTTGGTGATCGGTAATTTGTAAGATTATGCTTCACACTTTTTTTCTTTTTCTGTCACTTTTTTTTCTTCTTCTGTTTTCTTTGATCATTGAGCCTAACTTTAGCTGCTTTATCCACGTTGACTTCATATGTGCAGACCTCTATACGCATAAGAAAATACCTAGAAGCTATAAAAAAAGAAAAAAAAGAAAAAAAAGAGGATGTGGTTCCTCATACAAAATTAAGTGTTTTCCTCATCCTTTTTTTTTTTTTTTTTAGAGTTTGGAAACTCTAATGCTCTTTTGAGTTGGTTTGTAAGAACTTAGGCTCTATTTCGTTAGGGTGTTTGAACAATAATTTTTTAGTGTTTAAACACTAAAAACTATGAGCTAAAAAAAACACGTTTGGTAAGGGTGTTTTTTACTAGAGTGTTTGAGTTACATTGCTTATTTTAAGGTGTTTAAACACGAAATTTAGAAAACTCATCTTACTAGTTTTTAGTTTTCAAATAACGTTGCTCAATAGTACTTTTGTAAATATGTTAAAAACTATGGGGCCCACTTGATTAGACAAAACAGAAACTGACTTCTCTCTCCTCAAAAAAAAAAAAAATTAAATGGTATTGTGCTTGTTATCTTTTTAAAAATAAACACACAATTATGTTTTTTTCACACACTGAAACATGTTATTTGAAACATGGTACCAAATATATTTTTTGTTTTATAAATACTGTAAACACATGTTTCAACAACACTTTTTAAACCACAATTTTCACATCATTTTAAAAAATTGCATACTCAATTTCAAGATTTATTAAAATAATTTATGTGAGTTTTAGAAAAAAGAAAAAGAAAAAGAAGATAAGTTCATATAAAAAGTTGTGAACAGAAAGTCTCCACCCTACCATTTTTAATCAAGTACTTAAACATGTTATAAAATTGAGTATACAAGTGAATGTATTTTTGGATTAATATGAACTAGCTTGTAACTCCATGCATATACATGTATACACTTAAAGATATACAATAAGATGCATAATATAATTCTTACATATATAATTTAAATACTATTAATAGTCATTTTTATATTTTGTTAACTCTTTCAAAAATTTTGTAAGGATATTATTAAGTATAAAATGTAAATTGTCCATGTTTATTTATTATTGTGAAGCACTTTTTTTTTTACTATTCATTTATTCTAGACTCTTTGGTTTTTGTATTTAATAACTCATTTGGATGAATATTTATGATGTGGTCCCACATGTGATTTTAAAATTAAGAAATAAAACTCTTTAAAAATAAATAATTTAGGATACATGGTGCAAAATTGGAACTTTAATTTAAAATTTTTATTTGAAGAAGAAAAAGGTATAGAGGAGTGGGAAGATAAAAAGGTAAAAGTGAGGGAAAAATGTTGGAGGAAGTGTAATTGTAAGGTGATAAATTAATAAAGAGAAAAAGTTTAAAAAATAAGAGAGAAAGTGTTGAAAATAGGTGGATGATGTAGTTGCTGATGTAACTCAATAAAAGTGTAGCAACAACAAAGTCTATACTTCAACTTGTATATATATATATATATATATATTTGGTAAACATACTAACTTAGATGTCATCTTAGTGTTATGGCAAGTGCCATCTACAAAAAGCAACTGGTTGCGGGATTGAGTACAAAAATCAATCTCTTCCATAAATTGGAAATATTTAAATGGTATTCTTAGGGTTTTAAATTATTATACATGATATATGAAGATGCATTTCAAAATCATATAATACAATGATCTTTATGATTTTTAGTTTCGAAAAATCCCGCCTCTGATTGTATTCTAAGGCAATATGTAGATTTAGGAAATGATTCGTTTTATATCCTAGCAAGCTACTACGTGCACTATTTGCCCGCTTGGATTGGGCTGAAAGTTGCTGAAACGCATGTTTGCATTTCCGCTTTTTTTTTTTTTTTTTTCATGCACTTCAGTCAATTTTTTTTACTGTTCATTCACTGTTGCGACTACTGTTCATAAATAGTAGCCGCAATATTTAACTTTTTCCACAAATTTCACTATTTACGGATCCACAAATATCAATTTTCAGCAACTTTTTTCATTAAAAATGAGTCTCACGGTACTATTTACACATTTAAAAATTATTTTGTTACAGTATTTTCAGTTTTCAGTTTTCAGATTCAGCAAAGTAAGTTTTATAAAAACAGACCCTATGAATATTACTTAAATAATTATAAGCTATACCTATACCAAGTACCAACATTCTCACTCTAGCAAAAACAAACAGCAAATAATAATAATAATAATAATATTTTTTTTTTCAAAAAAAGAAAAAGAAAAAATTAGTGGAAAGTTTCGTCTTACTTATCTTTCCTCAGTCTCATCATTTCGTCCAGAAAGAATAAATAGTGAATTGATAATATTGGAAGTAGCGTGAAGTGAACAACACTACACAAAAGTAAAACTTTTTCCTTGAAAGAATGAGTCAATTAATGTATCTTCCATCAACAATTTGCAGTGCCTTAATTTTGACAGATAATATATTGACTTTAAAGACTAACTAGCTTGTCTGCAAGTCCACTTGACAAAAGTTTTTGTGAATGTAATGAAACCTCTGCTCAATTTTCATCCTCCCTCTCGGCCTTATATCCATACATACCTCCAATGAGAAGCTCCTTTCTCTTTAAAAGATTCTTCAGTTGTCTTAATTGGTGGGGTTTTGGAGGCATCATATGACGTGGGCTCCTTCTATGCAAATCTCCATTTGCACAGGAAAATACTTGGAAGCTATCTGAAATAAAATAAAAATAAAAGGAAAAAAGAAAATGCGGGAAAACAACTATCATGGAAGGGCCACTTGCACACGGAATCTAATACAAAATGCACTCAATCTCACAATTTAATAAATTTGAACAATGTTGTCACTTTGTAATTTGGGGATACTTAATTGAATAATATCTTTAATTTTTTTTAAAGTATTATAAGTAATACAAATTTTATTACAAAAAATTTATTAACTGAAATGATAATGAAGATGATTGATGCAAATAAATAAGTATTTGAAAAAAAATTTATAGTAATTTGTAAGATTATATAATCTTACAAATTACAATAAAAAAAATTGGTGCTTTTCTCTCTCTCTCTCTCTCTCTCTCTTTTCTTTTTCTATCACTTTCTTCTTCTTTTATTTTCTATGACTATCAAAAAAATTGAATAGTTGATTTAGGAGAGGGCAAGGTGCATGCCTACACTGTTCAAAAATTGAAATGTTGACTTAATTCAAAACATATGGAAGTCGATGTTTGGAGTAGTTGATTGGGAACAAAAGATCTTCGATTGAAAATCAACAATAAACAAGCATATGGAACTGCGCATGTGCTTAGTCTAAACAATTATAAGCATATGGTACAGGAGGGCTACAGGTCAACTAGCCCTCCTCCTCTTCCAAAAGAATATAGAGTTCCTACAGGTTTAGGGTGTTAGACCTACAGGTTTAGGGTGTTAGAAATTATCTCAAATTCCTATTTGGATTTTGGTTTTGCTATTAGGTTTCTTTGGTAAGAGAGGAAAAGTTTTTCCTTACCGTAGAAGAAAACAATTCTCCTTAATATAAAAAAGTAATTGGATATTCCTTGTCCATCAATGAATAGAATTTGAGCCTTATATATAGATATTGTTGGAAATGATTGGGTGACTTTTAGCTAAGGGTCCTTCCACATTGGGAGAAGAAAAGACTCTTTTAGAAGAACCTAGAGTAGGTTTCTTCAAAAAGTAATTTGAGTGCTTATCTAGTTGTGTGTGTGTGTGTGTGAGGTTTAGGACATAATAATTTTTTTTTTTGAGAGATTTCTTTTATGTTTGTTTTTGTAAGGTATGTGAGTTTGGTTTGAAATTATATTGAGTGTAGTTGTAATCCATATTGTTGATAGTGAATTTTGTTAAGCATTGTTCCTGGACGTATGCTAGGAATTGGCCAAATTATATTAAATATTGTTGTTTTGTGTGGTTGTTTTATATTATTTTTCGTGTAAATGCGCTTTTGCTAGCCCCAAATAACAACTATTGGTAATAAATTAATTATTGTTGTGATCACATTCAAGGATGGCGAAGAGTTTTTACATAGGAAAAATACCAAATGATGAAATACTATGCTTTAGAACCACTCTCTCTCTTTTTTTTTTTTTTTTTTTTTTTTTTTTTTTTTGAGATGATATAGACAGAAGACACAGGGGATGGGGAATGAGGGAGTGGAAAAACAAGACTTACAACACTAGCACTTACAAAAGGGTAATTATTGGATACTCCTGGGGTACCATAAATATATACTCCTCTCTCTCACATAATTGTGAGACCCACTAATTAAATTCATAGTAAGACCCACAATTCATGTGAGAGGGGAAAGTATATATTTATTATACCCTTACAAAAGGGGTTTAGAACTTAAAAATGTAGAGAAGGTAATATAATAAATTATAATATGTTACATATATTACATATGAGAACAAAAGTTAACTGTCACAAATTCTAAATAATTTATTCTATAATAAAAATACAAAAGGAGAAATCCTATGAATGATAGACTATTTCTAAAACCGATTCTTTAAAAAAAAAAAAGAAGAAAAGACTTTCTAAAACCCTATGTGATTGCCACCATAATGCAATTGAAACAAGGTTGTACATGTTTAAGTCCTGAGGCCACTCAATATTGTATCGACGAATAAGATCTCCATTGACGCGAGGCCAAGTTAGTGCGCGTGTTGGGCCACCAAGCACCAAGCACCAAGCACCAGCCATTATTAGCACCACATTGATTTGCCCTCAGTGGCATTTGCAAGCACCGAATGTCTTTTTTTTTTTTTTTTTTTTTTTTTTTTTTTTTTTTTCAAATCTCAAATCATTTGCAAAAACAAATTAAACCATAAAAATATAAGCATTTTGTAGAAAAATAATTAATATATTTTATTCAGTCAATGTCGTTAAAAGAAATCTGTTAACCACATGCACTAACCATAGTTGTGTTACATCACATTATTTAACATACCATTCTTCTAACACTTTTATTCTTGAATAAGGATTCTCAGTTTCAGTCTCCGCCTAACTAAGAACCTTTTTATTTTTATTTTTTATTTTTTATTATTATTTTGTTAAGTAAAGAAAAATTTTATTAGAAAAAAGAAAACAAAAAACAAAAACCTAGTATAACGGGCAGTGTACTAAGAGAGAAGTACAATCAATTCAAAATACAATGATCAAACAAGTGTTAGAGAGAAAACCTGTGCATTCAATGATTCTTCTGTTTTTGTCATTATCATCTTAGAGCGATAAATTACCATTTTAGAGTGTTAAATTGTCAATTCTCCAAAAAGCTTAAGCAATTAAAAATGATAAATTTAATCATTTAACAATAATTCTAACAAAATGCCTAACTTTCATTTGGGTATATACGAAATTCTCTCTCTATCTGTCTGTGTGAAGGATGAAAAACAGAGAAAACTTTTTCACTAAAACAAAAATCAAAGATAAAGAGAAAACATAGTAAGAAATTCCCCCCCCCCCCCCCCTCCCTTTTTTTTTTCGATCATGAAACATTAAAATAAATCATTTTAATGTTAGAATTTTCTTCAAACTAGTTTTTGTTTTCAACTAATGATGTAGCATGTACTGACATTACTCTTCCATTACAGGTTCCCTTATTCCCATGCTAACTCCATTCAATTAAGAAACTTTTTTTTTTTTTTACTTCAATTTCATTTGTGCATGTTCTGACTTCAATTCACTAACTCTAATTAATCCAGAATAAATGGTCCATTATTCAGATTGATCCTTGCAGACACATGCAATGTTGATTTATCTAGAAAATTTTCTTTATTGACTTTAAAGTCTAAATATGTGCCTTTTAATGTACAATTGTAGTCTAACCTTAACACAAGTTCTCTAATATATATATATATATACTAACACAAGCAAAACTTTCAAGGTTTATACAAATAACTCTGTGTGCTTGATAGGTGCCAATTCATAACCGAAATGAGAAAGAATGAAAGAAAGGAGGGAGGAAAAAGAAACACTATCATCTCATCAAAATGAGTAGTAGCTTCCAATATACGTTTAGTTACAGTCACAAGCTTGTCAAAATACTAACGTGAGAAAGTGAAAGAGAGAGAAAGAATACCATAGGTAGTGCCATTCAAGTCGAGGTTAAAGATGTGCATGAGGGTGCCCGATTCAAGGCTGAGGAGAGTGTCCATGTCCAATAAGTTTGGGTTCTTCAGGACATCAGCAAGAATAGAATTTTCAAGTAGAGCTGTTAGCTTTGAATTTAACCATGCCTTCTTCACACTATTGCTTTTGTTTTTTTTTTTGTTTTTTTTGATAGGTTCACGCTATTTCTTTTGTATTTGTAATCTAATACTAATAGAAGAATGATGAGAATAGGAATTAGGCAGTGCAACAATCACGTGAGGGTGAGGACACAAAACCTACATGTGGTACTAGTACCAACAAGCTAAATGAGAAGCATATTCAACCTTTTCCGCGGGGGGGTGGGGTGAGGAGAAAGAATAAGAAGAAGAAGACCACATGCTACCATAAAAAACATAGCTGATTTGGAATGTGAAATGAAGAGAATTTTGTTTGCTTCTCAAAGAATGCACCACAGTGGAGGAGGGATCTGCAGCCACCATATCATTTGCGATAGGAGCAGCATTCTCTAATACAATCTGCAAGAAACATAATTCAAGATTACTAGGGCACCAACAATAAAATGAGAACAAGTTGTTTTATAATTGTCTTCAGTGTAATGACATTCCATCCAGTATACGTCACATGTTCAATTAGATTAATAGAGTTTTCTTAAAATGAAAGCGAGATTCTAACCCAACAGAGATTGCACCAAGAACAACGCAACAGGAATTTATGAAAGCTTTAACTGGATTAATTATGCCAAACTGCTTCTTCTTTCTTATATTTCAAGTTCCAACCAACTGGGACTAGCCAATTAGGCCAGTTTAGTTCTAAGTTTCTGCTGGCACCACTAGAGCTACAATGAGCCTTCAATCACAAGTTTTTGTATTTTTTAAGTCAATTCAAGTGTTGCAATCAATACAGCAATTTGGTTTAAGGATTGTGATGAAGTATTTATAGCTATCACATTACAATTGCCATATCCACAGAATGTGGTGTCCATAGAGTAGATCAACCGTGTTTTCAAAACTTCACCCACACCCAAAATGTTAATCCCGACCCTTTCAAATTACAGGCTCAGACGTGCTATCTCTCTCTTACTTTTTCAAAAATAAAAAATGTCATTAAGGGACAATGGGGTAGCGAATTCCCCATCCTCCCATGGGCTGAAAACTAGAACCCAATGCCTGCACTTTTAAAGGGTTACGATCATAAAAGGAGTTCATCATATTATCAAACATGATAATTTAGTTTTAAAAGAAAGTGTGGAAATATACGGTGTGGAATCCTAAAAGTGGAAGTCTGTCTAGAAAGCGACTCTTAAACATTATCCTACCGCTAAGTTTATAGATTTAATAAAGAAGTGCCAACTACATTGCAAGTATCCTATGAGATTTTACCAATACCAATCAATGATTGCTGTTAAAATAAATCAAGATATTTACGCTTCAAGAATCCATCAGAACAAATTTAAAATATTAACCATTTTTAAAGTTGAGTTTAGACTTGGAAATCCAAAATGTTCTTTTTCATTTTCTTTGGTGCTCATTTTTTAATATGCCTTTCAAGGTTGACAACTTGTGCATCATTACTGAGCTATGACAATCTGTGTAATGCAGAGAATTTAACTTCTTTTCTTTTTACACTGAAGATCCACATCTACAAGCTCCAACTTGAAAGGCAGTTCCTCACCGAGTTAGAGTAAGGTGGAGGGGTAAGTTGTGGGTTCAATATCCACAAGGTGTGTGAGTAACCGAACAACAATGAAAACGATGGTCCTACAACCCAACAACACCCACCCCCCCCCCCCCCCCCCCCCCTTTTTTCCAACACACGCATACACAAAAAGCAAGGAAAATTTCCTGGCTCCACCTAATTGGAGATGAGAACAGACACAGAGGCATAGCTGACATTACCAGCAGTAATAGCAACACACCTGCCGAAGCATCCTATGTACTTTTTGAGAAGCATATTGGGCTGAAATTTCCTCAGCAAATGTCATAAAACCAAACCCTCTATGACAGGTTTTTCTTTCAACATGACACAAAATGCATCATGATATTAGTTTGAAGCCAAAACATATGGGCAAAGCCCAAAGAACATGTGAAGGACACCTCTTGACCATGAATTAAATGTTAACGTCAGGCAACCCAGGAAGGTGAAGAATCATCTGCAAAGGTCACAAACCCAAAGCCTCTATGAATAATTTTCTTCACATCCTGCACATACCAGAACAAAAGGCGTGAGTAGGAAAAAAAAAGTTAGTTAAAACCGTAAAAATTATACAATTGTATTACCCTGCAGGAGAACATAGCCTTGAAGTTGACCACCACATGCTAGATCAAAGAATCAAGTTGGAATCACTAGAGATGCGTAAAGGTTTCCAAATATATCAACAAATATATTTCTCGTTTGGACTACTTCAATACCACAAAGACATTTTTAAAGGTACTTAGTATGCAATCAAAAATTCTCTTCCAGTCCTAGATTGGGTTTTTTTTTTTTTTAATTCAAATGCAAAAGCATTCTTTTATAGCTTAGTTGACCATAACTTTTTAAAAAATCAACTACCAAGTACAGCCAAGTTTAGAGGGGATATTACAGAAATACTGTGCAATGAAAAATTTTCCAAAATGCAGAGAACATTTTTTTGTACCTACATTTTCTATAAATGTAGACGGATTGATCATTGGGAAGTAGAGTTCAAATGTGCTATACAAGCCATGCAAGGAAGCAGCTTCACACCTACACTTCTAAAAGTAGCCTACCTAGCTAAAATCTATCATATATAGAAGAAAATCAGAGATGCCATGCTCAAAATTTCAAGAATGAAGAAGCCATTTTTGAGTTCATAAAGGATGCCATAAGATTTGGCTTCATCTCTTATTTTTATAATTACTTTCTGCAGCTTAAGCTGCTTGTTTTTCTGTTGTATTAAAATGTACACTCATTATTCCCAACCCAAAAAAGAATGAAATAAATAGTTAAGCTCGTTGACACCTAAGTTTGCTTTTGCTCTGTATTATTAACTAACCTATTAGGTTCCACATAATACCAACTTTGGACTTTGAAGAAATTAAGGTAAAGATAAGTTTCATTTTTCAAAAATAAAATCTTACTTAGTGTGTAAATCCATCCAGAAATGATCTTTGTTAGTTCAATCAAGCACCAACTTGATGAAGTGTTATCTCTTGAGAATGACAATAATGAAATTAGGGAGAGGGGTGTGATTGAAAAGTGAGTTGAGAGATTTAGGAAAGGAAATAGAAGCAGTAACTGAAAAGCGCAAGAATTTTATGAGGTTCTCGAAATGTAATTCACAGATTTAGGAAATTGCAGTCCACCGACCCAGCCCTCTATCCATGCTGCCACAGTTACTTCAGAAGATCTTATTCAGCATAATAAACACAACAAAAGTAGAGGAAAAGTGAAAACAAACCCTTAGCATCCCTGAAATGACAAAAGGTATGAACAATCAACTATCAAGTATTCCAAAAGAACTTCTTGATGCTGCCCAAAATTTCAATGAACATGTCTAGAAACTTGAGCATATGCCATTCGTCACTTATCCTTCAGTCCATAACAACAAGAAGAGAAGGGAATTGTACCCTTTGCAGAAGCACAGAACTCTGGCATACTTCCTCAGAACAGGGAAGAAAATACAAAGAGTTTTCATCTGAAGAGCTCACAACCTCAATTAGCAACTACAATCAATTATACAATTTATGTGTTTGTATGTATGTAGCCAAAGTATGACAAGTGATGCACTAAAATGGGTTACCAGATACAATTGGAAAAGGGCTGCTCTTCGAACCATTTCTATAATGGTCTATATTCTCAAGTAGATACTAGAGGATGTGAACTATATCCCAAAAAAAGAAACATATGAACCTCCCTAATTTGTGTTTATACCCCCAATTTAGCTTTTGTCAGACAATCCATGTTTTAAATGTCAAACCAAATAATATCCTCAAAAACTTTGGATTTTCATGCAGCAGAAATAAAACCCACCATATTATGATTTATGAGATGAAACAAAAAAGTGTCGCCTTTGACACTTGGAGCAAGAGAAATGGAAATAATAATAAAAAGTTTTGAAACTATTAAATACTGGAGCTGTTAGAGGCATATCAGGCTTGCTGATGCAAAGCATGCAGGAAGACATTTGGATTAAAAAAAATCCCCCTAGTCCTTCTCTTTGGCATTTCAATCACAGATAAATCCTTTTGAACAATCTGCATCTACCATGAGCAATAAAGAAAGTGTATAATTTTTGAAAAAAACTCTTTGAACTTGGCTGAAGTATATAGTATAATGGGGAAATTGATAAAGTGGTGGATGTATATCAACACCAAATTCTGCCAGCAACCCAGCTAGATATGGATATGTTGGACAGGACCATCTGGAAGCACTGTATTGGTTACCAAGCTGCATCTATACACTCCTTAAAGATTGTAGTATGCAATTGAGACGTTAGCTTGCTTATCTCTTCCATTTCTGCCATTATAATATTTGGAACTTACTTTCCTGAAGAGATTTCAGATCTTACCCTCATATTTCAATACGTAAGCTGTGACAAATCCAGCAAAGGGAAAGGAAATCTATGCACATCAGCTTCACCGGTAGTCACCACATGAGTAGATCCCATTTTTGAAGTGATGAAATCACTTCACATCCCTCACAACAATATCTCTGTTCACAATTTTCATAATGAACTTGGTTGCTTCATGGTAATCCCCACACACCCTACGGTTATTTATGATCAATAATTTGGTTCCTGGCCCTATGTTTAAGAGACCATAAGCAATAGCAAGCCTCCACTGTGATTACAAAACTTTTTCTTTTTGACTTCCTCATCAAGGGAATGCAACACAAATTCAATCTTTGGGACATATCCAATAGCTCTCATTTCATGATCCAACTTATCCAAAAGTTGCATCATATTTTCATATTGATAATGGCTCTTATCTTCCATAAGAAAAGCATGAAGTTTCCCTTTCATTTCTACTACACTATACCCTGGCAATTTCTTCATCACTATCTTTTTCATGATTTTCCTAACAAGCTACATCATCCCAATTCCTCGCCTTTGCATAGTAGTTTGAGACCAAAGAATAAATTCCCAAGTCATCCGGATTTAACTCAAGAACCTTCTTTGCGGCCATCTCTCCAATAAACAACATGCCATTTTTGCAGCAACCTGCCAAGAGAGCAACCCAAACAGCAAGCCCCAATTCAGCATTCATGGAATCTATTAGCTTGCAAGCCTTTTCAACTTGACCTGCGCAAGCCAAAAGATCAACCATACAAACATAATGCTTTTCAGTTCGAGGGACCTTATATTCACTAACCACGTGATTAAACCAGTATTGGCCTTCTTCTACGAGACCTGAGTGACTGAAGGCTGAGAGAATGGAAGAAAAAGTAGCATGATCTGGTTTTTGAATTGTTTTTGTCATCTCTAGGAAGAGTGATAGAGCTTCTTTTCCATGCCCATGAATTCCATAGCTGGTTATCAAACACAGCTTACCTTGATTAGATCAACAATAGAGCATCACATTTCTTACCTATCTTCCTCCTTACGACTCTCCATGTATTATGGCTTCTAGAACTCATAAGAAATTTCATCAAACACCTTGTGTACATGTAAAAGAAATAATGAAAGTGAACATTATTAAAATTGTCCATACTCAACTTTAAAATAGTAGCATAATAGTCATAAATCAATGCAAAACTACAAATGTAACAGGAAAAATCACTGTTCAATTCAAAGATTCAACTTAAATTAATCAAGGACAACCCAAGAAAAATCACAAAATTAACACTAAATGTATTATGACTTTGAGCAAAAAAAATAGTAATGAATCATATGTAACCCCTCCTTAATCATGTTCAGCTATAAACATGAAAAAAGGAAAAAAGAAAAATGCAAGCACCTGCAACAAAAGTGAAATAAAATAGAATACCATAGAAAAATCTTAGTAGAAATAACATAAAGTAATCCACAATTGGCAAATTAACAAAGCAAAATTCACAATTCACAAAGGTATCTAAAAAGAACCTTCACAATTGATTGTGCTTCCATTTACTTTTGCTTCACTGTTGTTTTTTTCCTCAACACCCAAACAGACGCTCAATTTGGTTAAGTTTGTCTGGTCGTGAAAATACTTCGAAAAAGCTTTATATCAAGCAGATGGTGTGCGTATATGAAAAGTGAAACTATTTTGATTCTAGGAAAGTTAACTAACCTGGGTTGCAGGAGAAAGATGAAGAAGAAGGACATGATTTATCAGCTACGAAATCAGAGAAAGAAATCAAATTAAAAAAATAATAATAATTTAACAAATCCTTAGGTGTAAATTAATTGAAATCAACAATAATCAAACTGAAAGCAATTCAAACATTAACGAATTAGTGAAAATAAATAAAAGTTAAAACGTTTCACAGATATCTGAAGCGATTCGTACTAACGGGTTTAATCGTAAAGAGAGAAAAGAGTTACCTTCTTCGGAAGAGTCGGCAGTTTGGGCTAATACCTTAGAGAGAATGATAGAGAGGATTAAACCCAGATTTTGAAACCCAGAGGATGAAACCCAGAGGTCTGCGTTAGGAAGGGGTGAAGTGGTTAGAGAGAAGAAGGTTTTGGATGAGTATACTTGAGGGCTGAAGAGATAATCAAACGGTGGGGCCGACAAATATAGAACTGGAGAAGGGTGGTGCCGGAGAAGGTGGAGCCGTTGAGTCGTTGAGCTACGATTTGCGTGTGGGGGAACGGCAGAGCGTGGTCTGCGTTTTGGAGGAAGGAGAAGGTAGAGCGTGTTAGGGGCTTAGGGCTCCTCTGATTTTGCGTTTTATAAGTATTTTTTTGGGTTTTAGAAAAGATTTTTTTTTTTTTTGGTTTCTGATTTTCCTTTTAACACGAGGCTGACGTAAAAAATGATAATAACTTCAAAAACTTCGCTTTTATATATATATATATATATATATAGATAGAGAGAGGTATAGATAAACTCTCTCTCTCTCTCATCACATCAGGCTTTTTTATAAACAAAAAAAAAAAAAAAGTGATTTAGGTAGTTTTTTTTAATTATATATATAAAACGTGGGAATGGATAGTTTTTGTTTTTTGATAGGAATTGTGGGTTGATTTTTTTTTTTTTAATTTGTAATTTATAAGAACATGGGTAGTGGAAGTAGGAAGGAACTTTTTAATAGGAATTATATATATATATATATATATATAGGAGTAAGGGATGTGGGATCGTTTTTCTTTTATAGGAATATTTTTAGTTTTTTTGTCAATTTACTATTTTAACGCCATGAAATAGTGATAAGTTAATTAAATTAGGGGTATATATATACACACACACATTTGAAAGGGAAAAAAGAAAAGAGTAGTGCCTTACTAGTCTAAACGTGTTTCCATTCTGACACTAGTGTTTCCATTCTGACTCCAAGCTCATTTGTTTGAGAAATTATAAGGTCTTTATAATAGATAACTGACATGGTCCACTATTCCACTAAAAAACTCCTATTTGTTTAAAATTTCTGAGTTAGAAAAATTTTTTAAATAAAAACTGATTACTAACTCAAGAATTTTAAACAAGTAGGAGTCTTTTAGTAGAACAGTGAACAAGTGACGTGGTCCACCATGAGGACCGTATAACTTCTCCATTTATTCAAAGAATGGTAAAAATAATAAACGACAAATGCACCATCAAACACTCACAGTCACACATGCAGAATGTATTTGTTCTAAAATTTGGTAGAAGGGTCATGGGTGCAGCAAGGAATTTCCAAGGCAATAAAAATATAAATAAAAAGTTAAAAGACTTGAGGCAAATGATCTATCTATATTCATTCCAATTGTGTATTGCTTTGGAACATGATGATTGGTTTTTGTTTTTACAACTTACAAGACAATAAGTTTATGGGCACAACTTTTTTCATACATACTAATATGACCTATTGTACAATTGGTGAAAAATAATGATAGTGTAACTGTGTAAGTGGTAAGTCCATATAAAAGTGATGTTACAATCACAATTTGCTATTTACAAAATATATTAAACCTTGTGGTCTTTTCCTTCTTAATATAAAAAGTATATCATTGCTTTAAACATTTTTTTTTTTTTGTTCCTTAAGCAGTCAAGTCAACCAACTAGCCTTCATGGCTGGATTCCTGTTAAATTGCATTCAGTGTGAGCTTTCAACAGGAATTCTAGCATTTTGCCCATATTTTGTAAAAAATTTGGCAATATGCCCCTGTTTCCTAAAAATGATAAATATTCAAAATTCTTATTTGGTCCACACTGGTTCTATTCGGTCCCTTTTGTCCTCTTCCGTCCAAATTTGGTCATATTTGGTCCACACGATCCTAATCGGTCTGGTAGGTCTTATTTAGTCCACTTTTGTCCACTAAAGTTCTATTCGGTCCACTTTGGTCAAAAAAAAGAAAGTTCTATTCGGTCCACTTTGGTCCTTTCAGTCTTATTCTGTCCACATTGGTTTTATTCGGTCCATTTTATCCACTTTAGTCTTATTCAGTTCACTTTGGTCGTATTTAGTCCATTCTGTCCACTTTGGTTCTTTTTGATTTTATTTGGTCCTATTCAGTCCATTCTGACCACTTTGGTTTACTTAGTCCTATTCAGTCCATACTTGTTCTATTTGGTCCATTTTGCTCTATTTAGTTCAATTTGGTCATATTCGGTCCATACGGTCCTAATCGACCCATTTTGTCCTATTTAGTGACTCTATCAACTAAAGTTCACTTCGATCCATTAAATCATATTCAGTCCACATTAGGTCTATTCGGTCCACATTGGTCCAATTCCGTCCACTTCAGTCTTATTCGGTCCACATTAGTCCTATTCAAAATGATAAGGGCCTGTTTAGTTATAGGATTTTTGTTTTTGTTTTCAAAACAGCATGAAAACAATTGAAATTAAAACTAGTTTTCAGATAATAAATTTTACATTATACGTGCTTGGCTCTCACTTTTAATAATAATTTTTAAAGTACTAAAAAATAAAAAATAAAAAAAATAAAATAATTGTTTGGGAGACCGTTTCTATTTTTGTGATTTTTAAATTTTTTTTTAGAAAGTAATCAATAGAATCTATAAATTACTTTTTTTTTTTTTTTTAATGATAAGAGAATAGAGCTCATGTAAATTTTTTTTAATGATAAATTTCAAATTTGAAATGTGACAATATTTTTGTGATAAAGATAAGCTCTTTAATTTAAGAGAAAAAAGAGTTTGGACAAATTTGTGGAGTCCACAGTTTTCAATTTATTACTCTTACCAAACATATCCTAAGATTTATTTCTATATTTCCAATGTACTAGAATGGTACCCCTTTTTGCACTTTTTAAATGAAATTTAGTTACTTATAAAAAAAGGCAGAAAATTCTTTTCATCTTTGAAATATAATCAATGTTTTTCATCTCTAAAATTTAAAAATTTTCTATTTATGTCCTTGAAAATTTAAAGTGCTAGTGATTTTGTCATTTTGTCCACTTTTGTTAAGGTTGTTATTATTATGGCTAACAAAATACATGTTTTAGGGTTGGAAATAGAAAATGAACTAAATTTCATAGACAAAATGTAATTTAGGTTTTATTTTTGACCCTGAAATATCATCAAGGTTATAATTTTATCCCTTTTGTCAAACATGTTGGCAAAAAACTTCATGAGAGTGGATGGAAGGATGAAATGTAGAACATTTTAAATTAAGGATGAAAATATAGCATGAGCTATATTCCAAGGGTTTGGCTTACCTCAAGAACTTTTTAACTGGAGATCTCATTTTGTTTTAAATTCATAATGACAAGTGGTAGTGGGTTTTAATCTTCACATTTAATTTAATTAGTGGGTGATGTGGCAGTTTCTCATTAAAACAAAAGGAGATTTTAGTTAAAAAAGTACTGGAGGTAAGTCAAACCCATATTTCAAGGGCAAGACGGATACTTCAACTAGAAAAGAAAAAGAAATAGGTCTAGTACTAATGCTTTGTTCTTAACTATTATAAAATTAGTAAAGCTTCTAATTTCTAACAAAAACAATTAAAGTGTAACAATTTGGTTTTTTCTTTTTAGGTGAAAACACTATTTTGGTCCCTACATTTTGAGGTCACAGTTAATTTGGTCCCTGTTATTTTCACATTGCAGTCAATTTGGTCACTACTGTTAACTCACTAATTAACGGAATGCTTATATGGTAAATGGTGTGCACTGCTGCCATACTTAAAGTTGACATGACTAATAAAAAAATCCTACAGCTAGGTTTTGCTCTGTGTGAACAACACACAGTTCAGTGGCTAAAATTCTCCACCATTGCAGGGAAATGTAGAGGAATTCAAAGGTGACACTGAATTTCACCAAAACATTTGCAAGAATTACAAGGAAAAATCACAAATTCTTGGCATAGAAATTCATGAAAAGTGGTAGTATGAGTTAGGGTTTTGCATGAAAAGGAGGAGAAATAAATAAAGTGAAAAAAATAGGAAAAAATAAAACATAATTTACATATTTAATTAAATATTGTGAATTTGATTAATAATTAATATTTTAATTGCAATATTCAAAGTATACATTTTGGTTAATAATATGGTTCACATCCTTCTTGGAAATTCAATAAAGGTGATTTAATAAATGAAGTTACTGTCTACTACTTAGGGGGTGTTTGGTAGAGTAGTTTGAATAATATTGTTTGTAATTTTTTTAAATACATGTGAGTGAAAAAATGTGTGGAAATATGTGTAATGTTGTTTAAAATATAAAAATGTGAGTTTGAGCTTGCCTACCAAATAGGCCCACTTTTGGACGATTGCAATCCTCAAAATTCATGAGGTTTACATACCTAAAATCTTGTTTGAATAATGCTGGTTGTTTTCTTTTGCCATTGGCTAAGTGATTGAATAATGCAGTTTCATTACATCTTTTAATGTAATTTCTTAACATCCATAAATTGTGGTTAGAGGCAACTGTTCTTAGTTTTGAGCGCTGTTTGCCAATTTGAGCTTCTCTGGTTTTGTACAATCACCAATCAGAGCATGGCACATGTTTTGGAGCACACTGTTCTTATTGACCAAAATAAGAACTTGATTCTAAAAGACACCCAGGTTTAGTCTTGGCAGTTAATTTTGGTCACTAGTGACGTTGATGAAAAGTCCCATGTTTCAAGGAAATGGTCTTTATTTATTCGGCCCTGCCATTGGGAAATAGTCACTATTCTTCTCTTTCAGTTTTCTGGAACAGATATCATAATTTTGTTTACTAATATTTTCTGTGAGATAAATGTTACTAGTCTGAGGTTTGGTTATGTATCAGTTAAAAAAGGGTGTTAGTGATTTAATACAACAAATGCAAATAGAAAGAACAAAAAATGAAAGATAAATGTAATCAAACAATTGAAAAGAATGAACTCACTTGCATCAATGAAAGAAGTGATTATGGTAGATTTTGTGCTTGGACCTATCGGTATCCTAGTGTAGAATGCAAAAATACTTGAAAATCTATGCCACTAGACTTATTCCTTTCATAAGAGAAACATCTTTGGTTTTTTTTTTTTTTTTTTTGAGGATATTATATATTTTCAAATGTTTTAATATTTATCACATCTTTATAAATATTAAAAAAAAAAAAATTAAGACTAAGAACTTGAAATAACGATTTTGAACAAAATGGGCACCCTACCTCTCATATGTACCATCGGGCACCATACCTCTCATAGGTTCCATTGAAGAGCCTTCTAATGAGTAGACAGAGATACAAGAAAATTGATGTTTTGATGATGCTTAATGTGTTCTCTCTCTCTCATTTTTGTAATTTGATTTTCTGCAAAATCATCTTATCAAAGTTGCCATTACTAACTTACTAGCTATCATGAAATTATGAAAAATATGAGTAGCTTATTTTTCAATTATATAGTATATATAGGGCCAAAAGCCTTATAACTCCCTTAATTTCTCTTAGGAGACCAGTATATTTATAGCATATTAGCATGTCTAGGTGTTATGTATAAGGCATCCTAACATCTCGAGACAACAAGATTCTACAAATAACAAAATGGGGGAATTTTGTGAATTTCATTATATGAAGAGTAAAATTTGACCCCCCCCTAAATATGGTTGTTTATTTATAAGCAATGAAGAGTTGTAATAATAATAACTAGTCGCTAACCCGTGCGATGCACGGGATAGTTAAATAAAAGGACAATTAACCAACATCACGTTAAGGTAAAAGAATTAATGAGAGACTGATTTGCCCACCAAGAATTTAAAAGAAAAAAAGATTGATATAATAAAATCTAAAAAATTTAGAAATAGAAAATTGGGTTAATAATATGCATATTATAGACATTTTGCTAGTTAGTGTTTTAAAAAAAAATAGATCTGTCTTAATTAAATAAAATACAATGGGAATAAATATTTAACTTCTATGCTTTTCATTAGTTTAGAAGTGTTGTCTAACGTAGAATGTTATTGGGTTGTAAGAAAGATTTTTATAAAATGTTAATACGATATGTATATGCTTATATTGTCAATGTCTCACTGCAGGTACATAGTTACTAAAACCTACAAAGTAATTTACAATTCTTAAATTAATAATGCAAAATTCCCAAAAGTTATATATAAACACACACTCAAAACTGATATAAACTACAAAGATAAAAACAAATCTTATTTAGTTGTATTAATAACAATATAAACAATTCAAAACATGGAACACTATCAAATTTATAACACATAATTCCATTATCTTTTACGTTGAATCCAAACCAATATAATTAATTGAAATTAATCCAAACAAATAATTAATCAACCAAAAATCAAAGCTTTAATTAAGAAAACAAAAAATCACATGAACCCAAAATAAAAATTCTCAATAAAGAAAAAACATAAAAGGTAAAGAATTAAGATCAACCTACTAATACGCAAATAACAAAAACCCTAAAACTTAAACCTTCCAAATTTTATAGAATCCCCAAATTCTACTTCAAAACCAAACAAAACCCTTCAAATTCAAAAAATTCATATATAATATACCAAATAAAAATTTACCACACCTTGGGTTGGAAGACATAGGTTGCAGCTTTGATTTTTCTCCAAAAAATAGAGATGCTTCATCTGCTGTATACAATATAAAATAATTATTAGAAATTTCAACCCAAAAACCAAACCCACAAAAACACTATCAAAATATAGAGATTAACCCAAATACTTAGAAGAAAATAAATTCTAAACATAACAAAACAATAAGATAGAATGAAAATTTTAAGCACATATGAAAGCAAATAAAAAAGACAAAACTTACATTTTTTTTTTTTTTTTTTTTAGTTGAGTCTCTCTCCTTCTTATTTTTTTAATTTTAAAGTGAAGTTAAGTTTAGGGTTTTGAGATGGTAATTGCTAGGGTTTTAAGGAGAGAAGAGAGAGTCCTACTAGGAGTCTAAATAATATGAACAATTCAAAACATGGAACATTATCAAATTTATAACACCTAATTCTATTATCTTTTACGTTGAATCCAAACAAATAATTAATTGAAATTAATCCAAACAAATAATTAATCAACCAAAAATGAAAACTTTAATAAAAAAACAAAAAATCACATGAACCCAAATAAAAATTCTCAATAAAGCAAGAACATATAAAAATTTACCACACCTTGGGCTGGAAGACATAGGTTGCAGCTTTGATTTTTCTCCAAAAAATAAAGATGCTTCATTTGCCATATACAATATAAAATAATTATTAGAATTTCAACCCAAAAACTAAACCCATAAAAACACTATCAAAATATAGAGATTAACCCAAATACTTATAAGAAAATTAATTCTAAACATAATAAAACAATAAAATAGAATGAAAATTTTAGGCACATATGAAAGCAAATAAAAAAAGACAAAACCTACGTTTTTTTTATTTTTTATTTTTTTATTTACGTGAGTCTCTCTCCTTCTTATTTTTTTAATCTTAAAGTGAAGTTGAGTTTAGGGTTTTGAGATGGTAATTGTTAGGGTTTTAAGGAGAGAAGAGATTTTGGTATTTTTATGCAAAAAACGTTATTTTAGGTCTAGGTGATTTATTTCCTTGTTTTTAGGCTTTTTTAATGTTTTTTTAGGTCAAATTTGGTTCCTATTATGGTTAGGTATTAATTAGGGCTTATTTTAGAATATATTTTCTTGTTCATCAAGTTTTATGAAGCCCTTAAATAGGCCTCTAAGTTTGTATACGTTTTTTAATATTATTGTTATAAGATATAAAACCTAAAATAAAAAGAAACAAAAATAAAAATAAAAATAAAATAGTGATGATGTGGAAAATTGTGAGAGTTTTAAAAGTTTCGGTTTTATATATATAGATAATAAAAACACTTTTGAAAGGTGACTTATACCTTCATTGCCAAAGAAAATACACATTTGAAAGGTCACTTATACTGAAACAAACACTCTAAAATGTTGCCATGGCTCTCTTGTTTTTCTACAAAATTTTCTAGTAAACTTGTTTTTTTTTTTTTTTGAGTGAACAATCCTTCTTACTCGAGTAAATTCTTCGATAATAGAAAAAAAAATTTCAGACTAAAAGTCTCACTTATTTCTCACTCAAGCAAGGTCTTTCCAGAAAGTTTGCTTGTCCTTTGTTGGAGTGGAACTTTAAATCACTTGAGCAAAACTAAATTTTGCTAGAGAAAATTTAAATCTTGATCAAGTGAGATTTTGAAAATTTCAATTTAATTTTACATTAAAATACTCTCTATTTTTCTAATTACAACCATGTATAACTTCAATGTGGTAAAGGGTAGGAAATATCTGTCCCAAGATAGATCGTAGTATTATACAACTCTTTCAAGTGATTACATAATTAGCATGCATTTGACAACAAACAAAAGAAAAATACAAACTACATCACACTAAATTTTATCATGGTCCATCCCAACAGATTTGATTACAAGGCAAGAAGTATAGTGTTCATAATCAATGACAATGCTTTTTGTGTGTCTAGTCCTTGCCAGCAACACCAATAACTGCTACAACTTCAGTCCTCCCTATTGCAAACCAGCAAAAAGAAATAACACAAGTTAATAAACAAAAGTGGTTCTAGAAATGGACTTATATCTAATTACAAATATCAAGTTTAGATTGAATAAAAACTCAAATGCATATTGACTTAGCTAGAACCACTTCTTAATTAAAGTGACATACATATGAAATCAACCAATGTTTAGTCCAAGGTAATATAGGATACTAAGGATAGTATGTAGACTTTGGAAAATTTGATTAAAAAGAAAGTTAAATAGATAAAATACATCTGTAAGGTTGAATTTAATCAAACATTCTGTTGGCTTTATTCAGTGCCAATTTGCTTGTATTTCAGTACTTAGAAACCCTGTATTTAGGTGGGAATCATGTAAGGGTAGTGTGTGAGAGAGTGAAGAAATGCTTAAGATTGTGTAGTGAAGCAGGGACTTGCGGCTTGCAAGCCGCCAGAAGATGCTTACGTGCCAAGCATGCGGAGAAGCTGAAGTGTCATGCCAGCTGTTGCACTACAGGACAAAAATCCAGACTGGCAATTCAGTTATCTCACGGCTTGAACTCGCAATTTAGTCAAGTCGCGAGACCAAGCCGCCAGCCAGCTTTGTTTTTGAAAAATGACTCTTCGCATTCCAAACACATACCATTATATATAGACTCTTATACCCACGAAATGTAGAGAGCTTCTAGAGAGAATTTTAAGAGAGAAACTCTAGAGAAAAACAAGATTGACTTATCCATAATCTTCACATAGAGACTCTTCAAATTCCTCTACTCTCACCCTCTCTATTGTTACATCCTTGAGAGGTTCATACCCAAATCCTTTTCTCATCATACCCATATCTGTGAGAAGGTTATTTGGTGCTTTGGGCAGCAGTTAGGAAGGGACCTATAGTTATTGGTTGATGTTATGGGTTATAGCGGAATCTGGTAAGCTAGAAAAAACAAAGGTTCGGCGCAACTTCGTTGGAACAAGAAGCTTAGAGGGCTTAGGTACATTTGGTAGATTAGGCTTAGAGGGTCTATTGTTGTTCATGTATCCTAATTTCATTTTCTAGATTGACCGCTTGGAGGGCGGCAGAGAGGTTTTACGTCGAGAGTTTCAGTTTTCTCTTTGATAACACATCGCTGTGTTGTCCTTGTATTTGTATCTCTCTTCCCTTAATCTTTGCCATTTAATTTCTGCTGTGGATGTGATTTTATTTGGTTTAAATTGTTTACCTATTTTGTTATAAGCTTATGTTTATTTTCCGCACATAAATTGTTTGATATTAAGCTTGAATTGGTAATTTGTAATTTGGGAGTCTAAACGTTCATAGTGTTTTATACGCTATTTGAACATTCAACATCAACTTGGGTATGATAAATTTTTGGTAACTATTAAAAGTATTTGTCCATCAAAATTTCGAAGAACCAAAAAAAAAAAAAAAAAAAATTCTACATACTTAATATTTTATTAGAATTTTGCTCTCTGGCCCTAACAAAGATCTGCCAATGCAGACGTCATTGCAGCAAATTTTGGAAGCGGAGCTGAGTTTATTGAAAGACTCCTAGCAAGCCAAAATGCGAGGCCAGCTACAATAAACCCAAATTTGTAATCCTGATGATGGGGCTAATGAACTAAGAATAAGGGCTGTAATGCTATGGTGTGGAACATGGCATATTAGTTCAACAATCTGTAGCCTAATGTTATATTTACACATGTAATCTTTTCAATTACAACTTTGCCTATTTCTGTCCCTAATACTATCAATCACCAATTAATAAAGAAGCCATGTAGTGCCTTACTGTTTGGTTGAACTCTGCATATTATCATGCCGTTATGAGACGAAGCCCACACTTCTACATTGCCAAGCTCAGGAAATAGCTTGCAGCTTACAACTTCAATGTAACTGCCACATCCATTCACCCAGATGGGACAACATGATATTGATTTCCAAGTGACAAACAAATAAGACAATGAAAAGTTTCTAATTCCAAACTGTCAACAAGAATACCTTAGGCTCTATTTTTCTTAATACAACAAACATAAAAATAAATCAAACAAAAAAGTTGGGTCCCTTCCTCCTGGTTCTTAATAAATTATTCTTTTTCATAAAAAGAAAGTTGCATTAGTTTAACTATTGATTTCATTGCGTCTTTACTTCACATATGTATTCAAATATAATAGCATAATGAAATTCAAGGTCTATTGTATTCAACAAGAAAACTTTGCAAATAATTTCATCACCTTTTTTTACAATTTAAACCCCTCAAAGCCCCCACCTAGTGCTATAAAAATTAACTAGAAGAAGCAAAAGGAAAAATCTCTTGAATCTACCTTTGAAATGATTGATGAAGTGAGGAAAAAAATAACACAAACACATGGCTGGTCTGAGAGAAAGCAACATCTCTGATGAAAATGGCACAAATTTTCTTTCTTTCCATTCAATTTTACAATAACATTGGAGTTGGAAAATTGTAGTGAATACCAAGAGAGCAACAAGAGTATCTATTTGAAACCCAAAATAATTATGAGCATGCTATCTATTGCACATATCTTCTTATATCTGATTACAGAATTAGAATGAATTTGACAGCAAACGGAAGAAAAATACAAATTACATCACAATACATTCCAACAGAACCAGTTAGATTATTAAAGGAAGAAGTATAAGTTCTTAATCAATGACAATGTTTTGCTTGCATATTATCAATCCAATGACAGTCCTTGCCAGTAACACCAATAACTACTCCAACTTTGGTCCTCCCTATTGCCAACCAGCAGAAAGAAATAACACAAATTAATATACAAAAGTAGGTCTACAAATGGACTTATCTAATCACAATCATCAAGTTTAGATTGATCTATACTCAAATGCATATTGATGAAGCCAGAACCGCTTCTTCTAAATTAAAATGACACATAAGAAATCAACCAATGAAAACTAAGTCCAAGATCATGTAGGATTTGGACTCGGGAAAATTTGATTGACAAGAAAGTTGAACAGAGAAAAGACATCAATTTGGTTATAATAATTTTTGATAACTGTTAAAATATTCATCCTTCTTTAACCAAAAAAGAAAAAAAAGAAAAAGTATTCATCCTTCAGAATTTTGAAAAAAAAAAAGAAAAAAAAGAGGCAGTGCTAATGTGCATTGAAGTTATTCACGGGATGGAAAGTTATATTTCATCTAATCACAACTTAGTGAAGATGCACAATCCTAGAGTTTTTCTTTCTATAGAGACAACACTAGATGGAAGAGCTGTAAAATCTTACCATTCTACTCAAAAAAAAAAAAAAAAAAAAAAATCTTTTAAATAAATCTATTGACAGAAGACTAGGAGGTGGATGACATACCATTAACTTAAGAATAGCTCAAAAGTCACAAAGGAAGCAGTGAAAGTAGAGGAAAATTATTCTTGTTTTCCCTTTTTCCCTAAGCATGGGATCAACGGATATCTTCAGTCTTTTAGGTTATAATTCTCGATTACAACTTCTAGTTTTATTGGGTCTTATTACACCATTTCAGTTTTGCTTATTTCTTTCCCTAATATGAATTATAAAATTATAAATGAGACCCCAATTGTAAGATAAAGATGCCATGCAGTGCCTTACTATTTGCTAGAACTCTGCATATCATCATGCTGTTTGACTAATGAGACAAAGCCCACACTTCTTTGCTGCAAAGCTTGGGCAAATGCTAGCAATTGAAAGCTTCAATCCAACTGCATTGATTCAACCAATCTGAAAGTGATACACACCATATATATAGGACAGCCACATCCATTCACCTAGATTAGATGGAACAGCATGACATCAGTTTCCTAGTGATTGACAAGTAAGATGATGAAAAGTTTCTAATTCCAAATTGTCAACAAGAAATACCTAAGGCTCTAGATTTCTTAATACAACAAACATAAAAATAAAACAAGGGTTCTTTAGATGGTTTGTTCCCTTCCCCTTCTTTCTTAATACATTATTCTTATTCATTAAAAAAATCATAAATCAAAATAAATTAAATGGGGTGAGTTTTTTTCTTTAAGGCATTTACTACATTTTTCCAATTCTAGTATTGTGAAATCAAATGGAAAGAAGTAAATTTGGGCCATTTTTCAACAGAGAGGTCGCCTTTCTCAGGCCAGCCATGTGATTTCTTTTTCCCACTACATAAGTGAACAAAAATCGATGAGCATAACACCTATTGCACATATCTTCTCCAATTCTGGCAATGCGACAATTTCTGCTCACTAGTATTATTGAACTCAAATAAAAGCATATGCCAATGAATTTAAAAAAGAAATATAAAGCTACAAAAAAAGATTCATAAAAGGGAGAAAGATATCAGTGACTTACAAAAAAATCAGAGGAAAAAGATTATCAGCTGAACAGAGTCATCAAAGCCACCACCTTCACTGGGATTCCTCTTCCTCACAATCAGAGTTACCTTGTCTTGTGTGCTTAAATTCCCAATCCAATTTCTCAAACGTGGAATGAATCTTTCAATTAGATTAGAGGTACCTTCTCCACTGGTTCCATTCTCATCCCTGTCATACTCATCATGGCTTTCACTCAGTTTTGGTATCTTTCGCTGAATCTTCCAAATCATCCTCATAAGGAGTGATGCTACACTTGTTGTTGCTATTGCACCCACACATAGTTTGGTTTAGATCTTCAATGTCTTGCTCAAATACCAAACGGGCCCCACATTTTGTGACCTCTAATCTTGGACCTTCGGTTACAAATCCAATCTCAATTTGACCCAATCCATTAGAATCTACTTGACTCCAATTTTCTTTCAATTCTTGATGGAATAATTTATAGGGAATGTAACCCAGGTAAAGATGATACGATTCAATCTTACCAAATTGTTTCGAAAAAGGAAAGTCAGATATCGATTTGCTTTCACCTTCGTTGACGTTGAAGTAACAGATAAGTTCATGCGTAAATATATAACCTTCTTTATTCACATGATCTGAACGAAGTTGGTGAAGTGGATGATGTTGGCAGAGTACAAAAAGTGCACACACGGTGACTCCCTTCAATTTATCTGAAGGCACTTGCAAATTCACTGAAGTCCCCACACTTTGATTCCTAAACCATTTCGGAATTTCTCTTCCAGGAATTGTAAAAGATTCAGTGGGTTTATCTCCTTGAAACATACAAAATTACAAAATCATTATATTTAGAACCTCACAAGCAAGAGAGAGAGAGAGAGAGAGAGAGAGAGAGAGACCTTAAATTGAATGTGATGTCTTAGCTTTGTTAATAACATGTCACTGTAGTCTTCATTGTTAATCAATTTAACACAATTGAGAAGACAGAGTTCCGGATAAAGACCATCATTAGGTCTTAATGGTAATATTTCCAGTGAGGTACAACTATTTGCATCAATAAACCCAATATTTAATAGAAGCTCTGGCAAAGATTGAAGATGTGTGTAACCACATAGATAAAGAGACTTCATATTAGATAGTTGAGTGGTACTCTCAGGAAGGCAAACAAAATTATTTCCCCTAAGATCTAATTCTGTTAAAGAGGACAAAAAACCAATCCCATCAAGGATTGCTTGAAGATTGCAATAACTTAGATTCAATTTGGTCAAAGACCATAAATTAGAAAGAGAATGCCCTAACATGCTCGTGGGGTCTACTCTTCTTTTTCGCATTAAAGAAAACTGATGAGTTTATTTTAGCGTTAAGTTTTTGGTCTCGTCTAGGTGCTTGTTCACACACACACACACACACACACACAAACAAAAAAAGAAAAAAAAGTCTTGCTATTTATTGTGTGTGTGTGTGGAATTGTAGATAATTCAGGAATTTTTTATGATATGAAACAAAACAATACAAAAACACTTGAAATACTAAGACTTCAGCTATTCCACTACAAGGGCATCTACCCTAACATAAACTCCCTACTCAAAATAAAAACAGTGTTGATTGTTGACATTATTCCAACCCAGTTCTACACAGTCTAACACAAAGACATGAGTCTTCAAACTGAACTACAACATCATACTGAATTTGCTGCTAATCAAACTCAATATCTTGTTTATGCAAACAAACCAATCATAAACCTAGAAACTAGCAAACTTTTAAGCAAAAGTCATGAAGGATGGAATGAAGTATACCCCTGGTAGAATAGAGAACTTGTTTAGGATAGAGTTGCTGCCACTTCATTTAAACATCATTCTAAACTTGACATCTTTTCTCACACTCTTTGCTATATTTTCCTCTGTTTTCATTTCTCCTCCACGAACTCTTGAGTTACACAGAAACCATATTGATAGACAGTAGCCCAAACCAATCTGCATAAGGAACTTCTGAGGCTCATTCATTTGATACGGGCAAACCCACATGGGTGCCTATTTGGCCCAAGCGCGTGGCTATTGCCAATAATAGGCATTTCTGAGATTACTAGAAATATTAGCAGTACAACATTTAATCATATTTCACACTGACACACCTTCTACCCAAGTATCCTATGTACGTTCTGCCTACTTGGCTGAAATTTCATCGGCAAATGTTACAAAGCCAAAGCCATCGACAAGTTTTTCTTTCATCCTGAAGCAAAGTGCATCATGATATTAGTTTTCTAAGAAGCCAACAACATATGGGCAAAACCCAAAAAGGATGTGATAAATGCTAATGTATAACAACTATATACAGCATACGCAATTACAGTAAAAAATGGATTTCCATGATGTTGAATTAGCATTGTTAAACAACCCTGCAAAACATAGTAATTGCCTATGTAGAACAAGGTCAGGAAGTAGCACCAATTCCCAACTATTGAAAATGGTTACGCCACTCTTTGTTTCATAGTAAAGTACAGAATTCTAGTCATCTATAATATGTGGCTTGCAATACATGTAAAACAAGAATTCTTAATTGAAATATTAAAAGTAAGCAAGAGTGACAGTTTTATACTATTTAATTTATGAATTACTTGAAAAGGAATAATGGAGACCTGTAATTCACTTTTATTAAAAAAATGTTACAATATAATTGGCACCTTAGACTTTAAAACATCAAATTCATCTAGCATTTTAGCAGCCTTGTGAAGAACCAAATGCAAGTTGTATTAAAACTAGTTGTCTATTCAATGAGAAGCACATTCAAGAACACAACTGCCAGTATTTATAGCCTATTCAATGAGAAGCACATTCAAGAACACAACTGTCAGTATTTATAGCCTATCCATAGCCATGGTTTTAAAACCTAGACGGTTCAATGAACCGTAAAAAGAAGAGGTTCGAAGTTTTTTAGGTTCGATCAGGTTTCGATTGAGGGCGGATCATAATTATGTCATAAATAGTTTAATAGTTAATTAATATGAAATTAAATAAAATAATTATGAAAATGTTAACAATCTTAACAAAAATAGTATTTAAAGATGTTAAAAGTATATCTTGATTAAAGATGAGATGATTCTTCTCATAATTTACTAAAAAGAATTAAATAAATATCCTCTAATTATTTAAAATATTCTATTAAATTTGCAATACACTAAAATAATTAGCCAAAACTAATGCATTTAAAGTTTATATCATTCATTCATACCACACACAGTTGAAACTATAAGTTACAATACAACGTATTATATTTATATACATTGAAAGGCCTTAAAAAAAAGAATTAATTTCCCAACAACAAATGTCTTGGGGAAATCAATCCAAATGAGCAAGAAAGTTCAAATGCAAATCTATATAAATCTAAAAAAATGCAAACCAAAGGTGGGTTTACATACAAAAAATTATGTTGTGTGTGGTTCTTCCACTATCTTTGTGGAAATTCAGAATTACCATGTTTTAACACGTGGAAGAATCTTGATGTTAATTCATATAGAAAGTGAATCACAGTCCTGTATTTGACCTTTATTCCCAGCAGTTATATTTGAGATCATCCAACAAGCGTTTTACTTGATGTCTTTTCTGTGATTTTGTGTAAGAAGTTGATAGAAAACAAGAGAGCACTTGGTTGTCAATTACAAACTGGAAAATACATAGCAAAGTTACTCTGTTGCCATGTATAGGGAAGAAACACAGCACTTTCATTCAAAATGTATACATGAGAGAGAGAGGGCAATATGGCTTGTTTATTAATTAATATGGTCTTTCTAATACATGCTTATCAAAGGAAAAATAATTATTTTCTTGCTTATCCTAGTTCAACAACAGGAATGTAAAATACGACGGCATTTATAGGCAGCAGAGCAAGTCTCCACCATTATCACAGATCACATATTCAAAGTAATACTAAAAAGTGGAGACACAATTGTGCAGAGCAAAGGGCCAAAAAAAAAGAAAAAAAAAGAAAAGGCTACTCTTTTCTAGATTACAGGTGCTACGCATATGGGTGGAAAATCAGCAGAAACTGTAAAGAGCCTAAAGTATTGGTATGTTCATCGTTTGAAGGGACAACTTAATAGTTAAAGAAAGGGAGTAGTCACAGCTTTACTCTAAAAAATCATATTATATTTTACCAATAAAGAGAGAGAGGGAAACAAGGCAAGCAACTTCCAAAAGGAAGTTCAGAAAAATCTACTATAGAATTATAAGAGGTTAATAGAAAGAAAGTTAAGAAACCCATATCAAATCCTATCCAAAGCTCAGAAAAAGAAAATCAAATGATAAACACTAAATAGCTCTTGACATATGAATTCTGGATTTCCATAAAGAAAACATAGAAGATGTCCACATTTTGATCAGAGTGGATATTATTTTTCTTACATGATTTGTAAACTATCTGGCAGATGTTATAAAGTCACATATAAATAAATATGGAATCTGTGAACTATTAGAAAAGAAGATATAAGGGTTTTTTCCACAGATCTACCAGACCTTACTGTCTTCCTTGAGACTTCTTTCAAAATTTTCATTCCATTATTTATTTATTCAATTTTAAATTAAAAAAGAAAAAAAAAAAAACTGAAAGGAACAAATATAAAGAGTTCCCAGTTGGCCACTTCACAATTCCCATTATTTCATTCGTATTTATTAAAGGCAGAGAGAGAGAGAGAGAGAGAGAGAGAGAGAGCAATCAATTTTTAACACGTTACAGACCACACTTATTAGTTATCACAGTTCAGAGAGAGAGAGAGATGAGAGCCTCATTGATGCAGTTCATTTTTAAAGCTAGCTGTTACTAGCTTATGTTGTATAATAAGTAGTTTCTTTTTACTTTTAATAGCTTTTATCACTTGTAACAGAAAATTAGTTAGCTGATAGGTTATTAGTGATAAGCGCAATAGCCTATTAGTTAGTTAGAGAAGTTAGTTAGGCTTTGGCCAATCACATCACAGCCACATGGTGGGTTCTTGTAACTAACTCAACAGTTTGCTTATGTAACTATAAATAAGCAAGCTACCCTCATTGTAACTAGTTGAATTTGAATCCAAGAAATCTACATATGAGGTATTATTCCAAGAGTGTGTCTCTTGAAGAGCTAGTTCATTCTTTCTTTTCTCTAAGCAACTTAGCTTTCTAAAACATCTTTCTTTTTCACCATTTTTCCTCCATCACTCATGACGATTCTGAACAAATTGCAAATGAACAACTAATCAAGCCATTCTATATGCCATATCTTGCCACAAGTATTTTCCAACCAGTAACAACAATAACACAAGAATTCTTATAATTCTTAAAGGGCAGTAGAAGAATATTTAATGGAACAATAAGTTAATAGTCTTTTGTACATTGTAAGCATATACCTTCATAGATGACTGTAAAGATTAAAAAAAAAATTTCCCATTGCTATCAAGATATGAATTACAGGTTTCTCTATTTAGAATTCAATCCCCATTTAATTTCCAACATTGAAGAGCCATTGTGATTATGTAACCTTGGATTTAACAGTTTTAACTTGAAAATGCATAATTATGTACACCAAACAAACACTGAATTTCCAACAACTACATCTCAACCTCAAACAAGACAAACTTTAAACCCAAACACATATTCTTCAACTACTAAAGAAGTAGCTCAAAGAGGTGACAGCAAAAAACCACAATCAAAAGCAGAAAGTCATTAATATAGCAAAACTTTGCATAGGTTTACCGCTACAATACCATGAAATAGGTGAAAGTCTGAAAAAAAAACTCACATTCATTAATATAGCAAAGCTTTGCATCGCAGACAGACCCCCAGCCTGAGACTCCACTTTGTTTGCCCTCTGAACCTACTGATCGAACAACATCACAACCTTCTTCTCCATCTCTCAAAACCACTCAGGTACAACAAATTCACAACCTAAAATTCAAGAAAGCTCTCAGCCTACTCCCACTTCTACTCAATCTCCATCTCTCACAACCACTCAGGTACAACCAACTGCTACTACAATTCACAACCTAAAATTCAGGAAAGCTCTCAACCTACTCTCACTTCTACTCAATCTCCATCTCTCATAACCACTCAGGTACAACCAACAAGTCCAACTAATTCACAACCTACAGTTCAAGAAACCTCTCAGCCTACTCCCACTTCTACTCAAACCCCATCATCTGTATCTGAGCAAGAACCAAAGCCAGTAGTTGTGTCTCAGCCACCATCACAAGAACCTCAACCAAAGGTATAACCTTAACCTATACATACCCCGTTTAATGCAATAAAAAAAAACCATCAAACGAAACAAACCACAATTCAAACGCCAATCTTCTTCCGTGGTTTCCAAAAGGTGATCAAAAAACACAATCATAACCCCATCCCTTCAAATCTTTAGTTATTTACTGTACCACTTAATGGGTCCTGCTAGTCCATCTTTTGCTTCTCTCTCATGGAATTCACCTTCTCAAGCCTCCAACCATCATGGAGCCTAGCTATGAAGCTATCAGCCTTGATGTTCACATCAGGGCTAGGGCAGAACACGGACCCACGAACACCAATACCAGCACCAACAACAACAACAACACCATCATGAAATTCAACCAAATAGCCCTCATGACACTAGCACAAGAATTCTTATAATTCATAAATTCCTTATGCACAAAGAAACATGAAGCTATATTAGCTAATTCACAAAAAAAATGGCTAGCACCAGTGCCAAAACTCTATAAACAAAAAAGTGTTTTTATTTGTTGCAATGAAGTTTTTAGGAGACAAAGACATAATTGATTGTAAATCTTAATTTGCTTTTTTTTTTTTTTTTTTTTTTTTTTCAGAGAGATGCTTCAACAAGGAATTGAAAATTTGATACCAAAGCATTATACCAAAATTTGCCAATCAATGCAATGACTTCAAGTATGCCTTTAACCTATTCAATTCTATGCCTCTACAATCTCAATTGTAAACAATACACCAAATATAAACACATAAATAAACAGAGTATGAACATTTGTTAAACACTTTAATAATTAACGAATTTGAAGGTGGTAAAAGCATTAATCTGCAAGCAAACCCATTTAAAAGCTTGAACAAACCCAAGCCGGTTTAATTACATGCTGCATGGCCATGGTTTAAGCATTTAGAATAAAGTTGTCAAGAAATAAAGATGTGGTAATATTTTCATTGGCTAACTATATTGACCAGTCCCAATTGAACTAGATACAAATCAGCTACTTTTACCTTAGAAAGATACGCGTCCAAAACATAGCCAAACTGACTGAAATGCGACCACACATTATCAACTCTAGCTTCAATTGCAAAGCCATTCCGCCGTAGATCGTCGTATATCGTCGACCAACGAAGATCAATCAAGAGAGAGAGGGAAAGCGATAGAGCTTTCTGCCATGGACATGAGCCAGCAATCCAACCTATTGCAATAAAGCCCAGATTGAAATTTAACCCAACTCAAGCCAAGCCCACAACAAAAATATACCTTAAGCTCTATTTTTACAACATTTTACAAGAATTTTACAACATTTTTACAACAAATTACAGGTGGTTAGTTGTTATTGGTTCAAATTTGAAACTAATACTAAGATTACTTTTTTACCCCAACAACAACCAGTAACAATCTGCTACTTAGGATTTGTTGTAAAAATATTGTAAAAATGTTGTGGACATATCATTTCTCTTTTCTTAATACAACAAACTAAAAAATAAATCAAACAAAAAAGTTGGGTCCTTTCCCTTCCCCCTGTTTCTTAATACACTATTCTTATTCATCAAACCAAAAAGTTGCATTAGTTTAACTATTGATTTAATTGCGTATTTACTTTCCATATTTATTCAAATATAACAGCATAATGAATCAAGGTCTATTGTATTCAACAAGAAAACTTTGCAAATAATTTCATCACCTGAATCTACCTATCTCTATTAAAAACTAATTAGAAGAAGCAAAAGGAAAAATCTCTTGAATCTACCTACGAAATGATTGATGAAGTGAGGAAAAAAATTGATGAAGTGAGGAAAAAAATAACACAAACACATGGTTGGCCTGAGAGAAGGCAACCTCTAGTGAAAAACAACCCTAATTTTCTTCTTTCCTTTTGAATACCAAGAGAGCAACAAGAGTATCTACTTTACCCCACAAAATTAATAATCATGAGTGTGCTATCTGTTGCATATATCTTCTTTGATCCAAACAATGCCACAATTTCTCCTCACCAATAAACTACAAAGTCCAACAACTTCATCGTATCCAGTATGGGGAAACTAGCAGAAATAAGAATCACAAATTACTGAACTCAAATGAAAGCATATATGCCAATGAATTTAAAAACGAAAAATGAAATATAAAGCTACAGAAAAAAATCTATAAAAGGGAGAAAGGTATCGGTGACTTACAAAAAATTCAGCTGTATAGATTCATCAAAGCCACCACTTTCACTGGGATTTCTCTTCCTCTCAATCAATGTTACATTGTCCTTGTGTGCTTAAATTCCCAATCCAATTTCCCAAACACGGAATGAATTTTTCAATTAGATTAGAGGTACCTTCTCCATTAGTTCCATTCTCATCCCTATCATACTCATCATGGCTTTCACTCAGTTTTGGTATCTTTTGCTGAATCTTCCAAATCATTTTCATAAGGAGTGATGCTACAGCTGTTGCTGCTGCTGCACCCACGCATAGTTTGGTTCAGATCTTCAATGTCTTGCTCGTATGCCCAACGGGCCCCGCATTTTGTAACCTCTAATCCTGGACCTTCGGTTTCAAATCCAATCTCAATTTGACCGAATCCTAGCATCCATGAACAAATGATTCATGGTTCACCCTTTCCCAATGTTAGTAATACTAGTGGCTAGAGGTAGAGGATTTCCTGCCTCATGTATGGTTTTTCACTCCTCTTGCTTATGCAGAATGGACATGAGCATGATCTGAAGGAGAGGCAGTGTCAACAGCAATCTACACACACCACCCCTCCCTCCCCCCCCCCCCCCCCCCCACCCTCGCCCCAAACAAAAACAATTGACAGCTTAAGAGCCAATATATTAGCATAACATTGTAAATATTTTCTAATTTACAACGTGGACATCAATAATGACAGCAAGCAGAACCATTCGATGTCCTGTAAAATGGAGCACCAAACCAGAAAACACAAAGATGCTTGGGAAATTAATTGTAGTTATAATATATTTATATATGCAACAAAGTTTTTTTGGCTTTTTCATTGATGTAGGAGCATCAAAAGGTCCGATTTTAATTACAACAATAGCAACAATAATCTAGCAGGAAGGTTAGTTCAGCAGTACATTCAGTCAGCCAGCAGCCTAGCCTAATGAAACTTGTTATTTGCAGCAGCCAGCTAGTGATCACTTAAGGAGATTAACTGAGTGTCTGAGTCTTTGCCAATTCATATGGAAGCAGTTGGAAGAATCTTGGAGGGCTGGAAGTCTCAGCTGTAACAGTCAAGTTAGAGGCAAGTTATTCAGGCTTGTAACCAAATAGTAGGCTAAAGGTTGCTAGAGAAAAGTAAACATTGAGAACTTTTTGTAATATGTTAGTCAGGATGTTAAGTGGTTATTTAGTCTAGTTCAACAGTAGATAAGATCAGGTTAGGTTGATTTTTTGGCTGCACTCTGATACAGCCTGTATAAATAGGCATTTAACCTTCTGTTGTAATCAGTTAGTTTTTAAGTTAATGAAATATGTAGCCTTGAGTGCTATTTTAGAGAACTAGGTGTTTTTTGCATAGGTGTTATCCACCTATAAGCTTCTCTAATCAACTTGCATCCTAATTAATCAACCAAGCCAAAATAGCCACCCTACTTATCATTCATTTACTAAAGTATGTTCAATAAACCATGAAAGAAACAAAAGATTAAGAATATTAAGAACAGTAGTTTTACTAGCATCAAGGCTAGTATGAAGCTTCTCATTATGTATACTTTTTTACTTACTAGAAAAAATCTTTGTTTAAGTTTAAGAAAATTAAGGCTTCACTTGGGAGGAGGGAATGGAATGGAATGGAAAGAAATAAAAAAAATAATTTTAGAATATTATTCCCTTCTCTTGTTTGGGAGTTTTAATGGAGGGAATGGAAAGTTCATTCCCTTGTTTGGGAGTTTAAGTGGGAGGGAATGGAATGGGTAGGAGGGAACACTCATTCCTCTCTATTCCCTTAAAACCTCAAATTTTCATTCCCCCTAAAATTAGGAGGAAGGGAGGGAATAGAATTAGATTTAATGATTTTTTTACTAAAACTCCTAAAATACCCCTATATATTCAACCCTTTATTTTAAAATAGGGGTCTAATAGTAATATTGTCATAAAATGATTCGATTCGATTCCATTCCCTCCATGTTGCTCCCAAACAAGATTACTTACATTCCATTCATTTTCATTCCTTTCCATTCCTTTATTTTAAAACATCCAATCAATGTTACTTAATTCCATTCCATTCCATTCTTTTCCATTCCTTTCTCTTACTTAAATACATTTCATTCTATTCCTTTCCATTCCCTTATGATCATCTCGTTCCATTCCATTCCATTCTCTTATGAACTCCCAAGCGGAGCCTAAGGAATATTAAGGGCTCATTTAAATCTTGAGGATATATTCTCCAGTGCAGGTGGACATAAAGAACAGGTCAGGGACGGACTTAGGTGGGGGCCTAAGCCCCCCCTGGGTCCAATTTTTTTATTTATATATATATAGTTATTATATATTTTATTTCTATAGTTGAGCCCCCTTCCAAAACTTTAGGCCCTTCTTCTCCCTAATCAACCTAGCTAATCTAACCCAAATAGCAACCATTCAATCCAAAAAGTTAACAAAAATAATAAAATATTCACAATGGTGATTGTATTTTAGCCAAAAAAAAAAAAACTATTTTACCACCAAAGAACCAATAAAACATGTGTTATAGGATAAGCTAAAACTAATTTTTTTGCAACTATAGTAAACTGGTATAAATACCAGTTGACTGTAGTAAGTTGTTAAAAATAAAATATAATATTTTATTAAGATTATATCTCTTCCTTCTATTAAAAAACTCAAATTCTCTCTCTTTCTTTATTATTTTAATGAGTTGTTTTTATTATTTTAAATGAAGTGATAAAAAAATAGAACTCCTAGCCAGCCTAGTATTAAAAAAAAAATATTATTTTGTTTTTGGTTTTGTCTTTTTTGGTAGATAATTGCATCTTAACGTATTTAGAAATAACGATTTTGTGTATTTATAATTTTTTAATACTATATGGATACTTATTTGGATTTTTTTTCCTTTATACTTCGGCCCCCATTAGCTTAAAATCCTGACTCCGTCACTGGAATAAGTTGACATACAAGGAACAGTATAAATCATGCACATGAGATCAATCAATCCAAATTGGGATATTGTCCCATAAAATGTCTATGGACAGTATCACACAGATTGTGTACACAAGTAGTATGCTTCTCTCACATAGATCATATTCAAAAACGGTATGCTTCTCTCATTTGTTACTTCCTATGACCACTCAAAATAAAGTGAAGTGCTAGTAATCATGTATTCTAAATTCATTTTCTTTTATGTTCGTGCAAATCTAATTCAACTATAACCTACAAATAACAATGATCTCAAACATCTTTAAGTTTTCAATGTTTATCCAAAAGAATAAAAAATATATAAATATAGCCAATATTAATCTATCTAGTCTGGTTACCCATTTTGCAATAAAATTTCCCATTTTATTAAACTTCTTATCTTAGATAACCAACATCCATATCCTACCAATGATTAATCGATAAGGCAAAGTGCTGAAGTCTATGATCTAAAATCAAATTGTGATGTCCATAATAGAAGAGCACACATATAAGATCTAATCAAAACAGAAAATAACAGATCATGTAAGACAGTTTTCAACTTTGAAAAATTTGATTGACAAAAAAATTGAATTGAGCAAACGCAAATTTCATTATTTATATATATAGGCATTGCGAGCTAGTAACAATAGTGCAGATTTTACTCACCAACATAATTGAACAAAAATGATGAGCACACAATTTGCTGCACTCTTCTTGTCTGCTAGTAGTTTAACAATTTTTCCTCCCCAACAAAGTCCAGTTACTTCATCAAAGCTACCAGGTTCACTGGGATTCCTCTTCACCATAAATAGAACTACCTACTGTGCATAAATTCCCAATCCAATTTTCAATTAGATTGGGGTGCTGTATCCACTTTTTGGAAAAGCCACAACAACCAGTTTTTTGTTTGTAGCATGTCACAGAGAGCTGTAAAATCTTACCATTCTACTCAAAAAAAAAAAAAAAACTCTTTTAATTAGTCTATTGACAGAAGACTAGGAGGTGGATGACATACCATTAACTTAAGAATAGCTCAAAAGTCACAAAGGAAGCAGTGAAAGTAGAGGAAAAATTATTCTTGTTTTCCCGTTTTCCCTAAGCATGGGATCAACGGATATCTTCAGTCTTTCAGGTTATAATTCTCGATTACAGCTTCTAGTTCTACTGGGTCTTATTACACCATTATAGTTTTGCTTATTTCTTTCCCTAATATGAATTATAAAATAATAAATGAGACCCCATTTGTAAGATAAAGAAGCCATGCAGTGCCTTACTGTTTGCTAGAACTCTGCATATGATCATGCTAGTCTGATTTATGAGACAAAGCCCACACTTCTTTACTGCAAAGCTTGGGCAAATGCTGGCAATTGAAAGCTTCAATGCAACTGCATTGATTCAACCAATCTGAAAGTGATGCACACCATATATATGATATATAAGACACCCACATCCATTCACCTAGATGGAATAGCATGACATCAGTTTCCTAGTGACAGACAAGTAAGATGATGAAAAGTTTCCAAGTCCAAATTGTCAACAAGAAATACCTTAGGCTCTATATTTCTTAATACAGCAAACATGAAAATAAAACAAGGGTCTTTAGATGGGCAAAAATTTTTGGAACCACAATGCAAATGCTTTTAACTCTTAAGCCATGGACAAAAAGAATATTTTGAAAACAGAATAAGATTTTATCGACAAAAATTAAACCAAAAATTAAAACAATGCCACACTTGAATAGAAAAAAAGTTTAATTTTTAGAAGTTTAGAATAGCTCATATTCTATCCAAATTGTAAATGAGTAGACCCCAAGCCTCCAGCAAAAACCAATCTCACTCTCCTTCCCTCCCTCCCTCCCTCCCATCATGATTCCCATCCACAAACAAAAAACATGTTCACTCCACCATCATGGCCTGCTCTTTAACACCCCAACCCCAACTCCTCCTCTCCCACCACCACCACAACCACCACCCTCCTCCTCCTCTCCACCTCAACCCCATAATCACCCGCTGCTCCCTCCTCCTCTCCACCACTTTACTATCCCTCACCACCACCACTCCGCCACCACCCTACTAGCCTCTCCTCCACTTGACACCACTATCACCGACCATATCTTCACGGACTTCAGCCTCTGCCTCACCACTTTCCTCCCCAACACCAACCTAACTCTCTCCCCAGCCTCTTAGGCCGCCTTATTCTTGGCCTCTATGGCCACCTCGTCCCTCTCACTGTCTCCAACTTCAAGTCTATGTGTTCCTCCACTTCCTCTTCTTCATACAAGAACACCCTCGTCCATAAAATCTTTCCACTAATATGGCTTAAGAGTTAAGAGCATTCGCATTGTAACATTATTCTTATTCATTAAAAAATCAAAAATCAAAATGAATTAAATAGGGTGAGTTTTCTCTTTATGGCATTTACTACATTTTTCCAATTCCAGTATTGTTGTAAAATCAAATGGAAAGAAGTAAATTTGGGCCATTTTTCACCAGAGAGGTCACCTTTTCTCAAGCCAGCCATGTGATTTCTTTTTCCCACAACATAAGTGAACAAAAAATCAAAAAATGCAGATGGTTGAAATAAAAAATGCAGATGGTTGAAATAAAAAATGCAGATGGTTGAACTCAAATGAAAGCATATGCCAATGAATTTAAAAATGAAATATATAGCTAACAAAAAAGATCCGTAAAAGGGAGAAAGATATCAGTGACTTACAAAAAATTCAGAGGAAAAAGATTATCAGCTGTACAAATTCATCAAAGCAACCACTTTCACTGGGATTCCTCTTCCTCACAATTAGAGTGACCTTGTCCTTGTGTGCTTAAATTTCCAATCCAATTTCCCAAATGTGGAATGAATCTTTCTATTAGATTAGAGAGCTGTATCCTCTTTGGGTATGGTACATCTACCTCATTAGAGGTACCTTCTCCACTGGTTCCATCATAGTCATCACGGCTTCACTTAGTATCGGTATCTTTTGCTGAATCTTCCAAATCACCCTCATAAGGAGTGATGCTACAGCTGCTGCTGCTGCTGCACCCACGCATAGTTTGGTTCAGATCTTCAATTTCTTGCTCGTAAAACCAGCGAGCCCCGCATTTTGTAACCTCTAATCCTGGACCTTCGGTTTTAAATCCAATCTCAATTTGACTGATTCCATTAGCATCTACTTGACTCCAATTTTCTTTCAATGCCTGATCGAATGATTGATAGGAAACGTAACCCAGGTAAAGATGATACGATTCAATCTTACCAAATTGTTCTGCAAAAGGAAACCTAGGTATCGGTTGGATTTCATATCCGTTGGCTTTCAAGTACAACCAAAGCTTATGCGTAAATATATAACCTCCATTACTCTTATCATTTGAAGGAGGTTGGTGAAGTGGATGATGTTGGTGGAGTACAAAAAGTGCACACACAAAGACTCCTTTCAATTTATCTAAAGAAGGCACTTGCAAATTCACTGAAGTCCCCACACTTTGATGCGTAAACCATTTCGGAATATCTCTTCCAGGAATTATATTATAAAAAATGGGTTCATCTCCCTGAAACATACAAAATTACAAAATCATTATATTTAGAACATCACAAGAGAGAGAGAGAGAGAGAGAGAGAGAGAGAGAGAGAGAGAGAGACCTTAAATTGAAAGTGATCTCTTAGCCTTGTTAATAACATGTCACCGTAGTCTTCCTGCAATTTAACACAATTGAGAAGAAAGAGTAACGGATAAGGACCATCTTTAGGTCTTGGTATTGGTAATGTTTCCAGTGAGGTACAACCATTTCCATCAATAACATCAATATTTGATGGAAGCACTGGCAAAGATCGAAGATGTGCGCAACCACTCAGATAAAGAGTCTCCATATTAGATAGTTGAGTGGTACTCTCAGGAAGGCAAACAAAATTATTTCCCTTAAGATCTAAATGTGTTAAAGAGGACAAACAACCAAGACCATCAGGGATTGCCTGAAGATTGCATAAACTTAGATTCAATTCGGTCAAAGACCATAAATTAGAAAGAGAATGCCCTAACATGCCTACGGGGTCTACTCTTCTTTTTCGCATTAAAGGAAAACTGATGAGTTTATTTGATGATATAGATGAAAAGCCTTCACATCCACGAAGAGACAAGGATTTGAGATTTTTTAAGAGAACCAACGAAGAAGGTAATTCTGTTATAGCAGTTCCACTCACATCTAGCTCTTCAAGACCTTTGATATTCCCCAAATTCTCTGGCAGTTCATTAATTTTTGAGCAGCCAGACAAAATGAGATTTTTTAGAGACATCAAATCACAACAATCATTTGGAAGACTTGAAAGGTTTTTGCAGTCACTTAGATCTAATTTAGTAAGGCCAGTTAAATGCTTTGCTGATAATGGTAGATGTTTTATAGTAGTCTCACTGAAACAAAGTTCTGATAAACGTGACATATTTCCAACAAATTCTGGAAACTTCTTTAGTCTTGAACAACCACCAAGATTGAAAATTTCAAGTACTTCTGAGTTGATCTTGTGAGGAAGGCTTTCAAGACATTTGCAACCATTCAAATCCAATCGAATAAGTTGTTTGAGATCTCCAAGAGATGCATGAATCTTATATAGTCTTTTACAACGTCTAAGAATCAATTGCTTAAGCTTTGGGGCTCCACTAAGGTCCGGCATCTCAATCAAGTTTTGAGAGTCACTTAGGTCAATGAGTCTTAACTTGTCTAAATTCTGTTATAAAACAAAAAACTTATTAGATAAACTCAAGTATTAATTAAAAGGAAGAAAATACACATTTGCTTGAGTGAAAATCTTACCACAATTCCTTTCCACAAATGTTTGATGTGGCTGCAACGCATTCTGAGTTCAAAAAGTTTGTTTGGTTGAAAACTGGTTGGCATGGATTTAAAAGGATATCCGTGCCATTCTAAAATGCGTAACTCATCAGAAAGATAACTAAGGCTTTTTGGAAGTTGCACCTTGCCCTTATTAAAGTCTTTTGGAGGTTCCTCATTACGAATTTTAAGCAATCTTAATTTTTTCATCTTTAAGAAGGCTTCAGCACTCAAGTGTTCCACTTTTTGAATAGGTAGGTTTAGCATTATCCCTTCAACTACCTCTGTTCCCTAATAAACAAAAACAATGAATTTGGAATAATTAGTAAAAATTCTTCAAAAATTTTATAGTAACATATATACTTCTTAAAGCTCAGGTTTATACTAGTCAACTTACAGTATTATTTTTCAATACATGAATGACATCCTCATAAATCCACAACCTACTACGTCCACCAGGCTCTGTACGGGATTCACGACGAACGATTTCTTGACCCATATCTTGCAGTAAATCATGCATCCACAAAACTCCGTCGTCATCAATGGTTATGAGAGATTTGTCCTTAAGAACACCAATATTGCAGTTTGGATAATAACCAAAACTTTCCAGTATATCACTTATGCAATCCTTTTTTTCTCCTTTGAAAAAACATGCAATATCTAGAAATAGTCCTTTTTCAGAATTTGTAAGCCCGTCAAAACTTATTTGAAGTATATCTAAAATGGTTCTATTAGGTTCTTCTTTTACTTTATCTAGGGCACTTTTCCATTCATTCCTTTCTTTAGCATACAACGAAGAACTTACAACTTTAAGAGCTAAAGGAAGGCCTTTTGCGTAATTCACAAAATCCATAGACAAATCGATATAACTTTCTTCAGGATGGGTTTTCTTAAAAGCACCCCAACTAAAAAGCTCCAAAGCTTCATCATCATTCAACCCCTTAATTGTATATATAGCATCCACTCCTTTTCTTTGCAAGAGATGATTATCTCTACTTGTTAGAATAATTCTACTCCCCGCACCAAACCAATCATGATTCCCTGCTAATGCTTCAAATTGTTGTTCTCCATCCACATCATCAAGAACAATAAAAACCTTTTTATTATGTAATCTACGCCTTATAACATCGATTCCCTCATAAACATCCCATATATTTATTTCCCTTTCCATGAGGATCTTAGAAAGAAGTTGTTTTTGTAAATAAACTAGACGTTGATTTTTAGTTTCTTCTCTAACATTTGCAATAAAGCTACTAGCTTCAAAGTTACTTGAAATTCTTCTATAAATTTCTCGTGCAAGAGTTGTTTTGCCCATTCCACCCATCCCGTATATCCCAACAAAGCGAACATCACCCAACCCTTCACCTAAGTATGAACCCAACATTTCCTCCACACGTGAGTCCATTCCAACAAGGGCCTCATAAACACCTGAGAATTCATGATCTAACTCAGTGCATATCCTTCTAATGATTTCTTGGATAACTTCTGATTCATACCTACAAAGAAAATTGCAAAACAATAATTTTGATGAGGCAAAGCTAGCCATATTTAAAGATAAAACATTCAGTATATAATCATAATCTTAGCTTCGTTCAGCCACATTGAAAATGCCTAATTATATTTAGTCCTCTTTGTTTTACATTTCTTGGAATGCTATTTTTAGGCGCCCTTTTTTCATAAAAATAAAAAATAAAACAATTGAAGTATTAACTGTATAATTCTACTTTTCACCTAACCACTTGCTTTGGACATTTTTACTAGCTTATTTTTTTCTTCATATAAAAAAAAAATGACGTGTTAACTGTATAATTCTACTTTTCGCCTAACCATTTGCTTTTGATATTTTTACTTGCTTATCAAGACAATTCTGCTAAAAACATAAAGTAGCAATTCAAATGAAAACATTACGGGTGGGTGGGTATAGCTTATATAAGTCACATGTAGAATGAGGATTACCAAGTTCGTGACCTTTTGCTCATATTGGGTAATTTAGGGACTACCATGCCAAACTATGCAAATCCAAAGTCCAATTTGAGATTATAATTTCCAAAGTTTGTCTTTCTCAAAAAAAAAAAAAAAAAAAAAAAAATCCAAAGTTTGTAATATACATGGGACAAAGAAATTCATTGTAAGATATATTATGGGGGAAATTTTAGAGATATTAGGGGCCAAATTTTTTGTAAGGCCCAAATCTGTGTAATTATGTACTTGCATGACACTGATTTAGTACTACTAGGATTAGAATAGGGTTGGTCTAGGTTATTTTAAAAATAGTTGAATACTGACGAAGTAAAAGAAAAAAAAAACAAAGGAAAGAAATGATAAATAAATTCAAAAAAGAAAAGAACAGAAAAGTTGACAAAAAATAGCATTATTTCAAAGAAACTCTTACTTATCCTTTAAATCCCATCCAGAAAGATTGGCAACTTTTGTTAGAGCAGCTTTCCACGTCTCTACATTTCCCATGTTATCCTTGAAACTCTCTTCATGTCTATCGAAGGCTTCAGCAAAAGTTCCTCTATGATTCCGCACATCACTAGGATTTACGTAGTGAAAAACAGGTAGAACTACCAATCCGGTCTTTTCCATGCACTCAATGATCTTTGTTAGTTCATTCAAGCACCACTTTGAAGAAGCGTAGTCTCTTGATAAAATAATAACAGCAAACTTTGATTCTTCTATTGCTTTCAAGAGTTCTGGGGCAATTGGTGCTCCTTGCTTAAGTTTTTTATCATCCTTGAAAGTGGATATGCCTTTTTGTTTCAAAGCTGTATATAGATGATCTGTAAATCTTTTGCGGGTGTCCTCGCCTCTAAAACTAAGAAATACATCGTATTTCCCTCCTTTGGAACAAGAAGAAGAAGAAGAACAAGAAGATGATGGAAGAAGAGCCATAAAAGAAATGGAAGAGCTTGAATAGTGAGGTTAGAGATTTAGGAAATTGCAGGTGTGACTGAAAAAAACTCAAAAAAGCCTCTTGCAATAAGAGTGAGATTACGGGTCAAAAGTTTTTATATTCTATGACCCATTAACTCATTTTTTGTTAGAGTTGGTGGGCAAGTGGGCGTCTATCTTAGTGAGTGAAATTTCCCCAGGCCAAGACGAGTGAGTGAAATTTCTCAAAGGGCTCCATCTTAGTGGGCATCTATCTTAGTGGGCATCTATCCTCTTGCAATAAGAGTGAGAAGATGGGTCAAAAGTTTTTATATTCTATGACCCATTAACTCATTTTTTGTTAGAGTTGGTGGGCAAGTGGGCATCTATCTTAGTGAGTAAAATTTCCCCAGGCCAAGACGAGTGAGTGAAATTTCTCAAAGGGCTCCATCTTAGTGGGCATCTATCTTAGTGGGCATCTATCCTCTTGCAATAAGAGTGAGAAGATGGGTCAAAAGTTTTTATATTCTATGACCCATTAACTCATTTTTGTTAGAGTTGGTGGGCAAGTGGGCATCTATCTTAGTGAGTAAAATTTCCCCAGGCCAAGACGAGTGAGTGAAATTTCTCAAAGGGCTCATCTTAGTGGGCATCTATCTTAGTGGGCATCTATCCTCTTGCAATAATAGTGAGAAGATGGGTCAAAAGTTTTTATATTCTATGACCCATTAACTCATTTTTTGTTAGAGTTGGTGAGCAAGTGGGCATCTATCTTAGTGAGTGAAATTTCCCCAGGCTAAGACGAGTGAGTGAAATTTCTCAAAGGGCTCCATCTTAGTGGGCATCTATCTTAGTGGGCATCTATCTTTTTTGACGTGGGTATGGGCTTCATCTGAGCAGACCTCCGTATACAAAGGAAAATACCTGGAAGAGGAGGACCACTTGCACGCGGAATCTAATAGAAATTCCACTCACTCAATATCACATTTTATTAAAATAGTCTACAGTGAGTAGTGAAAAAAAAGGTGATTGTTTTTTTTTTTTTTTTTTTAAATTTTTTTATAAAGAAAAAAAAGGTGATAAGTTGATGAAAAAATAGTGAACAAGTTTCTTTGAATAGATTGCTTGTTAATGTCAGTCCCTCTATAGGTTATTTTTTTGCTAAATAATGGTCTTTTAAAAAAAAAAAATAAAGGAAAAAATCACTACAATTCTTACTTAAAAAAATTGACATGATTATATATTTTGGAAATATAATTGTTAGAGTGTATGTTCTTTGTATTCTTAACAAGCATATCAAATTTCATGTCAATCAAATATAACTGTTAGAGTGTACTTTCTTCTTTATCTAATATTTATTGTCAAACCAACTTTTGTTTTGTTTTTTGTTTTTGTTTTTGTTTTTGTTTGTTTGTATTTTTTTTTTCGTGGATGAGAGCTCTATAGACACTTGATTTTGCACCTATAATTTAATTTTGAAAGATGGCTAGAATAACCATTCATATACCCGAAAAAATCATAAGCACCGTCTCTCACAGGCTCTATCTGCGCAAACCTCCATATGCACAGGAAAATACTTGGAAGCTATCCCAAACAAAAAACAAAAGGAAAACGAAAAATGCTAGGAAAACACCTGGATGGTAAGGGCCACTTGCACATGGAATCTAATACAAAATACACTCAATATCACAATTTATTAAAATTGAACAATAATGTCACTTTGTAATATAGGGATACTTAATTGAACAATAATATCTTTATTTTTTAAATAATACAAATTTTATTAAAATTTTTTTATTAATAGATGTGATAATGAATATGATTGTTACTAGTTTAACAAAATAATAAATAAGTATTTAAAAAAAAATTTTAGAGTAATTTGTAAGAATATGCTTCACTCTTTTTTATGTTACTTTTTTCTTTTGTTTTCTTTGACCACCAAACCCAACTTTAGCTGCTTTTTCTCTGTGTGGGCTCCATCTATGCAAACCTCCATATGCATAGGAGAAAACCTGGAATCCGAAAAAAAAAAAAAAAAAAAAAAAAAAGAAAAAAAAAAAAAAAAAAAAAAAAAGAAAAGGAAAACTGTCATTTTGTATGAGGACCTATATCCTCATCTTTCATTTTTAGGCAAATTACAACTTACTCATATATAGTTTAGTCGAAATTTAAGTTATCTACTTGTAATTTAAAATTTGACACTTTACTCACTTGACTGATTTTTTTTTTTTTTTAATACAAGATAAAGTTTTTACTCTAGTTTAATCTAAGTGTATATGTGTGTGAAGTTCCCTCCTGGAGACTTGAACCCCGATCCTTGCCCCCTACACCCCACAAGCACTTATACTTGTGGAGTGACCATCACACCAAGGGTATGCGGTAGTAGTTTTGACTGAAATTTAATTTGCTTACTTATGGTTTAAAATTCCATAATAAAAATGTTCTACTAAATCCTATTTAATCTTGTATTTTTATTTATTTATTTTTTTAGTAAAGAGGGCCTAAAAGTTCATTTTCTTCAATACAAGAGGGGTCAAAAGTTCATTTTCTATGACCCACCAATTTATTTATTTATTTTAGTCGGTGGGCAAGTAGCCATCCCACCATAAATTGTTGCATAAAGTCTTTCTTCTTTATTTTATTATCAGACCAACTTTTGCTTTTTTTTTTTTTTATTAGAGTTGGTGGGCAAGTGGGCAGGGCATCCCACTATAAGTTGTCGCATAAACTCTTTCTTCTTTATCTAATATTTATTGTCAAACCAGCTTTTGTTTTGTTTTGTTTTTTTGTTTTTGTTTTTGTTTTTGTGGATGTGAGCTCTTTAGACACTCGATTTTGCATTTATAATTTAATTTTGGAAGATGGATAGAATAACCATTTATATACCCAAAAAAACCATAAGCGTGGTTTGTTACAAGCTCTACTTGCGCAAACCTCCATATGCACAGGAAATACTTGGAAGCTATCCAAAACAAAAAACAAAAGGAAAACGGAAAATGCTAGGAAAACACCTAGATGGTAAGGGCCACTTGCACATGGAATCTAATACAAAATACACTCAATATCACAATTTATTAAAATTGAACAATAATGTCACTTTGTAATTTGGGGATACTTAATTGAACTATAATATCTCTATTTATTAAAAAAATATTAAAAGTAATACATATTTTATTAAAAAAATTTTATGAATAGATGTGATAATAAATATGATTGGTACTAGTTCAACAAGATAATAAATAAGTATTTGAAAATTTTTTTAGAGTAATTTGTAAGATCGTGCTTCACTCTTTTTTTTTTTTTGGTCACTTTCTTCTTCTTTTGTTTTCTTTGACTATCAAACCCAACTTTAGCTGCTTTTTCTCCGTATGGGCTCCATTTATGCAGACCTCCATATGCATAGAAAAATAGCCAGAATCCTGAAAAATAAAATAAAATAAAAGGAAAACTGTCATAATGTATGAAGAACCACATCGTCATCTTTCATTTTTTTGGCAAATTACAACTTACTCATATGTGGTTTGGTTGAAATTAAAGTTGCCTATTTGTAGTTTAAAATTTTTCACTTTACTCACTTGAGGTTTAACTGAAATTTAAATTTCGGCCAAACCACATATGAGTAACTTGTAGTTTGAAATTTGACACTTTACCCACCTGAAGTTTGATTGAAATTTAAATTGCCTACCTATGGTTTGAAATCTCATGATAAAAATGTTTTGCTGGATCCTTTTTGATCTTATTTGATCTTGTATTTTTATGTTTTTTTTTTTTTTATGTTTTTTTTTTTATGTTTTTGTGTTTTTGGAGGAAAGGGACATAAAAGTAGAGCAAAATTACATATTTAGCCAAATTTTTAATAGAAGTATGTTGCAGAACTTTAACTGAGCTAACCTAATGTGGGTAAAATGTTATATTTCAAATCACAAGCAGACAACTTAAATTTTGGCCAAACCACAAGTGGGTAAGTTGTAATTTGCCCTTCATTTTTAATAGAGTTTGGAAACTCTAATGCTGTTTTGAGTTGGTTTATAAGAACTTAGTTTCTTTAATATATGCATTTGTTTACCCGAAAAATAAAAAATTGCACACTCAATTTCAAGATTTATTAAAATAATTTGTGTGAGTTCTCGAAAAATATGATAAGTTCATATAAAAAGTTGTGCATAGAAAGTCTACACCCTACCATTTATAGTTAACCACTTAAACATGTTATAAAATTGAGTATACAATTGAATGTATTCTTGGATTTATATGAATGAATTACTTGTGAATTTTGACCCCTCCATCTCATCGTGTCCATTCAAAATACAAGATGATATAACATAAAAATAAAAATAAAATGGATTACATGTGAATTTTGGTCATCCATATTGTAGCTATAATTTCTTCAATACAAGATTTTACAATTGAAGTCTTTACAATGAAGTCCGCCCCCTCTCCCGTTGTAAAATTACACATGACCATTTCTATAGACAATGGTGATGACAATTGGGAGTAGATGCAATTATGCTATAGTGCCAATGTGAGGTAATTTTAATTTGATAAGTATTGTGTAGAAAAGATAAAATATTGAATTATATTAAGGAGAATTTAATTATAATCATTTAAGTAGTTTTTCTATATATTTCCAATAATTGTACCCTTAATTTAATTAATTTAAGGAAAATTTCATGAGAACAGAAATTTTAGATATATATGTTGTTATATCCTAGGCCCTTCCATGCCCAAGTCCTATAATTAAAAGATTTGCCATGTTACTTGTTGATATTGTATCATATTAGTATCCAATGTCCGTGACACTATGGTAGGAATACATAGGTTGACTCAGTAAAGTGTCTTTTTGTTGTGGCCAAAGACTCATGGGTTATAGGAAAATTATTGTTTGCTTCTGAAAAACGATGATGTGGACCTCATTCCTCACACATTCATAGTAGATCTCACCATGAATTTAATTAAGGTGATTCATCATGAACACGAGATGAGGGAGTACCACATCACCATATGCCTTTGAAGAAATTGTTTAATGCAATCCTTCCATGTATAACTCTCTCTTCTTCCCTTTCCCTTCCCTTACTTTTTCCTCTCTTCTTTCCTTTTCATCTCCCTTACAACCAAACAGGGTATTAGTTTCCAAATTCAGTTAATAAAAAAAGTGTTTTGAGGATATTAATAAAAAAGAGTTTGAATTTGGTAAAAATGGAGTGTAAAATTCATGTTTTACATCATCCAATAAGAGATGTCACATCAGTTTTTTACTTAAAACTCAGTACATCATACCACAATTAATAACATCTTAATAAACTCTCAATTTGGTTGAATTTTCAGATGAGTATTATAGTTGATTGAGTGTGGTCGTTCTTATTATTTAATACGTGATTAGATGATGTGGCATGCTGGGCTTGGAGGGTGTAAAACTTGGGTTTTGAGTCACATCCTTATAGAATTTAATCTTTAATAAAAACATGTTTAATTACCATTTTAGTCTTTAACACTTGTACAGTTGTACTATGTATCAAAATGGTTTTTAACATTTTAAACGTGTCAATTGTGTTTCTAAACTTTTGGTATTGTGTTAAAATAATCTTTATTATTAAGCGGTACATGAAAAGAATTGATGTATCTAACAATAATATTTTTATGCCATCTATTCTATACTTTGAATTATCATGTGTCCTTAATTAGAAAATAAAATAAAATATTTGAAAATATATTAATTTCATCTCCATAAGTAAATGAGATGTCATTTTATTAGCAAAGTTTATTTTCTTTTCTTTTCCTCTGCTTTCTTAGCAACAAAATGGGGTTTAAGTATTGACTTTTTAGTTAACGTGCTCATGAACATCATCAAAAAAACATACTTTTTACCTAATTTTAAAATGAAATTTAAAAAAGAAGAAGCCAAATGTCAATTTTTTACATTATCATTTTTTTAAGAAGTTAAAGTTATTACCAATTATATTATAAAAATCTTGTAAACTAACATGGTAATAAATATAATTAGTGTCATTTCAACAAGGTAATAAATCAATTTCCTAATTATTTTTCTATTTTGTGTTTAAAAATTGATACATTCATTTAATAAAAGTAGTGTGTAACCCCAAACATATGCACATGTACATTTAAAAACAATCACAATTATGTATATATATATGATTTAGAATCTAATTAGATCTAAACTCTTCGATTTTTGTTCCAAATAATTCACTTGCTATAAAAATTAAAATATTAGATGGGATAGATGACGCAAAATTGAACTCCAATTAAAATTCAATCTAGAATCTAATTGATTTTAGACTCTTTGATTTTTGCACCTAATAATTCACTTGACACAAAAATTTAAAAATTAGATGAGACACGTGGTGCAAAATTAGACTCCAATTTAGAATTTAATTAAATTTTTTTCTCAATTTTGGCTATATATATATGTATGTATGTATGTATATATGTATGTATAGCTACCTACCATCACTCTATTTAAAATTACATGTTCATGAAATCACAGTCCCATATATGGCCATTTTTTAGGAGTCACTATCTCATCACAAAAACTATTTATTTATTTATTTTTTAAAAAGTTAGTATATTGCAATGTATTTGGAATAGTGAGTCCATTGGTATTTGGAAATCAATGTTTTTTTTTTAAAAAAAAAAAAACCTAAAATTGGACACGTGACACAAAATTAGACAACAATTGGAATCCAATTTAGAATCTAATTGGATTTTCTTTTAGTTTTGGCTTTAATTATATATATAGACTGATTATTGGCCTATGTGTTGCACGATTTTTTTGGGTATGATTTTTTTTGGTAAATATTATGACTAGAGAACATTTATTTGGGGAAAAAACTTCTTTCATTTTTATGTAGTGATTTTAAAAAATACAATGAAGGGTTTTATGAAAATTTTTGTTAATTTTATGAAATACATTTATATAAAATAAAACTCATAAAATGCGTAAGATATATGTAAAGGTATAATTCATGACTATGCATGAAAGTTATTGTATTTTTCTAATTTCTATTAGCTAGATCACATTTCTTAAATAAACTGAACAACCATTTCATCACCCTGTTATGCACGTAATGTTTAGAATGTTGTTAGTTAGTACATGATTGCTTGATAAACAATACTCAGTAAAAATTATTTTAATTCTATTTAAGAATTTTTTTGTGCAATTTTCATTTTCATGTCCATTTTTTTAATATAATAGATCTAATTTTTCACATTAGTTTAATTGAATAGTATTGTGTTTATACTTTTTTTCTTAACTACAATTGATAATTCACAAAATGAGAAAACAACTTATTGAGTATTGCAAAAGATACAAATATGAACATTAACATGAGCATGAACATGAAGGGAGATTTCTATTCATTTTCTTGAAGAAAAAAAATGTACTTATAGAAAATTCCAAACTTTATTAGGTAAAAAAGAATCAAAGTTATAGATAGCAAAATCAATAAACCAAAAATTTTAGGAGCCTAAGAGGAGTCATTACTCATTTGAAACAATCCAAAATACTCAAGGACCTAAAAAAAAAAAAAAAAAAAACCCATCCACTCCACACTTCCATCGCAACTGCTTTAGCACAAGGAGAACAATATATATCTCTATTTTTTTTTTTTATAGAAATAATTACAATTCATAAATAGTAATAGAAAAGATGATAGAGAACTAAAAGTAATTGAAAGACCTATAGTTATAACATATAAAGACAACAAGAAAGACTTTGATGAAAGAAAAGACTATAGTCAAGAAATGCAAAAGATGATAGACGTAGTGAAAGTAAGAAGTTCAATAGAAAGACAAAAGAATAATAATAGGAAAGATGACATTATAGAAACAATACAAAAGAAGAAGATAGATGGAGACAAAGAAAAAGGAATAATAAGGAAAAGTATAGTAAAAGAGATGTTAGAAAGAATAGAAAGACAACAAGGTAATAGTATTCTTACCAACTCATCCATAACACTACGTAAAGAGTTAGACATACAAAGAGACATAGGAAAGGAAAGAAACATGATAAGGAAAGAGAAAGAGGATGATAGTCTAGAAAGGACAAATAATAGTCCTAGGAGTAATGATAGTTCAAAAGAGATGTTTGAAAGACAAAATAATGAAATGATACGTAGGAAGCTAGATACAAAAGAAGAAGAAAGAGTAGTCAACAAAGAAAGAAGAGAAAATTCCAAAAAGAGTAATAGTTTTAAAGAAGAAATTGATGAGATACTAAAATCAATTGAAAGAACTATGGATTATACTAGAGACAATAGTTTAGTAGAGTTGGCTAAAAAGATAGAAATTTTAAATTTGCCTATAGAGGGAAAAGAGATAGAAAGAGACACAACAGTTTTAGAGATTACTGAGTTATCAGATAATGAGAAAACTAACAGACATATTAAAAATATTATTTGTCATAAATGTAAAGAATATGGGCATACTAAAAAACAATGTGACAGACATAATAAAAATGTAAAATGAATAAGTAAATTAGAATTTGAGAAAGTCATAATAAATGAATTAAAGGAAATATTTAATGTTAAACAAAAAGAAATAGACCAAAATAATGAAAAAGGAAGAATTAAAATCAACCAACCCACTTAAAATTAATAAAAGAAAAAGGAAACAAAAAGACATAATAATGAAATTGATAGAAAATCTGCTGAATCACCATAAAGACACTACAAAAAAAATGCCTATTAGCGACCAAGAATTTATGACGGACCCAAAAAGCCCTCTCAAAAAATCTTATTTGCGATGGCAAAATAAAGCCCTCACAAATACTTAATAAAATATGAAATATTTGTGACCAACAAAAAAAGCTGTCGCAATTATGTGTTATAGCCGTCACAAATGCTAATATTTTGGAGGGAAATTTTCCCTCCATATTATTTGCGAGGGACAATTAAAAATCTCTCGCAAAAATTGTATTATTTATGACGGTTAAAAAAATGCCGTCACTAATACTAAATTATTTGCGAGGGCTAGGATCGACCTTCACAAATAATCATTAAAATGTAAAAAATTTTGGAGAGAAATGTTCCCGCCAAATTATTTCCGAGGGACAATAAAAATTCCTTGCAAAAAGTTTATTTTTTGTGTGAGTTAAAAATATACCCTCACTAATACTAAATTATTTGCAAGGGCCACAATTGGCCTTTGCAAATAATCATGAAAATATTAATTTTCTTTGGAGATAAATGTTATACTAAAATTCCAAGAATATAATGATTGGTGAAACAGAAAGTGATAGGAAATTTGTATTCAAAATTATGCCTATTAAAATTCATAATATCTTATAGTTCATCTCTGGTTTTCAATTAGGCCACCAACTTATAGATGGTTTGCTCAAATTCTTTGAAACCTTCAGACTCAGCTTGACTTTGAACTTCATAATTCTAATTTATCCATCATTTTCTATCTGTGTAATTAACCACTACAAGAACTACATGATCACTTCTTTGGAAAGTTGCATGAGCTAGACTATAGTAAAAATGTTATTTACATATCCACAACACATATAGCAATCAGTGATTGCCAATCACTCATAGTATTGGGAAATAAGATGAACAAAAAAAAAAAAAAAGGTCAGTTTTAAAATCGGTGCAAGGTAATTAAGTGGTGAGAATTGGAGGCAGTAATTTAGACTTGGATCCAACTTTAGCCTTTGTGTCTGGGAAGAATTCTATCCCAGGTAGCACTTTGACCTCTCCTTCAAAAAAAAAAAAAAAAAAAAAAGCAACTTCAAGCTCAAACAGAGTCAAAATAGATAGTATAATCACAATATTATTATACGATTCTTTCCCTTATTAAGAGAGCTTCTTTTTCTTTTCTTTTTTTCTTTTCAATATGTACATGTTCTTTATCAAATTTTTATTATTATTTGTTTTATCAATAGGTACTAATGCTGGAAAAAAGAGGGGTCGAGGAAAGGCTAAAGGCATCAATGTCGGAGATGGTGAAATAGAGGTTGAGATTTATGATGGCAAGTGAGTGACTTATTGCTATGTTGGTTTATTGAAATTAATTATGGTATCATAGCTATATGATATTGTTAACATGTTTGATTTCAATTTTCAGAATTATTACACCAAAAGCCATTCGAGAGATTACCATTCTTTTTCACCAAAAACTTAAAGGAGTTTGGACAACTTTTACGGAATACCCAAATTCTGAGCTAGAGACATTATATGCTCGATACAGAGCTCAACGCTTTAAGCATAAGCAGCCTGATGAGGAAGTCAAGAAGGCATTTATAGAATCAGTGAAACACCGCTATTCTGATTGGATGTTTCACATTAGAAATCTTATTTTTCAGAAGTACGAAGCGAAAGAAGATCATTACAAGAATGAGCCGTCCTTCATTCCTACACCTTTTTGGAAAGAGATGGTGGATAAATGGATGGAGGGAGATTGGGGGGTGAGTATAAATGAAATACATGTCATAAATTCTCTCACTCTCTCTCTAACCATTATTTGTTAATATTTTCATAGAAACTAATGTTCTAGTGTATGAATTTTGCATGCAGGAGACAAGTTTGATAAATAAGAACAACAGAAATAAGTCTAAAATTTTCTCCACTACAGGTTTTGTACTAATGGCCAAGTACAGATATGAAATGGTATATTATACTATCATCAAATAGTTTTACATTTTATTGTGTATTTACATAGTTTAATAATTTTACCAATGTTTTTTTATTCTTTTAAATATTGCAGTATCTTGAGACTGGCTCTGAGCCTAGCCCCATTGATTGCTTTAAGAAATTTCACACAAAGAAGGATGGCAAAGAATGGGCAACTGATCATGCTAAGACATTATATGTATGCAACTTATGCCAAAATTTTAATTTTGTTATCAACTTTAGTTTTTTTTGTTGTTTTGATCATCCACGTGGTTTTTATTTATGTGTAGGAAAAAATGGATGCCATGAAGGCCAAAGCTGTGTCTGAAGGTACTAAGACAAATGATTATTAGATCTTTCGTGCAGTGGTTGGTCAACCAAGTCATGGTCATGTTCTTGGCATGGGAATAGGTATTAAGGCTAAGGATGTGTATGGCTTAACTTCATCTGGTAAAGGTTGTAGCAAATGTTGTAGGGAAGACTTTACAAAAGAAAAAGAAGATTTGGAGGCTCGTCTTAGAGAGGAAATGGATTCCAAACTTGCAAAAGTTGTGGAGAAGCTTGAGGAGAAGTTTGCATAAAAGTTGCAGTCGATGGGCATACCACAACAATCTGACATAGATCCAACTACCACGGTACAATCTCAAACTTATGCTTTTGCCTCTTGGATCTTCTACAACTTTCTATTGGTTTGTCGTGGTCTACAACTTGCATCTCTTATAATATTATATTATTTATATTGAGTTTTGATAAATGTTAATAGGACTATTATGACACTATCTACTGTTTTGAGTTTTGATAGCTGTGTATAGGTTTTGTATTTAATTTTGTATATCATGTGTTTTGTGGTTTACGTTTTTCATAATTGTTATATTATTTTAATTTACATTTAATTTTGATAGTGGTTTAAGTAATCAAATTAAGTTATTGTTATTGTTAAATTAAAAAAAGAGGTTACCTTGAGCGGTCTAGGGATACTAGAATTCACTTCAATTGTTTCATTTTAACTCATGTTTAATGTTTTTTTATTTATTTTTTAGGATGGTACTAGCAGAGATGAAGAGGACAACTCAGACAATAACATAGAGGTTGAAAACAACTTGGAGAGTGACTCAGAGGAAGACTAATATATTTCTTGTCATAGAATAGTTGTTTAAGTTCAAAACAAAGTTGAATTTCAGGCTTTCTTTGTATATTTATCTTTTAAAGTTTGAACTTATATGAATTTTTATTTTTTGATGGATCAATTTTTAGTAATTATTGGACTATTGTATCAATTTTTAATAATTATTGTACTTACAATAGTTAAACAAAAATTATATAAAATATTACCACCGATAACATAAAAATTTGGTCATAAATAACTTTATAGTGATGACAAAGTCCCTCACAATTAATAGAATAGCGACACCCTTAACCTCTCGCTAAAAATAAGTTGCGAGGGGTTAAAAGCCCTCACAAATAAATTTTAGCGATGTTATTATTGCGAGGGTATAAATATCCTCACAAATAGTTATTAACGACGACGGCTTCTCCTCGCTAAAAATAAGTTTAGGGGTTAAAAGTCCTCACAAATAAATTTTAGCGATGTTATTATTGCGAGGGTATAAATGTCCTCACAAATAATTATTAACGACGATAGTTTCTCCTCGCTAAAAATAAGTTGTGAGGGGTTAAAAGCCCTCACAAATAAATTTGAGCGATGCCATTATTGCGAGGGTATAAATGGCCTCACAAATAGTTATTAACGACGATTGTTTCCCCTTGCTAAAAATAAGTTGCGAGGGGTTAAAAAGCCCTCACAAATAAATTTTAGCAGTGCCATTATTGCGAGGGTATAAATGCCCTCACAAATAGTTATTAACGATGACTGCATCCCCTCGCTATAAATAAGTTGCGAGGGGTTAAAAGCTATCACAAATAAATTTTAGCGATGCCATTATTGCGAGGGTTTAAAGGTCCTCACAAATAGTTGTTAACGACGACTGCTTCCCCTCACTAAAAATAAGTTGCGAGGGGTTAAAATCCCTCACAAATAAATTTTAGCGACGCCATTATTTGTCACTAAAATGTATGTCGTCAATTTGGAAGTCGCAAATAATTAATTGCGATGGTATAAAGGTCCTTACAAATAGTTGTTAGCAACGACTGTTTCCCCTCGCTAAAAATAAGTCGTCAACTTTTCTCGTTGTTTGGTAATATATTTGTAAGGGCGAATTTGTTCAGTAGCGACGGTGGATTGCCCTCGTAAATTATTTATTTGCGAAGGTATGGTCGCAAAATCTCTTTTAGTGACAAGTGCAAATACGACGGCCTTCGAGGGCCATATGCCCTCGAGGGAATATGGCCCTCGCTAGTAGACTCTTTTCTTGTAGTGAGACAAAAAAGAATATTTAATAAAATTGAAAGATTCTATAGAAATACCTATTGCTTGTATTAAGTGTAGGAAATATGGACACCATGCTACGGAATGTGAAAAAGTTAAGAAATGAAAAGATAAGAAAGAAAAAACAAAAAAAAAAAAAAACAAGATGGTGTAGAGATAAAACCAGTAACTCTACAAGACTTAATGACAGAAGCAAAAATGGTAAAACAAGAAATTAAAAAAAATTAAAGAAGATAATTCGATGGACATAGATGAACAAAATATTGTAGAAATAATAAATTTAAAAGAATTTTCTAAAACCATGATAGACCCACCTTTATTAGAAAAAGATGATGGCAATAGACAGAATTTCATGAGTTTAATTGATAGAGTAATTTTTCAAAAATGGCATACGGAAATTACTTTGGTAATTAATAAAGAGTTTTCTTTGACAGAAATTGCTTTAATAGACTTAGGTGCTGATATGAATTGTATACAAGAAGGATTAATACCTTTAAAATATTGTGAAAAATCATTTGAAAGATCAACCCAGGCTAATGTGTTAGGAAAAAACATACTTTTTAAATTCATTTTACCACCTATCCCGAAAGAAATCTATTCACTAGACAATATTTCCATAAAAAAAGAAATTGACAAAGAAAGAATTTATAGGAAAAACAAACATTTGTTATCCTTAAAGTCAGAAATAATACATGAAAAAATTGCTGATCAATTGATAGATCCCATATTAAATCATAAAATAGAAGCATTTAGACAACAGATTGAGATAGAAATTTGTTCTAATCTCCCTACTGCTTTTTGGCATAGACACAGACATATAGTACAATTACCTTATGAAAAAGACTTTAATGAAAGACAGATACCTACTAAGGCTAGACCAATACAAATGAATAATGAATTATTATAGCACTGTAAAAAAGAAATTGAAGATCTTCTAAATAAAGGATTAATTCGGAAAAGTAAGTCCCCTTAGAGTTATGCTGCTTTTTATGTTAATAAACAGGCAGAACTGGAACGAGGAGTTCCAAGGCTAGTTATAAATTATAAACCTTTAAATAAAGTACTACAATGGATAAGATATCCTATTCCTAATAAGAAAGATTTACTTGACAGACTTCATGAAGCAACCATATTTTCTAAATTTGATATGAAAAGTGGTTTTTGGTACATACAGATAGATGAGAAAGACAGATATAAAACTGCTTTTACAGTTCCTTTTGGTCATTATGAATGGAATGTCATGCCTTTTGGTTTAAAAAATGCACCTAGTGAATTTCAAAATATAATGAATGATATATTTACACCTTTTACAGACTTTTCAATTGTCTATATAGATGATGTCTTAATCTTTTCTAAATCAATCGATGACCATTGGAAACATTTAGATATATTTGTTGAAGTAATTAACATAATAGATTAGTTGTATCAGCCACTAAGATAAATTTGTTCAAAGATAAAATTCGATTTTTAGGACATAATATTTATAGGGGAACTTTAAGCCCTATTGACAGAGCTATTCAATTTGCAGATAAATTTTTAGATGAAATAAAAGATAAAAACCAGTTACAAAGATTTCTTGGCAGCCTAAATTATGTTTCAGATTACTTTCAAGGATTAAGAAAGATATGTAGAATAAAAGGCTAGAGAAGAATCCTCCTCCATGGATAGACAAACATACTATGATAGTTCAATAGATTAAAAAATATGTTAAGCAACTTCCTTGTATTGTTATTCCTTCCCCCAATACTTTTAAAATTGTTGAGACAGATGCTTTTGACATACACTATGGTGGAATTCGAAAACAAGTAGCAAAAAACGATAAAAGAGAACAAATTGTGAGATTCCATTCTAGCTATTGGACAGCTACCCAGCAGAATTAAAACACTATTAAGAAAGAAACTTTATCTATTATATTGTGTGTTTCAAAATTCCAAAATGACCTTTTTAATCAAAATTTTTTAATTAGAGTTGATTGTAAAAGTGCTAAAGAAGTTTTACAGAAAGATGTTCAAAATCTTGTTTCCAAACAAAGTTTTGCAAGATGGCAGGCTATTTTAAGTGTTTTTGACTTTGATATTGAATATTGTTAGGTTTTAAGGTCTTAGGATTTTATGTATTTAGAACCTAATTTGTAATGTTGGCAAACCATGATCAAAACAATGTAATTAGTCTTGTTTAGGCTTGCTCAAAGTTGGTTTAATTTTGTAAAGTTGGAATCGAGAGACTGCAGAAGCATTGGAGCTTCTCGGCCTGGCTCGATCGATCGAATGTAATTCTCGATCGATCGAAAATCGGCCCAGATGCGTTTTTCTGCAGAATTCCAACTCAGCCCTAACTCTTTAAACGTTTAGGGTTTTATGTTTTTGCCCTAGGTATATAAGGCAAACCCTAACTACGTTTTTCATAGTTGCACAAGTTGTGTTGTTGCTCATACATTGCGGTTTTGTGTAAATCTCTTGTGAGATCTAGAGGAGCTTTCCTTTACACATAACTTAGGGTTTTCAAGATTGAAATTCTTCTACATCTTGATGATCAACTTGGTTGCTGCCTTTGAAGCTTAAAGATTAACAAGCGAGGAGCTTGTACCTGATTGAAGGAAGACAAAGAAAGAAGTAGTCCGTGGATTCGGAGCCTACGCGTGGTCGTGTCAGGAAGTTACTACTGGTGGGTAGCATTAGGAAGTCAAGCGGGGTAGCTTGTAAGTCCTTTTGTAACAACTTCAATTCTTTCTTAGTGGATTCCGTTTTGCCTTGAGGATCGGTGGGTAAAATCCTCCCCAGGTTTTTTACCGGTTTGGTTTTCCTGGGTGATCATATCACTGTGTTATTTATTTTCCGTTGCTTTATTTGTTTTACATGCATGATATGATTTTGTGATTGTTTTAACCTAGAATTGCTTAATTTGACTAAGTAAAAACTTGGCTAATTAATCTAGGCTACGCAATCTGATTATAGTTTAAGGGGTCTAAACCCTGTCAAGTGGTATCAGAGCAGGTTGCTCTTTTGTTTGAGATTTTCATCTCTGAGCTGATCCCTAACCCCGGTTGTCATGGAGCATGGACACTCTCTGTTTGTTCCTCCTCACTTTGATGGGAACAATTATGCCTACTGGAAAGTAAGGATGAAAGCATTCCTGAAATCCATTGATGAGAGAGTTTGGAACTCTGTTGAATATGGTTGGGAGAAGCCCACTACTCCTGTGAGTGAGTGGCAAACTTCTCAGAAAGAAGCAGCTGCATTTAATAGCAAAGCTATGAATGCCATTTTTAATGCTGTTTCAATGGAGGAATTTAAGAGGATCTCTAATGTTGAGGTTGCTTATACTGCTTGGAAAATCCTCCAAACTGTGCATGAGGGCACAAAGGCTGTTAAAATAAACAAATTGCAGCAATTAACTTCTAGGTTTGAAAGCATTAGAATGTCTGATGATGAAACCTTTGATGAGTTTTATGCTAAACTCAATGATATTGTTAATTCTGCTTATAATTTGGGTGAAGTCTATGATCAACCTAAAGTTGTTAGGAAGCGAAGTGATTACTTAGATAAATTATTCAGTCCTAGGTTAACACAATAAAATCATAGCATGTAAATAATGCGAAAATATAAAGAACACAACGATATGATAACCTAAGAAAACCTAACCAATAAAAAACCTAAGGAGGATTTAACCTAGCTATCCTCAAGGTAAAACAGATCTATTATGAAAGAATTGAAGTTTTTATAATAGAACTTAGACCACTAACATCCTATTGCTACCTCGAGTAGAAAACTTACTACCACGACCACGTGACAGCTCCGAGTCCATGGACTACTTCTTTCTTTGATCTACTGCAACCACAAGTTCTCCTACTTGTGACTTTGAGACCCCACTCAAAGGTTTCAGATCTTCTTTAAAGTTCTTTATGCAACAACTGAAGAGATCATCAAGCTCTTGATGTGAATCTTGATCTTGACAACTCTATGTGTGTGTATGAAGGTAAACACTTCTAGATCTTACAAAAGATTCAACACAACACTCAAAAAAAACTTCTAAAACGTAGATAGGGTTTTTCCTTTTATACTTGGAGCAAAACACAAAACCCTACACGTCAAATGGGCTTGGGCTGAATTGGAATTTCTATAGAAAAATAAATCTACACGATATTCGATCGATCGAGTCTAATTTTTTATCGATCAAGCCTTGCAGATTTTGTCCAATAATTTTGCAATCACTCGATTCCAATTTTACAAATAATCACACTTTAAGCAAGCCTAAACCTAGACTCTATGTTTTAATCATGATTTGCCAACATAATACAAATTGAAGTTCTAATACATTAGTTCCTAAAGTCTTACAACTTAACATAGTTGAATACAAGTAATCTGCTTAGTCTTTATGATGAAGTCTCCCCCCTCTCTCATTGTCAAATTAGACATGACCATTTCTAAAGACAACGATGATGGCAATTGGGAGTAGATGCAATTATGCTGCAATACCAATATGTGAGGTGGTTTTAATATGATAAGTATTGTGTAGAAAAGACAACATATTAAATTATATTAAGGAGAATTTAATTATATTCATTGAAGTGGTTTTCCTATATATTTCCAATAATTATACCCTTAATTTTAGGACAATTTAAGAGAACAAAAATGTCACACACACACACACACACACACACACACACACACACACATGCTGTTGTATCCTAGGCCTTTCCATGTCTAGGTCCTATATTTTAAATATTGGCCTTGTTACACTTGTTAATATCGTATCATATTAGTTTCCAATGTCCATGACACTAGTAGGAATACATAGGAATACATTATCTAGTGTTTCTATTCAAACTTTTTTGTCCATGCTCTATGTATCCATTAAGTGCCAATTAAGTTCAAAATGTTGTTATAACACACTAAACCAATCATTATGGAGACATTTGAAAAAAAGTATTTAATTCATCTATGTCAGTATTAGTTTTTTCTTAATTACTCTTCCATTTATTTCACCAACTTTTCTCTCTTTCTCTCTCTCTTCATTGCCAATTTTTTTTTTTTTTTTTTTCATTTCTCCTTTCTCACGTTAAGGTCCAAACAAGTTCTAAAATATTCACATGTGAGTACAATATTGGTTAAGTAGTGAAGTTCTACATTAAGTAATCATGATAAGAGTGAGTGATTAATATAACATAATTGAGCCTAAACTCATTGGCTTAAACTTTTAGGTTAAATGATGTCCTAATATGTTATGTTATGTTATGTTATCTTACTAATCAATTGGAATCTCCCCAACAACGAACAACTTAAGAACCTATTAAACACATTAAGGAATGTGAAGCGTGGGGACTCAAGATGCAACATTAATCCGCACTCACATGCACAAACAGGTTTGATATGGCCCACAAAAACTATATTTTTACTCTAATTGAGTGATTGCTTTGAAGTTAATAGTTTATAGTTCCATTTTTGTTGAGAAATTATCTCAACATCCAATTACGAGCCGAAAAGTTAATTGAATTTCTTAGTTGAAGAAGGAAAAATTAAATTGATTATTTTGGGGTTGTCTTGGTGTGGAAGACAAAGCTATTCCTTGAAATGAAATTTTTGCTTAGGAGGTAATGTAAGGGGAGAGACAACAAAATTTGGGTGTTGTTGACAACAAATTTTGTAAAGCGCACGAATCAATGATAAATTGTGAGACTTTGATTAATGTTGCAAAGTGAAGCAAAAAATAAAGAGAACTCGCAATGTGCATATCAGTGAAGAAAGAATAGGGTTTTGTGGTAAGCACAGTCAAGAAGAAAAATGGTGTGTGAGAGAAAAGAAAAAAATAAGATTTTTCTTTAGTTGTGAGACATACATAAGGTTGATAAATTTGGAGTTTTATAATTGATTTTACAATTGTGAATTTTATTTAAAGTATTTCTTGTAATTTTTTTCCTTTAAAGAGAAATGGTTTTTTCACGTAAATTCTTGTGTTTGTGTGTGATTAGTATTTTGTCTAGGTATTTTTGGTGATAGTATTGAGTAATTGGTTAAAATTTTTAATTGATTGTCTTAATTTACACCAAATTAGTTTGGGATTCAATCGTTTTTACAAAATAATATACTTAACCTGGAATTGGAAGTCTTTTCTTTCTTGAAAAAATGCATGTTATTACTTGAAATTTCTAAAGGTTGGATAAAGCTTGTTGTTAAATGGCATAATTTTAGGGAAAATTTGCTAAATAGCACCTAATCAAACTTAGTTATGTAGCACTTTTTTTAGAACTTGAGTTTGCTAAAGTGAAACTCGAGTTTGTCAAACTCGAGTTTCAAGTGAAACTCAAGTTTACCAAAACTCGAGTTAAAAATAAATAAATAAATAAAATTGCTATATACATAACTAAATAAGTTTGACCTGATGCTTTTTTTCATGGTTTTGAAACCCAGACCGGACTGTACGGTCCGACCGGAAAAACCGTGAACCTCTCACAATCACGGTTCTTTTAGGCGTAAGAACCGGGCTATGCCAAAAAAGCAAGAAACTGTTCAAACCGCGGTTCAACCGCACTGTTCTGAGAACCGGATTCAGACCGCTTTTCACGATTCCCTTTGAATCTGCATCTTAAAAAAAAAAAACAAAAAAAACAAAAAAAAAAACAAAAAAAAAAAAAACAAAAGAAAAAGAAAACGTCTGATCTGACCCAGAAAACATGTAATCTTTGTTTCAGTCTCTTTGCTTCACTCTCAAAAAACATCCCACATAATCCAAACACAAAACAAAATCCAATTCTTACAATAAAGTTGAATCAAAACAAGCAAATATGAAAAAAAAGAAAGAAAAAGGAAGAACAATCCGATCTGACCCAATCTGGCGGTGGGGAGGAGGACAAACGGCAGTGGGGCAGCGGACGAGGCCTTCGATCTCCACGATCTCCACCGGCGCCGCTTCAGATTCTCCTCTCTCTGCGGTGGACAAGGCCTTCGATCTCCACCGGCCTTCGATCTCCACCGGTGCCGCTTCGGATTCTCCTCTCTCTGCGGCGGACGAGGCCTTCGATCTCCACCAGCGACGCTTCAGATTCTCCTCTCTCTCTCTCTCTTCTCTTTTCTCTGATGTGAAATTGTGAATATGTTTTATTTTTTGAGGAAGCCTGATGTGAATATGTGAGAAGTATAAGTGATAACTGTGAAGTAAATGTCTGGTTGAGAGTTGAGTAATAAATTGGTCCGTATGAAAATGTGTGGTGTTCTTTATTTCTAGTTTTATTATTATTATTATTATTATTTTTTATGTAATCGGTGTGGTTTTTTTTTTTTTTTTTTTATTCAAAAGTGTGATTTTTTTTTTTTGTGTGTGAAAAGTGTGGTATTTAATATTAAGAAATGACAATTAAAAAATACTATCACAATATTTTCACAATAAATTTTACGTAATAGATTGTTATTAGTTAATATTGATAAGTAAAAAAAATAATTTCAGTAGTGAGTTCAAATTAGAATTAGTAACAATTTTTCACATAAGATTTTGATATGATTCTTGTAAAAATATTGCGACAAATATTGTGGATATAACATAACAATTCTTTCATCATCTGCTATTGTTTGTATTGCTTTTTTATCTTTTCCTTTAATTTCATTCACTTTTGTTTCTAGAGCTTTTTTAGGTTTGTGAATGCAAACTAGACAGCTAGTCACATGAGCATTGGAAAGTGGAACTTAGAAAGACAATCTAATGCTTTTAATTTTCTTTTTATAAAAAAATGGTTATTATTATTATTGGATAGATATTTCATATTTGGGCTATAGATGGATATTTTAGACATAGTTAAAATATGGATTTATAGTTTTAATTGGACTATTTTAGTTAATTTTTCTATTTTTTACTAATTTAATATTTATATATATATTTAAAATAATTATTAAATTAATTATGACGTCATCACGGTTCGACCCTGGTTCGACCTCAAAAACTTTGAACCTCTTCCTTTTACGGTTCAATGAACGGTCCGGGTCTGAAAACTATGCTTTTTTTCCTAAGTGTCTATTTGGCTAACTTATTTTTTGCTAACTTATTTTACTATTTAGCTTATTTTTTATACTATTCATGAGTCTTATTACACTTTTTGGCACTATTCATAAGTCTCATTATATTATTTCAATTAATATTTACCTTTATCTATAGTATTTTCAGCAAAAAAATTTTAGTTTTAGCAAAAAGTATTTCCTCAAATTATGCTATTTGGCAAAAAGGGCCTTTTCTTCTTCCTCTTCTTCTCCTTTTCTTATTTTTAAGATTGACTTAGTTTTATATTTCCTTTTAGCAGTCCAAGTCAAAAAGACCTACCTTTATTTGACGTCCACCACCGACCTTTCCCCAATCCCCACCCTTAAAAGAAAAGAAGAAACTGGGATGAAGGTGGTAATGTGTGAAGACAATGACAAATGCAACCATTAAACATATTAAAAAATTATAGCATAAAGTGTCTAGTCTGGGTGCTTCACCTTACTCCTCAAGGCTCAGAGACTGAAAGATTGTTGCATTCTTGCATCCACACACCCAAAAAAAAAAATTGGTCTTGCTATTTATTTTGTGTGTGTGTGTGGATAATTCAAGAATTTTTGATAATATGAAACAAAAAAATACAAAAATGCTTGAAACACTAAAACTTGAGCTATTCCACCACAAGGGCATCTACCCTGACATAACTCCCTACTCAAGATAAAAACAGTGTTGACATTATTCCAACCCAGTTCTACACAATCTAACTCAAAGACACGAGTCTTCAAACTGAACTACAATATCATACTGAATTTGCTGCTAATCAGACCCAATATCTTGTTTTTGCAAACAAACAATCACAAACCTAGAAACTAGCAAACTTTTAAGCATAAGTCATGAAGGATGGAATGAAGTATACCCCTATTAGAATGGAGAACTTGTTTAGGATAGAGTTGCAACCACTTCATTTAAACATCATTCTAAACTTGACATCTTTTCTCACACTCTTCGCTATACTTTCCTCTATTTTGATTTCTCCTCCATGAACTCTTGAGTTACACAGAGACCATATTGATAGACAGTAGCCCAAACCACTCTGCATAAGGAACTTCTGAGGCTCATTCATTTGATACGGGAAAACCCACATGGGTGCCTATTTGGCCCAAGCGCATGGCTATTGCCAATAATAGGCATTTCTAAAATTACCAGAAATATTAGCAATACAACATTTAATCATATTTCATACTAACACACCTTCTACCCAAATATCCTATGTACTTTCTGCCTACTTGGCTGAAATTTCATCAGCAAATGTTACAAAATCAAAGTCATCTAACAAGTTTTTCTTTCATCCTAAAGCAAAGTGCATCATGATATTAGTTTTTTAAGAAGCCAACAACATATGGGCAAAACCCAAAAAGGATGTGATAAATGTTAATGTATAACAACTATATACAGCATACGCAATTACAGTAAAAAATAGATTTCCATGATATGCAAATAGCATTGTTAAATAGCCATGCAAAACATAGTAATTGCCTATGTAGAACAAGGTCAGGAAGTAGCACCAATTCCCAACTATTGAAATTGGTTACACCACTCTTTGTTTCATAGTAAAGTACAGAATTCTAGTTATCTATAATATGTGGCCTGCAATACATGTAAAACATGAATTCTAAATTGAAATATTAAAAGTAAGCAAGAGTGACATTTTTATGCTATTTAATTTATGAATTACTTGAAAAGGAATAATGGAGACTAGTAATTCACTTTTATTAAAAAAAATGTTATAATATAATTGGCACCTTAGACTTTAAAACATTAAATTCATCTAGCATTTTAGCAGCCTTGTAAAGAACCAAATGCGAGTTGGATTAAAACTAGTTTTCTATTCAATGAGAAGCACATTCAAGAACACAACTGTCAGTATTTATAGCTTATCCATAGCCGTGGTTTTGAAACCTAGACTGTTCAACGAATTGTAAAAGGAAGAGGTTCAAGGTTTTTAAGGTTCAATTGGGTTCTGACCGAGGGCGGACCGTAATGATGTCATAATTAGTTTAATAATTAATTAATATGAAATTAAATGAAATAATTACGAAAATGTTAACAATCTTAACAAAAACAGTATTTAAAGATGTTAAAAGTATATCTTGATTAAAGATTAGATGATATTTCTCATAATTTACTACAAAGATTAAATAAAAATCCTCTAATTATTTAAAATATTGAATTAAATTTGTAATATACTAATATAATTAGCCAAAACTAATGCATTTAAAGTTTATTTCATTCATTCGTACCACACACAGTTGAAACTATAAGTTACATTACATCGTATTATATTTATATACATTCAAAGGCCTTAAAAAAAAGAAGGATTAATTTCCCAACAACAAATGTCTTAAGAAATCAATCCAAATGAACAAGAAGGTTCAAATACAAACCTGTATTAATCTAAAAAAAAAATGCAAACCAAAGGTTGGTTTACATACAAAATATTATGTTGTGTGTGGTTCTTCCACTATCTTTGTGGAATTCCAGAATTACCATGTTTTAACATGTGGAAGAATCCTGATGTTAATTCATATAGAAAGTGAATCACATACCTGTATTTGACCTTTATTCCCAGCAGTGATATTTGAGATCGTCCAAAAAACTTCTTTCTTGATGTTTTATTTGGGATTTTGTGTAAGAAGTTGATAGAAAACAAGAGAGCACTTGGTTGTCAATTACAAATTGGAAAATACATAGCAAAGTTACTTTGTTGCCATGTATAGGGAAGAAACATAGCACTTTTTTTCATTCAAAATGTATAAATGAGAGAGAGAGGGCAATATGGCTTGTTTATTAATTAATATGGTCTTCTAATACATGCTTATCAAAGGAAAAAAATTTATTTTCTTGCTTATCCTGGTTCAACAACAGGAATCTAAAATAACGGCATGTATAGGCGATAGAGCAAGTCTCCACCATTATCACAGATCACATATTCAAAGTAATACTAAAAAGTGGAGACACAATTATGCAGAGCAAAGGGCCAAAATAGAAGTTACAATTCAAGACAGAATACTAAGAGTTTGTTTGGGATGTGATGAAATGTTCAGCTTATTTTGAGTTTTTAACTTCTTTTTGGTACCATTCATGGGTATCATTGCACTTTTTGGTATTATTTATAGGTTCTATTGTACTATTCAACTAACTTTTAACTTATTTTTTTCTACACTTTAGCAAAAAGTTTTCTGTTTCAGCTAAAAAAGTTGTTTCCAAACGGACCCTTACAAGTGAGGTAAATAACATTGCATACAAACAAGAAAGTCATAATTTCAGGAAACTATTTTAAGAATTGTTGGCATTTGTCCTGATGAGAATCTAAGAATTTCTTTGCCAAAGAGACAACTCAAATAGACCTGGTCATTGGGAACCTTCACCAACCATAAGTGGAGCCAATAGCAATTCATCCGGCCCTATAAAAGAAAAGTGGGAAAAGAGAATGTAAGGATGATGATAAACTTCTGCAATAAGCTGCAAACTTGTTATAACAATTGCCACAATAAGCTACAATAAAAGAAGGCTACTCTTTTCTAGATTACAGGTGCTTTGCATATGGGTGGAGAATCAGCAGAAACTGTAAAGAGCCTAAAGTATTGCTATGTTCATCATTTGAAGGGACAACTTAATAGTCAAAGAAAGGGAGTAGTTGCAGCTCTACTCTAAAAAATCATATTATAATTTACCAAGAGAGAGAGAGGGAAACAAGGCAAGCAACTTCCAAAAGGAAGTTCAGAAAAATCTACTATAAAATTATAAAGGGTTAATAGAAAGAATATTAAGAAATCCATATCAAATCCTATCCAAAGCTCAGAAAAAGAAAATCAAATGTAAACACTAAATAGCTCTTGACATATAAATTCTGGATTTCCATAAAGAAAACATAGAAGATATGCACATTTGATTAGAGTGGATAATATTTTTTGTACATAATTTGTAAACTATCTTGTAGATGTTATTAAGTTACATATAAAAAATATATGGAATCTGTGAACTATTAGAAAAGAAGATATGAGGGTTTTGTCCACAGATCTACCTGACCTTACTGTCCTCCTTGAGACTTCTTTTAAAATTTTCATTCCATTATTTATTTATTCAATTTTAAATTAAAAAAGCCAGAAAAACTTAAAGGAATGAATTTAAAGAATACCTAGTTAGGCACTTCACAATTCCCATTATTTGATTCATATTTATTAAAGGCAGAGAGAGAGAGAGAGAGAGAGAGAGAGATGAAAGACTCATGACACTACTGAACAAATTGCAAATGAACAACTATTCAAGCCATTCTATATTCCATATCTGGCCACAAGTATTTTCCAACCAATAACAACAATAACACAAGAATTCTTATAATTCTTAAAAGGCAATAGAAGAATATTTAATTGAACAATAAGTTAATGGTCTTTTGTACATTGTAAGCATATACCTTCATAGATGACTGTAAAGGTAAAAAAAATTTCCCATTGCTATCAAGATATGAATTACAGGTTTCTCTATTTAGAATTCAATCCCCATTTAATTTCCAACATTGAAGAGCCATTGTGATTATGTAACCTTGGATTTAACAGTTTTAACTTGAAAATGCATAATTATGTACACAATACAAACACTGAATTTCCAACAACTACATCTCAACCTAAAAGACAAACTTTAAACCCAAACACGTATTCTTCAACCACAATCAGAAGCAGAAAGTCATTAATATAGCAAAGCTTTGAATGGGTTTACCGCTATAATACCATGAAATAGGTGAAAGCCTGAAAACAAAACTCACATTCAGTAATATAGCAAAGATTTGCATCACAGACGGACCCCCGGCTTGAGGCTCCACCTTGTTTGTCCTCTCAACCTGCTGACCGAACAACATCACAACCTTCTTCCCCATCTCTCAAGACCACTCAGGTACAACAAATTCACAACCTAAAATTCAAGAAAGCTCTCAGCCTACTCCCACTTCTACTCAATCTCCATCTCTCACAACAACTCAGGTACAACCAACTCATACTACAAATTCACAACCTAAAATTCAAGAACGCTTTCAGCCTACTCTCACTTCTACTCAAATCTCCATCTCTCATAACCACTCAGGTACAACCAACAGGTCCAATGAATTCACAACCTACAGTTCAAGAAACCTCTCAGCCTACTCCCACTTCTACTCAAACCCCATCATCTGTATCTGAGCAGGAACCAAAGCCAGTAGTTGTGTCTCAGCCACCATCACAAGAACCTCAACCAAAGGCATAACCTTAACCTATACATACCTTGTTTAATGCAATAATAAAATAAAAAAAACCATCAAATGATGCAAGCCGCAATTCAAACTCCAATCTTCTTCCATGGTTTCTGAAAGGTGATCAAAAAACACAATCATAACCCCATCCCTTCAAATCTTTAGTTATTTACTGTACCACTTAATGGGCCTGCTAGCCCATCTTTTACTTCTCTCTCATGGAATTCACCTTCTCAAGCCTCCAACCATCATGGAGCCTAGCTATCAAGCTATCAGCCTTGATGTTCACATCAGGGCTGAGGCAGAACACAGACCCACCAACACCAATACCCGCACCAACAACAACACCATCATGAAATTCAACCCAATAGCCCTCATGACACTAACACAAGAATTCTTATAATTCATAAAATCCTTATGCACAAAGAAACATGAAGCTATATTAGCTAATTCACAAAAAAAAAAAAAAAAAAAATGGCAATAACCAGTGCCAAAACTCTATAAACAAGAAAGTGTTTTTATTTGTTACAATGAAGTTTTCAAGAGAAAAAGACATAATAGATTGTAAATCTTAATTTGGTTTTTTTTTTTTCTTTTATTTATTTATTTATTTATTTTTAAGTCAGAGAGATGCTTCAACAAGGAATTGAAAATTTGACACCAAAGCATTATACCAAAATTTGCCAGTCAATGCAATGACTTCAAGTACGCCTTTGTCCTATTCAATTCTATGCCTCTACAATCTCAATTGTAAACAATACACCAAATATAAACACATAAACAAACAGAGTATGAACATTTGTTAAACACTTTAATAGTTAACGAATTTGAAGGGAGAAGGAAATACAGAAGGAAACCCAAGTTGATAAATATATGTTGAAAAAACTCAAGTTGTTTGTAGTGCAATTAGCCAATAACACATGGGCAAAAGTCGAAAAGGATATAATAATACTAATATATAACAACAATATACAGCATATGCAATTATAATACAAAATCAATTTCCATGATGTGCAAATAGAAACATTTAAAATACATGCAATCAATTAGTACAAAGAAAAGTTAATACTTTGCAATATGCAGCCCTGGATGAATTTGGCAGAATATCTCATCTCTTTTCCAATTGGTTCATCATGTGTTCATTTTCCGTCTTGTAGTCATATCTCGCATCTTGATTTCGGCTATTACTAGTGTAGCACAATATTGAATTTGGTATATAGATAAGGTGGTAAAAGCATTAATCTGCAAGCAAACCCATTTAAAACCCAAGCTGGTTTAACAACACATCTAATTACATGCTGCATGGCCATGGTTTAAGCATTTAGAATGAAGTTGTCAAGAAAAAAAAGATACGGTAATATTTTCATTGGCTAACTATTCTGACCATTCTCAATTAAAGTAGATACAAATAAAGATACACGTCCAAAACATGGCCAAACTGACTGAAATGCGACCACACATTATCAACTCTAGCTTCAATTGCAAAGCCATTCCGCCGTAGATCGTCGTATATCGTCGACCAACGAAGATCAATCAAGAGAGAGAGGGCGAGATTGAGAAAGGGAAAGCGATAGAGCTTTCTGCCATGGACAAAGCAAGCGGGAGAGAGAGAGAGAGAGAGAGAATGCAGAGAATGTTCTAGATCCAAAACAGATTGGTCCAATTCCATTTAGCTTTAAACCCAAACAACCAAGCCCGAATAGACATGAGCCAGCAACCCAACCTACATAATAAAGCCTGGATTGAAATTTAACCCAACTCAAGCCAAGCCCACAACAAACATATACCAACAGCCTAACCCAAAAATAATTCTACTATATAAAATTCCCAAACCCAAAATCAGAATTTCCTAAATAATAATAATAATAAACCCCATGAGCACATAAATAATTAGAAAATTACTCCAAAACCCCTTGACATCACATAAATATTTAATTTTAGATATGTTTTCAAGCTTTTTTTTTTTTTGTTACATAATTTTAAACCTAAAATAAACATAAATTATGTCTAAAAATATTTAAATTATACATAAAAATAAATATTAAATAATTAATTAATAGTCGTACCCCAGACGTGTTGTACCCTAATTTTTCAAGAATTGTTATACCTCCATACTTGTACCCATACCTGAGTCTGTGCAACTTAGCAATTCTCCTCCTCCTCCTCCATTGCTTTTGATGAGCGCCAACAACTTGGTTGTGTTGATGTTGTGTTGACCATAAAACCAGTTGGGTCTCGCATACCTTCGGCCTTCAATTCCAATGGCACCAAGGAAGATCAAAAGGTATAGGGAAGCTTAAGTATCTGTAAATGTATAGGATAGTTAAGGTATAGAAATGGGCTTTCAAGGAAAGTGGGTTTATTAGATTGGTTAACTACCCATATATTGGTTGTCATTATTGTAACAACAACGGGCATTTTTGTGTTAGAGGTTTAGATGATGAGAGTGTAAAAAGAATAACACAAAATTTACATGAAAAACCCTTCTGCATAAGCAATAAGAGTGAAAAATCACAGGTGAGGCAGGGAATCTTCTACCTTTAGCCACTAGTATTATTGATATTGGAAAAGGGTGAAAAATGAACAGTATCTTACAGTGGTGAATTGTGCTCTTTATGGAGGTCAGTCTCTCTCCCCTTTCTAAGCCAAGGGAGGAGGTGGACTCCTTACAAATGCTAAATCCTTATTGGGTGTGAATACAATACAAAAACATTTTCTAAAATAGGGGAAATGTGAAAAAAAAACCCCTTAACATCTCCAAAATGACAAAAGGTATGCATAATCAGCCATCAAGCAATAGTTCCACAAGAACTTTTTGATGTCACCCAGCATTTCAATGAGCACGTCTAGAAGCCACTTGAGCATATGCCATTCCCCAACTATCCTTTAGTCCATGACTACAAGAAGAAAAGGGAATTGTACCCTTTGCATAAGCTCAGAACTCTAGCATAATTCCCCAAAACAGGGAAGAAAATACACTGAATCTGATCTAAAGAACAACCTCTATTAGCCACTACAATTATATATATGTGCGTGTGTGTGTGTAGCCACAAGTGATGTACTAAAATGAATTACCAGATACATTTGGAAAGGGGCTGCTCTTCAGATCATTTCTGTAATGGTTTATATTCTCAACTAAATACTAGAAAATGTGAATTGTATCCAGAAATAATAAACATATGAAATTCTCTAAGTTGTTTCTATACTCCCAATTTTGCTTTTTTTAGAGAATCCATGTTCTAAATGTCAAACATACGGCAGAAGTAAAAGCAACAGTATTATGAGATGAAAAAAATGTATCGCCTTTGACACTAGAAAGCAAGAGAAAAAATAATTAAGAGTTCAAAAGGATTAATTACCTTAGCTGTTAGAGGAAAATCAGTCCTGTTGATGCTAAGCACGCAAGAAGACATTTGGGTTAAAAAAAAAATCCCGCTAGTCTTTTTCTTTGGCATTCCAATCAGAGATAAATCCTTTCAACAATCTGCATCTACTGTGAGCAATAAAGAAAGTGTATCATTTTCGACAAAATCTCTTTGAACTTGGCTGAAGAATATAGTATAAAGGTGAAATTGATAAAGTGGTGTATGTATATCAACAACCAAATTCTGCCAGCAACCCAGCTGGATATGGATATGTTGGATGGGACCATCTCAAAGGACTTTACTGGTTACCAAGCTTCATCTATACACTCCTTAGAGGTTGTAGTATGCAATTGAGATGTTAGCTTGCTTGTCTCTTCCATTACCCCGTTATAATATTAGCAACTTGCTTTCCTACAGAGATGTCAGATCCAACCCTGATATTTCAACACCTCAGCTGTGAAAAATCCAGCAAAGAGAAAGGAAATCTACGAACATCAACTTCACCAGTAGTCACCACATGAGCAGATCCCTTTCTTGAAGTGATGAAATTGCTTCACATCCCTCACAGTAATCTCTCTGTTAAAAATTTTCATAATGAACTTAGTTGCTTCATGGCAATTCCCATACACCCTAAGGTTCTTTATGATCAGTAATCTGGTTCTAGGCCCTGTGTTTAAGGGACCAAAAGCAATAGCAAGCCTGTCACTGTGATTACATAACATTTTTTCTTCGACTTCCTCATCAATGGAATGCAACACAAATTCAGTCTTAATTTAAGACATATCCAATAGCTCTCATTTCATGATCCAACTTATCCAAAAGTTGCATCATGTTTTCATATTGATAATGACTCTTATATTCCATAAGAAAAGCATGGAATTTCCCTTTCACTTCCACTACACTATACCCTGGCACTTTCTTCATCCCTGTCCTTTTCATGATTTTTCTAACACTAGCCACATCATCCCACTTACTCGCCTTTGCATTCAAATTCAAAACTGAAGACCCAACTAACGAATGAAGCTCAAACCCACAATCCATTGCTCTACACCAAATTTTCTCCCCCGTTTTCAAATCCAACAACCTCATACATGCCTTGAGGGCCGCCATGAAAGTCAACTTCATCTGGGTAATTTTTACGTGAATAGGCTATTATTATGGCATTCCATGCATCTATGCCTCTTTGAGGCAATACATCAAATACTTTTTGGGCAGCTTCAATGTCGCCATGTGACATATATTTTGGAGCACTGCTGTTATTTACCAAAATACAGTGAGCATATAAGTTGATTGTAAATTTTCCATCATCAACTAACAAGAAATGCTTCTCTTGTGGTAATGTGGAGCGTCAAGATTGTCTGCTTTAATTTCCCTTCAGATTGGTCTGGCATGTGTTTTCTTAAAGCCTGAACTTGATTTGCAGGTTTTACCTTATTTATTGGATTCATAATTGACCATTATCTCCAAAAGCTTATTGAAAGGCTTTTAGAAAGAAAAGAAGCAACTCAAAGAAAAAGAAGAGAAAGCTCCCAAGATAAAGCGGGTGCAAGAATAAAAGTTGATGAATATTTGCAAGGAAATGGTCTTTTATTTATTTGGCCCTGCCATTGGGAAAAGTGGATATGGAATAGGTTTGTTTTTTTGGTCCACTACTATTGAATTTTTAGTTAGTCCACCTCAATGTTGATACCCACTATTCTTCTCTTTTAGTTTTCTGGAACAGATATTATAATTTTGTTTAATAATTTTTTTTGTGAGATTAAATATTACTCGTCTGGGGTTTGGTACTAATGCCTCAATTAAAAAGGGTGTTAGCGACTTAACACAACAAATGCAATAGGAAGAACAAAAATGAAAGATAAATGCAAATAAGCAATTGAAAAGCAAGGAACTCACTTTCATCAAAGGAAGAAGTGATTACAGTAGATTTTGAGCCCAAGTGTAGATCGATTGCAAAATACTTCAAAATCTATGATTTGATAACGGAAAAATCTTTGGGTTTTTTTTTTTAAAATTTTTAATGGAGGTATGATATTTACTGTGTGATTAAATTTAAAATAGTATCTCTTCAAATTTTTTAATTTTCATAATCTCTTCATAAACATAAATAAAAAGCAAAGATTAAAAACCTGAAGTAAACAATTTTGAACATATTGGGCATCATACCCCAGAGGTACCAATGAAGAACCTTTTGATGACTAGATGTAAATACAAGAAAATGGTTGTTTTGATGATTGCCTAATGTTCTCTCTCATTTTTTTAATTTGATTTTCTGCAAAATCATCTAATTAAAGTTGACCAATTTTTTTCATGAAATCCCCTAATAGTAGTTTATCTTCAGTTACATAGCATGTCCAAGGCTAAGAGCCTTATAACTCATGCCATAACTTGCTCTTCTTTATTAAGAGACCAGCCTCTCCCCATATATATAGCATGTCTAGGTGTTATGTATTGTGCATCCTAGCTTCTCTAGACAATTAATTGACATTTGATGTTTTATTTCTTTGTCTAAGTTTCTTGATGTTGGGAAATTTAAGGAAAGTGAAAGGAAATAAGAAAGATGTTTAGTTACATGAAAAGATCGTTTTCTTTAAGAATGATATTTGTCCCCACTTAGAGAAGTCTGCTAATGGGTTTGCAAGAAAATTATCTCCTAAATTAAATTAAACAAGATTCTACAAGTAGCAAGATTGGAGAATTATTTGAATTTCTTTATTTGGAGAGAAATAAAATAAAATAAAATAAAATAAAATAAAACTTAAATATGGTATTTTATTTATTAGCAACAAAGAGCTGTCAAAGAAAATATATATTTTAAAGGTCACTTTTGCTGAAACAAACACGCTAAAATGTTGCCCAAACTCCCTCATTTGTTTTGCAAAATTTTCTAGAAAACATGTTTTATTGCAATTGTTGCTTGAGCAAACTGCCCTTCTTAACTCAAGTAAGTTCTTCAATAAGAGAAACAAATTTCACACTAAGAGTCTCTCACCTTTCCCTCACTCAAGCAAGGTTTAGACAGAAAGTTTGCTTATCCTTTGTTGTAGTCAAACTTAATATTGCATGAGCAAAACTAAATTTTGCTTAAGAAAAACTATATCTCGCTTGAGCAAGACACTGAAATTCAATTTTATTTTATTTTTAAAATACTCTATTTTAATTACAACCTTCTGTGTAAAAGTTCAATGTGGTAAAGGGTTGGAAATATCTGTGCAAGATAGATTGTACTACTCTTACATGTGATTACATAATTAGCATGCATTTGACAACAAACAAAAGAAAAATACTACATCACACTAACTTCATCATGGTCCATCCCAACTGATGTGAAGCAAACTAGTTAGGTTACAAGGGAAAAAGTATATTGTTAATAATCAATGACAATGCATTCCTTGAGTCTATCAATCCAATTATAATGGCCCTTGCCAGCAACACTAACAACTGCTCTGACTTCAGGCCTCCCTATTGCAAACCAGCAGAAAGAAGACAAATTAATAGACAAAAGTGGGTCTAGAAATGGACTTGCATATAATTACAAACATCAAGTTTAGATTGATTTGAACTCAAATGCATATTGACTCATCTAGAACCACTTCTTCTTAATTAAAGTGACATATATATGACATCAATTATAAGTCCAAGATCATGTAGGATAGAATGCAGACTTTGGAAAATTTGATCTACAAGAAAGTTAAACAGAGCAAATACATCAATTTGGTTATAATAAATTTTTGGTAACTGTTAGAAAGTATTCATACTTCAAAATTTTGGATTTTATTTTTACATATTTAAGATTTTATATATATATATATATATATATTAATTTATACATAAGATTTTATAAGAATTTTTTTATCTGGCACTAACATGGATCTGCCAATGCAGACCATTGCAGCAAATTCTGGAAGTGAGACTGAGTTTACTGAAAGAATTCCAGCAAGCTGACATGCAAGGCCAACTGCAATAAGCCCAACAGGTGGTCCTGATATAGTGGGGCTAATGAACGATGAATATAGGCACTTTTACTTTGTAGCATGTAACAGAGAAGGGCTGTAATGCTATGGTGTGGAACAGAGTATAACGGTTAAACAACCAGTAGACCAATATTATATTAAAGAGAAAGTTTAGGCGCACTGTTGAAATTGAAAGGGACAATCCAAAGCATCATAGCAGAGAGAAGAGCAATGATCTGTTGGAAATATTTTAGTGAATAAACAAATTTTGATACAAAAATAATATCCCAAATAATTAGCAAGAACATAAAATAAAATAAAAGGAATTTAGAACAATCTCACAATGCTATAAAATCACGCTTCGAAAGCATTGTCCTTAAAGGTTGATTCGTGCCACCCAAAGTAAAACTTGGTGCGATTGGTTCTCTTGGCCAAACAATCCCCCAGGATTAGACTATAGCGTCGACCTTTGTGATATACGCACTTCCACTCACAAAAGGTTTAAGAACAACCCTCTATTGCCTTTCCTTAGAACAAATATTTTTATAGAAAAATATGTGGGAGAGAAAGATAGTAGAATTGTGTATATCTAAAACATAGAGTAGTAAAAGACCTTATAGAAAAATATGTTATGATGAGTATTATATAGGCTACTTATGAAGATAATAGTTATTGGTTACTAATAACCCTTAAAAGCTCAATGGCTATATTATCAATTATTGCTTAACAGCTATTTTTCTCATAATTGTCCAACGGCTATATTTCTCATAATTGCCCAACAGCTATTTTACTCATAAATTTCCAACGACCAGAAAATAAATAAGAATAAAAGTGTTTGGAACACACATTCACACCAACATGATCAAGCACAAGTGGCAGAGTCAATCTGGGCTAGCAAGGAGTTGTTGGGAATCAGTGCCATATTGTGAACGGTTCATCCATTGCTTTGAAGAGATGATGCCACATGGCTTAGGAGGCAGTTAGAGATTGAGCTACACGTGTAATGCTTAGATGGGATCCTTCTTGTAACTGATTTTCCCTCTAAAATAGGGAGTTAGTTTTTCTGTTTTTCCTTTTGCTTGCTTAGACAGTGTATATATGGAATTAGGTGCTATGTATTACTCAGTTGCTTGTATTCATTTTCTCAAAATCAATAATATCTGAGAGAGTTCTATTTAGAGAGTTCTATAAGTTTTTACACGCATAACTTTTGCTACAACTCTAAAGTGGTCGACAGTAAATAGAAGAGAAAATGTGGTTAGTCCATGTAGAAGTTATTGTTCACCTTTCATAGTCGACTACTACAAGTTGTGATAAAAGTGGAGGCAAATCGAGTGGTTGTAGAAGAAAATTATATTTATACATGTAATCTTTGCACTAGTGTATAAAATCTTACCTTTCTACTAAAAAACCAGTAACTTAGGAAGAGCTCAAAAGTCACAAAGGGCAGTACAAGTAGAGAAGAGCCTTTTCTACAACTTGTTAAACCTTTTCTTCAAGCATGGGATCAACAGATGTCATTAGCGTTTTAGGTTAAAATTCTTGATTACAACTTATAGTTCTACTGGGTCTTACTTCACCATTACAATTTTGCCTATTTCTTTCCCTAATATCAATTATCAATTAACAAAGGAGACCCCAATTGTAAGATAAAGAAGCCGTGTAGTGCCTTACTGTTCGTCTGAACTCTGCATATCATCATGATGTTATAAGACAAAGCCTACATTACTGCACTGCCAAGCTTGGGCAACAGCTAGCAATTAAAAAGCTTCATTGCAACTGCATCAAACAATCTGAAAGTGACACACACCGTATATATGGGACAGCCACATCAATTCACCTAGATGGAACAACTTTGACATCAGTTTCCAAGTGACAAATAAGACGATTGAAAGTTTATAATTCCAAATTGTCAACAAGAAATACCTCAGGCCCTATTATTCTTAATACAACAAACATAAAAATGAAACGACTGTTTCTTTAGATGAATTCTCTCTCCTCCTTTTTCTTAATACATTATTCTTCACCATCAAAAAAAGAAAAAAGTTGCATTAGTTTAATTATTAAGTTTATTGGGTCTTTCCTTCACATATGTATTCGAATTTCAAATTTAGCAGCTTAATAATATTCGAATCTATTAGACTCAACAAAAAAACTATGCAAATGATTTGATCATCCTTTTTACAATTGTAAGCCACCACGCCAGTGCTATAAAAATTAATTAAAAGAAGCAAAGAAAAACTCTCTTGAATCTACCTTTGAAATGGTTGATGCAGTGGGGGAAAAATGGCCCAAATTTTCTTCTTTCCTTCTGATTTAACAACACTGGAGTTGGAAAATTGTAGTAAAAACCCAGAGAGCAACAAGAGTATTGATATTAACTTCCAACTTAAGTGAACAAAAATGATGAGCTTACTATCTGTTGTACATATCTTCTCAGGTCCTGGCAATGCGACAATCTCTCCTCGCCAATAAACTACAAAGTCCAATAATCGTATCCAGTATGGGGGGCAACTAGCAGAAATAAGAATCACAAATTACTGGACTCAAATGAAAGATTATGAAACTAATTAATGAATTTTAAAAAATAAATATACTGCTACAAAAAAAAAAAAAAAAAAAAAAAAAATCCGTAAAAGGAAGAGAGATAGTGACTTACAAAAACTTTAGAGAAAAAGGATATTATCAGCTGTACAGATTCATCAAAGCTACTACTTTCACTGGGATTCCTCTTTTTCGCAATCAGTGTTACCTTGTCCTTGTGTGCTTAAATTTTCAATCCAATTTCCCAAACGTGGAATGAATCTTTCAATTAGATTAGGGAGCTGTATCCTCTTTGGGTGTGGTACATCTACCTCATTAGAGGTACCTTCTCCATTGGTTCCGCCATAGTCATCACGGCTTCGCTTAGTTTTGGTATCTTCTGCTAAACCTTCAAAATCATCCTCATAAGGAGTGATGCTACAGCTGCTGCTGTTGCTGCACCTGGGCATAGTTTGGTTCAGATCTTCAATGTCTTCCTCGAATATCAAACGGCCCCCGCATTTCATAACCTCCAATCCTGGACCTTCAGGTGTAAATTTAATCTCAATCTGCCTGAATATATCAACATCTGCTTGACTCAATTTTTCTTTCCGTTCCTCATTGAATGATTGAACAATGGGATTGTAATTCTGCAATAAGTGATACGATTCGATCTTACCAAATTCTTCCGATAAACTAAAACCATGGCCATTGCAACCAAATTCAAATCTATCGCTTTTCAATAAACACCTAAGTATATGCGTAGCTTTATAACTTTTAAAGTCAAACAATGAATTAAGTTGGGGAAATGGATGATGCTGGCGGAGTACAAAAATAGCGCACACAGTGACTCCCATCAATTTATTACATAAATTTGAAGGCACTTGCAGATTCATTGAAGCCCCTAGGCTTTGATGGGTGAACCATTTCGGAATTTCTCTTCCAGGGATAGCGAATAGACTACTTATTTTCCTCTGAAAAATACAAAATTACAAAGTCATGATATTTAGGAGAGAGAGAATAGCGAACAGATGACTTATTTTCCTCTGAAACATACAAAATTACGAAGTCATGATATTTATAGGAGAGAGTTTACCAAAAAAAAAAAAAATATATATATATATATATTTATAGGAGAGAGATACCTGAGACTGAAAGTAATTTCTTAGCATTGCCAAACGTATGTCAGGGTAGTCTTGATTGTCAATCAATTTGATACAATTGATAAGATGAATAAACGGATGAAAATTGGCGTCAGGTCTTAATGGTAATGTATCCAATGAGGTACAACCATCTGCATATATATGTTGAATATTTAATGGAAGCTTTGGCAAAGATCGAAGATGTGTGCAACCACTCAGAAGAAGAGACTTCAAATTAGATAGTCCAATGGTACTTATAGGAAGGCCAACAAAAACATTTCCCCTAAGATCTAAATGGCTTAAAGAATGTAAACAACCAAGACTATCAGGAATTGCTTGAAAATTGCAATAACTTAGATTCAATTCAGTCAAAGACCATAAATTAGAAAGAGAACGCTCTAACATGCCTGTGGGATCTACTCTTCTTTTTTGCATTAAAGTAAAACTGAAGAGTTTATTTGATGTCATAGATGATAAGCCTTCACATCCACAAAGAGATAGTACTTTAAGATTTTTTAAGAGAACAATCGAAGAAGGTAATTCTGTTATACCAGTTTCACTCACATCTAGCTCCTTTAGACCTTTGATATTTCCCAAATTCTCTGGCAGTTCATTAATTTTTGAGCAACCAGACAAAGTGAGAATTTTTAAAGACATCAAACAACAAAAAACATTTGGAAGACTTGAAAGTTTTTTGCAGTCTCCTAGATCTAATTTAGTAAGGCCAGTTAAATGCTCCACGGACAATGGTAGTTCTTTTATGGCAGTCTCATTCAAATAAAGTTTCGACAAACTTGACATATTTCCCACAACCTCTGGAAACTTCTTTAGTCTTGAACAACCAGAAAGAATAAAAATTTCAAGAGATTCCAAGTTGATCTTGGGTGGAAGGCTCTCAAGGCATTTGCAACCATTTAGATCCAATCGAATAAGACATTTGAGATTTCCAAGAGATGCATGAATCTTAGATAATCTTATACAACGTTGAAGAATCAACTGCTTAAGATTTGGGGCACCACTAAGGTCCGGCATCTCAATCAAGTTTTGGGAGTCACTTAGGTCAATGAGTCTTAACTCATCTAAATTCTGTTATAAACCAAAAAAATTATTAGATAAACTCAAGTATTAATGAAAAGGAAGAAAATACACATTTTCTTGAGTGAAAATCTTACCATAATTCCTTTCCACAATTGTTTGATGTAGCTGCAACGCATTTTGAGTTCAACAAGTTTGTTTGGTTGAAAACTAATTGGCATGGATTGAAAAGGATATCCGTGCCATTCTATAATGCGTAACTCGTCAGAAAGATAATTAAGACTTTTTGGAAGTTGCATAGTACCATTTATGAAGTCTTGTGGAAATTTCTCATTACCAATTTTAAGTAATCTCAAATTTTTCATCCTTGAGAAGGCTTCAACACACAAGTGTTCCATTTTTTGAATAGGAAGTTTTAGCATTATGCCTTCAACTGCCTTTGTTCCCTAATAAATAAAAACAAAGAATTTAGAATAATTAGTAAATTCTTAGAAAATTTTATAGTAACATATATACTTCTTAAAGTTTAGGTTTATACTAGTCTAACTTACAGTATTATTCTTCAATACACGAATGACATCCTCATAAATCCACAACCTACTACGTCCACCAAGCTCTCTAGGGGATTCGCGACGAACGATTTCTTGACCCATATCTTGCAGCAAATCATGCATCCCTAAAGCACCATTTTCATTAATGGTTATGAGAGATTTTCTCATAAGAACACCAATATTGTAATCTGGATAGTAACCAAAACTTTGTAGTACATCTCTTATGCAATCTTTGTTCTCTCCTTTGAAAAAACATGCAATATCTAAAAATAATTCTTTCTGTGTATTTGTAAGCCCATCAAAACTTATTTGAAGTAGAACCATAATATTTTCATCGAGTTCTGCTTTTAGATTATTTAGGGCACTTTTCCATTCATCCATTGTTTTATCAAACAACAAAGAACCTAAAACTTTAAGAGCTAAAGGAAGGCCTTTAGCATAATTCACAAAGTCCTCAGACAAATTTACAAAATTTTCTTCAGGATGAGGTTTATGGAAAGCTTTCCAACTAAAAAGCTTCAAAGCATCATTGTCACTCAACCCCTTGGATGTATATATATCTTTCACACCACAACTTATCAATATTTGGCTATCTCTGCTTGTTACAATAATTCTACTCCCCGCACCAAACCAATCATGTTTCCCTGCTAATGCTCCCAGTTGTTCTTCTCCATCCACATCATCAAGAACAATAAAAACCTTTTTATTATGTAGTGCATTTCTTATAACATTGATTCCCTCATAAACACTCCATATATTTTTTTTACTTTCCATGAGGATCTTAGAAAGAAGTTGTTCTTGTAAAGAAACTAGACCTTTATTTTTAGTTTCTTCTCTAATATTAGCAATAAAGCTACTAGCTTCAAAGTTTTCTGAAATTCTTCTATAAATTTCTTGTGCAAGAGTTGTTTTGCCCATTCCACCCATCCCGCATATCCCAACAAAGCGAACACCACCCAACCCTTCATTTAAGTATGAACCCAACATTTCCTCCACACACGAGTCCATTCCAACAAGGTCCTCACAAACACTTGAGAATTTATGATACAACTCAGTGCATATCCTTCCAATGATTTCTTGGATAACTTTTGATTCATACCTGCAAAGAAAATTGCAAAACAATAATTTTGATGAGGCAAAGCTAGCCACATTTAAAGATAAAACAGTCAGCATTTAATCATAATCTTAGATTTGTTCAGCCACATTGAGAATGCCTAATTATATTTAGACCTCTTTGTTTTACATTTCTTGAATGCTATTTTCAGTGCCCTTTTTTCATAATAAATAAATAAAACAATTGAAGTATTAACTGTATAATTCTACTTTTCTCCTAACCACTTGCTTTGGACATTTTTACTTGCTTATTTTTTTTCTTCATATAAAAAAAATGATGTATTAACTTTAACCGTATAATTCTACTTTTCGCCTAACCACTTGCTTTTGATATTTTTACTTGCTTATCAAGACAATTCTGCCAAAAACATAAAGAAGCAATTCGAATGAAAACATTACGGGTGGGTGGATAGCTTATATAAAGCAACGCCATGTAGACTCCATAAGTCACATGTAGAATGAGGATTACCAAGTTCGTGACCTTTTGCTCATATTGGGTAATTTAGGGACTACCATGCCAAACTATGCAAATCCAAAGTCCAATTTGAGATTATAATTTCCAAAGTTTGTAATATACATGGGACAAAGAAATTCATTGCAAGATGTATAATGGGGACAATTTTAGAGATATTAGGGGGCCAAATTTGTTTAAGGCCCAAGTTTGTGTAATTATGTACTTGCATGACACTAATTTAGAACTACTAGGATTTGAATAGGGTTAGTCTAGGTTATTTTTAAAATAGTTAAATACTGACGAAGTAAAAGAAAAAAAGACAAAGGTAAGAAATGATAAATAAATTCAAAAAAAGAAAAGAAAAGTTGACAATAAATAGCATTATTTCAAAGAAACTCTTACTTATCCTTTAAATCCCATCCAGAAAGATTGGCAACTTTTGTTAGAGCAGCTTTCCACATCTCTACACTTCCCATGTTATCCTTGAAACTCTCTTCATGTCTATCAAAGGCTTCTGCAAAAGTCCCCCTATGATTCCGCACATCACTAGGATCTACATAGTGAAAAACAGGTAGAACTACCAATTCGGTCTTTTCCATGCACTCAGTGATCTTTGTTAGTTCATTCAAGCACCACTTTGAAGAAGCGTAGTCTTTTGATAAAATAATGACAGCAAACCTTGATTCTTCTATTGCTTTTAAGAGTTCTGGGGCAATTGATGTTCCTCGCTTAAGTTTTTCATCGTCCCTAAAAGTGGATATGCCTTTTTGTTCCAAAGCTGTATATAGATGATCTGTAAATTTCTTGCGGGTGTCCTCGCCTCTGAAACTAAGAAATACATCGTATTTCCCTCCTTTGGAAGAAGAAGAACAAGAACAAGAAGATGATGGAAGAAGAGCCATAAAAGAAATGGAAGAGCTTGAATAGTGAGGTTAGAGATTTAGGAAATTGCAGGTGTGACTAAAAAAAACTCAAAAAAGCCTCTTGCAATAAGTGTGAGAAGATGGGTCAAAAGTTTTTATATTCTATGAGCCATTAACTCATTTTTTGTTAGAGTTGGTGGGCAAGTGGGCATCCATCTGAGTGAGTGAAATTTCCCCAGGCCAGGATGAGTGAGTGAAAATTTTCAATTTCTTCTTCCTTTGCTGCTTTTTCATGTGGGCATGGGCCCCATCTGAGTAGACATCTGCATGCACAGGAAGATACCTGGAAGAGGAGGACCACTTGCACGCGGAATCTAATAAAAATTTCACTCGCTCAATATCACAATTTATTAAAATAGTCTACAATGAGCAATGAAAAAAAAGGTGATTGGTATTTTTTTTTAAAAGAAAAAAAAGGTAATAAGTTGATGAAAAAATAGTGAACAAATTTCTTGGAATAGATTACTTGTGAATGTCAGTTCCTCTGTAGGTTATTTTTTGCTAGATAATGGTCCTTTTTTTTTTTTTGAAAATAAAGGACAAAATCACTACAATTTTTACTAAAAAAATTAATATAATTATATATTTTGAAAATTTGATTGTTAGAGTGTATGTTCTTTATGTTCTTAACAAGTATATCAAATTTCATGTCAATCATATGTTATTTATTATTCGATTTATAAACTTTTTTTATACATATTTTAGACTACAAAAATTTTAAATTTAAACCCAAAAAAAAAATTTAATTTAAATATTTAATTGATGACATATCTATTGATATTTAATTTTCTAAAAATTTTGCAAACATAAAAGATATAAAAAGAAAATATAATCTAACTGAACGCATTAATCAAAATTCACATCTAATAAAAAAATAATTAATGGAGTTCGTTGGCAAACTTTGTCCTAAAATAAAAAGGAAATGGTTAGCAAGACAAAACTATAAAGATGAAATAATATATGTACTTCTCTATCAAATAAGACATCTTTGGAGTCATTGAGTACACAGCAACTGTAGAACCTTCAAGTTCATGTGTTTCAGACATTATCCGATCTACTGAATCTGTAAACAGACCAAGCAATATCATGAGGTTAAACGAAAGACCAATTTGTGTACAGATACATGATATAGAATACAACAAAGGGTGAAGTTCTACAATGGTTAATCTTCCAAGCGACACCTTAAACACTGTACTCAGTTTAAAATCTCTATTAAATTAACACGCAGATAAGTACGTGGTTGTTAACTTGTAATAAGAATGAGCAGATGTGTCAACAGTTCATTTTCTAGGACCCATCAATTTAATTTTTTTTATTAGAGTCGTGTCGTCACGTCACAATTTAATATATATATAGTTGAGCAGATGGGTCAACAGTCGCATAAAGTCTTTCTTCTTTATTTAATATTTATTGCCAAACCAACTTTTGTGTTTTTCAGTTTTCACGTGGACGTGGGCTGCATCTGCGCAAAGCATAGGAAAATACTCGGAAGCTATCCAAATTCCAAAACAAAAAATAGAAAAGGAAATCGGAAAATGCTAGGAAAACACCTGGAACGTAAGGCCACTTGCATACGTCACAATTTATTGAAATTGAACAATAATGTCACTTTCTAACATGAGAGTACTTAATTGAACAATAATATCTTTATTTTTTAAATAATATAAATTTTATTAAAATTTTTTTATTAATAAATGTGATAATAAATATGATTGTTACTAGTTTAACAAGATAATAAATAAGTATTTAAAATTTTTTTAGAGTAATTTGTAAGGTTATGCTTCACTCTTTTTTCTGTTACTTTCTTCTTCCGTTTTCTTTGACTACCAAACCTAATTTTGGCTGCTTTTTCTTTGTGTGGGCTCCATCTATGCAGGCCTCATATGCATAGGAAAAAACCTAAAATTCGAAAAGAAAAAAGAAAAAAGAAAAAGAAAAGGAAAACCGTCATTTTGTATGAGGAACCATATCCTCATCTTCTCATTTTTGACAAATTACAACTTGTTCATATGTAGTTTGATTAAAATTTAAGTTGTTCGTGTATAATTTAAAATTTGACACTTTATCTACTAAAATTTGACTAAAATTTAAATGGCTTATATATGGTTTGAAATCCCATAATAAAAATATTCTACCCAATCCTATTTAATCTTACGTTTTTTTTTTTTTTTTAATTTTTGAAGAAAAGAGACGTATTCATTTTCTTCAATACAAGAGGGATCAAAAGTTCATTTTCTATGATCCAGCAATTAATTAATTAATTTTAGTCGGTGGGCACAGTGAGCATCCCACCATAAATTGTTGCGTAAAGTCTTTCTTCTTTGTTTTATTATCAGACTAACTTTCGCTTTTTTTATGAGAGTCGGTGGGCAAGTGGGCAGGACATCCCATTATAAGTTGTCGCGTAAACTCTTCCTTCTTTATGTAATATTTATTGTCAAACAAGCTTTTTTTTTTTTTTTTTTTTTCACGTGGACGTGAGCTCATATGCACAGAAAAATACTTGGAAGCTTATCCAAATTCCAAAACAAAAAATACAAAAGGAAATCGGAAAATGCTAAGAAAACACCTGGAAGTAAGGCCACTTGCACACGTCACAATTTATTGAAATTGAACAATAATGTCACTTTGTAATATGAGAGTACTTAATTGAACAATAATATCTTTATTTTTTAAATAATACAAATTTTATTAAAATTTTTTTATTAATAAATGTGATAAAAATATGATTGTTACTAGTTCAACAAAATAATAAATAAATATTAGAAATTTTTTTTAGAGTAATCTGTAAGATTATGTTTCTCAAAAAAAAAAAAAAAATTGTAAGATTATGCTTTACTCTTTTTCTGTTACTTTTTCCTTCTGTTTTCTTTGACTACCAAATCCAACTTTAGCTGCTTTTTCTCCGTGTGGGTTCCATCTATGCAGCCTCCATATGCATAGAAAAAAACTTGAAATTTGAAAAAAAAAAAAATTAAGAAAAGAAAAACTATTATTTTGTATGAGGAGCCATATTCTCATGACTCATTTTTTATTTTTGGGCAAATTATAACTTATTTATATATAATTTAGTTAAAATTTAAGTTGTCTATTTATAATTTAAAATTTGACACTTTATTCACTAAAATTTGATTAAAATTTAAATTATCTACTTATGATTTAAAATCTCATAATAAAAATATTCTACCAGATCCTATTTAATCTTATGTTTTTTTTTTTAATTTTTGAAAAAAAGAGACGTAAAAATTCATTTTCTTCAATACAAGAGGGGTCAAAAGTTCATTTTCTGTGACCCAACAATTAATTAATTAATTATAGTCTGTGGGCACAGTGGGCATGCCACAATAAATTGTTGCATAAAGTCTTTCTCCTTTGTTTTATTATCAGACTAACTTTTGCATTTTTTATTTGTCGGTGGGCAAGTGGGCAGGGCATCCCACTATAACTAGTCGCATAAACTCTTCCTTCTTTATTTATTTATTGTCAAACCAGCTTTTGCTTTTTTTTTTTCAGCTTTCACGTGGACGTGGGCTCATATGCCCAGGAAAAATCTTGGAAGCTTATCCAAAAAAAAAAAACAAAAAGAAAAGGGAAAATGCTAGGAAGACACCCGGAAGGTATGGGCTACTTGCAGACGGAATCTAATATAAAATATAAAATACACTCACTCAATATCACAAATTATTAAAATTGAACAATAATATGAGATACTTAACTGAACAATAATATTTTTATTTATTAAAAAAATTAAAAATAATTAAAATTTTATTAAAATTTTTTTATTAATAAATATGATAAAAAATATGATTGGTACTAGTTCAACAAAATAATAAATAAGTATTTAAAAAATAATTTAGAGTAATTTGTAAGATTACGCTTCACACTTTTTTTTTTTTTTTTCCTATCACCTTCTTCTTCTGTTTTCTTTGACTACCAAACTTAACTTTAGTTGCTTTTTTCCGCGTGGGCTCCATTTATACTGACCTCCATATGCATAGGGAAATACCCCAAATCTCACAACCGAAAAAAAAAAAAAAAAAAAAAAAAAAAGAAGAAGAAGAAAAAAAAAGAAAAGAAGGGGGAAAAGGAAAATTGTCATTTTGTACGAGGAACTACCTCCTCATCTTTCATTTTTTTGGTAAATTATAATTTACTCATGCTTGGTTTAATTGAATTTTTTTTTAAAAAAAAACTAGTTTGGCCGAAATTTAAGTTGCTTATTTGTAATTTAAAATTTGACACTTTACCCATCTGAGATTTGACTGAAATTTAAATTTCGGCCAAATCACATATGAGTAACTTGTAGTTTGAAATTTGATACTTTATCCACTTGAGGTTTGACTGAAATTTAAATTGTCTACCTATGATTTGAAATCCCATGATAAAAATGTTCCGTTGGATCTTTTTTGATATTGTATTTTTATGTTTTTTATTTTATTTTTTTGGTTGTGTTTTTGAAGGAAAGAGATATAAAAGTAGAGTAAAATTACATATTTAGTCATTTTTTTTAACAAAGGTATGTTACAGAACTTTAACTGAGCTAACCTCATGTTGGTAAAGTGTCATATTTCAAACTACAAATAGACAACTTAGATTTTGGCCAAACCACAGGTAGATAAGTTGTAATTTGCCCTTAATTTTTAATAGAGTTTGGAAACTCTAATGCTGTTTTGAGTTGGTTTATAAGAACTTAGTTTCTTTAATATATGCATTTGTTTACCTGAAAAATAAAAAATCGTACACTCAATTTCAAGATTTATTAAAATAATTTGTGAGTTGTAGAAGAAAAAAAATATGATAAGTTCATCTAAAAAGTTGTGCATAGAAAGTCTCCACCCTACCATTTATAGTTAACCACTTAAACATGTTTTAAAATTGAGTATACAATTGAATGTATTCTTGAATTTATATTAATGAATTACTTGTGAATTTTGATCCCTCCATCTCATTGCATCCATTCAAAATACAAGATGATATAACATAAAAATAAAAATAAAATGGATTGCATGTGAATTTTGGTCATCCATATTGTATCTATAATTTCTTTAATACAAGATTTTATAGTTGAAGTATTTACAATGAAGTCCGCCCCATCTCTCATTGTAAAATTACGCGACCATTTCTAAAGACAACGGCGATGACAATTGGGAGTAGATGCAATTATGCTATAGTGCGAATATGTGAGGTGATTTTAATTTGATAAGTACTGTGTAGAAAAGACAAAATATTGAATTATATTAAGGAGAATTTAATTATATTCATTTCAGTAGTTTTCCTATATATTTCCAATAATTGTACCCTTAATTTGATTAATTTAAGAAAAATTTCCTGAGAACAAAAATTTTAGATATATATGTTGTTATATCCTAGGCCCTTCCATGCCCAGGTCCTATACTTAAAATATTTGCCTTGTTACTTGTTGATATTGTATCATATTGGTATCCAATGTTCATGACACTCTGGTAGGAATACATAGGTTGACTCAGTAAAGTGTCTTTTTGTTGTGGTCAGAGACTCACAGGTTATTGGAAAATTATTAGGTGCTTCTAAAAAAATGATGATGTGGAGCTCATTCCTCACATATTCATAGTAGATCTCACCATGAATTTAATTAAGGTGATTCATCATGAAGACCAGTGGAGGAGTACCACATCACCATGTGCTTTGAATGCAGCTAATAATCACTCTGGCTATGGCCATAGAAACAGCGGTGGCAATGGATTGCAATTCATTTTAAAACAAATAAGCAATTACGTTTTGCTTCTATTGAATTTTTTTGATAGGCGCCTCTACTAAAATTTAAAACTTTAGATTTTCTACATCTAAATAACTTCTTAAAATCATCACAAAACAGAACATTTTATCTCTTTGTTTTGCCCTTTTAGCCAGGGAGGAAATTAGTTTTTGAAATGCTAACAAAGCATTACTCCTACATACCAGATACAGCTACTGCCAATATTTGCATAAACAAATTGTGGCAGGTGGAATATGCAGGTCTACCATCACCTTAACAAAGAATATGATTTTAAATACTAGCACATTAAATAAGACACCTTTGGAGGTACCAAGTCCACAGCAACTATAGAACCTTTAAGTTCATGTGATTCAGACATTATCCGGTCTACTTAATCTGTAAACAGACCAGGCAATACACAATATAGAATACAACATAGTACTTAGTTTTACAATTGTCAATCTTCCAAACAACACCTTAAACACTGTACTTAGTTTAAAATCTCTTTATTAAATTAACACTGTGTTCTACAAATTCACCTGAATAAAACTAGAATAGAATTCTCCTGAGTAAAACTAAAATACAAAAACTTCATAAAACTCTAGCTGCACTTCCTGAATTTTTATATATTTCAACTCCAATTCTAATGTGTTGTTTTGCCACTGGATTCTGAAATGCAAGCAACTTTAAAATTCAACATTTCAATGAAAAAAAAGTTAGAAGGCAGTTCAATGTTGAGCAATACACAAGCAAGAAACTCAAAGAAGTTAACTAATTATATTACAAGTAATGGCTTCTTGTTATAATTTAGTGTGAAGACACTGACAAATGCAACCATCAAACATATTAAATAATTTGGGTGCTTCTCCTTACTCCTCAAGGCTCAGAGACTGAAAGATTGTTGCATTCTTGCATCCACACACTCCCCAAAAAAAAAAAAAACTGGTCTTGCTATTTATTTTGTGTGTGTGTGTGTGTGTGAGTGTGGAATTGTGGATAATTCAGGAATTTTTGATGATATGAAACAAAACAATACAAAAACACTTGAAACACTAAGACTTTAGCTATTCCACTACAAGGGCATCTACCTTGACATAAATTCCCTACTCAAGATAAAAACAGTGTTGACTTTTGACATTATTCCAACCCAGTTCTACAGAGTCTAACACAAAGACACAAGTCTTCAAACTGAACTACAACATCATACTGAATCTGCTGCTAATCAAACCCAATATCTTGTTTTTGCAAACAAACCAATCACAAACCTAGAAACTAGCAAACTTTTAAGCAGAAGTCATGAAGGATGGAATGAAGTATACCCCTGTTAGAATGGAGAACTTGTTTAGGATAGAGTTGCAGCCACTTCATTTAAACATCATTCTAAACTTGACATCTTTTCTCACACTCTTCACTATACATTCCTCTGTTTTGATTTCTCCTCCATGAACTCGAGTTACACAGAGACCATATTGATAGACAGTAGCCCAAACCACTCTACATAAGGAACTTCCGGGCAAACCCACATGGGTGCCTACTTGGCCCAAGTGAGTGGCCATTGCCAACAATAGGAATTTCTGAGATTACAAGAAATATTAGCAATACAACATTTAATCATATTTCATACTGACGCACTTTCTACCCAAGTATCCTATGTACTTTCTGCCTACTTGACTGAAATTTCATCAGCAAATGTTACAAAACGAAAGCCGTATGACAAGTTTTTCTTTCATCCTGAAGCAAAGTGCATCATGATATTAATTTTCTAAGAAGCCAACAACATATGGGCAAAACCCAAAAAGGATGTGATAAACGCTAATGTATAACAACTATATACAGCATACACAATTACGGTAAAAAATAGGTTTCCATGATGTGCAAATAGCATTGTTAAACAACCAAGCAAAACATGGTAATTGCCTGTGTAGAACAAGGTCAAGAAGTAGCACCAATTCAAAACTATTGAAATTGGTTACACCACTCTTTGTTTCATAGTAAAATACAGAATTCTAGTTATCTATAATATGTGGCCTACAATACATGTAAAACAAGAATTCTTAATTGAAATATTAAAAGTAAGCAAGAGTGACAGTTTTATGCTATTTAATTTATGAATTACTTGAGAAGGAATAATGGAGACCTGTAATTCACTTTTATTAAAAAAAAAGTTACAATATAATTGGCACCTTAGACTTTAAAACATTAAATTCATCTAGCATTTTAGCAGCCTTGTGAAGAACCAAATGCAAGTTGTATTAAAACTAGTTGTCTATTCAATGAGAAGCACATTCAAGCCCACAACTGCCAGTATTTATAGCCTACCCATAGCCATGGTTTTGAAACCTGGACTGTTTAACGAATCGTAAAAAGAAGAGGTTCAAGGTTTTTGAGATCCAACCGAGGGCAGATTGTAATGATGTCATAATTAGTTTAATAATTAATATGAAATAAAATCAAATAATTATGAAAATGTTAACAATCTTTACAAAAGCAGTATTTAAAGATGTTAAAAAGTATATCTTGATTAAAGATTAGATGATATTTCTCACAATTTACTACAAAAATTAAATAAATATCCTCTAATTATTTAAAATATTCAATTAAATTTGTAAACCAATATAATTAGCCAAAACTAATGCATTTAAAGCTTATTTCAATCATTTGTACCACACACAGTTGAACAACAGGAATCTAAAATACAACAGCATGTATAGGCAACAGAGCAAGTCTCCACCATTATCACAAATAACATATTCAAAGTAATACTAAAAAGTGGAGACACAATTATGCAGAGAAAAAGGCCAAAAATAGAAGTTACTATTCAAGAAGTGAGGTAAATAACATTGTATACAAACAAGAAAGTCATAATTTCAAGAAACTATTTTAAGAATTGTTGGCATTTGTCCTGATGAGAGTCTAAGAATTTCTTTGCCAAAAAGACCACTCAAATAGACCTGGTCATTGGGAACCTTCACCAACCATAAGTGGAGCCAATAGCAATTCATCTGGCCCCATAAAAGAAAAGTGGGAAAAGAGAATTTAAGGATGATGATAAACTTCTGCAATAAACTGCAAACTTGTTATAACAATTGACACAATAGGCTATAATAAAAAAGGCTACTCTTTTCTAGATTACAGGTGCAATGCATATGGGTGGAGAATCAGCAGAAACTGTTAAGGGCCTGTTTGCAAACAGCTTATTTAGTTGAAACTAAAAACTTTTTGCTGAAAATACTGTAGAAAAAAACTAAAAGCTAGTTGAATAGTACAGTGTGACCTATGAATAGTACCAAAAAATGCAATGGGACTTATGAATAGTAGTCAAAGTAAGCTAAAAACTTTAATAAGCTGTGGGTTTCACCACTTCCCAAACACACTCTAAAGAGCCTGAAGTATTGGTATGTTCATCATTTGCAGGGACAGCTTAATAGTCAAAGAAAGGGAGCAGTTGCAACACTACTCTAAAAAATCATATTATATTTTACCAAGAGAGAGAGAGGGAAACAAGGCAAGCAACTTCCAGAAGGAAGTTCAGAAAAATCTACTATAGAATTATAAGAGGTTAATAGAAAGAAAGTTAAGAAACCCATATCAAATCCTATCCAAAGCTCAAAAAAAGAAAATCAAATGATAAACACTAAATAGCTCTTGACATATAAATTCTAGATTTCCATAAAGAAAACATAGATAATGTCCACATTTCATTAGAGTGGATATTATTTTTCTTGCATGATTTGTAAACTATATTGCAGATGTTATTAAGTCACAAATAAATAAATATGGAATCTGCGAACTATTAGAAAAGAAGATATGAAGGTTTTGTCCACAGATCTACTAGACCTTACTATCTTCCTTGAGACTTCTTTCAAAATTTTCATTCCATTATTTATTTATTCAATTTTAAATTAAAAAAACCAAAAAGACTGAAATAACAAATTTAAAGAGTACCCAGTTGGGCACTTCACAATTCCCATTATTTCATTAGTATTTATTAAAGGCAGAGAGATATAGAGAGAGCAATCAATTTTAAACACGTTACAGATCACACTTATCAGTTATCACAGTTCACACACAGAGAGAGAGAGAGAGAGAGAGAGAGAGAGAGAGAGAGATGAGAGACTCATGACACTTCTGAACAAATTACAAATGACCAACTGATCAAGCCATTCTATATGCCATATCTTGCCACAAGTATTTTCCAACCAGTAACAACAATAACACAAGAATTCTTAAAATTCTTATAATGCAATAGAAGAATATTTAATGGAACAATAAGTTAATAGTTTTTTGTACATTGTAAACATATACCTTCATAGATGACTATAAAGATAAAAAAAAAAAAAAAAATCCCCATTGCTATCAAGATATGAATTATAGGTTTCTCTATTCAGAATTCAATCCCCATTTAATTTCCAACATTGAAGAGCCATTGTGATTATGTAACCTTGCATTTAACAGTTTTAACTTGAAAATGCATAATTATGTACACAATGCAAACACTGAATTTCCAACAACTACATCTCAACCTTAAACAAGACAAACTTTAAACCCATACACATATTCTTCAACTACTAAAGAAGTAGCTCAAAGAGGTGAAGGAACAAAAAAAAAAAAAAACCACAATCAGAAGCAGAAAGTCATTAATATAGCAAAGCTTTACATAGGTTTACTGCTATAATACCATGAAATAGGTGAAAGCCTGAAAACAAAACTCACATTCATTAATATAGCACAGCTTTGCATCACAGACAGACCCCCAGCCCGAGGCTTCTCCTTGTTTGTCCTCTCAACCTGCTGACCGAACAACATCACAACCTTATCCATCTCTCAAAACCACTCAAGTACAACAAATTCACAACCTAAAATTCAAGAAAGCTCTCAGCCTACTCCCACTTCTACTCAATCTCCATCTCTCACAACCACTCAGGTACAACCAACTCGTACTACAAATTCACAACCTAAAATTCAAGAAAGCTCTCAGCCTACTCCCACTTCTACTCAATCTCCATCTCTCACAACCACTCAGGTACAACCAACTCGTACTACAAATTCACAACCTAAAATTCAAGAAAGCTCTCAGCCTACTCTCCCTTCTACTCAATCTCCATCTCTCATAACCACTAAGGTAAAACCAACAGGTCCAACTAATTCACAACCTACAGTTCAAGAAACCTCTCAGCCTACTCCCACTTCTACTCAAACCCCATCATTTGTATCTGAGCAAGAACCAAAGCCAGTAGTTGTGTCTCAGCCACCATCACAAGAACCTCAACCAAAGGCATAACCTTAACCTATACATACCCCGTTTAATGCAATAAAAAAAAAAAAAACCATCAAACGATACAAACCACAATTCAAATTCCAATCTTCTTCTATGGTTTCCAAAAGGTGATCAAAAAACACAATCATAACCCCATCCCTTCAAATCTTTAGTTATTTACTGTACTACTTAATGGGCCCTGCTAGCCCATCTTTTGCTTCTCTCTCATGGAATTCACCTTCTCAAGCCTCCAACCATCATGGAGCCTAGCTATGAAGCTATCAGCCTTGATGTTCACATCAGGGCTGGGGCAGAACAAGGACCCACCAACACCAACACCAATACCAGCACCAACAACAACACCATCATGAAATTCAACCAAAAAGCCCTCATGACACTAACACAAGAATTCTTATAATTCATAAATTCCTTATGCACAAAGAAACATGAAGCTATATTAGCTAATTCACAAAAAAAAAAATGGCTAGCACCAGTGCCAAAACTCTATAAACAAAAAAGTGTTTTTATTTGTTGCAATGAAGTTTTCAAGAGAAAAAGACATAATAGATTGTAAATCTTAATTTGCTTTAAATTAAAAAAAAAAAAAAAAGTTAGAGAGATGCTTCAACAAGGAATTGAAAATTTGATACCAAAGCATAATACAAAATTTGCCAGTCAATGCAATGACTTCAAGTATGCCTTTGGCCTATTCAATTCTATGCCTCCACAATCTCAATTGTAAACAATACACCAAATATAAACACAAAAACAAACAGAGTATGAACATTTGTTAAACACTTTAATAGTTAACAAATTTGAAGGGAGAGTGAAATACAGAAGGAAACCCTATGTTTTGAGAACTAGATAAAAAAGAGTAAATTTATTGAATCTGAAGCAAAGCAAAATCAATTTGATGGCAAGGATAGCCATAACTCTGTTTGGTTGCCGAGAAAAAAATAGAAAGGTTTTCTTAGCAACCAAATAAGAAAAGCAAAGTAATTGGCTAATTGCGGGGAGAGAGAACTGATTCGTACCTAATCAAAGGAGCTGAAACCACCGTATATTAAAGTGGAAAATTAAAGCTTTTATTAACATTTTTTAGTGACGGTGGATAAAAAAATATGTTGAAAAAACTCAAGTTGTTTGTAGTGCAAGTAGCCAATAACATATGGGCAAAACTCGAAAAGGATATAATAATACTAATATATAACAATAATATACAGCATATGCAATTATAATACAAAATCAATTTCCATGATGTGCAAATAGAAACGTTTAAAATACACGCAATCAATTAATACCAAGAAAAGTTATTACTTTGCAAAATGCACCCCCGGATGAATTTGGCAGAATATCTCTTTTCCAATTAGTGCTACCACTAAGTTTTTCATCATGTGTTCATTTTCCGTCTTGTAGTCATATCTCAACATCTTGTCTTCAGCTATTACTAGTGTAGCACAATATTGAATTTAGTATATAGATTAGGTGGTAAAAGCTTTAATCTGCAAGCAAACCCATTTAAAACCTTAAACAAACCCACCCTCCGCATGGCCATGGTTTAAGCATTTAGAATGAAGTTGTCAAGAAAAAAAGATGTGGTAATATTTTCATTGGCTAACTATTCTGACCATTCTCAATTAAACTAGATACAAATCAGCTACTTTTACCTTAGAAAGATACAAGTCCAAAACATGGCCAACTGATTGAAATGCGACCACACATTATCAACTCTAGCTTCAATTGCAAAGTCATTCCGCCGTAGATCGTCGTATATTGTCGACCAACGAAGATCAATCAAAAAATAAAGATAGAGCTTTCTGCCATGGACAGAGCAAGCGGGAGAGAGAGAGAAAGAGAGAGAGAGAATGGAGAGAATGTTGTAGATCAAAAAAGATTGGTCCAATTCCATTTAGCTTTAAACCAAAACAACCAAGCCCGAATAGACAAGAGCCAGCAACCCAACCTATCATAATAAAGCCCAGATTGAAATTTAACCCAACTCAAGCCAAGCCCACAACAAAAATATACCTTAAGCTCTATTTTTCTTAATAAAACAAACTAAAAAATAAATCAAACAAAAAAGTTGGGTCCCTTTCCCTTCCCCTATTTCTTAATACATTATTCTTATTCATCAAACCAAAAAGTTGCATTAGTTTAACTATTGATTTAATTGTGTCTTTACTTCACATATGTATTCAGATATAACAACATAATGAATCAAGGTCTATTGTATTCGACAAAAAAACTTTGCAAATAATTACATCGCCTGAATCTACCTATTTCTATAAAATCTAATTAGAAGAAGCAAAAGGAAAAATCTCTTGAATCTACCTTTGAAATGATTGATGAAGTGAGGAAAAAAATAACACAGACACATGGTTGGCCTGAGAGAAGGCAACCTCTCTGGTGAAAAATAGCCCTAATTTTCTTCTTTCCTTTTGAATACCAAGAGAGCAACAAGAGTATCTACTTTAATCCCACAAAATTAATAATCATGAGTATGCTATCTGTTGTACATATCTTCTTTGTAATACGGGATACTTAATTGAACAATAATATCTTTACTTTTTTATAAAAAGTATTAAAAGTAATACAAATTTTATTAAAATTATTAGTAGATGTGATAATAATAAATATGATTGGTACTAATTCATCAAGATAATAAATGAATATTTGAAAATTTTTTTGTTATCGATAATTTGTAAGATTATGCTTCACTCTTTTTTGCTTTTTCTGTCACTTTCTTCTTCTTGTGTTTTCTTTGACTATCAAACCCAACTTTAGCTGCTTTTTCCCCACATGGGCTCCATCCATGCAGACCTCCATATGCATAGGAAAATAACCGGAAGCTATCAAAAAAAAAAAAAAAAAGGAAATGGAAAACACTCAATTTTATTTGAGGAACCACATCCTCATCTTTCATTTTTTATAGAGTTTGGAAACTCTAATGCTCTTTCGAGTTCGTTTGTAAGGACTCAACTTCTTTAATATATGCATTTGTTTACTTGAAAAATAAAAAATTGCACACTCAATTTCAAGATTTATTAAAATAATTTATGTGAGTTGTAGAAGAAGAAAAAAAATGATAAGTTCATATAAAACGTCGTGAACAGAAAGTCTCCACCCTACCATTTATAATCAACTACTTAAACATGTTATAAAATTTAGTATACAATTGAATGTATTCTTGGATTAATATGAATGAATTACTTGTAAATTTTGATCCCTCCATCTTATTGTGGTCATTCAAAATACAAGTTATTTCAAGATGATATAACATAAAAATAAAATGGATTTACATGTGAATTTTAGTCATTCAAATTGTAGCTATAATTTCTTCAATATAAGATTTTACAATTGAATACAAGTAAGTAATCTGCTTAGTCTTTACGATGAAGTCCCCCCCCCCCCCCCCTCCTCCTCATTGTAAACTTACACATGACCATTTTCTAAAGACAATGGTGATGGCAATTGGGAGTAGATGCAATTATGCTGCATTTGGTCATTCAAATTGTAGCTATAATTTCTTCAATATAAGATTTTACAGTTGAATACAAATAAGTAATATGCTTAGTCTTTACGATGAAGTCCCCCTCTCCCCCCCCCCCCCCCCCCCCCCTTCTTCTCATTGTAAACCTACACATGACCATTTTCTAAAGACAATGGTGATGACAATTGGGAGTAGATGCAATTATGCTGCAGTGCCAATATGTGAGGTGGTTTTAATATGATAAGTATTGTGTAGAAAAGACAATATATTAAATTATATTAAGAAAAATTTAATTATATTCATTGAAGTAGTTTTCCTATATATTTCCAATAATTGTACCCTTAATTTTAGGACAATTTCAGAGAACAAAAATGTCACCCACGCACATACAAATATATGTTGTTGCATCCTAGGCCCTTCTATGTCCAGGTCCTATATTTAAAATATTTGTCTTGTTACTTGTTGATATTGTATCATAGTTGTATCCAATGTCCATGACACTAGTAGGAATATATTGGAATACATTATCTAGTGTTTCTATTCAAACATTTCTGTCCATGCTCCATGTATCGATTAAGTGCCAATTAAGTTCAAAATGTTGTTATAACACGCTAAATTGAGCCATTGTGGAGATAATCTACGTCAATATTAGTTTTTTCTTAATTACTCTTCCATTTTTTTTACCTGCTTCTCTCTCTCTCTCTCTCTCTCTTCATAGTCAAATTGTTTTTCTTGTTTCTCCTTTCTCACGTTAATGGTCTAAACAAGTTTTGAAATATACACATGTGAGTACTGTAGTTAGTTAAGTAGTGAAGTTCCACATTGAATAATAATGACAAGAGTGAGTGATTAATATAACATAATTGGGCCTAAACTCATTGACTTAAATTTTTAGGTTAAATGATGTCCTAATATATTATGTTATCTTACTGATCAATTGAAGTCTCCCTAACAACGAGCAACTTAAGAACCTGTTAAATACATTGAAGAATGTGAAGCGTAGGGACTCAAGATGCAACATTAATAACCACTCACACTCATAAAAAGGTTTGATGTGGCCTACAAAAGCTATATTCTTACTCTAATTGAGTGATTGTTTTGAAGTTAATAGTTTATAGTTCCATTTTTGTTGTGACATTGTCTCAACATCCAATTGTGAGTTGGAAAATTAATTGGATTTCCTAGTTGAAGAAGGAAAAATTAAATTGATTATTTTTGGATTGTCTTGGTGTGGAAGACAAAGCTATTCCTTGAAATAAGATTTTTGCTTGGGAGGTAATGCAAGGAGAGAGACAACAAAATTTGGGTGTTGACAAAAAATTTTGTAAAGTACAAATCAATGAGAAATGTTGCAAAGTGAAGCAAAAAAAAGAAAGAGAACTTGCAACGTGCATATTAGTGAAGAAAGAATAAGGTTTTGTGGTAAGTGCAATCCAGAAGAAAAATAGTGTGTGAGAGGGAAAAAAAAAACAGTAAAATTTTTCTTTAGCTATGAAACATTCATAAAGTTGATAAATTCCGAATTTTATAATTGATTTCCCGGTTGTGAATTTTATTTGGAGTATTTCTTGAGGTTTTTTCCCTTTAAGGAGAAATGAGTTTTTCACGTAATTCTTGTTTTTGTGTGAGATTGGTATTTTGTCTTGATAATTTTGGTGATTATATTGAGTAATTGATTATAATTGTTAATTGATTGTCTTAATTTAGACCAGATTAGTTTAGGATCCAATCATTTTTCCAAAATAATATACTAAACCTGGAATTAGAAGTCTTTTCTATTAAAAAATTTCTAAATCGCATAATTTTAAGAAAAATTTGCTAAATAACACCTGACCAAACTTACTTAGTTATGTAGCAACCATCAAACATATTAAAAAATTTTGGCATTAAGTTTTTGGTTAAGTTTTTGGTCTCGTCTGGGTGCTTCTCCTTACTCCTCAAGGCTCAGAGAGTGAAAGACTGTTGCATTCTTGCATCCACACACACACACACACACACACACACAAAAAGAGGTGTCTTGCTATTTATTTTGTGTGTGTGTGGAATTGTGGATAATTCAGGAATTTTTTATGATGTGAAACAAAACAATACAAAAACACTTGAAACACTAAGACTTCAGCTATTTGACTACAAGGGCATCTACCCTGACATAAACTCCCTACTCAAGATAAAAACAGTGTTGACTGTTGACATTATTCCAACCCAGTTCTACAGAGTCTAACACAGACACAAGTCTTCAAACTGAACTACAACATCATACTGAATTTGCTGCTAATCAAACCCAATATCTAGTTTTTGCAAACAAACCAATCACAAACCTAGAAACTAGCAAACTTTTAAGCAGAAGTCATGAAGGATGGAATGAGGTATACCCCTATTAGAATGGAGAACTTGTTTAGGATAGAGTTGCAGCCACTTCATTTAAACATCATTCTAAACTTGACATCTTTTCTCACACTTTTCGCTATACTTTCCTCTGCTTTGATTTCTCCTCCATAAACTCAAGTTACACACAGACCATATTGATAGACAATAAGCCAAACCACTTTGCATAAGGAACTTCTGAGGCTCATTCATTTGATACGGGCAAACCCACATTGGTGCCTATATGGCCCAAGCGCATGGCCATTGCCAATAATAGGCATTTCTGAGATTACCAGAAACATTAGCAGTACAACATTTAATCATATTTCACACTGACACACCTTCTACCCAAGTATCCTATGTACTTTCTGCCTACTTGGCTGAAATTCCATCAGCAAATGTTACAAAACCAAAGCCGTCTGACAAGTTTTTCTTTCATCTTGAAGCAAAGTGCATCATGATATTAGTTTTCTAAGAAGCCAACAACAAATGGGCAAAACCCAAAAAGGATGTGATAAATGCTAATGTATAACATCTATATACAGCATACGCAATTACAGTAAAAAATAGATTTCCATGATGTGCAAATAGCATTGTTAAACAAACATGCAAAACATAGTAATTGCCTATGTAGAACAAGGTCAGGAAGCAGCACCAATTCCCAACTATTGAAATTGGTTACACCACTCTTTGTTTCATAGTAAAGTACAGAATTCTAGTTATCTATAATATGTGGCCTGCAATACATGTAAAACAAGAATTCTAAATTGAAATATTAAAAGTAAGCAAGAGTGACATTTTTATGCTATTTAATTTATGAATTGCTTGAAAAGGAATAATGGAGACCTGTAATTCACTTTTATTAAAAAAATGTTAATAGTATAATTGGCACCTTAGACTTTAAAACAATAAATTCATCTAGCATTTTAGCAGCCTTGTGAAGAACCAAATGCAAGTTGTATTAAAACTAGTTGTCTATTCAATGAGAAGCACATTCAAGAACACAAATGTCAGTATTTATAGCCTATCCATAGCCATGGTTTTGAAACCTCGACTGTTCAACGAACCGTAAAAGGAAAAGGTTCAAGATTTTTGCGGTTCAATCAGGTTCCGACTGAGAGCGGACTATAATGATGTCATAATTAGTTTAATAATTAATTAAGGGGAAAATGGGCTTTTGCCCTTATTTTTTAAAATATCTAGCACAATGTTCCTGTTTTGAAATTATTTAGCAGAATGCCTCTGTTTTTGAAACTCAATTTAAAATATAATATGATTTTTTAGAAAACGATTATTATAACTTTTGATTTGCAAAGCTTATAAGAGGTTAATACAAAGAAAGTTAAGAAACCCATATCAAATCCTATCCAAAGCTCAGAAAAAGAAAATCAAATGATAAACACTAAATAGCTCTTGACATATAAATTTTGGATTTCCATAAAGAAAACATAGAAGATGTCCACATTTGATTAAAGTGGATATTATTTTTCTTACATGATTTGTAAACTACCTTGCAGATGTTATTAAGTCACATATAAATAGATATATAATCTGTGAACTATTAGAAAAGAAGATGTTATTAAGTCACATATAAATAAATATGGAATCTGTGAACTATTAGAAAAGAAGATATGAGGGTTTTGTCCACAGATCTACCTGACCTTACTGTCTTCCTCGAGACTTCTTTCAAAATTTTCATTCAATTATTTATTTATTCAATTTTAAATTAAAAAAAAAAAAAAAAAAAAAAAACTGAAAGGAACGAATTTAAAGAGTACCCAGTTGGGCACTTCACAATTCCCATTATTTCATTTGTATTTATTAAAGGCAGAGAGAGGGAGAGAGAGACTCATGACACTTTGAACAAATTGCAAATGAACAACTAATCAAGCCATTCTATATGCCATATCTTGCCACAAGTATTTTCCAACCAGTAACAACAATAACACAAGAATTCTTATAATTCTTAAAAGGCCAAAGAAGAATATTTAATGGAACAATAAGTTAATGGTCATTTGTACATTGTCAGCATATACCTTCATAGATGACTGTAAAGATAAAAAAAATTTCCCACTGCTATCAAGATATGAATTGCAGGTTTCTCTATTTAGAATTCAATCCCCATTTAATTTCCAACATTGAAGAGCCATTGTGATTATGTAACCTTGGATTTAACAGTTTTAACTTAAAAATGCATAACTATGCACACAATACAAACACTGAATTTCCAACATCTCAAACAAGACAAACTTTAAACCCAAACACATATTATTCAACTACTAAAGAAGTAGCTCAAAGACGTGACAGAACAAAAAAAAAAAGGCAAAACTACACTATTAGTCCCTAAAGTTTACCCTATGTACGCAATTAATCCCTCAAGTTTCAAGTGAGCACAATTGGTCCCTTAAGTTTTCAAAATGAGCAATATAAGTCCTTTGGTTAGCATCTGTTAGCAATGTTGCTTACATGGTTAACAGAATAATGACCTAGTATTTTTAAAATGATGTGTAATTTTTTTATAAAAAAATTACAAAATTAAATTTACACGTAAGAAAGAAACTAGACCCATTTCAATTCAAATCTTTATCCTAACCCGGTACAAAAAAACTCCATTTACGGTGAATGAGCTAAATCGATGATTTTCAATGGAAGCACAAATTCATAAATTTATTTACATTGTTTGATTTGTAAGTTAGCGCACTTTAATATGAAGATTTTTTGTTTTTTGGCAGGGTTTGGACCCAAGAGTCACTGCCACAGCCAACTTATTTATGTATGCAATGTAAATTGGAGAAAAAATCATTAATTACGAAGACTGCTTCATATAAAGATAGAGACGGGCAGCAATTTGCGAGGCTCAAAGTGGTCCAAACAATGAGATCATCCACCATACAATATGGGGATACTTCAGCCAACATTCAGGCCTTTTGATTCAATTCGAAGACTCATGTTGCTTAGGATGAAAACTCAAGCTAAAGAGGACGTGTTCTGGGAAACCAGCACTGAATCAGTCATGGAGGTGGGTCAGTGGATGTTGGTTGGAGAAGGATGTGTGAAGCAGGAGGCCTTAGAACTGTTCATTCTCTCATGGTTTGTAAATCATATTGCAAATGGAGATTTTTTTTGTACTGGGTTATAAAGATTTGAATTGGAATGGGTCTAGTTTCTCTCTTATGTGTAAATTTAATTTTTTAATAAAATGAAATGCCACATCATTTAAAAATGCCAAGTCATTATTCCGCTAACCACATAAGCGACAGTACTAATGGAAGTTAATGGAAGGACTTACATTGCTCATTTTGAAAACTTGAGGGACCAATTGCACACATAGGGTAAACTTCAAGGACTAATAATGTAGTTTCGCCAAAAAAAAAAACCACAATCAGAAGCAGAAAGTCATTAATATAGCAAAGCTTTGCAGAGGTTTACTGCCATAATACCATGAAATAGGTGAAAGCCTGAAAAGAAAACTCACATTCATTAATATTGCAAAGCTTTGCATCGCAGACAGACCCCCAGCTTGAGGCTCCACCTTGTTTGTCCCTGCTGACCAAACAACATCACAACCTTCTTCTCTATCTCTCAAAACCACTCAGGTACAACAAATTCACAACCTAAAATTCAAAAAGCTCTCAGCCTACTCCCACTTCTACTCAATCTCCATCTCTCACAACCACTTAGGTACAACAAACTCATACTACAAATTCACAACCTAAAATTCAAGAAAGCTCTCAGCCTACTCTCACTTCTACTCAATCTCCATCTCTCATAACCACTTAGGTACAACCAACAGGTCCAACAAATTCACAACCTACAGTTCAAGAAACCTCTCAGCCTACTCCCACTTCTACTCAAACCCCATCATCTATTTCTGAGCAAGAACCAAAGCCAGTAGTTGTGTCTCAGCCACCATCACAAGAACCTCAACCAAAGGTATAACCTTAACCTATACATACCCCGTTTAATGCAATAAAAAAAACCATCAAACGATACAAACCACAATTCAAACTCCAACCTTCTTCCGTGGTTTCCAAAAGGTGATCGAAAAACACAATCATAACCCCATCCCTTCAAATCTTTAGTTATTTACTGTACCACTTAATGGGCCCTGCTAGCCCATCTTTTTCTTCTCTCTCATGGAATTCACCTTCTCATGCCTCCAACCATCATGGAGCCTAGCTATGAAGCTATCAGCCTTGATGTTCACATCAGGGCTGGGGCAGAACACGGACCCACCAACAGCAATACCAGCACCAACAACAACACCATCATGAAATTCAACCCAATAGCCCTCAAGACACTAACACAAGAATTCTTATAATTCATAAATTCCTTATGCACAAAGAAACATGAAGCTATATTAGCTAATTCACAAAAAAAAATGGCAAGCACCAGTGCCAAAACTCTATAAACAAAAGTGTTTTTATTTGTTGCAATGAAGTTTTCAAGAGAAAAAGACATAATTGATTGTAAATCTTAATTTTCTTTAAATTTTTTAAAAAAAAAGTCAGAGAGATGCTTCAACAAGGAATTGAAAATTTGATACCAAAGCATTATACCAAAATTTGACAGTCAATGCAATGACTTCAAGTATGCCTTTGACCTATTCAATTCTATGCCTCTATAATCTCAATTGTAAATAATACACCAAATATAAACACATAAACAAACAGAGTATGAACATTTGTTAAACACTTTAATAGTTAACGAATTTGAAGGGAGAGTGAAATACAGAAGGAAACCCAAAGTTTTGAGAACTAGATAAAAAAGAGTAAATTTATTGAATCTGAAGCAAAGTGAAATCAATTTGATGGCAAGGATAGCCATAACTCTGTTTGGTTGCCGAGAAAAAACAGAAATGTTTTCTTAGCAATCAAATAAGAAAAGCAAAGTAATTGCGGAGAGAGAGAACTGATTCGCACCTAATCAAAGGAGCTGAAACCACCGAATATTAAAGTAGAAAATTAAAGCTTTTATTAACATATTTTGGTTACCGTGGATAAAAATATGTTGAAAAAACGTGCAAGTAGCCAATAACATATGGGCAAAACTCGAAAAGGATATAATAATACTAATATATAACAATAATATACAGCATATGCAATTATAATACAAAATCAATTTTTCATTATGTGCAAATAGAAACATTTAAAATACATGCAATCAATTAGTACCAAGAAAAGTTATTACTTTGCAATATGCAGCCCTGGATGAATTTGGCAGAATATCTCATCTCTTTTCCAATTGGTGCTACCACTAAGTTTTTCATCATATGTTCATTTTCCGTCTTGCAGTCATATCTCAACAATATTGAATTTGGTAAAAGCATTAATCTGCAAGCAAACCCATTTAAAAACCTTGAACAAACCCAAGCTGGTTTAACAACACATCTAATTACATGCTGCATGGCCATGGTTTAAGCATTTAGAATGAAGTTGTCAAGAAATAAAGATGCGGTAATATTTTCATTGGCTAACTATTCTGATCATTCCCAATTAAACTAGATGCAAATCAGCTACTTTTACCTTAGAAAGATACACGTCCAAAACATGGCCAAACTGACTGAAATGCGACCACACAATATCAACTCTAGCTTCAATTGCAAAGCCATTCCGCCGTAGATCGTCAAATATCGTCGACCAATGAAGCCATTCCGCCCATGCCAAAGTTCTGCCGGTAAGCTTTAAAATTTGAATCGATTTTGGGGTTTGAGTCGTGATAAATAGAGAAAGTGAGACAGATAAGATCAATCAAGAGAGAGAGAGAATGGAGAGAATGTTCTAGATCAAACCAGATTGGCCCAGTTCCATTTACCTTTAAATCCAAACAACCAAGCCCGAATAGACATGAGCCAGCAACCCAACCTATCACAATAAAGCCCAGATTGAAATTTAACCCAACTCAAGCCAAGCCCACAACAAAGATATACCACCAGCCTAACCCAAAAATAATTCTACTATATAAAAAATTCCCAAACCCACAATCAGAATTTCCTAACTAATACTAATAATAAACCCCATGAGCACATAAATAATTACAAAATTACTCCAAAACTCCTTGACATCACATAAATATTTAATTTTAGATATGTTTTCAAGCAATTTTTTAGTTGTTACATAATTTTTAAACCTAGAATAAACATAAATTATGTCTAAAAATATTTAAATTATACATAAAAATAAAAAGTAATTAATTAATTAATAGCCGTACCCCAGACTTGTCATACCCTAATTTTTCAAGAATTGTTGTACCCCTATACCCGTACCCGTACCTGTACCTGAGTCTGTGCAACTTAGAAGTCCGCCTCTTCCTTCTCCACTGCTTTTGCTAAGCGCCAACAACTTGGTTGTGTTGACCATACAACCAATTGGGTCCCGCATAAAGTAAACCTATGGCCTTCGATTTCAATGCCACTAGGGAAGATCAAAAGGTATAGAGAAGCTAAGTATCTATAAATGTATCGAATAGTTAAAGTTTAGAAATGGGTTTTCAAGGGTAGTGGGTTAGATTGGTTTACTATCCATACATTAGTTGTCGTTATTGTAACAACAACGAGCATTTTAGTGTTAGAGATTTAAATGATGAGAGTGTAAAGAGAATAATACAATATTCACATGGAAAACCCTTCTGCATAAGCAATAAGAGTGAAAAACCACAGGTAAGGCAAGGAATCCTCTACCTCTAGCCACTAGTATTACTGATATTGGAAAAGGGTGAAAAATGAACAGTATCTCATAGTGGTGAGTTGTGCTCTTTACGGAGGTCAATTCCCATCCCCTTTATAAGTCAAGGGAGGAGGTGAACCCCTTACAAATGCTTAATCCTTATTGGCTGTGAATACAGTACAAAAACATTTTCTAAAATAAGGGAAATGTGAAAATAACCTTTAACATCCCCAAAATGACAAAAGGTATGCACAATCAGCCATCAAGCAATAGTTCCACAAGAACTTCTAGATATTACCTAGCATTTTAATAAGCACGTCTAGAAGCCACTTGAGCATATGCCTTTCCCCACTTATCCTTTAGTCCATGACTACAAGAAGAAATTCCCCAAAACAGGGAAAAAAATACACTTAATCTGATCTAAAGGACAGCCTCTATTAGCCACTACAATTATATATATATATATATATATGTGTGTGTGTGTGTGTGTGTGTGTGTGTGTGTGTGTGGGGGGGGGGGGGGTTTGTGGGCGCGGGCAAGTGATGTACCAAAATGAATTACTAGATACAATTGGAAAAGGGCTGCTCTTCAGACCATTTCTGTAATGGTCTATATTCTCAACTAAATACCAGAAAATGTGAACTGTATCCAAAAATAATAAATATATGAAATTCCCTAATTTGTGTCTATACTCCCAATTTTGCTTTTGTTAGAGAATCCATGTTCTAAATGTCAAACCAAATAATATCCTCAAAAATTTTGAATTTTCATACAACAAAAGTAAAAGCAACAGTATTATGAGATGAAAAAAATGTATCGCCTTTGACACTAGAAAGCAAGAGAAAAAAATAATTAAGAGTTCAAAGGATTAATTACCGGAGCTGTTAGAGGAAAATCAATCTTGTTGATGCTAAGCACGCAAGAAGACATTTGGATTAAAAAAAAAATCCCACAAGTCTTTTTCTTTGGCATTCCAATCAGAGATAAATCCTTTCAACAATCTGCATCCACTGTGAGCAATAAAGAAAGTGTATCATTTTCTACAAAATCTCTTTGAACTTGGCTGAAGAATATAGTATAGTATAAGAGCATTCACAGCAGTGGAGCTATAATACTATAATGCTAAAATTTAGCTTCAAAATCACAAAAAATAGCTTACAGCAGTGGAGCCATACTTATAAATTATAGATGAATTGCTACAGTGCACATCTATAGATAGATGTGCACTGTAGCACACAGCTAAAAAAAAAATTATTTTTTTATTATCTTCTCTCTCTTTTGACGTTATTAAAACATTTCCTTCTCTCTCTCTCTGTCTCTCCGGCTTCTCCTTTCTTCTTTCTTCCTCAAAAATTTTTTTTTCCCTCTGGTATGCTCAGGCCAAAATCCAACCGATGGAGCTTGAAGAGCTCATCGCCGGCTTCTCCTTTCTTCTTTCTTCCCCTGCCCAGCGCCGACAACGCCGACCCAAGCCCCCCAGCCAGCGCCGGACCAAGCCTCTGCCCAGTGCCGACCCAAAATCCAGCCGGTGGAGCTTGAAGAGCTCATTGCCGACTTCTCCTTTCTTCTTTCTTCCCCTGCCCAGCGCCAACAACGCCGACCCAAGCCCCCCAGCCAGCGCCGAACCAAGCCTCTGCCCAGCGCCGACCCAAAATCCAGCCGGTGGAGCTTGAAGAGCTCATCGCCGGCTTCTCCTTTCTTCTTTCTTCCCCTGCCCAGCGCCGACAACGCCGACCCAAGCCCCCCAGCTAGCGCCGGCCCAAGCCCCTGCCCACGCCGTCGATCCACATCATCCACGCCGTTCGATCCACATCAATCCACGCCGTCGATCCACCGGCTATGGAAGTGGAATGATGTTTGATTTTTTTTTTCTATGGGTTTGATGGTTATAGTGGTGGGATGATGTTTGATTTTTTTTTTTTTTCCTGTGGGCTTGGTGGCTGTGGTGGTGGATTGGTGACTATGATGGTTGTTTGGTTTTTTATTTTGTTTGTGAGTTTGGTTGTGTCTGTGTTGGTGGTGGTGGTGGTGGTGGTGGTGGTGGCTGTGGTTGTGGCTGATTGTAGCGGTGGCCGGTTGTGGTCGGTGCTGGGAAGTTTATTGAGTTGTAGGATATATTATTTTATTGTAAGGGTATATTATTTTATTGTGATGTTTATATTATTTTATTGTATTGATAGTTAAAATAGATCCACTGCTGCAGCAAATGTGTAGTTATAATAGATAAAGTAACTTTTGGTGGAGCTAAAATGCTAAATTTTTAACTCCACTGCTGTGAATGCTCTAAAGGCGAAATTGATAAAGTGGTGGATGTATATCAACAACCAAATTCTGCCAGCAACCCAGCTGGATATGGATATGTTGGATGGGACCATCTCAAAGGACTTTACTGGTTACCAAGCTTCATCTATACGCTCCTTAGAGGTTGTAGTATGCAATTGAGATGTTAGCTTGCTTGTCTCTTCCATTACCCCATTATAATATTAGCAACTTGCTTTCCTACAGGTATGTCAGATCCAACCCTAATATTTCAACACCTCAGCTGCAAAAAATCCAGTAAAGAGAAAGGAAATCTACGCACATCAGCTTTACAGTAGTCACCACATGAGCAGATCCCTTTCATGAAGTGATGAAATTGCTTCACATCCCTCATAGCAATCTCTCTGTTAACAATTTTCGTAATGAACTTAGTTGCTTCATGGCAATTCCCACACACCCTAAGGTTCTTTATGATCAGTAATCTGATCCCAGGCCTTGTGTTTAAGAGACCAAAAGCAATAGCAAGCTTCTCACTTTGATTACATAACATTTTTTCTTTGACTTCCTCATCAAGGGAATGCAACACAAATTCAGTCTTAATTTGGGACATATCCAATAGCTCTCATTTCATGATCCAACTTATCCAAAAGTTGCATCATGTTATCATATTGATAATGACTCGTATCTTCCATAAGAAAAGCATGGAATTTTCCCTTTCACTTCCACTACACTATACCCTGGCACTTTCTTCATCCCTGTCCTTTTCATGATTTTTCTAACACTAGCCACATCATCCCACTTACTCGCCTTTGCATACAAATTCAAAACTGAAGACCCAACTAACGAATGAAGCTCAAACCCACAATCCATTGCTTTACACCAAATTTTCTCCCCCGTTTTCAAATCCAACAACCTCATTCATGCCTTGAGGGCCGCCATGAAAGTCAACTTCATCTGGGTAATTTTTACGTGAATAGGCTATTATTATGGCATTCCATGCATCTATGCCTCTTTGAGGCAATACATCAAATACTTTTTGGGCAGCTTCAATGTCGCCATGTGACATATATTTTGGAGCACTGCTGTTATTTACCAAAATACAGTGAGCATATAAGTTGATTGTAAATTTTCCATCATCAACTAACAAGAAATGCTTCTCTTGTGGTAATGTGGAGCGTCAAGATTGTCTGCTTTAATTTCCCTTCAGATTGGTCTGGCATGTGTTTTCTTAAAGCCTGAACTTGATTTGCAGGTTTTACCTTATTTCTTGGATTCATAATTGACCATTATCTCCAAAAGCTTATTGAAAGGCTTTTAGAAAGAAAAGAAGCAACTCAAAGAAAAAGAAGAGAAAGCTTCCAAGATAAAGCGGGTGCAAGAATAAAAGTTGATGAATATTTGCAAGGAAATGGTCTTTTATTTATTTGGCCCTGCCATTGGGAAAAGTGGATATGGAATAGGTTTGTTTTTTAGTTAGTCCACCTCAATGTTGATACCCACTATTCTTCTCTTTTAGTTTTCCGGAACAGATATTATAATTTTGTTTAATAATTTTTTTTGTGAGATTAAATATTACTCGTCTGGGGTTTGGTACTAATGCCTCAATTAAAAAGGGTGTTAGCGACTTAACACAACAAATGCAACAGGAAGAACAAAAATGAAAGATAAATGCAAATAAGCAATTGAAAAGCAAGGAACTCACTTTCATCAAAGGAAGAAGTGATTACAGTAGATTTTGAGCCCAAGTGTAGATCGATTGCAAAAATACTTTAAAATCTATGATTTGATAACGGAAAAATCTTTGGGTTTTTTTTTTTTTTAATTTTTAATGGAGGTATGATATTTACTGTGTGATTAAATTTAAAATAGTATCTCTTCAAATTTTTTAATTTTCATAATCTCTTCATAAACATAAATAAAAAGCAAAGATTAAAAACCTGAAGTAAACAATTTTGAACATATTGGGCATCATACCCCAGAGGTACCAATGAAGAACCTTTTGATGACTAGATGTAAATACAAGAAAATGGTTGTTTTGATGATTGCCTAATGTTCTCTCTCATTTTTTTAATATGATTTTCTGCAAAATCATCTAATTAAAGTTGACCAATTTTTTTCATGAAATCCCCTAATAGTAGTTTATCTTCAGTTACATAGCATGTCCAAGGCTAAGAGCCTTATAACTCATGCCATAACTTGCTCTTCTTTATTAAGAGACCAGCCTCTTCCCATATATATAGCATGTCTAGGTGTTATGTATTGTGCATCCTAGCTTCTCTAGACAATTAATTGACATTTGATGTTTTATTTCTTTGTCTAAGTTTCTTGATGTTGGGAAATTTAAGGAAAGTGAATGGAAATAAGAAAGATGTTTAGTTACATGAAAATATCGTTTTCTTTAAGAATGATATTTGTCCCCACTTAGAGAAGTCTGCTAATGGGTTTGCAAGAAAATTATCTCCTAAATTAAATTAAACAAGATTCTACAAGTAGCAAGATTGGAGAATTATTTGAATTTCTTTATTTGGAGAGAAATTAAAAAAAAAAAAAAAAAAAAAAAAACTTAAATATGGTATTTTATTTATTAGCAACAAAGAGCTGTCAAAGAAAATATATATTTTAAAGGTCACTTTTGCTGGAACAAACACGCTAAAATGTTGCCCAAACTCCCTCATTTGTTTTGCAAAATTTTCTAGAAAACATGTTTTATTGCAATTGTTGCTTGAGCAAACTGCCCTTCTAACTCAAGTAAGTTCTTCAATAAGAGAAACAAATTTCACACTAAGAGTCTCTCACCTTTCCCTCACTCAAGCAAGGTTTAGACAGAAAGTTTGCTTATCCTTTGTTGTAGTCAAACTTAATATTGCATGAGCAAAACTAAATTTTGCTTAAGAAAAACTATATCTCGCTTGAGCAAGACACTGAAATTCAATTTTATTTTATTTTTAAAATACTCTATTTTAATTACAACCTTCTGTGTAAAAGTTCAATGTGGTAAAGGGTTGGAAATATCTGTGCAAGATAGATTGTAGTACTCTTACATGTGATTACAAAATTAGCATGCATTTGACAACAAACAAAAGAAAAATACTACATCACACTAACTTCATCATGGTCCATCCCAACTGATGTGAAGCAAACTAGTTAGGTTACAAGGGAAAAAGTATATTGTTAATAATCAATGACAATGCATTCCTTGAGTCTATCAATCCAATTATAATGGCCCTTGCCAGCAACACTAACAACTGCTCTGACTTCAGGCCTCCCTATTGCAAACCAGCAGAAAGAAGACAAATTAATAGACAAAAGTGGGTCTAGAAATGGACTTGCATATAATTACAAACATCAAGTTTAGATTGATTTGAACTCAAATGCATATTGACTCATCTAGAACCACTTCTTCTTAATTAAAGTGACATACATATGACATCAATTATAAGTCCAAGATCATGTAGGATAGAATGCAGACTTTGGAAAATTTGATCTACAAGAAAGTTAAACAGAGCAAATACATCAATTTGGTTATAATAAATTTTTGGTAACTGTTAGAAAGTATTCATACTTCAAAATTTTGGATTTTATTTTTACATATTTAAGATTTTATATATATATATATATATAAATTTATACATAAAATTTTATAAGAATTTTTTTATCTGGCACTAGCATGGATCTGCCAATGCAGACCATTGCAGCAAATTCTGGAAGCGAGACTGAGTTTACTGAAAGAATTCCAGCAAGCTGACATGCAAGGCCAACTGCAATAAGCCCAACAGGTGGTCCTGATATAGTGGGGCTAATGAACGAAGAATATAGGCACTTTTACTTTGTAGCATGTAACAGAGAAGGGCTGTAATGCTATGGTGTGGAACAGAGTATAACGGTTAAACAACCAGTAGACCAATATTATATTAAAGAGAAAGTTTAGGAGGACTGTTGAAATTGAAAGGGACAATCCAAAGCATCAAAGCAGAGAGAAGAGCAATGATCAAGCACAAGTGGCAGAGTCAATCTGGGCTAGCAAGGAGGTGTTGGGAATCAGTGCCATATTGTGAACAGTTCATCCGTTGCTTTGAAGAGATGATGCCATGTGGCTTAGGAGGCAGTTAGAGATTGAGCTACACGTGTAATGCTTAGATAGGATCCTTCTTGTAACTGATTTTCCCTCTAAAATAGGGAGTTAGTTTTTCTGTTTTTCCTTTTGCTTGCTTGGACAGTGTATATATAGAATTAGGTGCTGCGTTACTCTGTTGCTTGTATTCATTTTCTCAAAATCAATAATATCTAAGAGAGTTCTATTTAGAGAGTTCTATAAGTTTTTACATGCACAACTTTTGCTACAACTTTAAAGTGGTCAACACTGAGTAGAAGAAAAAAATGTGGTGAGTTTATGTGAAAGTGATTGTTCACCATTCATAGTCAACTAATTCAAGTTGTGGTATAAGTGGAGGCAAATTGAGTGGTTGTAGAAAAAAGTTATATTTATACATGTAATCTTTCCAATAGTGTATAAAATCTTACCTTTCTACCAAAAAACCAGTAATTGAGGAAGAGCTCAAAAGTCACAAAGGGCAGTACACGTAGAGGAGAGCCTTTTCTACAACTTGTTAAACCTTTTCTTCAAACATGGGATCAACAGATGTCATTAGCGTTTCAGGTTAAAATTCCTGATTACAACTTATAGTTCTACTGGGTCTTACTTCACCATTACAATTTTACCTATTTCTTTCCCTGATATCAATTATCAATTAACAAAGGAGACCCCAATTGTAAGATAAAGAAGCCATGTAGTGCCTTACTGTTTGTCTGAACTCTGCATATCATGATGATGTTATAAGACAAAGCCTACATTACTGCACTGCCAAGCTTGGGCAACAGCTAGCAATTAAAAAGCTTCAATGCAACTGCATCAAACAATTTGAAAGTGACACACACCGTATATATGGGACAGCCACATCAATTCACCTAGATGGAACAACATGACATCAGTTTCCAAGTGACAAATAAGACGATTGAAAGTTTATAATTCCAAATTGTGAACAAGAAATACCTCAGGCCCTATTTTTCTTAATACAACAAACATAAAAACGAAACTGTTTCTTTAAATGAATTCTCTTTCCTCCTTTTTCTTAATACATTATTCTTCACCATCAAAAAAGAAAAAAAAAAGTTGCATTAGTTTAATTATTAAGTTTATTGGGTCTTTCCTTCACACATGTATTCAAATTTGAAATATAGCAGCTTAATAATATTTGAGGTCTATTAGACTCAACAAGAAAACTATGCAAATGATTTCATCATCCTTTATACAATTGTAAGCCGCCACGCCAGTGCTATAAAAATTAATTAAAAGAAGCAAAAGAAAGACTCTATTGAATCTACCTTTGAAATGGTTGGTGCAGTGGGGAAAAAAATCACATGGCTAGCTAGAGAGAAAACAACCTCTTTGGTGAAAAATGGCCCAAATTTTCTTCTTTCCTTCTAATTTTACAACACTGGAGTTGGAAAATTGTAGTGAATACCGAGAGAGCAACTAGAGTATTGATTTTACCTTCCAACTTAAGTGAACATAAATGATGAGCTTACTATCTGTTGTACATATCTTCTCAGGTCCTAGCAATGCGACAATCTCTCCTCGCCAATAAACTACAAAGTCCAATAATCGTATCCAGTATGGGGGGCAACTATTAGAAATAAGAATCACAAATTACTGGACTCAAATGAAAGAATATGATACTAATTAATGAATTTTAAAAAATAAATATACCACTACAAAAAAAAAAATCCGTAAAAGGAAGAGAGATAGTGACTTAACAAAAACTTAAGAGAAAAAGGATATTATCAGCTGTACAGATTCATCAAAGCTACTACTTTCACTGGGATTCCTCTTTTCGCAATATGTGTTACCTTGTCCTTGTGTGCTTAAATTTTCAATCCAATTTCCCAAACTTGGAATGAATCTTTCAATTACATTAGGGAGCTGTATCCTCTTTGGGCGTGGTACATCTACCTCATTAGAGGTACCTTCTCCACTGGTTCCATCATAGTCATCACGGCTTTGCTTAGTTTTGGTATCTTTTGCTCAAAATCATCCTCATAAGGAGTGATGCTACAGCTGCTGCTGCACCTGGGCATAGTTTGGTTCAGATCTTCAATGTCTTGCTGGAATATCAAACAGCCCCCGCATTTCATAACCTCCAATCCTGGACCAATGGGTGTAAATTCAATCTCAATCTGCCTGAATATATCAACATCTGCTTAACTCAATTTTTCTTTTCGTTCCTCGTTGAATTATTGAACAATGGGATAGTAATTTTGCAATAAGTGATACGATTCAACCTTACCAAATTCTTCCGAAAAACAAAAGCTACTACTGCCCTCGAATAGAAATCTATTGTTTCAGTAAACACAAAAGTCTATGCATAGTTCTATAACTTCTCCAGTTAAACAATGAATTAAGTTGGGGAAATGGATGATGCTGGCAGAGTACAAAAATAGTGCACACAATGACTCCCATCAATTTATTACATAAATTTGAAGGCACTTGCAGATTCATTGAAGCCCCTATGCTTTGATGGGTAAACCATTTCGGAATATCTCTTCTAGGAATAGCAAACTGATGACTTTCTTTCCTCTGAAACATACAAAATTACAAAGTCATGATCTTTAGGGGGAGAGAGAGAGAGAGAGAGAGAGAGAGAGAGAGAGACTTGAGGGTGAAAATGGCCCACTACCACTATTTAGCAAAAAAATTTGCAATCTACCATTATTTTGGAAATATATAGACCTTTTTGAAACTCGAGTTTGTCGTGAAACTTGAGTTCCAAAAACTCAAGTTCTTTGAAAAAATATACTTTGAAAAATTTTGAAAATTTTTCCATGATACTCGAGTTCCATGAACTCGAGTACCATAGAAAACTCGATTTCACCAAACTCAAGTATCCAAAAAGTGGTAGATCCTTACATATTTCCGAAACAGTGGTAGATAGCAACATAATTTGCAAAAAGTTGCTATTTGGCCATTTTCGCTGAGACGTGAGACTCAAAGTAATTTCTTAGCATTGCTAAACACATGTCTAGGTAATCTTGATAGTCAATCAATTTGATACAATTGATAAGATGAATAAACGGATGAAAATTAGTGTCAGGACTTAATGGTAATGTATCCAATAAGGTACAACCATCTGCATATATATATATATATATATATTGAATATTTAATGGAAGCTCTGCAAAGATCAAAGATGTATGCAACCACTCAGAAAAAGAGACTCCAAATTAGATAGTCCAGTGGTACTTTTAGGAAGGCCAACAAAAATATTTCCCTCGAGATCTAAATGGCTTAGAAAATAAGAAATAAAAAAGAATTAAATGGTATGAGTTCTATCCATATTAAAATTAAATAATGAACGTAAAACAGCAAATAATTCATCACCCATTTTACAAGTTAAAGCCTTCACCCCAGTGCTATAAAAATTAATTAGAAGAAGCAAAATGAAAACTCTCACAAATAAATGGTTGATGTAGTGGGAAAAAGAAATCACATGGCTAGCCTGAGGGAAAGTGACCTCTCTAGTGAAAAATGGCCCAAATTTACTTCATTCCATTTGATTTTACAACAATACTGGAATTGGAAAACTGTAGTAAATGCCATAAATAGAGAGGAACAAGAGCATATATTTTACCCTACAACATAAGTGAACAAAAAATGATGAGCATAGTACCTGTTGCACATATCTTCCGCAATCCTGGCAATGCGACAATTTCTACTCACCAACAAATTGAAAAGTCCATTAACTTCATCGTATCCAGTATTACTAAGCTCAAATGAAAGCATATGCACCATGAATTTTAAGAAAAGAAATATACAGCTACAATAAATAGATCCGTAAAATTGAGAAGGATGGTGACTTACAAAAAGTTTAGAGAAAAAATGATATTATCAGCTGTATAGATTCATCAAAGCTACTACTATTTTTGCAATCCAATTTCCCAAACGCAGAATGAAGCATTCAATTAGATTAGGGAGCTGTATCATCTTTGGGTGTGGTACATCAACCTCATTAAAGCTACCTTCTCCACTGGTTCCATTCTCATCACAGCTTCACTCAGTTCTGGTATCTTTTGCTGAATCTTCGAAATCATCCTCATAAGGAGTGATGCTACACTTGCTGCTGCTGCACCCATGCATGGTTTGGTTTAGACCTTCAATGTCTTGCTCAAATATCAAATGGGCCCCACATTTTGTAACCTCTAATCCTGGACCGTAGGCTTTAAATCCAATCTCAATTTGACCGAATCCATTAGCATCTATTTGACTCCAATTTTCTTTCAATACCTGATTGAAGATTTTATAGGGATAGTAAATTAGGTGAAGATGATACGATTCAATCTTACCAAATTGTTCTGAAAAAGGAAAGGCATCCATTGCTTGGATTTGAGATCCGTTGGCTTTCAAGTAACACGAAAGCCTATGCGTAAATCTATAACCTTGTATATAATTTGAAGGAAGTTGGTGAAGTGGATGATGTTGGCGGAGTACAAAAACGGCACACATAGCGACTCCCTTCAATTTATTACATAATAAATCTGAAGCCACTTGCAAATTCACTGAAGTCCCCACACTTTGATGCCTAAACCAATTTGGAATTTCTCTTCCAGGAATTATAATATAAAGATTGGCATCTCCCTGAAACATACAAAATTACAAAACCATTATATTTAGAACCTCACAAGCAAGACAGAGAGAGATAGAAAGAGAAAGAGAGAGAGAGACACCTTAGTTGTTAATAACATGTCACCGTAGTCTTCCTTGTTAATCAATTTAACACAATTGACAAGACTGAAGTACGGATGAGGACCATCTTCAGGTCTTAATGGTAATATTTCCAGTGAGGTACAACCATTTGCATCAATAACACTAATATTTAATGGAAGCTCTGGCAAAAATCGAAGATGTGTGCAACCACTCAGACGAAGAGTCTCCATATTAGATAGTCCAGTGATACTCTCAGGAAGGCAAACAAAATTATTTCCCCTAAGATCTAAATGTCTTAAAGAGGACAAACAACCCAAACCATCAGGGATTGCCTGAAGATTGCAATAACTTAGATCCAATTGGGTCAAAGACCATAAATCAGAAAGAGAATTCCCTAACATGCTCGTGGGATATTCTACTCTTCTTTTTCGCATTAAAGAAAAACTAAAGGGTTTATTTGATGATAAAGATGATAAGCCTTCACATCCACGAAGAGATAGTACTTTGAGATTTTTTAAGAGAACAAACGAAGAAGGTAATTCTGTTATAGCAGTTTCACTCACATCTAACTCCTCAAGACCTTTGATATTCCCCAAATTCTCTGGCAGCTCATTAATTTTTGAGCAGCCAGACAAAGTGAGAATTTTTAGAGACATTAAATAACAACAAACATTTGGAAGACTCGAAAGGTTTTTGCAGTCTCTTAAATCTAATTTAGTAAGGCCAATTAAATGCTTCACTGACAATGGTAGTTTTTTTATGGCAGTCTCATTCAAATAAAGTTCCAACAAACTTGACATATTTCCCACAACCTCTGGAAACTTCTTTAGTCTTGAACAACCAGAAAGAATAAAAATTTCAAGAGATTCCAAGTTGATCTTGGGTGGAAGGCTCTCAAGGCACTTGCAACCATTTAAATCCAATCGAATAAGCCATTTGAGATTTCCAAGAGATGCATGAATCTTAGATAGTCTTATACAACGTTGAAGAATCAACTGCTTCAAATTTGGGACTCCACCGAAGTTCAAGGTCTTGATCAAGTTTTGAGAGTCACTGAGGTCTATAAGTTTTAACTCATCTAAAATCTGTTATGAACCAATAAATTATTAGATAAAGTCAAGCCTTAATGAAAAGGAATATAATACACATTTGCATAAGTAATAATCTTACCATATTTCCTTTCCATGGTTGTTTGATGCTGCTACAATGCATTCTCAATTCAACAAGTTTGTTTGGTTGGAAATTGGTTGGTAGGCATTTTAAATGATATCCATGCCATTCAATAACATGTAACTCATTAGAAAGATAACCGAGGCCTTTTGGAAATTGCACCTTACCCCTATTGAGGTCTTTTGGAAGTTTCATAGTACCATTTATGATGTCTTCTGGAAGTTTCCCACTACCAATTTTAAGCAATCTTAAATTTTTCATTTTTGAGAAGGCTTCAGTACTCAAGTGTTCCACTTTTTGAATGGGTAGGTTTAGCATTATGCCTTCAACTACCTCAGTTCCCTAATAAACAAAAACAATGAATTTGGAATAATTGGTAAATTAATTATTAGAAAAGTTCATAGTAACATATATACTTCTTTAAGTTCAGGTTTATACTAGTCAACTTACAGTATTATTCTTCAATACATGAATGACATCCTTATAAATCCATAATCTACTACGTCCACCAGGCTCTTTAGGGGATTCGCGACGAACGATTTCTTGACCCATATCTTGCAGCAAATCATGCATCCACAAAATTCCGCGATCATCAATGGTTATGAGAGATTTGTCCATAAGAACACCAATATTGTAGTCTGGATAATAACAAAAACTTTCCAATATATCTCTTATGCTATCTTTGTTTTCTCCTTTGAAAAAACATGCAATATCTAGAAACAATCCTTTTTCAGAATTTGTAAGTCCATCAAAACTTATTTGAAGTATATCCAAAATGTTTCTATTAGGTTCTTCTTTTAGTTTATCTAGGGCACTTTTCCATTCATTTGTTCTTTTATCAAACAATGAAGAACCTAAAACTTTAAGAGCTAAAGGAAGGCCTTTAGCATAGTTCACAAAGTCCTTAGACAAATCCACATAACTTTCTTCAGGATGGGGTTTCTTAAAAGCGCTCCAACTAAAAAGCCCCAAAGCCTCATCATCATTCAACCCTTTAATTTTATATACATCATCGACTCCATTTCTTTGCAAGAAATGACTATCTCTACTTGTTAGAATAATTCTACTCCCTGGACCAAACCAATCATGTCTCCCTGCTAATGCTTTTAGTTGTTCATCTCTATCCACATCATCAAGAACAATAAAAACATTTTTATTACATAATGTATTCCTTATAACATTGATTCCCTCACAAACATTCCATATATTTATTTCACTTTCCATGAGGATTTTAGAAAGAAGTTGTTTTTGTAAAGAAACTAGACCTTGATTTTTAGTTTCTTCTCTAACATTTGCAATAAAGCTACTAGCTTCAAAGTTCCCAGAAATTCTTCTATAAATTTCCTGTGCAAGAGTTGTTTTGCCCATTCCACCCATCCCACATATCCCAACAAAGCGAACACTGCCCAATCCTTCACTTAAGTATGAACCTAATATTTCCTCCACATAGGAGTCCATTCCAACAAGGTCCTCAGAAGCACATGAGAGTTTGTGATACAACTCACTAAATATCCTTCCAATGATTTTTTGGATAACTATTGATTCAAGCCTGCAAAGAAAATAGCAAAAAAATAATTTTGATGACACAGAGCTAGACACATTTAGAGACAAAACATTCATCATAAACATAGCTTTGTTTAGCCACATTACTAGTGCCTGATTATATTTATAGATTCATTACCATGTATTATGGGGGCAATTTTAGAGCTATTAGGGGCCAAATTTATTGCATGGTTGTAAAGTATATACTTGCATGACTAGAATCTAGCCCTACTAGGATTTAGAATAGGGTGAGGCAAGGTTATTCTACAAATACTTATATACTCTCTTATCAGGTGGCCAAGTAAAAAAAAAGTAAGTAATAGTAAATAAATTCTGAAAAAGGAAAAAAAGAAAAAGAAAAAGAGTTGACCATAAATAGCATTAGTTCAAAGAAATTCATACCTATCCTTTAAATCCCATCCAACAATATTAGCAACTTTTATCAGAGCAGCTTTCCATGTTTGTACATTTTCTATGTTATCCTTGAAACTCTCTTCATGTTTTGCAAAGGCTTCTCCAAAAGTTCCCCTATGATTTCGCACATCACTAGGATTTACGTAGTGAAAAACAGGTAGAACTACCAATCCTGTCTTTTCCATGCACTCAACAATCTTTGTTAGCTCAATCAAGCACCACTTTGAAGAAGCGTAGTCTCTTGATAGAATAACGATAGCAAACCTCGATTCTTCTATTGCTTTCAAGAGCTCTGAGGCAATAGATGTTCCCTGCTTGAGTTTTTCAGCGTCCCTAAAAGTGGATATGCCTTTTTGTTTCAAACCAGCATATAGATGGTCTGTAAATTTTTTGCGGGTGTCTTCACCTCTGAAACTGAGAAATACATCATATTTCCATCTCTTGGAAGAAGAAGAGGGAGATACAGATGGAAGAAGAGCCATGAAGGAAATGGATGATCTAAAACAGTGAGGTTACAGATTCATGAAACTGCAAGTTTGACAAAAAAAAAGAAAAAGAAAAACCCCTCAAAAAAGCGTCTTGGTGAACGCATTTGGAAGTATGTGTTTGTAAGTTGTTACAAGTGGGTCAAAAGTTCATTTTCTATGAACCATCAATTAGTTTTTTTATTTTAGTCGGTGGGCAAGTGGGCACAACCTACCATAAATTGTTGCATAAAGTCTTTCTTCTTTGTTTTATTGTCAAACCAACTTTTTTTTTTTTTTTTTTTCAATTTTCACATGGACGTGGGCTCCATTTGCACAAACCTTCGTATGGAAAACAACTGTAATGGAAGGGCCACTTGCTCATGGAATCTAATACAAAAGTCAAAATGCACTCAATATCACAATTTATTAAAATTGAACAATAATGTCACTTTGTAATGTGGAAATACTTAATTGAAGTTAAACAATAACATCTTTATTTTTTTTTAAAGTATTAAAAATAAGATTTTGCTAACGAGTGCCCTTAGGGCACTGGTTAAAAATCCAGTTAAAGAAAGTTTTTATGGGAAAAGAAAAAAAAATTAATTAATATTTTTTTTAATTAATATTAATATGGCTAAATATTTTGAAAATCTAACTACTGGATTACGTGTTCTTAATGTTCTTAACATATATATTACATTTAATGTCAATTAGATGTTATTTATTATTCGATCCATAAAATTAATTTTTATGCTTAAACTTAAATATTTTGAAAATCTAACTACTGTATTACGTGTTCTTAATGTTCTTAACATATATATTACATTTAATGTCAATTAGATGTTATTTATTATTCGATCCATAAAATTATTTTTTATGCTTAAACTTAGACTACAAAAACTTGAAATTTAAATATTTGATTGATGACATAGCTATTGATTCTTTATTTTTTGAAACAAGTATGGAGGATATAAAAAGAAAATATAATCCAACCATGGATTAGTCAAAATTCACATATAATAAAAGATAAGTAGTGAAGTTATAGCTATTGACAAACTTTGTCTTAAAAGAAAAAAGAAATGATTAACAAGACAAAACTATAAAGATGAAATGATATATGTACTTCTCTGTTAATCAAGTGATCATCCACATTGTAACTATAATTTATTCAATACAAGAATCCAGGGTTGAATACAAGTGAGTGATTTTCTTAGCAAATCACTCCCATTGTGAAATTTCACTTGCCAATCTAAAGACATTAGTGATAGCAAATGAAAGTAAAAACAGATATGCTATTGTGCAAATATGTGAGGTGATCATAATAAGATAATTCCTCGTAGAAAAGACAACAAATTGGATTATATTAAAGAGAATTTTACCATCTTCATTGACATAGTATTTCTATTTATTCTTATTGAACAATAATGTCACTTTGTAATTTGGAGACACTTAATTGAACAATAATATCTTTATCCTTTAAAAAGTGTTAAAAGTATTACAAATTTTATTACAAAAAATTTATAATTGATGTAATAGTGAAAACAAATTTCAATTTTGTGTTTAAAATTATTTATTTATCTATATATTTTTCACATATTGATTTAAATGCCAAATTAGATTATGACAACTTAACACGATACTTTTTCTTTTTTCAAAAAAACTAAAAGAATAATTTCCAAATTTTATATACTTTTTGATGAAACACAAAATATTATAAATAACTTATATTAAAAAAAATTCACTAACTTACCTTTTGAATTCTTAAGAAAAATTGTATTGTTTTAATTTTGGTACGACAGATATTATATATATTACATTTGTGATTGTTTCTAGAATAAATGAAAATATGATTATGAATTACATTACTATTTATTAAATTAGTCCAAATTAATATATATATATATATATATATATAAAATATTGATGAGACCATCCTAAAAATATTATCAAACACAACGCGCAAGGTCCGCAACTAGTTAAAATAATTTATGTGAGTTGTGGAAAAAAAAATGATAAGTCCATAAAAAAGTTGGGAATAGAAAATCTCTACCATACTATTTATAGTCAACCATTTAAACATGTTTTAAAATTGAGTATACAATTGAATGTATTTTTGGTTTTATATGAATAAATTACTTGTGAATTTTGATCTCTTCATCTCATTCCACCCATTCAAAATACAAGTTGTTGCAGGATGTTATAAAATAAAAATAAAATGGATTCCTTGTGAATTTTGGTAATTACATTGTAGCTATAATTTCTTCAATATAATATTTTACAGTTTTTTTTGATAACCATATTTTACAGTTGAACACAAGTAAGTAATATTCTTAGTCTTTACAACAAAGTCTCCCCCCCCTTTCATTGAAAAATTACACACGACCATTTCTATTTCACGACTTTGCTACCAGACGACCATTTCTATTTCACGACTTTGCTACCAGCTGTCATGATTATCTTCCTTTTTATTTTATTTCTATTATAGTTGAATAATTTTGGTCATTGTTTTGCCACTTGCACGCACACCTACTTTGTTTCAAGTTTCAACAATCAGTAGTTGACCTCACTGCAAATTGAGCATAATTATCTTCCTCCTCGATTGATTCCAATACTCATTATTCTCCTTTGACCATGACCATGACCATTATTATCTTCCTCTTTATTTTATGCTATGTAATTTGATAAGGGTAATTAGTAGTTCACACACACTTTGTTGCACACACCATTCCTTAAATTTATTTTTTGAACTAAAATCATGATTTTAAGTCACAATTTCAGTTCAAAAACTGATAAGTGTGTAATAGACACTACCCAATTGATAATTTCAAACTTTTCTTTTCCTTGAAGATTCTAGGAAGAAGCAAAGGGCAAGGTGCATGCCTACACTGTTCAATTGATAATTTCAAACTTTTCTTTTTCCTTGAAGATTCTAGGAAGAAGCAAAGGGCAAGGTGCATGCCTACACTGTTCAAAAATTGAATTGTTGACTTTACTCAAAACATAAGGAAGTCTATGTTTGGAGCAGTTGATTGGGAACAAAAGATCTTTGTTTGAAATCAACAATAAACAAGCATATGGAATTGCGCATGTGCTTAGTCTTAACAATAATAAGCATATGGAATAGGAGGGCTACAGGTCGACTAGCCCTCCTCCTCTTTCAGCTGTGAATGCCCAAGAGAATACTGATTTCCTATAGATTTAGTGGTTAGAAATTATGTCAAATTCCTATTTGGATTTTGGTTTCGTATTAGGTTTCTTTGGTAAGAGAAGAAAAGTTTTTCCTTATTGTAGAAGAAAACAATTCTCCTTATTATAAAAAAAGTAATTGGATATTCCTTGTCCATCAATGAATAGAATTTGAGACTTATATATAGGCATTGTTGGAAAAGATTGGGTGACTTTTAGCTAAGGGTCCTTCCACATTAAGAGAAGAAAAGACTCTTTTTGAATAACATAGAGCAGGTTTCTTCGAAAAGTAATTTGAGTGCTAATCTATTTGTGTGTGAGGTTTATGACATAGGTTTTTTTTTTTTTTTTTTTTGTGAGAGATTTTGTTTATGTTTGTTTTTGTAGGGTATGTGAGTGTTGTTTGTGAGAATCAGTAAGTTTGGTTTGAGGTTAAATTGTGTGTAGTTGTAATCCATATGGTTAATAGTGAATTTTGTTAAGCATTGCTCGTGGACATAGGCTTGGAATTGGCCAAATTACATTAAATATTGTTGTTTTGTGTGGTTGTTTTATATTATTTTTTGTGTAAATGCGCTTTTGCTAGTCCCAAATAACAACTATTGATAATTAATTAATTATTGTTGTGATCACAATCAAGGACTGCGAAGAGTTTTTACATAGGAAGAATACCAAATGATGAAATACTATGCTTTAGAACTTAAATATGTAGAGAAGATAATATAATAAATTATGATATGTTACATATATTAGACATGAGACCAAAAGTTAACTGTCACAAATTCTAAATAATTTCTTCTATAATAAAAATACAAAAAGAGAAATCCTATGAATGATAGACAATTTCTAAAGCCCTCCGATTACCACCATAATGCAATTGAAACAAGGCTAAATATGTTTAAGTCCTGAGGCCACTCAATATTGTCTCGACGAACAATATCTCCATTGACGTGCGGCCAAGTTATTGCGCGTGTTGGGTCACCACCAGCCACTACTAGGCTACTAGCACCATTGATTTGCCCTCAATGGCATTTACAAGCACTGAATGTCAATTTTTTTTTGCTGATCTCAAATCGTTTGCAAAAACAAATTAAACCATGAAAATATAAGCATTTTGTAGAAGATAATTAATATATTTTATTCAGTCAATGCCGTTAAAAGAAATCTGCTAACCACATGCACTAACCATAGTTGTGTTACATTACATTATTTAACATTCCATTCTTCTCAACCTTTTATTCTTGAATAAGGACTCTCTCGGTTTCAATCTCCACCTAGCTGAAAACCTTTTTTTTTTTTTTTTTTTTTTTGTTAAGTAAAGAAAAAATTTATTAGGAAAAAAAAAAAAAAATAGTATAACTGGTGGTGTACTAAGAGAGATGTACAGTCAATTCAAAATACAATGATCAAACAAGTGTAAAAGAGAAAACCTGTGCACACAATGATTCTTCTATTTTTGTCATTATCATCTTAGAAAGTTAAATTACCATATTAGCAACCACATCAGCCCATCTATATTTTTCTAAAATAGAAGAAAATATAAATTTTATACATTTTGAACAAAAAAAATACCCACATTAGTAGGCGTAAAATTGTCTAAAAATTTCCATGAACTACAATAATCATGTATATTTACAAAGTTATTGTAGCTCGTTTATCCATTATTTTAGTATTTGTTGCTCTCTCCTCTCAACTCTCTCAAGCTCACAGCTCTCTCTTCCAATCGTGTATAGTCTTCTCACTTTCACCTCTCTATTGTTTCATCTCTCCCTCGGTCCACTGATCTCACTCTCACCGATCTCACTCACCATTGATACGAACTGAACAGGCAAACGACGTCGTGGCGGAGCTCAGAAACGCCGTGGCGGAGCTTAGATGGTACGATCTCACTCGCACGAGACCCAGAAACGACACCGTGGCGGAGCTCTCAGGGACGTGATGTGTGGGTTTTGATGGGTATTGATACGTGGGGGTATTGATCGGGTTGATGGTGGCTGGGATTTTGATGGGTGGGTTGAATATTTTGATCGGTGGGTTTTGATCTTGATCGGCTTGTTTTTTCTGGTTCATTGGTGGGTTTTGATGATCTTGCCGCCAATTGGGTGGGTGATGATTTGGCTTGACTGGGTTTCTGGTTGGGTGGGTGATTAATGGGTTTGGGATTGAATAGGTTGGTTTTTCTTGATGATGCTGGCTGGGTGGTGATGATGATAGCTGGGTGTGCAGTGATCGTTGGTAGTGATGGATTGTGGGTCTATGAGAGAGAGGGGCAGTGAGGGAGTGAACAATAAAAAATTGTAAAATAATTAATATTTTATTGAATAAATGTGTAGAATAGATAAACTGACGTGGATGTTTTGTAAAAATAAGTGTGTAAAATAGAAAAAGTAGGTTTTTTCGTATAAAATAGACGACAAGTTTGTATCCACTGATGTGGACGCTCTTAGAGTGTTAAATTGCCAATTCTCCAAAAAGTTTAAGCAATTAAAAAGAATAAACTTAATTATTTAACTATAATTCTAACATAATGTCTAACTTTCATTTACGTATATACGAAATTCTCTCTCTATCTATGTGTGTGAAGGATGGAGAATAGTGAAAACTTTTTTACTCAAACAAAAATCAGAGATAAAGAGAAAACATAGTAAGAATTTTTTTTTTTTTTTTTTTTTTCAATCATGAAACATTAAAAAAAATCATTTTAATGTTAGAATTTTCTTCCAACTAGTTTTTATTTTCAACTAATGATGTAGCATGTACTGACATTACTCTTCCATTACAGTTTCCCTCACCCCCATTCTAACTCCATTCAATTAAGAAACTTTTTTTTTTTTTTTAACTTCAATTTTATTTGTGCATATTCTGACTTCAATTCACTAACTATAATTAATCCAGAATAAATGGTCCATTATTCAGATTGATCTTTGCAGATACATGCAATGTTGATTGATCTAGCAAATATTCTTTATTGACTTTAAAGTCTAAATATGTGCTTTTTAATATACAATTGTAGTCTAACCTTAACACAAGTTCTTCTCTAATATATATATATATATATATATTAACACAAGCAAAACTTTCAAGGTTTATACAAATTACTCTGTATGCTTGATAGGTGTCAATTCATAACCAAAATGAGAAAGAATGAAAGAAAGGAGGGAGGAAAAAAAACACTATCATCTCATCAAAATGAGTAGTAGCTTTCAATATTCGTTTAGTTACAGTCACAAGCTTGTCAAAATGCTAACGTGAGAAAGTGAAAGAGAGAGAAAAAGAATACCATAGGTAGTGCCATTGAAGTCAAGGTCAAAGATGTGCATGGGGGTACCGGGTTCGAGGCTGAGGACAGTGTCCATGTCTGATAAGTTTGGGTTCTTTAGGACATCAGCGAGAATAGAATTTTTGAGTAGAGCAGTGAGCTTTGAATTTAGCCATGCCTTCTTCACACTATTGCTTTTGTTTTTGTTTTTGTTTTTTTTTTATAGGTTCACGCTATTTCTTTTGTATTTGTAATCTAATACTAATAGAAGAATGATGAGAATAGTTATTAGGCAGTGCACCAAGCTAAATGAGAAGCATTCTAATTCCTTTTTAAATAAGGAGGACACATGGCAGATATTCAAACTTTTCAGGGGAAAAAAAAAAAGAAAAAAGAAAAAAAAAGAAGAAGACTGCATGCTACCATATAAAACAGAATTCAAGATTACAATCTGTAACCACCATATCATTCGCGATAGAAGCAGCATTCCCTAATACAATCTGCAAGAAACAGAATTCAAGATTACTAGGGCACCAACAATAAAATGAGAACAAGTTGTTTTATAATTGTCTTCAATGTAATGACATTCCATCCACTATACGTCCTGTATACTTCACATGTTCAATTAGATTAATAGAGTTTTCTTTAAATTAAAGTGAAATTCAAACCCAACAGAGATTGCACAAAGAAAAACGCAACAGGAATTTATGAAAGCTTTAACTAGATTAATTATGTCAAACTGCTTCTTCTTTCTTATACTTCCAAGTTCCAACCAACTGGGACTAGCCAATTAGGCCGGCTGAGTTCTAAGTTTCTGCTGGCATTACTAGAACTACAATGAGTCTTCAATCACAAGTTTTTGTATTTTTTAAGTCAATTCAATAGTTGCAATCAATACATCAACTTGGTATAAGGATGGTGGTGAAGTATTTATAGCTATCACAATAGAAGTGCCATATCCACAGAACGTGGTGTCCATAGAATAGATCAACCCTGTTTTCAAAACTTCACCCACACCCAAAATATTAATCCTGACCCATTTAAATTACAGGCTCAAACGTGCTATCTCTCTCTTACTTTTTTAAAAATAAAAAATTTCATTAAGGGACAAGGGGGTAGCAAATTCCCTGTCCTCCCACGGGTTGAAAACTAGAACCCAATACCTGCACTTTTAAAGGGTTAAGATCATAAAAAGAGTTCATCATATTATCAAACATGGTAATTTAGTTTTAAAAGAAAGGGTAAAGATTCAAGAAAATTAATATAAACATCATCATCATGCATTAAGGTGTCTACATATACAGTGTCGAATCTTGAAAGTGGAAGTCTGTCGAGAAAGCAACTCTTAAACATTATCCTACCGCTAAGTTTAGAGATTTAATAAAGAAGTGCCAACTAAATTGCAGGTATCCAATGAGGTTTTACCAATACCAATCAATGATTGCTGTTAAAAAAAATCAAGATATTTATGCTTCAAGAATTTATCAGAACAAATTCAAAATATTAACCATTTTTAAGGTTGAGTTCAGACTTGGAAATCCAAAATGTTCTTTTTCATTTTCTTTGGTGCTCATTTTTTAATGTGCCTATCAAGGTTGACAACTTGTGCATAATAGTGAGCTATGAAAATCTGTGTAATGCAGAGAATTTAACTTCTCTTCTTTTTATACTGAAGATCCACATCTACAAGCTCCGACTTGAATGGCACTTCCTCTGGAGGGGTTAGTTGTGGGTTCAATATCCACAAGGTGTGTGAGTAACCTACCAATAAAGAAAACAATGGTTCTATAAACCCCCCCCCCCCCCCCCCCCCCCCCCTTTCCAACACATGCACACACACACAAAGCAAGGAAAATTCCTGGCTCCACCTAATTGGAGATGAGGACTGATGCAGAGGCATAGCTGACATTACCAGCAGTAATAGCAACACACCTGCCCGAGCATCCTCTGTACAATTTGAGAAGCATATTGGGCTAAAATTTCATCAGAAAATGTCATATAATAAAACCCTCTATGACAAGTTTTTCTTTCAACTTGAAGCAAAATGCATCATGATATTAGTTTGAAGCCAAAACATATGGGCAAAGCCCAAAGAACATTTGAAGGATACCTCTTGACCATGTATCAAATGTTTACGTCAGGCAACCCAGGCAGGTGAAGAATCATCTGCAAAGGTCACAAACCCCAAGCCTCTATGACAAATTTTCTTCACATCCTGCACATACCAGAACAAAAGGCATGAGTAGAAAAAAAAAAGTTAGTTAAAACCGTAAAAATTATACAATTGTATTACCCTGCAGGAGAACATAGCCTTGAAGTTGAACACCACATGCTAGATCAAAGAATCAAGTTGGAATCACTAGAGATGCGTAAAGGTTTCCAAATATATCAACAAATATATTTTCTAGTACCTACATTTTCTATAAATGTAGACAGACTGATCATTGGGAAGCAGAGTTCAAATGTGCTATACAAGCCATGCAAGGAAGTGGCTTTACACCTACCCTTCTAAAAGTAGCCTACCTAGCTAAAATCTATCGTATATAGAAGAAAATCAAAGATGAAGAAGCCATTTTTGAATTCAAAAAGGATGCCATAAGATTTGGCTTCGTCTCTTATTTTTATAATCACTTTCTGCAGCTTGCTGCATGTTTTTCTGTTGTATTAAAATGTACACCCATTATTCTGAACCCAAAAAAAAAGAAAAAAAAAAGAAATAGTTAAGCTCGTTGACACCTACGTTTGCTTTTGCTCTGTATTATTAACCTATTAGGTTCCAGATAATACCAACTTTGGACTTTGAAGAAATTAAGGTAAAGATAAATTTCATTTTTCAAAAATAAAATCTTACTTAAATCCATCCAAAAATGATCTTTGTTAGTTCAATCAAGCACTAACTTGATGAAGTGTTATCACTTAAGAATGACAATAATGAAATTAAGGAGAGGGATGTGATTGAAAAGTGAGTTAAGAGATTTACGAAAAGGAAATAGAAGCGGAAACTGAAAAGTGCAAGAATTTTATAAGGTCACTTCAGCAGATCTTATTCAGCAGAATAAACACAACAAAAGTAGAGCAAAGTGAAAACAAACACTTAGCATCCCTGAAATGACAAAGGCATGAACAATCAACCATCAAGTGTTCCAAAAGAACTTCTTGATGTTGCCCAGAATTTCGATGAACATGTCTAGAAGCCACTTGAGCATATGCCATTCCTCACTTATCCTTCAGTCCATAACAAGAAGAAGAGAAGGGAATTGTACCCTTTGCAGAAGCACAGAACTTTGGCATTCTTCCTCTAAACAGGGAAGAAAATACAAAGAGTTTTCATCTGAAGAGCTTTCAACCTCAATTAGCAACTACAATCAATTATACAATTATATGTGTTTGTATGTATGTAGCCAAAGTATGACAAGTGATGCACTAAAATGGGTTACCAGATACAATTGGAAAAGGGCTGATCTTCAAACCATTTCTATAATGGTCTATATTCTCAAGTAGATACTAGAGGATGTGAACTGTATCCCGAAATAAGAAACACATGAAACCCCCTAATTTGTGATTATACTCCCAATTTTGCTTTTCTTAGAGAATCCATGTTTTAAATGTCAAACCAAATAATATCCTCAAAAATTTTGGATTTTCATGCAGCAGAAATGAAACCCACCATATTATGATTTATGAGATGAAACAAAAAAATTTCGCCTTTGATACTAGGAGCAATAGAAATGGGAAAAAAAAAAAGTTTCAAAAGGATTAAATACTGGAGCTGTTAGAGGCAAAAATCAGGCTTGCTGATGCAAAGCATGCAGGAAGACATTTGGATTAAAAAAAAATCCCCCAAGTCCTTTTTGGCATTTCAATCATAGATAAATCCTTTAAACAATCTGCATCTACCGTGAGCAATAAAGAAAGTGTATAATTTTTGACAAAAGCTCTTTGAACTTGGCTGAAGTATATAGTATAATGGGGAAATTGATAAAGTGGTGGATGTATATCAACACCCAAATTCTGCCAGCAACCCAGCTGGATATGGATATGTTGGATGGGACCTCTGGAAACATTGTATTGGTTACCAAGCTGCATCTATACACTCCTTAAAGATTGTAGTATGCAATTGAGACATTAGCTTGCTTATCTCTTCCATTTCCGCCATTATAATATTTGGAACTTACTTTCCTGAAGAGATTTCAGATCTTACCCTCATATTTCAACACATACGCTGTGACAAATCCAGAAAAGGGAAAGGAAATCTATGCACATTAGCTTCACTAGTAGTCACCACATGAGCAGATCCCATTTTTGAAGTGATGAAATCACTTCACATCCCTCACAACAATATCTCTGTTCACAATTTTCGTAATGAACTTGGTTGCTTCATGGTAATCCCCACACACCCTAAGGTTATTTATGATCAATAATTTGGTTCCTGGCCCCGTGTTTAAGAGACCATAAGCAATAGCAAGCCTCCACTGTGATTACATTACCTTTTTTTTTTTTTTACTTCCTCATCAAGGGAATGCAACACAAATTCAATCTTTGGGACATATCCAATAGCTCTCATTTCATGATCCAACTCATCCAAAAGTTGCATTATATTTTCATATTGATAATGGCTCTTATCTTCCATAAGAAAAGCATGAAGTTTCCCTTTCACTTCTACTACACCATACCCTGGCACTTTTTTCATCCCTGTCTTTTGCATGATTTTTCTAACAGTAGCTACAACATCCCACTTCCTTGCCTTTGCATGGTAGTTTGAGACCAAAGAATAAATTCCCAAGTCATCCGGATTAAATTCAAGAACCTTCTTTGCGGCCATCTCTCCGATAAACAACATGTTATTTTTGCAGCAACCTGCCAGGAGAGCAACCCAAACAGCAAGCCCCAATTGAGCATTCATGGAATCTATTAGCTCGCAAGCCTTTTCAACTTGAACTGTGCAAGCCAAAAGATCAACCATACAAACATAATGCTTTTCAGTTCGAGGGACCTTATATTCACTAACCATGTCATTAAACCAGTATTGGCCTTCTTCCACAAGACCTAAGTGACTGAAGGCTGAGAGAATGGAAGAAAAAGTAGCATGATTTGGTTTTTGAATTGTTTTTGTCATCTCTAGGAAGAGTGATAGAGCTTCTTATGGAGGTCTTAAGCAGGATTCTAAGAAAGACTAAGGAATGTGGTCTGATTCATGGTTTTCATATGGGACCGGTGAACTCTATTGGTGTGCACATTTTTCATTTGTTGTTTGCGGACGACACTTTTTTATTTTGTAATGCTTCTAGGGAGCAGCTGCTTTCTATAAGGTTGGCCTTGGTTTTTTGAAGTTTTTACAGGTTTGAAGGTTAATGCGGGGAAAAGTGAGATTGTCCCCATTAGGGAGGAGAATAATCTGGATGCTTTGGCTAATATCCTTAGTTGCAAGGTGGGCAATTTGCCAATGAAATACTTGGGGATGCCACTTGGTACTTCATTTAAGACAGCTTCTATTTGGAATCCCATTCTAGAGAAGATGGAGAAGAAATTATCAGCATGGAAACACCTGTATTTATCAAAGGGTGGTAAGCTCACTTTATTGAAGAGCACTCTTTCTAGTTTTCCAACTTATTTTTTATCATTATTTATTATTCCTAAAGTTGTGGCTGCTAGATTGGAAAGAATCCAGAGAAACTTTTTATGGGGATCTTCTGAGGGGAGTTTCAAATACTTTTTGGTGGATTGGGGATAAGAAATGTAGTGTCCCTTAATCAAGCTTTATTAAAGAAGTGGTTGTGGAGGTACAGGCATGAAATTACTCATCTTTGGCAAAGGGTTATATCCACTAAATATGGGGAGGGTAAAGGGGTAACTAAAGTTTGTAGGAGGGCTCATGTGTGTGGTTTGTGGCGTAGTATTAGTGAAGGGTGGGAGGGCTTTTCTACACATTTTTCTTTTGTTGTGGGTGATTGTACTCAAATCCTCTTCAGGCATGATAGATGGGTTGGGGTTGATCCCCTTAAAATCCTCTACCCTGAGTTATATGTGATTTTAGTAGACAAGGAAGCTTGTATCTCTAATGTTTTGTGTCAATAGGAGGGGGAAAATGTTAGATATTGGAACTTGAGATTTTATAGGGATTTTCAAGATTGGTAGCTTGCTGCATCTTTTTCTCTACCTGATGTTATTCAAGCTCATCTTCCATGGGGAGTAGGTTGCGATTCTCTGAGTTGGGGCCTTAATGGAAGTGGTAAGTTTGATACTCATTCCTTTTATAATGAGTTAAGGGAGGCCCCCAACTCTATTTTCTCTTGGAAGGGCATTTGGAAAGTAAAGGTTCCCAAAATGATGGCTTTTTATTGTGGACAGCAGCCCATGATCACATTCTTACTTTGGATAATCTCATGCTTAGGGGTCGCTCTTTGGCAAAATGGTGTTGCATGTGCCGGTGCAGTGGGGAATTTGTGGATAATCTCCTTCTTCACTGTCATGTAGCACATTCTTTATGGGTCTTTATGCTTCAGGCTTTCGGTATTCAGTGGGTCTTGCCTGTGTCTGTGGCGGAATTATTATTTTGTTGGAGTTATTGGCTTGGGAAACATAATTCAAATATTTGGAATTTAATTCCAGGTTATTTGATGTGGACTATTTGGACGGAACGTAATCGTCGTTCCTTTGAAGATTCTAAATTTGTATTTTTTAATGTGCAATGTGTACATTTAGTCAATTAACCTTAACACAAGTTCTTCTCCAAAAAAAAGATCTTAACACAAGAAAACTTTCAATGTTTATGCAAATAACTCTATGCAAGTGCCAATTCATGAAAAAATGTGAAAGAATGAAAGAAAGGAGGGAGAAAAAAAAAAAAAAAAAAAAAAATTACCATAGGTAGTGCCATTCAAGTTGAGGTTAAAGATGTCCATCATGGTGACTGATTTGGCTGAGGAGAGTGTCCACATCTGATAAGTTTGGATTCATTAGGACATCAGCAAGAATAGAATTTTCTAGTCGAGCAGTGAACTTTGAGTTTAACCATGCCTTCTTCATGCTATTGCTTCTGTTTTTTTGATAGGTTCACGCTATTGCTTTTGTATATGTAATCTAGTACTAATAGAAGAAGTGAAGAAGAATGAGAATAGCAGTCAGGCAGTGAAAAAGTCACGTGTGAGGGTGAAGACATAAAAGCCTAAATGTGGTACTGGTACCAACAAGCTAAATGAGAAGCATTCTGATTCCTTTTAAATAAGCAGGACACATAGCAGAATTTCAAACTTTTCAAAAAATAAAAAATAAAAAGTAATGCATGCTACCATTTAAAACTTAGCTGATTTGGAACTGTAAATGAATATAATTTTGTTTCTTTCTCAAAGAAAGCACCACAGTGGAAGAGGGATCTGCAGCCACCATATCATTCAAAATAGGAGCAGCATTCTCTAATACAATCTGCAAGAAACAGAATTGATAAAAAAAACTCGTGCACCAACAATAAAATGAGAACAAGTTGTTTTATTATTGTCTTCAATGTAATGACATTCCATCCAGTATAGCTCCTGTGTACTTCACATGTTCAATTAGATTAATAGAGTTTTCTTCAAATTAAAGTGAAATTCAAACCCAACAGAGATTGCACAAAGAAAAACGCAACAGGAATTTACAATAGCTTTCACTAGATTAATTAAGTCAGACTACTTCTTTCTTATATTTCAAATTCCAACCAACTGGGACTAGCCAATTAGGCCAGTTGATTCCTAAGATTCTGCTTCCTAAGATTCTGCTTCCACTACTTGAACTACATTGAGTCTTCAATCACAAGTAGTCTTTCTGAAGTCAATTCAAGAGTTGCAATCAGATACAGCAACTTGGAATAGGGATTGTGGAGAAGTATTTATAACTATCACAATACAAGTGCCATATTCACAGAACATGGTGTCCGTAGACTAGATCAGCCATGTTTCCGAAACTTCACCCACACCCAAAATGCTAATCCTGACCCTTTTAAATTCCTGGATCAAATGTGCTATCAATTCTCTCTTACTTATTTTAAAATAAAAAATGTGACTAAGGGACAATGGGGTAGCAATTCCCCTCTCCTCCCTCAGGTTGAAAATAGAACCCAATACCTGCACTTTTAGAGGGTTAAGATCATAGAAGGAGTTCGTCATACTATCAAAAATGGTAATTTAATTTTAAAAGAAAGTGTAAAGATTCAAGAAAATTAATATAAACATCACCATCATGCATTAACAGCGTTGAATCCTGAAAGTGGAAATCTGTTGAGAAAGCAATTCTTAAACATTACCAAAACCAATCAATGATTGCTGTTAAAAAGTGAAATAAATTCATGAAACCTAACAGTAAATCAAGATATATATACTTCAAGAATTTATCAGAACAAATTCTAAATATTAACCATTTTTAAGTTTAGTTTAGACTAGGAAATTTAAATGTTCCTTTTCATTTTCTTAATTTTTTAATGTGATCATCAAGGTTGACAACTTGTATATAATAAATGAGCTATCAAAATCTGTGTAATGCAGAAAATTTAACTTCTTTCCTTTCTATGCTGATTGGCTTCTGTATATACATAAACCAGTAGATCAACATCAACAAGCTCCGACTTGAATGACACTTCCTCACCTAGTTAGGATAAGGTGGAGGGGAAGTTGTGGGTTCAAGATCCACAAGGTGTGTGAGTAACCTACCAATAAAGAAAAAAATGGTACTATTTTCCCCACCACGCTTCCAAAACACACATACACACATAAAGCAAAGAACATTCCTGGCTCCACCTAATTAACTGACCCAGAGGCATAGCTGAAATTACCAGCAGTATTAGCAACACACCTTCTGCCCAAACATGCTATGTACTTTCTGAGACGTGTATTGAGCTTAAATTTCATCAGAAAATGTTATAAAACCAAACCCTCCATTAAAAGTTTTTCTTTCAACCCGAAGCAAAAATGCAACATGATATTAGTTTCATAAGAAGCCAAAACATATGGGCAAAGCCCAAAGAACTAGTGAAGGATACCACTTGACCTTGTTTTAAATTTTTGCGTCAGGCAACCCAGGCAGCTGAAGAATTATTTTCAAAGGTCACAAACCCAAAGCCTCTCCGATAAATTTTCTTCACACCCCGCACATACCAGAACAAATGGCATTAGTAGAAAAAAAGTTAGTTAAAACCGTAAAAATTTGAGGGCCACAGTAAAAGTTGAGCTATCAGGTCTTACACCGTCCAAGATTATCCTATGATGGAGACATAAAACTCCAACTGGGTACTCTTTACTCGAATACACAATGATCATGGCATTCCATGCATCTATGCCTCTTTGAGGCAATACATCAAACACTTTTCGGGCAATTTCAATGTTGCCCATATTTACATAGAACGCAATGAGTCCACCATTGGAGCTTCCGTGCTTGAAGAGAGCGGTCAAGAGCATGACATGAGTGCATGGATTTTAGCAAATGGGTCCTTTACGTGAAGACGCTTTGGGCATGGAAGCAAATGTAACCGTAGAGTTAGTTTATAGCTGTTAGCAAACGAACAACAGAAATGTGACACCATGTTTTGGAGCATAAAAGTTGATTGTACATTTTCCTTCATCAATTCAACTAACGTGAAATGCTTCTCTTATGGTGATGTGAATGTTGACAGGAAATTAGTGTTTCTCTTTATGGTGATGTGAAAGCCAAACAACTTGACCAAAGTCACAGTCCCAAAATAGGTGATTACAAGACCCGGCTTCATCATTATACAACACACGTGTCAAACAATTTGGCGTGATTGACCTCTCCAAGTAAAAGGCGAAGAAGGCCCATATCTTAATTTTATTATTATTATTATTATTATTATTATTATTATTATTATTACTTTTGAAACTTTATTAAGATTTTATAATTTTACTACTTTTTAATACTTCAGCTTTAAATTCTAACTTTTGAAATTGTAGAGTTTAATTTGTTACAACCCTAAACTCTAGGATTTAAATTGTAATTTTCCTAAATAGAGTACTTTTTAGGAGGGGTTATAATAAGTAAATTAAATCTTAAGAGGGAAGTAGGAAATCTAACCTATTAATTTTTAACTATATCTATACTAGTATTTTGCCCGTGCGATACATGGCTTAATAAAAAATATTTTGATAATATAATTAAATTTAATAACAAATAAAATGAAAAAAGAATTAATTCAAAATTTAAGATTAAAAAATAAATTGTACTTGTATGCTTAAAAGAAATTTAATTTTTTTTTCCTATTTTGATATTTAAATAATTTGTTTTAGTGTTGATTTTATTCAAATAGTTATAAGTTATATCAACCCTAAACCAACATATGTATCCATATGTAACATTCTAAATTATTAAAACATAAAAATATAATACTTTCACTTAATGTAACATTCTAACTTACTAATAAATAAATATTACCCCCCTAACTTAAAGTAATGTTTGTAATTGTATTGGGTTTTAGCCTTTAAGAACACATATATTATTTTTTTTTATCATAAAAAAAAAAAACACAGATATTAATATTACACAAAAAAAAATAATGAATTCAATAATTGAAACGGTTGAAAAATAAATTAAGCCAAAACCTCAATTCATTAATGAAAAAATATCCAAATTTTTGAACTTAAAAAAAAAAAAAGAGTTAAGTAAAGATAAACTTACATAGAAATTTAGACAGATGGTTTCTCTCATATCCAATTTCATGTTTGATAGCAAATTTTGCTTTTAATTAAAGAATATATATTACATGGAACAAAGCACCAAACAAAAGCCATAACAAATTAAATCCATTATAAAATATTGATGTCAACAACAAATAATCATGTAATAAGAAATTAAAAAATACAAATATATTGCTTGCTAGATTGACTTCTAAAAAAAACACTAAAAGATGTGATCAAACATAGAATATCAGTCTATCTATAAAACTTGTTGATAAAAATCATATTATATATAATAAAAAGGCAACAAATACACAAAATCTATTCAATTTGATGAAAGAAAAAAAATTACCTACAAGGTTGTAGGTAGGGCAGAGAGGAGAAAGGAAGAATATAGCAAATAATTGTAAAGTGTTGGAATTATACTTAAAAAGTAATAATTCAAGAGAAACACATATAATACATCTATCAATTAACAATTATATCATGTGCATATGTAATAAAATTCAACAATAAGATGTGAGAAATATACATACTAGATTATGTTACTCAAGGACCTCACAAGCAATCAGGATGCTTTCCCTAGCTAGTCAGGATTAACAAGAGCTTCATTTTCTGTTTTCACACCCCCTTGCAAGTGTGGCCTTGACAATATTTATAATATTCAGAAAGAACATGATGTTAGGACATATGTGATTCACTTGTTAGGAACATATGTCACTATTTTATGTAATTGGTTAATCCTTTGACAAAACGCACTTTACTTGTATTTTGGTAGGTTTAGGATGTATATAATATTTCAAGGAACAAGAGTTCAAATCTAGTACTGAAGTTATGCCAATCTGTCCAAGAAACAAGTGAAGAAGTGCTGATTTTTTAAAACTCGATAGCTGCTCGACACCTCTTGACAATTAGGCTATCTATTGAGCTCTCCAACTTTCTTTTTATCGCAATATCGACACCTCTCGATAGCTAGGTGGATCAATCGAGCAATTTTTTGTCTCCTCGATAGCTCCTCGATAGCTCGCAACAAATAGGCTCGACACTTTCTCGACACCTCTCAATCGATCGAGAATTACTAAGAATTACAAAATTCAGATTTCCAGATCTGATTTTCAGCCGTGCTGACATGTATGTGTAGGGTTTCTTTTCTCACAACCCTAGACATATATAAGGCTTATTTTAGAGGCTGTCATATAAGAGAATACAAGGAGAACATATGCAAAAGGTGATCGATGTCTTATTCTCTCTGAAAGAAGCTACTGTGTCTTTTGCGCCTTAGGGTTTTATAACCAAGTGTTTCTTGATCTTTATTGTTGATGAAGTGAAGAACTTTGCAGCCAATCTTCTTCTAGTTGGTGTGTTAGTCACGTACTGGGAGCTATGCATCATTGGTTAGTCACGTACTAGGATCCATGTAAAAGGGTGGCGTTCATATATTTTAGAGTTCAGAGGTTCTGAAACGGTAGAAGGTTTCTGTTGTAAGTTCATCTATGAGGATTGTAAAGTCTAGAGACAAAGGTTTTGTACTAAATCTGAAACTTCTCTTTACCATAATGGATTGCTTTTTGAGAAGGTTTTCCCTTAGGTTTTTTTACTGTCAAACTAGTTTGTTTCATTGGTTTTCTTGGGTCATCATATCTTGTCTTATTTATTTTTTTCGCTACATGATTTTGACATGATATTGATGTTGTTTGTTTTAACAAGTTTTATTCACAATAAATCTAATTAACAACTTAGGTTTAAAACTTGTTAATTCTATCAACCGGGGTCTAAATTTCCCAACACATGACCATCCATAAAATCCTTCCTATCGTAATAACACTTCATGTAACAGATATGTTACGTTTGTTAATAAACAACTTTATTAATTAGATTCATTTATGAAGAAGTTCATTAATGTGTTATTACTTTTGTAACTCCATGCTAATACATGGATTCATCTATCGTTCATATCCAAAACTACTATAATGACAACACCTTTAATAGGAGTTCAAGTTACTAGTAATGACACGATAGATTTATTAAAGCCAACACTCAATGTGCATGAATCTCATTATGGAAGGACTTTTGAGATTATTATACATTAACTATCGAAAGACTAGCCCTTATTGTCTTCCATAGTCTGAGCAATTTTAATTTGCACCTCCTTTCCATCATGGTCCAACAATGCACCTATCGGAATAGGCTTCATCATGATGGATATGGTCAAGTCAAGGACTACAATGAATGCATTCATAATCTTAGTCTACTTAATTAAGTAGACCTATTTCAATATTTCAATATCTTACATCATAAAAGTATTGCATAATTTCACAAGAGACTGAATATTTATTTGTTAATAATAGAGGCATCATATATATAATATGTTGGGCCACATTATTTTAACATAAAGTATGTAGTAGAAATAATGAAACATCAAAAAACTGTGTGTATATATAGTGGGAATTTTAGATTGTGAAGAAGATGATATGAACAAAAAGAAGTAGTTTAGGTAAAACTCAAATACTTTTTTTTTTTTTTAACTTTATTATTAGAAAAAAGATAACATAAGATACAAGTTTATCGAAAAAAAAAAAAAAAGAACGTGGGAAAAAAAATGCAAGTTCTATCTTTTTTTCCTTTTACATTTTTTAAAGAAATGTAGGGAAAAAAATGCAAATTCCATCCCTTTGTTTTTTAACTTTTTTTTTATCTCTCTTTTTTAATTTAAATTCTATCCTTAGATAATTCTATTCTATTGATTTTAGGCTTTGTTTATAACATTTATGATAGACACAGCTGTTATAGTTGTAAATCAAATACTACTTTCTTTCATTACTTGATTTGTCATATTTATCCAAAAAATATGTATATATCTATTCTTAAAATCTAAAAATTTATTAAAATTTCTGCAATTTGGTGAAGTCACGTGGTGCAACCATGGCATCTAAGCCCAACTTTTATTATATATAATATGATATGATAATAATTGTAGGGTCAATTTTTGATGGGCCAAACACAAACTTTGCAGACTCAGCCCAATGAACCCCGAACAATAAATTTGTAGAGAATGGGTTAAACAGCTGGGCTGAAAATGGATTTAGCAACGATTCAGATAGACAAATAAGGAAAATATGATGTTCAGAATGGCATTCAGAATGAATCCTCTCGAATCCGAAGAGGTCTAAATTTTATAGACTTAAGTGAATACCCTCTCCTCTCCCTCTTCTGTGAGACCTATTCCCTTTATATATACACCTTCCTCTTCATTTTCACCGTACACTTGTTCTTCATCTAAGCATCCACTTGAGTACTAGTCACATCAGATGTTTGCTTTAGTCTGCCGTGAGTGGTAGTGGTTGAGGTTGCACTGTTCAGGTGTCTTCTCCACATAAATGCGGCCAGAAAAGTTGCTGCAGTGCATTAAATGTGGTGGTAGCAGCTTTTTCTTTAAGATATTTTATGATCTTCTCACCCCTAGGCGTGCCCAGAGCTCGCTCCTTACCGTGGAATCTGCTGGGAGGGTTGTTGGGGTCTTCAGTATATTTACTTGATCAAGTTCTCCAGCGATCCGATGAGTGGAACCTCTTCGGACCAACCAGGTTGTCTTTGGACGCACTATTCATCCCTTCTCGAGTGCATTTTCACCAAACGGACTAAGCGCTGATCCCTTTTACCTCTTTGGACAAGCGGTGATACTCAAATTGGGCCCTAGGCCCAATATGTGGCGTTGGGCTTTCTCACCCACAATAACCCCTCAAAATTCTAATTTTTCCCTCGTATCCGAAGAGAAAAAAATGGGATTTTGATCTTTTACTAAATAAAAGCATTGAATCTTTGAATCCACACGTGCGTAGGTGCATAAATTTAGGCGCTTCTTTATTGCCGCTGTTGTTGCACCGTTTCCGAGACGCCATTAATTGCTCCAGGCAGCGTCTTGTCTATGGAATCCAACGGACGCGATTTTTCTCAAAATTTGGGCGGGATAAATCCCACCACTTTGCCTACCTCTATATAAAGCCCTAGAGGGGGTTATTTTCTCTCACTTTGCAAATTTCAGACTTCTCAGCGAACTCAAGCACTCATGCTCACAAAGCCTCTCCTGTCATCAACTCCAACTCATCCCAGAATCAGCTATGATCTTCCTACGAACCTAAAGGCCATTCTCCAATTTGACTTTGTGTAAGTTCTTCACTTGAGATTTTCATATTCTTTTCAGTTTGCCTCTTCGGCATTTGGATAATCGTTCCCCAACCACTGTTCTGTATCATTCCCCTCTATCTTAACTGAAAATGGGTAGGTTTAAATATCTGGTGAATAGTCCTTCTTAGATAGAGAAGTTTAGGGCGACGTATCGCATTCCCCAGGACGTGGGCTTAAGATATTGCTTCACGGAAGGGTTACTAACAGACCGAGAGGCGGGCGAAGTTGCAATCCCCATTATCGCCTTCTTGGAAGGAGGGATGACCATCCCCATGGGTCGGGTCACCAGAGATTATCTCCTAAACCATAGACTTTGCCCTGAGCAGTGTGCGGCTAATGTGTTTAGGATTTTAGGAGCAGTCGACGACCTGAACCAACATATGGGGTTGGGGCTCACCTGGCTTGACGTGGTACACATGTACGAATGTCGTACCAAACAAGGGTCGGGATACTATCTTAGATCTTGATCCAATGAAGTCAGACTCCTCTCTTATCTTCCCAAGTCTAACAAAGGGATGAAAGACGACTATCTGATCGTCTCGGGCGCATGGCATGATGGGCTTCATTGCCCTACCCAACCAGGAGAGCCAGGTGGGATATCCCCTATATAGGTTTCCCAACAATAGACTTAGGGTTTTTGTTTTCAATTAACCGGCCTTCTCTATCACGTTTTAAGTTTTCTGACAGTTCCATTTTGATGTTACAAATAGGAATCACGTTGTTCCTCAGCTGAGCCTTACAAACACCGCAGCACTTAATTTCCTTCTTCGGTCAGAGATCTTCGCAAGCGAAGACGGGCAGCTTAGGGCCATGAATCTTATCCTTGGCTATACCCTGAAGACAAAGGATTTCCAGCCAATCGACAACGCGATAACACTTGGAGACCACCGCCTTAACCGTATCGACGTTGCTTGGAAGGATTTTCTGGCTCCATTTGATCTTGCCTTTGTGCCACATCCAAACCCACAGGGCTTTCCGTTGCTCATCCAGCCTGTTCAGCAGGTCCCTCTTCAGCCAGCAGCAGAGGGAGAAATAGTAGCTTCTTCAACCCCTTCGCTTGACGAGCAAATTGACCAGTTTAGGTTCGAAGGGGAAGCTTCGGAGGAAGTTCAAATCTTGGCCGTCGACGAGGGGATTGATAGGCAATCAGCTGCTCCCCCACAGAGGATAGAAGTGCCTGACGACTCCTCTGAAAAAGACATGTAGAGTTTAACAGACTTGATGAAGAATAGAAGGCCGAAGGCCGTGACCAAGGGTACCGGAACATCTCAGCCCACGGTCAATCTTCCCCCTCCTCCTCCTCCTCAAGCTCCAACAGATCTCAGCCTAAAGCCACTGTCGGATCTGAAAAAGAAGAGGGTCGTAACGGAGACTGAAGAAAGGGAGGTGGCACCTCCGAAGGGGCCCAAGCAGCAAAAAATGGCCCATAACACTAGAAGCAGAAGGGCTTCGTCAACCGAGAGTAGGGAAGACCCCTTGGCCGCAGACGTGCGGCGAGGAACTCGAGTATAGTCCCCGAAGCTGACATTGGATGGTGCAGCCATTCCATATGATGCCTCCCTCAGAAACTATGCTGGAGGGAAGGCTGGACACATCGCAGAGGCGCTGGAGCAGCCTCTGCTCCTTCTGAAGGACATGGAGTCCTATCGGCGCTTTAACTAATAGGAGCTCTTTCTATCCCTTAAAAGGGATATAGCCATGGTAAGAGAAATGACTCTCTCTCTCAACTCTTGTGTGCATTCACAACTAACATAAGATTCCTTGTCTGCCATGTAGATTGCCCAACAAGTATACGTGGCTGAGGAGTGGAATAAGAAGAAGCATGTTGAAGCACAAGCGGAGGCCCACTCTCGGGCAGAGGCTGAGAAGGCATTGGGCGGCCTGAAAGACGAGTGCGCCCGCATCTCCGAGCAACTGAAAGAGGAGACGAAGGCAAGAAAAAGTCTGGAGGCAGGCCTGAAGAGCGCTGAAAGGCAGGCCGAAGACCAACGCCAGAAGCTGTATACCACTGAGATCAATCTGGAGATAGAAAAGACGTTGGTAAAAACTCTTCGGGCCGAGCTTGACAAAGTTAGGGATTCTGCTAAATTGGCCAAAAAGGACGCTTAATTGGCCAAGGAAGCAGTTGAGGCTGAAAAGCAGGCTGCCTATATGCTGGGGGTGCAAGAGACCCAAACGAGGCTGACCGAGGAGTCTGCAAAGGTCTGCAGAGAGTACTGCGACATCACGTGGGGCAAAGCCCTTGATGCGGCTGGAGTCCCCCCAGAGTCTGCCCTGAGGCAGCCTGGGAGTGTCTACTACCACCCTGACATCTGCGACCTGCCAAATACCTTGGAAGCTTCATCGGCCGGCCAAAACCTTCCAGACCCAGTTGAGGCAAGCCAGGCACCTCTTCAGACTGGTGATGTGGGCGATTCGTCAAAGATTGACCCAGTGCCTCAGCAGAAGGCTTAGGTGTTTAGGGGATACATTTTTTGTACTTGTAATAGTTAGGCCCCATTGTCTTTTGCCTTGTAACAAAGTTGCTTCTCTTTAATCAATGAAATGGCTTACTTTTTGTCTTTATTGCTATTATGTTATATGTTAGGATGCATCATCACAGCGAATAACAACAGTTTGATAAAAAGGAATCACTCAACACCATGATTTTGTCTTAAATGTGATAGTAGCAACTGCCTTTGAATGTTAATTGGCGAAAGCAACTTGGTTTGAGGATTATAGACAGTTGAGCTCAAATTTAAACACTTGGAAAAATTGTAAACCTAACCATCATACTATGCTGACAATTTAGACAATCATACTTAGGAAAAACTGTCTGCCGGAGGGGGGGGGGTTACTTAATAAAACGAGGCTCACTTGAGTTTAAGCACTTATAGGAACTGTAAAAAAGTGTCAACTAACCCAAATCATCTGGTCTGAGGACTACAGGCATGATTGAATTTAAGTTTAAACACTTATGAGAATCGTGAATGAGTGTTAACTAACCCAAATCATCTGGTCCGAGGACAACAGACATGATTGAATTTAAGTTTAAACACTTAAGAGAATCGTGATTGAGTGTTAACTAACCCAAATCATCTGGTCCGAGGACTACAGGCATGATTGAATTTAAGTTTAAACACTTATGAGAATCGTGAATGAGTGTTAACTAACCCAAATCATCTGGTCTGAGGACAACAGGCATGATTGAATTTAAGTTTAAACACTTAGAAATAGTAAAGGAGTAACTAACCCAAATCATCTGGCTACAGGCATGATTGAATTTAAGTTTAAACACTTATGAGAATCGTGAATGAGTGTTAACTAACCCAAATCATCTGGTCCAAGGACTACAGGCATGATTGATTTTAAGTTTAAACACTTATGAAAATCGTGAATGAGTGTTAACTAACCCAAATCATCTGGTTCGAGGACTACAGGCATGATTGAATTTAAGTTTAAACACTTAGGAATAGTAAATGAGTGTTAACTAACCCAAATCATCTGATCCGAGGACTATAGGCATGATTAAATTTAAGTTTAAACACTTATGAGAATAGTGAATGAGTGTTAACTAACCCAAATCATCTGGTCTGAGGACTACAGGCATGATTGAATTTAAGTTTAAACACTTATGAGAATCGTGAATGAGTGTTAACTAACCTAAATCATCTGGTCCAATGACTACAGGCATGATTGAATTTAAGTTTAAACACTTAGGAATAGTAAAGGAGTGTTAACTAACCCAAATCATCTGGTCCGATGACTACAGGCATGATTGAATTTAAGTTTAAACACTTGGGAGAGTTCTTAGCATAATAAAAAGGTATCATGACTGAAGGAAGAATCCATCTAATAATAATACCTTTTGAGGTTATTTACATTCCATGGCCGGGGTACTACATGACTATCCAGATCTTCTAAGAAATATGCTCCAATGCCAGCCCTTGAAGTGATGCGACATGGTCCTTCCCAATTTGGCCCTAGTTTTCCCCAAGCTAGATTCTTTGCAGTACCTACCACTTTCCTCAACTCCAGATCACCAGGCTCTAAGGGTCTAAGCTTTACGTTGGCATCGTAGCCCTACTTGAGTTTTTGTTGGTAATGCACCAGTTGGACTATTGCATTTTCCCTCCGTTCTTCAATTAGATCCAAACTCTTTTCCAGCTGCCCATCGTTGCCGATCGGATTAAAAGAGCTAGTCCTGTATGTTGGGAACTCAGTCTCCAGAGGTATAACAGCTTCAGCCTCGTAGGTCATTGAAAAGGGGGTCTCCCCAATAGACCTGCGAGGTGTAGTTCTGTATGCCCACAACACGTGAAGCAATTCTTCCACCCATCTACCCTTCGCATCGTCTAGCCTTTTCTTTAATCCGTTAACTATGACTTTGTTAACAGCTTCTGCTTGCTCATTTCCCTAGGGATAGGCAGGGGTAGAGTATCTGTTTGTGATTCCCAGCTCGCTACAATAACCCCTGAAGGCTTTGCTATCAAACTGAAGCCCATTGTCCGAGATGAGGGTATGAGGGACCCCAAACCGAGTGATGATATTTTTCCAAATAAATTTCTTTACATCTATATCCCTGATATTTGCTAGAGGTTCAGCGTCGACCCATTTGGTGAAATAGTCCGTGCCGACCAAAAGGAACTTCTTGTTTCCTGCTGCCTTAGGGAAGGGGCCCACGATATCCAATCCCCATTGAGCGAATGGACATGGGCTGGATAGTGGGTTAAGGGTGCCACCCGGCTGATGTATGTTCGGAGCAAACAGCTGGCATTGGTCACACTTTTTTACATACTCATGGGCCTCTTTCTGCATATTCGGCCACCAATAACCTTGAGTAATGGCTCGGTGAGCTAATGATCTACCTCCAGTATGGCTTCCACAGATCCCTTCATGCAATTCTTCTAGAAGTGATTTAGCTACTTCAGGATGCATGCACAATAAGTATGGACCTGAATAGGAACGCTTATACAGTTTATGGTCCTCGGACAACCAGAACCTCGTAGCTTTCCTTCGTACTTTGTCCGCATCCCCTTTTTCTTCGGGCAAAACATCATCCTTCAAGAACTTGATAATAGGATCCATCCAACTCAGGTCGACCCTGATATAATGAACCTGGACTGCTTCTTTTCTTAATTCCGTAGGTCTATGCATGTCCTCAATGAGGATAACTCTTGGTAATTCCTGCACCGAAGAGGTGGCGAGGGTGGCCAAAGAATCAGCATGCATGTTACCACTTCTGGGGATTAATCAGCATTCAAACTCTGACTACAGGGATTTAGCTCGACTCAAGTATCCCTGCATTCTTTCGTCTTTCGCCTCAAATTCCCCTTGCATTTGACCAACGATTAATCTTAAGTCCGAGAACATCTCAATTGACTTTCCTTCCATCCTCCGTACCATCGTCATCCCCATCAATAAAGCTTCATACTCTGCTTCGTTGTTCATTGCTGAGAAATCGAGCCTTAACGCTTTTTCAATGATAATTCTCTTTGGAGATATCAACACTAGCCCCACTCCTGAACCTCTCTGATTCGATGTGCCGTCTACGTACACTTCCCAGGGCAAAGGGCTCCGCAGAGAAACCATGCCAATAGACCTTCCATCCAGGCCTAGTGTTGGTGTTACTTCTTCTAAATGGGGCTCCGTGAACTCGGCGACCAAGTCCGCAAGGATCTGGCCCTTTACTGATGTGCGAGGCATGTACTTGATATCAAAAGCCTCTAGGATCGTGCCCCATTTGGCAATCCTTCCAGTGTAATCGGCGCTTCGGAGAATGGCCCTGAGTGGGAGCTGGGTAAGGACTATAACTGTGTGGGCTTGAAAATAGCGAGGCAGCTTCTTCGTACCTAGCATTACAGCCAGGATGGCCTTTTCCAGTGGCAAATAATGGATTTCAGCTTCATGCAATGACTTACTTACATAGTAGATTGGTTTTTGTATACCGCAGTCTGTTCGGATCAACACTAAGCTTACGGCATTGGGAGCTACAGCGATGTATGCAAATAAGACCTCATCTGGCTCAGGACTGGACATAATTGGAGGTCGAGCTAGGTAGTCTTTAAGTTGCTGAAAAGCAACAGCACATTCCTCAGTCCATTCGAAACCCTTCCACTTGTTGATCAGTGAGAAAAAAGGTCTACACCTGTCAGCTGATTTGGAAATGAACCTATTGAGGGCAGCAGTCATTCCTATCAGCTTCTGGATTTCCTTGGAGTTCCGAGGAGCTCGTAAGTTGTTGATGACTTTTATCTGATCGAGGTTAACTTCAATCCCCCTGTGAGTTACCATATATCCCAAGAACTTGCTTGATCCCACACCAAACGAACACTTGGACGCGTTCAAGCGTAATCTGTGTCCCCTCAGAATTTCAAAAACATCCCTGAGATCCCCAATGTACCCAGTAATAACCTTACTTTTTACCACCATGTCATCTATATAAACCTCCATGGTTTTACCAAGCTGCGGCTCAAACATTTTGGTCATCATCCTCTGATAGGTAGCCCTTGCGTTTTTCAAGCTGAAGGGCATTACCTTGTAGTGGTAATTCCCCACAGGGGTCACGAAAGCTGTTTTCTCCTGATCACCGACAGCTAGGGGTATCTGATGGTAACCTTGAAATGCGTCCAAGAAACTCATCCGAAGGTGCCCAACGGTAGCATCAACTAGTTGGTCTATCTTCGGCATTGGAAACGGATCCTTTGGACAAGCCCTATTAAGGTCGGTGAAATTCACGCACACCCGCCACTTTCCGTTTTTTTTTTCTTTACCACCACTGTGTTAGCCAGCCATTCAGGATAAAAAATTTCCTTAATAGCCCCTGCCTGCTTGAGTTTCATCACTTCTTCCCTGACCACGTCTGCGTGTTCCCTTGATGGACGTCGGAGCGGTTGTCTCTTGGGGACGATGGTGGGATTAACGTTCAAATGGTGGCAAATAAACTCTGGGCTTACTCTTGGGGCTTCTACTGAGTCCCATGCAAATACATCAGCATTGGTTCTGAGAAACTCTATCAACTCTTCCTTCTCTTCAGGAGGCAGCATGGATCCAACTTGAAAGAACTTCTCGGGGTCGTTATCAACAACTACCCTCACTAAGCTTTCACACTCTGCCCCTTCGGCCGGGGTTTCAGTGTCCAGCACCGAAGGTTTTAATTGCTATAAACCCACATCGCTACGATCCGAGGGCTCAGCTTGAGGTTTGTGCTGGATAGCTGCCACTAGACATTGTCTGGATGTGAATTGATCTCCTCGGATCACCTCGACTCGCCCTTCGGATGGGTATTTAACCTTCTGATGAAGTGTGGAGGATACGGCCCTGGGGGTATGAAGCTAAGGTCTAGCCACAATCGCGGTATAGGGTGAGTAGGCATCCACCACTATAAAGTCTACCTGACTACCTCTACCGTCTCAGATCCAGTTTGCACAGGTAGTCTGATCTGGCCTTTCGGGATGACCACTTTACCATCAAAACTCACCAGAGGGGAACTGTAGGGTGTTAAGTCTTCGAGAGTCAAGTGCAGCCCCTTATAAAGGTCTAGGTACATTATTTCTGCAGCGCTGCCTTGATCCACCATTACTCTCTTCACGTCGTATGCCCCTATTCTGAGAGTAACCACTAGAGCATCATCATGCGGCTGTATAGTTCCGATTTTGTCATCGTCCGAAAATCCCAAAATTCGTTGAGCATCAATCCTTGGCCTCTTCAGCTCCCTGTTAACACTCTCTGAGGGCAGCCGAGCAACTGACAATATTCTGGATGGGCAAGACCCTGTCCTCCCTGGTGCGGCAAAGATAACATTTATCGTGCCCAAAGGGGGTTTCACAGGATCCTCTCTCTGAGACCCCGCGTTTCCCTGGCCTCCCTGACCATATGAATGGTGTAAAAGTTGCTTCAACTTGCCCTCGCTGACAAGCTGATCCAAATGGTCCCACAGGCTCCCACAGTCCTCAGTAGTATGCCCATGGTCGAGATGATATTGACAGTAGAGATTGTGGTTGCGCCTTTCAGGGTTTCCGACCATCTTGTTCGACCTCTTGAAGAAGGGTTCATTCTTGATTCTTTCCAGGACTTGGTGCACTGGTTCACGAAAAACAGCATTGACTGTCTGAAAGTTCGCTGAACCCTGTCCGGCCCAATCCTTTCTCAGCCTGTTATGGTTCTATCGGTCCGACCTGAAATCCCTCATCTCCTGAGGGATAACCTTATCCTTTCCCTTACTCTGCTGTTGGTCTTCTTCAACTCTTTTGTACTTGTCAATCCTATCCATCAACTGGTGTACACTGGTAGCAGGTTTGCCCGTTAGAGATGTCCTTAAGAGATGTTCAGTGGGGAGGCCTAGCTTAAAAGAGCTGATGGCCACCAAGTCACAGTCTTCCTCTATCTCGTTATACGTTTCCTAGAACCTATCTGAATATGACTTTAAAGTTTTGCCCTCTCTCATGCTGAAGGACAATAGGGAGGCCATGGATTGTGGAACCCTTCGGCATGTGACAAAACGCGACCCAAATGCCTGAGTTAGCTCTTGGAAAGATCTTATAGAGTTTGCTTTCAGACTATCAAACCATCTCATGGCTATTGGTCCCAAGCTGGATGGGAAGACCTTGCACATTAGGGCCTCGTTCCTGGAGTGAACAGTCATCCTTTGGTTGAAATGACTCACATGTTCCACTGGGTCTGTCCGGCCGTTGTAGATGGTGAATGTAGGCTGGTGGAAACGTCGAGGAAGTTTAGCATTCTCGATGTTACGTGTAAAAGGAGATCTGGAAATCTGATCTAGAACTTTACTCATAGCATCGTTCCCTACGCCCTTAGGGAAGGGGCTCAGAGGGTTCCTCTCACGATGGTGCATCTCCTCATAGGGAAAGGACTCACTGACTGGTGTTCGAAGTTTCTGCTTGTAGTCAACATCCTGTTCATCCTCAGAATCTTCATTAGAGTACGAGGAAATACGCTTCCTCTTTGCATGGCGCAGCTCCCTCTTTAGCCTTTCAATTTCTAGCTGCATGCCTTGGTTTTTCTCTGCATGGGACATGTGGCTTTCTCCATGCGACTGGTTTCGATCGTCATGTGCGGTGTGTACACTGCCTTCACGATCCTGCCTTCATTCCAGGTTAAGAAAAGGATTGGTGTACTGAGATGACCTGGACTCCACTGGTCGTTGCCTCGGTTCAGCCATTTATGAGGTGTTGCTTCCACTTTTGCTCAAGCTGTCCCTATAGACGGCGCCAATTGTAGGGTCAATTTTTGATAGGCCAAACACAAACTTTGCAGACTCAGCCCAATGAACCCCGAACAATAAATTTGTAGAGAATGGGTTAAATAGCTGGGCTGGAAATGGATTTAGCAACGATTCAGATAGACAAATAAGGAAAATATGATGTTCAGAATGGCATTCAGAATGAATCCTCTCGAATCCGAAGAGGTTTAAATTTTACAGACTTAAGTGAATACCCTCTCCTCTTCCTCTTCTGTGAGACCTATTCCCTTTATATATACACCTTCCTCCTCATCTTCACCGTACATTTGTTCTTCATCTAAGTATCCACTTGAGTACTAGTCACATCAGATGTTTGCTTTAGTCTGCTGTGAGTGGTAGTGGTTGAGGTTGCACTGTTCAGGTGTCTTCTCCACATAAATGCGGCCAGGAAAGTTGCTGCAGTGCATTAAATGCGGTGGTAGCAGCTTTTTCTTTAAGATATTTTATGATCTTCTCACCCCTAGGCATGCCCAGAGCTCGTTCTTTACCATGGAATCTGCTGGGAGGGTTGCTGGGGTCTTCAGTATATTTACTTAATCAAGTTCTCCAGCGATCCGATGAGTGGAACCTCTTCGGACCAACTAGGTTGTCTTCGGATGCACCATTCATCCCTTCTCGAGTGCATTTTCACCAAACGGACTAAGCGCTGATCCCTTTTACCTCTTCGGACAAGCGGTGATACTCAAATTGGGGCCCAGGCCCAATACGTGGCGTTGGGCTTTCTCACCCACAATAATAATAATAATAATAATAATAATAATAATAATAATAATAATAATAATAATAATATCAATGTTTGAGTTTGAGTTTGAGTTTAAGTTGGACTTATTAGAGAGATAGAGTTTTACTCCTTGATAAGTTTGGATTAAACAAAAATGATTTTGTTTAAAAAAATGATGAATTTGAGTTTAAATTGGACTTGTTAAAGAGATGAAGTTTCACTCCTTATTAAGTTTGGACTAAATAAAAATAATTTTATTTAAATATTGTGCTGACATGGAAAATTGTAAGAGCTTTATAGGCTTCGGTTATATATATATATATATAGATTATAAATATATATACACACACACACACATACACATTTTAAAGGGGGGAAAAGAAAACATTAGGGTCTTACTAATCTAAACGCGTTTCTGTTCTGACTCCAAGCTCATTTGTTTGAGAAATTATAAGGTTTTTATCGTAGGCAACTAACATGGTCCACCATTCCACTAAAAAACTCTCATCTGTTTAAAATTGCTGAGTCAGAAAAAAAAAATTTTAAACAAAAACTAATTACCAACGTAGGAATTTTAAACAAGTGGGAATCTTTTAGTGGAATGGTGGACAACAAGTGACATAGTCTACCGTGAGGACTGTATAATTTCTCCATTTGTTTGAAGAATGGTAAAAATAAGTGAAAACATTTGACAAATCACAAGTGAAGTGTTTCTTTGGGAACAACTTATTTAGCTGAAACTGAAAATTTTTCGCTAAAAGTACTGTAGATAAAGCTAAAAGGTAACTGAAATAATATAGTGAGACCTATGAATGATAGCAAAAAGTGCAATGAGACCCATAAATAGTAGTAAAAATAAACTGAATAGTAAAAAGAACTGGCTTTTTAAGCAATCCCAAATGCACACGAAGTGAATGAATGACCAATGCACCGTCAAACATTCAGAGTCACAGAACGTATTTGCTCAGTTGTTCTGAAATTTGTTAGATGGGTCATGGGTACAACAAGGAATTTCCAAGGCAATAAAACTATGAATAAAAAGTTAAAAGACTTGAGGCAAATGATCTATCTATCTATATTCATTCCAATTGAGTACTGCTTGGAATATGATGATTGGTTTTTGTTTTTACAAAACGATAAGTTTATAAGCACAACTTTTTTTTTCATACAATCTTAACATAACCTATTGTATGATTGGTGCAAATAACGATAGTATAAATAGTATGTCCATATAAAAGTGATGTTACAGTCACAATTTGCTATTTACAAAATATATTAAACCTTGTGGTATTTTCCTTCTTAATAGAAAAAGTATATCATTGCTTTAAACTTTTTTTTTTTTTTTTTGGTTCCTTAAGCAGTCAAGTCAACCGACCAGCCTTCATGGCTTGATTCTTGTTAGATTGCGTTCAATGTGAGCTTTCAACGCTACAAAGTTTTGTGACATAATATCATCGCTGATTAGAATGAATCTCCCATTACCCTTACTAAAAAAGAAATCAAATAACAGATAATACCAATGCCAGTAAATTGTTCTAAAGAAGTAAAAGCCTTTTCTTACCAACTTTTTCCTTCAAGCAATCAATGTGGTGGAAGTTTGGAAATATCTATTCAAGGTAGATTACGCAACACTTTCATGTGATTACGTAATTAGCATGCATTATTATTATTACTAGTCGCAAACCCAAGCAATGAGTGGGAATAAATAATTATTTTATAACTATAATTTATATATAATGTATAATTTGTTCTCTAAAATTTGTTAAAGATAATTTGTTCTTCCAAAAATTAAACACTAATTGGGCCTTAAATTGATTCTTTTTGTAGGTTTTCTTTTCAAGTTTAGCTCAATTTTTTTTCTTAATTTTTGGGTTGAAAAACATGTGAAATTTTATTATATTTGGGATAAACTCTTTAGTTTTATGTTAAAAAAATACAAAAAAAAGGCATTAGAAATCAGGATTATGAGCCCAAAAAATGCAATAAAAATTATAAATATTGAAAGTTTCTATTCGGTCCATTTTGTCCTCCTCGGTCTACTTTGGTTCTATTCAGTCCACTTTGGTCCTATTCGTCCTATTTAGTCCATATTGGTCCTATTTTGTCCACTTTAATCCTATTCAGTCCATTTTGTCCTCTTCGGTTTGCTTTGGTTCTATTCTGTCCAATTTGGTCCTATTTCGTCTATTCGGTCCACATTGGTCTTACTCTGTGCACTTTAGTTCTATTTGGTCTATATCGGTCCTATTCGGTCTATTCTATTTACTTTGACCCACTTTAGTCTTATTTGAGCTATTCAATCCAGTTTGGTCCTATTTAGTCTATTCTGTCAACTTTGGTTCTATTCAGTCCATTTCGGTCCAGTTTAGTCAACATTAGTCCTATGCAGTCTGATTTCATCCTATTCGGACCATTAAGTCCACTTTGGTCCTAATAGGTATTTTCATTCTTCGGTCTGCTTTGGTCCTATTCCGTCCACTTTGGTCTCCATCGGTCCTATTCGTCCACATTGGTCCATTATATTATTTTCGGTCCAATTTAGTCCACTTTGTTCCCATTCGGTCCTATTTTGTCCATGCTGTCAACTTCTTTCCATTTGGCCGAATTTGGTCTATTTATGTCCACTTTGTGCACTTACATATAGGGAAAAAATATGTTTGGGTTGAGAGCACATATTCTAAATCTAAATTTATTTTAAAAAATATGTAAATCTCAAACTTGTAATATAAAAAATCTTAAATATAGCATTTATTGTTCCTACGCTTTTGTTGAGCCACATTAATGTAGCATTTCAGACCACTTCGATCTAGCTAAATTTAAGTGAAATTCTTTATAAATATAAAGGCTATGAATATACAAATCTAATTTTTAGGGCGCGCAGTTATTCATTCGTTTTAAAGTCATTACTTTTAAATGAATTACATGAAGTAATTACACCTTCAAGCGATGTGTGTGTGTGTGTGTATATATAATTTAAATAAATTATTCAAATTCTTCATTCTCTTAATAGAGATTATTATGATAATCAAACTCATAACAAACTTATATTGAATATGTATAATTTATTTTTTAAATTTTATTGTACATAATTTGTTCTCCCTAAAAATTAAAAAATTTTAAAAGTAATTTCAATCAGTATTTTTATAAATATATAATTTTATCATTTTTTATTTTTTTTTATTGATATTATTCTTTTTTTGAAATGGTTTATATTCTTCTAACTATTGTCATTATGCATTATATTTTTCTAGTTTCTTTTGGTACAATTAAAATTTTTAAGTGTCAAAGTTATCATTCAAAATATCATTCTCTTAAGGATATTATTATGATAACAAAACTTATCATATAATTACAATTGATATTACTCAAATAATTGATAGTACTCTCAACCCAAACTTTTATTTTCCTTTTCTTAAGTAAGTACACCGAATTGGACCAAAGTGATCTAAAATAGACCAAATGGGCCGAATACACTGAAGTGTATCAAATGGACCAAATTTGACCAAATAGACTGAAGTGGACTGAATGGACCGCAGTGTACTAGATGGACCAAATTGGACCCAAATGAACCGAATTAGACGGATGGACCAAAGTGAATCGAATTGACCGAAATAGACCTAATGGACAGGAATAGTTCGAAGTGAATGAACTAGACCAAATTGGACTAAATTGAACGAAGTAGACCGAATGGACCTAATTGAACCAAAGTAGACCAAACCGGATTGAATAGATGATGTGGATTGAATGCCGATCTGTAATTAGCATAGCCAAGATTGTATTTTGATATAAACTCAAATTCTTACTTCCAAAGTAATCAAGTATTAACTCAATCAAAAATCAATACAAAACTATAAAGTAGAGTATTACCTCAATCACAATGATTCATCAATATAAAGTAGAGTTGCAAGAAAGAATAAAAAATCGAGAGAGAGAGAGAGAGAGAAATACTAATTGTAATGTGGAACTTAAAAATACAACATCAAAATGTATGAACCCAAAATAGAGTTTTAAAAAATCACATCAATATAAAGTAGAGTTGCAAGAAAGAATAAAAAATCGAGAGAGAGAGAGAGAGAGAGAGAGAGTAACCACTTTTTCAAGAGAGAATGTGAGAGAGAATAATAAGAAATTTATAGAAAATAATATGAGAAGAAAAAAAGTAAAAACAAAAGATATAATAATAAATACCAAATTATCCAAGTAATGTTATGTTATGTAATAATATAACATTATGTTTTTATATATTATCTTTATAATGCAATAGGATAATATCTATGAAATTAAAAAGAAGAAAAAAAAATATAACAATATAAAAATATAACTTAATCACATCAACCCAAAGTAGAGTTATAAATAATACAAAAATTCATCAACCTAAAGTAGAAATGCAAGAAAAAAATCCACCAAAAAATGAAAAAACAAAATTTTGAGAATGAGAGAGAAATAACTTTTTGTGAGTGGGGAAACTATGAACAGAATGAGAGAGAGAATTGTAAATTTATAATAAGAGGAGGGAAATAAGAAAAGCCAAAAATTAAGAAAGATAAAAGAATTAGTATGGTCCATTCCAACAAAGAGAGAGAAAAATACAAACTACGTGGCAGTACGTTTAGTATGGTCCATTCCAACAGATTTGAAGTATACTAATTAGATTACAGAGTGAGACGTATAAAGTTCATAATCAATGACAATGCTTTTCTTGCGTCCTTTCAATTCAATCATCCTTGCCAGCAACACTGATAAATGCTTTGATTTAAGTCCTCCCTATTGCAAACCAGCAGAAAACATCAACACAAGTTATTGGACAAAAGTGGGTCTAGAAATGGACTTAAATTTAATTACAAAGATTGAATTAGAACTCAAATGCATATTGACTCTGCCAGAACTTCATCTTCTTAAGTAAAGTGACATACATATGAAATCAACCAATAGTAAGTCCAAGACCATGCATGTAGGATACTATGTAGACTTTGATAATTTTGATCAACAAGAAAGTTAAACAGAGAAAATACATCAATTTGGTTATAATAAATATTTGGTAACTGTTAAAAGTATTATCCTTCAAAATTTTGGAAAAAAAGTATACATATTTATGATTATACATAAAATATATAATCTTAAATGTTCTAGGCCTGCTATGAAAACCCAACGGGTGGTCTTGATATGGTGGGGCTAATGAAAGAAGAATAAAGGCGGTTTCAGTTTGTGGCATGTCATAAAGAAGGGCTGTAATGCTATGGTATGGAACAGGGTATACCAGTTTAACAACTAGTATTCCAATGTTATATTTATGAGAAAGTTTAAAGACTCAACTTTAGTATCACAATTTTTGTTACAACTCTTAAGTGGTTGACCAGAGCAGTAGAGAAAAAGTGGTGAGTATGTGAAAGTGATTGTCTAAACTCATAATTGCCAACTTCCAAGTTGTGGTATAAGTTGGGGAAAATAATGTGGTAGTAGAAGAAAGGTATATTTATACATGTAATCTTTTCCACAAGTGTATAAAATCAGACCTTTCACCTCAAATAAAATTAAAAATAATTATTTCATATAAATTTATTGACAGAAGACTAGGAAGCATAGTTTTAAAAACCGGACCGGCCAATGGAACTAGGAATTAGGCACCAATTTGGTCTAGTAAAAACCCCTAAAACTGGTATAAAATAGGTCAAATATTGGAAAAAAACAAGGAACCAAGACCAAAAACAATTCTTTGATCATACTGGTTTTTGAAACCATGCTAGGAAGTGAATGACATACCAATAACTTAAAAAGGAAGAGCTCAAAAGTCTAAAGTCATAGAGGCAGCAATGCAAGTAGAGGAAAGGTTATTCTACAACTTTTTAAACCTTTGCTTTAAGCATGGGATTGTTAGAAATAGGATAATAATTGTTGTAATCCCTTTAGTTAGTTAGTTGAGATTAGGATGAGTTAGTTAGGACACGTAACTCATTTAACACATGGATTAATTCTTAGAGCACATGTTGAATTAACTAGCTAATTATCTTACGCCAAGTAAGCCAATGAGATTAGAGCTAATCTCCTACAAATACATAAATGTAATTCAACGGTAGATGTTGAAGAATAAACCAATTAATTGCTTAGTGTATTTCCTCTCTTTTAATATATATATATATATATATATTTTTATGGAAGGTAACTATCTCGAATTAAGTCAATTCTCCTATATTCTTCTACAATTTCTATCAATCCCCACTAGGAACCACTAGGATCCTAACAAGGATCAACAGATGTTATTAGTCTTTTAGGTTAAAATTCCCAATTACAAATTCTAGTTCTACTAGTCTCACTTCACTATTACAATTTTACTTATTTCTTTCCCTAATATCAATTATCAATTAACAAAGGAGATCCCAATTATAAGATAAAGAAGCCACGTGGTCACCCCACAACTTATCCCCAAATAAACAATTACATTCTCCTCCAAAACTTTCTGGCATAGCTCCAACTGGTACCCTCAGAAAACATTATACAAAACAACATAACCCACAATAAGCTCCTCCTATTTTCGTGGGAAAAAATGCATTTTATATAAAGGAAAGAAATTGCCAGCAAATCCAAACAAAATTGGCTTGCTTGAGCTGTGCTTATGTGTTCTGAAAACAAAACCATATAAAAGCATAAACCCCAGCATTTTCTCACTTGTCCAGTTTGTATGAAAAATATAGGATAAGTAAACAAAATTTATATGTTTCAAAGAGAACCCAGAAAGTTGAGAACTCAAGAACTAAGTCTGGCACCACTATTTTAGCCCGTATTAGTAAAGCATTACAATTCCCCAAAACTAACCATCAAAACAAGGTGGAATTCAAAAGCTTTGTACCCTTTGTACATTACTATTTCCTCAAGTTTCCTTACAGCCATACAGAGAAATAGTCACATACAAGAATAAATTTTGTGCTGAGTACATCAATAAAGATGATCTGACCAGCAATAAAAAAAAATTAAAGATTTTCAATTAATAAAAGATAATCCTTCAAATACAAATATTTTAAGGATAGAAATAAAAAATACTCAACTAGAGCTCAGTTGCCACAAACACCCAACAGGAATTCTAGACAAAAACTTCAATTTTAAAATCAAATTGTTTAAATGAAACAAAAAATAATGACCTTTAATTTTCTTATATTAGGATCCCGAAAAACAAAAGGTTCTCCAATAAAAAGTGCCTAATTCAACTATTACAAACTCAATACAAAATCAAAAAACCAAAGAGCAAAATTTCCACTACTTTCTAATAATCCAAACTAGACTAAATCAATAAAATTCATCATAGCCTCAAAGATTAACAACAATAAAACTGAAAAAATGGTTAACTCAATTTTCAGATTTCAAAAGGGTTGATGCATTGAAGGGAAAAAATGATCAAATGCCTTTATTTATTTATTTATTTTATATATATATATAGGCCCTAAGGGAAGGTGCCCTCTATGGGAAAAAGGGTCCAATGTTTTTCTGTTGTATTCTTTTATGGAAAATTTTAGTACGTGCTACAAATAGAGCAACAAAAGTTCTAAGTTTACCCTCCAACATAATTGAACAAAAATGATGAGCACACAATTAATTGCACATTTCTTCTCACCTACTAGCAATTTGACAATTTCTCCTCCCTAAGAAAGTCCAATAACTTCATCATATGCCCTATCCAGCAACTAGACAAAACAAGAATCACAAATTACTGAACTCAATTGGCCTTTTGTCACATATTATAAAAAAAAAAAAAAAAATGCAAGCATATGTCATGAATTTAAAGAGAAAAAAGAATTTAAAAAGCTACAAACGAGTTTTGTAAGAGAGAGAACGATGGTGACTTACACAATAATCAGAATTATCAGCCTTGCAGATTCATCAAAGCACTACCACTTTCATAGGGATTCCTCTTCCTCACAATCAGATTTACCTTGTTCTTGTGTGTTTAAATTCCCAAACACGAAACAAATCTTTCAATTGGATTAGGGAGTTGTATCCTCTTTGGATCAGGTATGTCTGTGTCATTAGATGTACCTTGTCCACTAGGTCCAACCGCATCCCCATCAGATTCATCATGGCTACGCTTAACTTTGGTATCTTCTGCTGAATTATCTAAGTCATCCTTATAAGGAGTGGTGCTGCAGCTGTTGCCCCTAGCCATTTGTTTGAGATCTTCAATGTCTTGCTCATATACCAAACGGGCCCCATATTTCGTAAACTCCATGCTTGGACTGGTAGATTGAAATCCAACCAGAATATGGCTGAATCCATTAGCATCAACTTGATTCAATTCTTCTATCCAATCCTTTCCAAAATGTTGGAAGGGATAAAATTCTAGACAAAGGTGATTTGATTCAACATTACCAAACTCTTCGATTAAAGAAATGCCCCGTGTGGTATATTGATGTTCGTTAGCTATAACAGAACACCAAATCTTATGCGTAAATTAAAAAAATCCCATATATTCAATTTCAAGTTTGTCAAGTGGATGATGCTAGCAAAATACATGAGCAACACACACAGTGATTCCTATCAATCTGTCACATAATAAATTTGAAGGTACTTGCAGTTTCAATGAAGGCTCCACATTTTGATGGCTAAACCATTTTGGAATTTCACCTCCAGGCATCTCAAAACCATATGTCCATAGCTTTGGATTATAGTTTCTCTAAAATATACAAATCATGATGATTAGAACTTCACATAAGAGAGGGAGGAGAGAGAGAGAGAGAGAGAGAGAGAGAGAGAGAGAGAGAGATAACTGAGTGATATAATGCCATAGCATTGTTAACAACAAATCACCATAGCCTTGATTGTCAATCAATTTGACACAATTGGTAAGACGATTATCCAGCCAAAAATCATCTTCTGGTCTTAATGATAATGTTTCTAGTGAGGTACACTCCATTGCATAAATATGCTTAATATTTAATGGAAGTTCTAGCAATGATCGAAGACCAGTGCAACCACACAAATAAAGTTCTTCCAGACTAGATAGTTAAGTGATACTTTTAGGAAGGTAAGCAAAATTATTTCCTATTAGACTTAATTTTAATAAAGACAACAAGTTACTAAGAACATCAGGAATTGTCTGAAGATTGCAGTAACTAAGATCCAGTTTGGTCAAAGAGCACAAGCCTGATAAACTATGGACTAACATTCTCATGGGATTTGGACTTCTTCTTGGCATTAAAGGAAAACTAAAAACTTTATTTGAAGATTTAGGTGATTGCCATTCACATCCTTTAAAAGATACTGCTCTAAGATTTTTTAAGTGACCCATGGACGAAGGTAGCCTTGTTATAGCAGTTCCACCCAAACCTAGCTCCTCCAGGCCTTCAACATTTCCTAAGATCTCTGGCAATTCATCTAGTTTTGAGCAGCTAGATAAAATGAGAGATTTTAGAGACGTCAACCTACAACAAGCAATAGGAAGAATTGAAAGGTTTTTGCAGTCTCTTAAATTCAATCTAACAAGGCTAGTTAAATGCTCCACAGATGTTGGTAGATCTTTTATAGAAGTCTCATTCAAATAAAGTTTCAACAAACATGACATATTTCCCACAATCTCTGTAAACTTCTTCAATCTTAAACAACCACCAAGATCAAAAATTTCAAGAGCATCCAAGCCAATCTTGTCTGGAAGTCTTTTGAGACATTTGCAACCATTCAGATCCAATCAAATGCATGGACATACGACAGTCTTGTACATCCTTGAAGAATCAAATACATTTGGGGCTCCACTGAGGTCCGGGGTCTCAATCAAGTTTTGAGACTCACTTAGGTCAATGAGTTTTAACTCATCTAAAATCTGTTATAAAATAATATTTAATTAGATAAACTCAAGCCTTAATGAAAATGAAGAAAATACACATTTGCATAAGTAAAAAACTTACCAAAATCCCTTTCCATAATTGTCTAATGCCACTACAAACCATTCTTAATTCAACAAGTTTGTTTGGTTGAAAACTATTTGGGATGTAATTTAAAGGATATCCATGCCAATTTATAATGTGTAACTCATTAGAAAGATAGTTGAGACCATGCGAAAGTTGCACATTACATCTAATGAGGTCTTTTGGAGGTTGCACGTCTGAGAATGCTTTCCCACTTTTAAGAAATCTCAAAATTTTCATCTTTGAGAATGCTTCAACATTCAATTGTTCCTCTTTATGAACAGGTATTATTAGGGCTATGCCTTCAACTACCTCTATTTCCTAATAACAAAAATAATGAAATTAGAATAATTGGCAATTTCTTTGAAAAACTGTAAGAATATATGTATTTCTAAGTTCAAGTTTAGACTAGTCAACTTACGGTATTATTCTTTAATACATGATGAACATCCTCATAGAGCCACAACCTACTATGCTCACCAGGCTCTTCAGGGGATTCACGAAGAACAATTTCTTGACACATTTTTTGTAGCAAATCATGCATCCTCAAATTTCTATCATCATCAATAGTTATGAGAGATTTTCCATAACAACACCAATATTGTAGTCCGGAGAGTAACCTAAACCTTTATTATATCTCTAATGCAATCATTGCTCTCTCCTTTGAAAAAACATGCAATATCTAAAAACAATTTTTGTTGCATATCCGTTAGCCCATTATAACTTATTTGAAGTATATCCAAAATGTTTTCATTAGGTTCTACTTTTAGTTTTTGTAAGACATTTTCCCATTCATTAATCTTCTTATCAAACAAAGAAGAACCTAAAACTTTAAGAGCTAAAGGAAGGTCTTTGGCGTAATGCATAAATTTCTTAGACAAATCCATATAGTTTTCTTTAGGATGAGGTGTCTTAAAAGCTCTCCAACTAAAAAGCTGTAAGGCATCATCTTTATTCAACCCCTTAATTGTATATATATCATTCACACTGCATCTTCTCAACAAATGGCTATCTCTACTAGTTACAATGATTCTACTCCCTAGATCAAACCAATCATGCCTCCTAGCTAATGATTTTAGTTGTTCATCTCCATCCACATCATTGAGGACAATCAAAACCTTTTTGTTATGTAGTATAGTCCCTATAACATTGATTTCCTCATAAAAATTCGATATATCTATTTCGCTTTCCACGAGGATCATAGATAGAAGCTGCTTTTGTAAAAAAACTAGACCTTGATTTTTAGTTTTTTCTTTAACATTTGCAATAAAGCTGCTAGCTTCAAAATTACTAGAAACTAGTTGCAGACCCGCGCGTTGCGCGTGATAATTTTTTTAGATAAAATACTAATTTAGTCCCTAGACTTTATAAAGAGCCTTTAAAAAAAAAAAAAAAAAGTTTTATCATATTTTTCATAATCTTGTCTATAACATTTTTTATTTTTTTACCATTATCATATATTTATTGGTTGATGATTTGCATAACATAGACATTAAATAAGAGGTAAAACTATTCATTAAATTTTTTTTAAGTCATGGTGTATGAAGATTAAGATTATATATATATATATATATATATAATTTCCCTAGTTAGAGTTTGATTAGTTTTAAATTTAAATGTTGTATTATTATATTTAATTGTTGATTATTGATTTAATTAAGTGAATGTAATGGTTGATTTTAGGGGAAATTACACTTTACCCACCTGTGGTTTGTTTGAAGAACACTTTGCCTACATGTGGTCTAAAAATTGGCACTTTACCCACCTGAGGTAAACTCTGTTAATCTCCCGTTACCCACCTTTGTTAAAAACAAGGGTAAATTTGTATTTTTTCTATCATTTCATGTCTCTCTCCTCTCAAAACATAAAAACCAAAAAAAATCAATGGAAAAGAAGATCTAAAAGCTAGGTTTTGTAAAAATTAAATCCAAACTTTTAGATCTTCTTTTCATATATCAACTTTAAACTGTTCTTCTTCATGCTAGATGAAATAGCTAATATTTGAGCATCATTGTTAAATTTCAAAAATCCACTTTGGTGGTTAGATTTTCTATGGTCTTGATAGGCTTTCTCTTGCCCCCAAGAACTCCTGTCTGTTGTAAACATTCACAATCCCAGGTTATGGTAAAATACTAATTAGCAATTTCACTTTGAAGGACTTGTGGCTTGCTACGTACTGTTCAGTCTCTCTCATAAAAAGACTTCAATTGGAATTCCCCCTTTTTTTTTTTTTTGAGGAAAATTGGTACTGAGGTGCCAACAACGTTTGCTATTTTCCACCACCTCAACTATAGACCTTCATCAAATAGACACAAATGTCATGTCTGTTACCATCACCTCCAATACCAACAGAACCACAACGAACATTTTCACTCTCAACTGGAAAGCAAGCTCCATATCACGACCATTTTCTCGTTGCCAAATCCAACGGACGTTAGCATAAACATCTCTAGATTCTCTACAACCTGCAAGATATTTCTAAAACCGAGAAAAAGTGCATTTCGATGGAACTGAACTGAATTTATTAGACCATTTGAAGAATCCTTTGCATTTGCATCTACAAGTCTTGAATATTCAAGACGTCTAGGCAACGATTTAGTGCTGCTCCTCACAACAAGGTCTTCATTAGCTTCAACATTCTTGTAATTATGGACAATCTTTTCTGATCTAAATTAAAAGTTAGTTTTTAATTTTTACAAAACCTAGCTTTTAGATCTTCTTTTCTCTTGATTTTTTAGTTTTTTATGTTTTGAGAGGTGAGAGATATAAAAGGTAGCAAAAATACAAAATTACCCTTGTCTTTAACAGAGGTGGGTAACAGGAGACTAACAGAGCTTACCTCAGGTGGGTAAAGTGCCAATTTTTAAACCACAGATAGACAAATTGTTTTTCAGGCAAACCACAGGTGGGTAAAGTGTAATTTCCCCTTGATTTTATTACACTATAAAGTTTTCAATGTCCTCTGTATAACCATCTCTATTTTATTTCTTACTCCTCTTGACCACCTTTTTATTTTCCAAATAACGGTTATTAATTGACGTTTGATTTTATTTCTTTTTTTCTTCATTTATTCTTTATTACTTTGTATGTTCCCTTGCTAGTTGTAAATTTTATGGTTATCAATAAGAAATAGATATCATGTATGACTTAAATAGTTATAGATGTAGTTACGTTAATGGTACGTCAAAAGTTTTTTTTTTTTTTTTTTCCTCTGAATTTTCAAGGAAATATGAAAGGCATTTCTATAGTTTGGCCTCAATCAATTAAGATATCCATAATATATTAATGGATATCTTAATATACTACCTGGAGGAATTCGGTCTTCAGATACATTTTTGGTGACATCACTATTTTCATTTAAAGTAGTGCATATATAGATATTAGAATTTTTGTTCGCAGCCTCACTATTATAATCATGTCGTCTCTGTCTAGTGCTCCTCACAAATGGATCATCCTCCATATCTCTTGAATGGCTTAAAGAGTAATCAAATATAAGTAAATCCATAATTTATACATACACACACATATATGTACACACACACACACACACACACACACACACACATATGTTAAATTGAAGACTTTTATAATATATAAAAAAAAAATGTAACTTTATGAAAAACCTACCAACAATACGATGTGAAGGTGACACAATCGTAAATGAAGCAGATCCTCTTTCTATAGAAACCTCTTCTCTCAAAGCATCAACATTGTTGAAGTTAGCATCTACTAAATGACTTCTATTAGCTGCCCAATAACTCATATTCATTTGCCTATCCAACACAGTACCCCTATTCAACTGTAAGTCAGTAGAAATATGTTGAGTTGCAAGAGCATGAATATTGGTTGGATAATTGCGATTTCTCCTGGATGCAAGAATAATCCTTCTTCTCAATCGTGCATAATAAGAAGACTCCATAGTACCTACAAACCATCAGTTACTAACTATCATTATAGTAAAAAATAATTTCAAATAATTGGTGGATAATATGAACAACCTACACTACCAAAAATAAATTAGGACAATTTTAGAAAAACATTTCATTTTAGTTACAATTGACATTTAGACATACCTGAAGAAAACTTCCAGCTTTTGAACTTGTAATTTGATAGATAATCCGCAATAATTTGGTAGACAATATGAACAGCCTACACAACCAAAAAATAATATAAAAATGATTTTAGCATACCAAAATAGAATATAAAAATATTTTACCATAGCCTTTTCATTATATTTATAAATTGAGAGTTGGACATACTTGACGAAACAATCCAGCTTTTGAACTTGCAATTTAATATAAAATCCGTAATCAACTAGTAGAAAATATGAACAACCTACACAACCAAAAGATAATATAAAAAATATTTTAGCCTTCTTTTTTGGGGTGCATTCATTTTGCTGTCATCTATTTATAGTGTCTTCTTGGTTGGTAAGTAAGTTCACACATGTAACATGGAGGGCATTTTTCTAAGACTATTTGGAGATTCCTGCCTTTATGTAATTGCAATCAAAATGAAAATATAAATAAAATATTAAGCATTGTGGCTGCAAAACATAAATAAAAATTATGTGATATTTTTGCACTAGTCATGTTTTTCAATAGAAAATATCTAATCTCTAAACATATTACAATCTCATCTGATGGTTATCTCAAAATCTGAACATCATGTGGTTCTAAAAAATTTGGAATTTTTACTGAATTATTTTACAATCTCATCTGACGGTTATCTCAAAATTTGAATATCATGTGGTTCTAAAGTATTTGGAAAATTTTTTATTTATAAAATTCCCCCAAGATAATCCATTATAATTTGGTAGAAACCAAAAGATAATATACAAATTATTTTAGCACACCAAAAGATAATATAATCTCAATTCTATAATAGCCTTTTCATTAATTGAGAGTTGGACATACTTTACGAAACAATCCAGCTGTTGAACTTATAATTTAATAGATAATCCGTAATCAACTGGTAGAAAATATGAACAACCTACATGACCAAAAGAAAATATAAAAAATATTTTAGCATAGCCTTTTCATTTTATTTATAATTAAAAGTTAAAAATACTTGAAGAAACAGTCCAGCTTTTGAACTGAACAGCCTACACAACCAAAAGATTGTATAAAATTATTCAAGCATACCAAAAGATAATATAAAAATATTTTAGCATAGCCTTTTCATTTTATTTATAATTAAAAGTTAAAAATACTTGAAGAAACAATCCAGCTTTTGAAATGAACAGCCTACACAACCAAAAGATTATATAAAATTATTCAAGCATACCAAAGGATAATATAAAAATATTTTAGTATAGCCTTTTCATTTTATATATAATTGAGTGTTGGACATACTTGAAGAAAAATTCCAGCTTTATTTACAATGAAATTTCCCAGCAAAGCAGCTCATTCAACAATGTCCTATTTTTTTTTTTTTTTGTTTGTTATGTTCTTTGGTTACACAAACTGTTCGGGCAACAGTGGAATTTCCCAGCAAAGCAACTCATTAAACAATACACTGGAGAAAAGTAGAAGTAATATGTTCTGAATATGTGCAACTGTATCAAGCTTTGACCGCACGCATATTTGTTTTTTATCCAGATAGACTGCTACCTCTGCCTCCATAATGGTAATAGCTCTAAATCTATCTATGACACTTGTGGACCAAGGAGGCATATGGCTGATGTACTTCAGCTATTTATTGTGCGTTACAAAAGAGAATCGGCAAAATCATATCCCAAAAGGCATATGGGATACTATGGAAGGTGATGATGTGGCTCTTGCATCACAGCTTGTGGCAAGAGACAATGGTTCGGATGAAAGTTTACAGGTATAAATGCTGTATTGGGAAATTTTCTTCAGCTGCTACAATATTGCCTGATTTTGCACTACATGTTGTCACACTATTTTTGGCTTATCCCTACCTAGAACTTCCCCACACATTAGCCAAACCAAATTGAACCAAATCAACAAATTAAGCTACAACCCAACTCAAGTTAATAAAACCAACATCAAGTTACTTAAAGCGGCTATACAGTTAACTCTTAACAATAAACCGTAATTAGTTCCAAAAAAAGCTAGCTACCAAAGCAGGAAAATGGTGTGCAACAGATTTTTCATGTATACAATTACTTTAATGTCTTTGTAAATACATTATCATAAAAGTAAATATCTTTTGAGACATGGTCCAGGCATTACAATCCAGTTAAACATGCTAAGCACCCAGCAAATATGGGAATCGATGGAATCCACATCAATTAATTTTCTAATGCCCGCAACCACCAAGCTCTCTAAACAACTTGGATATCCAACCAACCTTGTCACAATATGGAAAAATTAGTACCACCACTCTGAACACTTAGTTTTCATAATCAATGAAGTTGCTCATTAAATGAGACTGAAACTGTGAGGGTAAGGGTAATTCAAAACTTACAAACCAATGTTGAGTAGCCTAGTTGTTTTCCTTGCAATTTCTAAAATAATTTGAATTATTTTTAACTAAGCTTCCTTTCCGTCTAATAACTTTTCAGGCATGCTGTTCTATCCTTCAGAGTTGGGTTTCCAAAAAGTTTATGACTGGATGGTAATAAGCCTAGTCATTGCTTTTGAAGCACTTATTGCTTATTGTTTTCTTATCTCCAAGCCTAATGTTGCATTGAATTGTGAAATTCAAAAAGAACTTCAAAATAAGAGCACTAGATGACGCAAAGAAGATATATATATATATATATATATTTTGAAAAGATGCAGTGGCTCACTTAAAACTTGATATGCTTCCCCTAAATACTATAAAAATCATAAATAATGAATGAACTTGGACTCTTAAAAATAATCTCTTTACGTGGTTTCAATATTGTGGACAATGTTATAAGAATGAAAATAATAATAATAATAATAATAATAATAATAATAATAATAATAATCTATATCTATATAATACTAAAAGCTGAAGCGTAGCATTTAATGTTGCTACGCTCACGTTGAGCCACGTCAGCAGCCACGTAATTACTTTTCTTTTTTCTAAACTTTTTTCATAATTTTAATATTCTATTAAAAAGAAATAATTTTCATCCTTATCTCCACTTTAAAACCCAATCTTTATATATTACAGTTAACCGTAAAGCCCCAACCAAACTAAATAATCTTTAATGCTAACCGCTCTCTGTCTTCTTGTCTTTCAGGCTTACAAAACTCCACAACTTCAGCTTTTCACGCTTTCAAAACTTCACAACTTCAGCTTCCCAACGCCAAACTCTCTCTCTTCCCTCCTTGGTCTCTTCCTCTCCTTATTTAACTGAATCACTCCTTCATACCTGTTCAATTGCCACCATACATAAATAATAAAAAGAAAAAGAAAAAAAAGAGTCCATATTAGGTACACATTATCCCTTCCTTTTGTAATTAATATTTTGCTATTCTTCAACTAATTGAGCATTAATTCGGACCTTCTTCAAATCTGTCTTGATTAGTGGTGATTCTTCCTATTCCCAATCAAGAGGTTTTTCAAAACGTTCAATTGTGCCTATTGGAAATAGAACACCCACTGCGTTATTTTTTCTATATATATCTACAATCTCTCTTCCTCTATAGATAAAGAGCCTATTAGCCTAACCTATGCCATTGCAGAATCCAATCCTTCCCACCAAGGAGCCCCCCATGAAATTATCAGATTTGAAGCCATGAATATTTGTCATGGGGTTCTCAGCAAACAAACAGACCCAAAAAAAAACAAAACAAAACAAAACAAAAACAAAAGCTTTTAGAATTAAAGCCCTTGAACCTCCAAACCAAAACAAAGAAGTGCTTGAACAATCTGTAAACATGGTTTTGAAAGTTGGATCGGACTGTACGGTGCGACTGGATTAACCATAAATCAATAAAACGGCCCAATCACAAGTTCAGATCAGAGATTTTTTTGGGGGTACTTACAGCCATTGTTGAAGCTTCAACCACCATGAGATGCTGTCAAACCATGAGATTGCATCTCTATTTCTTCTTATTCTTCTTCTTTGTCTCTGTCTCTCTCGCTCTCGCTGTGTTTTTGCCATTTCTGCAGGCCTTCATTGCTTGACTGTCACAGTGAAGGTCAAGTTGTTGCAAATGGACGGACAAACCAATGCTTAGGCAAGCTTTAGTTGTCATCCACTTTTACAAACTAACAAATGCTTGCAAGTCTTTAACAACTTATTGCTTTCTTAAATTGGCTAAGGCCTGTGTTTGTATTGTACTTGATCACTTAATGGGCGGACAAACCAATGTCCGCCCCTGTTCCAGTTTTTGTATTATTTTTTTTTTTCATATATACTAAATGAGATTGGCATGATAAAAAAAGTATTTGGATTACCAAATGGGCTAAACGTGATTTAAGATAATTTAAATGAAGACTTGCGTAGAATATTGATCTTTAACAAAAAGTTTAAGGATATTAATTTAATATATATCCATTGATTGAAAAATTCAATATTTGTTTATGTTTGATTATGATTTAATATTACTTATTTGTCTTATGAATGTTATGATATGAAAAATACATTTGAAATATAAATATTTATATTTCAGTTAATTTTTATATTTTTACTAATTTAATTTTTTTAAATAATTATTAAATTAATTATAATGTCATCATGGTATGACCTCAGTTCAACCTTAGTCCAACCTTTAAAACCTTAAACACCTCCCATTTACGATTCTTTGAACGATCCAAGTTTCAAAACTATGTCTATAAATGATAATGTCATACACAATCTCTACCCACTTGGTATCACAAATCTTATTTGGTCCCTCAAGACATTGTCTTTGCTTGAATATATGTCATTGGTATAACAAATCGGAAAGCAAATTATGAAGAGAGATCACAACTTTTCTTTTCTTTGTTTCTCATGAAAAATGTATATGGGAAAATGGATTTTTTTTTCTTTTTTTTTTTTTTCAAAATTTGGTAGGTTGTGGTTGGGAAGGATTATTGAGAGTTTGAGCTGTTTAGTTGTTGACGGTAAATGGGTCATGAATGTTTTTAGGGTTTGACAAGTTAGTTGTCAGTTTGAGCTTGTGTGTGTGTTTGTTTGTTTGTTTGTTTTGTTTTGTTTGTTTGTTTGTTTTTTTTTTTTTTTTTAATTATTTCACATTTTGTTATTAGAATAGTTGTTACGTTGTAGGTATTGCATATATTCACCAATTATAAGAGATAAAGTCCGAAATTTTACAGAATTAATTTTTAACTTGTCCTAACGAAAAATTATGTATTTCTTTCAATAATTAAAGTACTATACAAAGGAGGTCAATGAAATTTCCAATATTGTATGAAATTGGTACTTTTCTTTAAGGAGGTGAATGAACAGCCAGCTAAGAAAATAAAAAATAGACCCAAAACTTGGCCTTAAGCAAGAGAAGATTGTTGAACCATTCAAAAGGAACTCATAAGGATAAATATTTAATACTCACAGATAAGGATAAATACAATATTAATAAATGCATTTATGTCATTCCATATATGAGCTCCTTAACATTTGGCACATACATTGTAGTTAATAGCACAAAAACTTAAAAAGTCTAATATCATAGGTATTAGGTATATATACGTAAAGAAAACAAAAATCTACTACAATTTTAAACAAAAATGTGCTATTGACGTGAGTAAAGCTAAGGCAACAGTAGTATTTATATCGTTTGTAGGCATGACTAATTCCCCATGAGGTAATTGATTGATTTTCCAAGGTAAAAGAGCACCCGACCAATTCGAAACAAAAATAAATAGAAACAAAGTTATAAATACTATGTTAGGAACCCATGGGTAGAACTCACCATTGAAAACCGGGCTTGCAAGGAGAGGGTGTCCAAGAGCTTATAAACACATGGTTAAACTTATACTTAATCCATGTGAGACACTATGATCATAACATACTATATAACCAAAGTCGTGGACTTTTTGTTAACTTCATGAGACTTTGGCACATCAATTTTTCAAGTCTAACAAATTAACACCTTAGTTATTTATTTAATTATTATTTTTAACGTTTATTTTCAGCTCCCTGTTGCCCCGAATATTTTTTTTTTTCCATTATTTCTGTCCATCCCCAACCTACAAAGTCGATCACTTCCCCTCCCTCAACTCCGCCAAAAGGCCCAAAACCCACACTGAATTCATCATTCTCTCAAGACCCAACCAAAATATGCAAAGAAAGATAAGTAAAAACCCAATATGGGTCTAACTCCTTCGTTGAAAATGCACTCTATACCTCATCTTCTGCTTCTTTTAAATCTCAAAGACCCTTTTTCTTCTTCTTCAAAAACAAAGTTATGATTTTTTATTTATTTTTTTTATTAAGGCTGAGATCATTTAGTTGTTGAGTCTAATCAGCTTTCTTTGTGAGCTTATCAGTAATGTCTCTGATATAGACCTACTATATTGCTCAAACCTTGATTTAGTTTTATGCCTAAAACTAATTTGGAAAATTAAAAGAAGAAGAAATTTAGTAGGTTTTATTTATTTATTTATTTATTAACTATATATTTGTTTGATATGTTAGTAATTGTGGCCATTCCAGCCTATTATGGTTAATTTTGGCCGAAATTAAATGAAGCTAGCTTTTAAGAAAGAAAAAAGAGTAGAAGAAAAAGAAGAAGTTCGTAGCTATGGATTGTGGTGGACAAAGCTCCAATAAATTTTGCAAACCTTTTTACAAGATTATATATGAACCACATAGAAAATTAAATTAATTGACAATTAAAAAAAAAAAAAAGTGGATGAATACAAAGTTATTTGAACATCCATCTAAAAAAAACTTTAGTTTTGCTTCTTCCTCATTAAAAAAAAAAAAAAAAAAAAAAAAAAAAAAAAAAAAACATTGGAGATCTTTTTTTTTTTTTTTTTTTTTTTGAGAATCAAATCAGCGTGTTGTATTAAAAAGGTTGACCAAAACTAGCCAAAATTGGCTAAGAGAATAGAGCTTATGCGTGTTGGAACATCCTCCATCCACACCATAAGACATGACTAACATGTTTAGTAAGGCTATGAGCAACTAAGTTAACATGTCTATAAATATGAGAAAAGCAAACAAAGGAAAAAGAAGCCGACAAAATTTTGGCCTCGGTCTCATGTCACAACTAGGCTACTCCTTCCCACAATTCAATAACCCACTAAAATACATTTACTATTTTATTTGTTCATTTTACCATTTTATTAGTTCTGGTGGACAATGGCATTTTACTTGATGTGGTTCATATTTGTTTGCAAACAAAACACTCCTTTTTTCTTATATTTTTTTATTATTTTTTATAAAAACTACGTCCATAATATTTTCTCAACATTTTTATGACAAAACATATGTAATAAGTTTTTATTGGTTCTAATTTGAATTTACAACTTAAATTATTTTTTTGTCCACTTATAACAACCTACCACTTAGGATTTATTGTAAAAGTATTGTGAAAATATTATAGACATAACATTTATTTCTCTTTATTTTTTTTTTCTCCCAATGATAACTTATTCTTACCTCACTTATTACCAAAATAACTTTTAACTGTTTACTAGCCTAAAATATCTTTAAATTTTATAGTGCTAAAAAACATAAGCTTAAATATTAAGCGAGCCCAACAACTACAAATCCTGTTTCTCCTCATCTCAAAACTGGACATAGCACTGGCCTTTTTTCAAAGCCACCTATTATGCAAGTTTTGGCATTATTTATAAAGATAGTCATGATTCTCTTATTATAGTCCATACTAAATTAATTCCTTGCCTAGGAAACCCATTGTGGATGGCTGCCATGCTCTATTAAGTGTTACACTCTTGTCACGAACTATGGATCAGAGATTTGATTGTGGAGCTTTCCAACTCACAGTTGCTAGCATCAATTGGGTTGCATGAACTATGCTTGAATGAGATTTCAGATGTGTTGGAACAAATTCAAGCTTTTTGTGAAATAGGCTGGACATATATCCTATAGGACTATGTAATAAGTAAGCGCAAGCTTTGGAGTTCCATCGCTTTTGAATTTTTTTTTATTAAAAAAAAACTATTTAGAATGTTTCATAAATATTTCATTTTTGGAATTTTCCCGTGCATCGCACGGGTTAGTGACTAGTAATAAAGTAATAGATGATAGTGCAGGACACTTTGCATCAAGCATATGAACTTTTAATTCTACTTTAAATAACATCTAAATTTGTAAGCAACTTTTGGAGTTCCATTGAAGCAAATTTATTATAAATTATCTATGAAGACAGTTGGTTGGCTAGTTGAATAAAAATCTAACAAAAGCATTGTTATGCTAAGTAAATGTTCAATTCCCCAATTCACTCTATAATAATATTAAATCAATCACAAGAACCAATCAATACAGGGGAAAATATAAGATCAATTAAGTAGAGGATAGAGTGGGAACCTATAGGTAGATCACTTTCGGAAATATAAAACCACAAAAAAATTCAGACAACAATGAGTAGCCCCTTTCTCATTCAAAAATAGTAATAAGCAATATACCAGTCAACACGAACTTAGCAATATACCAATCTTTGCTTAGTTACTGTTATCTATCAAATCATAAAAGAAAAAAAAAAACATTTGAGAGGATCAAATCATAAAAGAAAAAAAACATTTGAGAAGATCAAATCATAAAAGAAAAAAAAAACATTTGAAAGGAAATTAACATGGCCAAAATTACACAGTTAGTGAACATATTAATCACCTCCATATTTGTTCCTTCTTTTAATCAGTCATGGATAAAAGCAATCCAATTTCTTTTCTCCACCATGCTTTCCTCTTCCAGCTTCAATTTTTTACCAAAAACAGATGCACTTCATCTGCCATGTACAATACCCAACAATAAGTAGAAAATTTTCACAGGATAAGACCCAATCAAAAAACTCAAAATGAACAGACCCAAAAGAGGTAGAGCTCCAATTAAAAAACCCACCAATAAAAAATTCAACACCCTAAGAAAAACGATTTAGAAGGTAAAAGGAAAAAAAAAAAAAAAATCAAGCAAAAGAACAAAGCACAAAAGAAATTGGGATTTAGAGATACATCAACTCAATCATCCAAGTTCTGTCAATATTTATATACTGTGAGGAGAGTAAGACAGGAAGGAAGGGAGATAGAGAGGTTGCCATTAGAAGGGAGAGAGGCTGACGTGAAATAAGTGTGAAACCGTAGAACAGAAGGTGGGGAAGGGGAAGGAACTAAATGTGCATGAGAAAAAGAAGGTGGGGAAGGGGAAGGAACAAAATATGAAACGGTGAAACTGAAACAGAACGTGGGAGAGAGGAATGAAAGTTGTAACCGTGAAAACAGAGTTTCAGAAAGGGTTTTAGTTGAAAAGACTTTGGGTTTGGGCTTTATGGTGGAATTAAATTTATAAGAAGTGGCCTTTAAGTGGAGATAGGGCTAGAAAACATTTTATATTTATTAGTATTTTAAAATTGTCATAAACTATTTTAAAATATATATAAAAGATGATGGAAATGACATGGCTGCTGATGTGGCTCAACGTGAGGCTAGCAACATTAAATTCTACGCTTCAGCTTTTAGTATTATATAGATTCTTTTATAAATTTCTTTTGCAAGTGTTGTTTTGCCCATTCCACCCATCCTGCAAATCCCAACAAAGTGAACATCACCCAGCCCATCACCTAAATATAAATCCAACACTTCCTTCACACAGGAGTCTATTCCAACAAATTCCTCACAAACACTTGGGAATTCACGATTCAACTCACTAAATATCTTTATGAGGATTTCATGGATAACTATTGAGTCATGCCTATAAACAAGAGAGCAGAACAATAATTTTGTTGAGATAGAGTAAAGTCACATTTAGAGACAAAACATTCAACATAAGTACAATCCTAGCTACGTTCACTAGTAAAAGGAATCTTTTAAAAGTGTAAAATAAGACATCTTGGACATTCTAACTTGCTATCATAACAATTCTTAAGGAAACTAATACTATAAAAAGGAGGCAAGCTTTATAGATACGAAAAGTCATTTGTAGAATGTGGATTAACCAATTTTGTGTCTATGTTTGTCCATATTGGGTGATTTAGTAAGTGACTACCATGTGGTTCTTCAACCAAAGTCCAATTTGAGCTTATAATTTCCGGATTTTGTAATATGGATGGAACAAAGAAATTAACGATGGATAGAATTATTCTAAAAGAAATTCTTACTTTTCTTTAAAATCCCATCTAGCGAGGTCACCAATTTTTTTCAAAGCAGATTTCCACGTTTGCACATTCCCTATGTTATCCTGAGGTGCTCTTCATGTTTAGCATAGGCATTTGCAAAAGCCTCCCTCTGATGATGTACATCATTAGGATCTACATAGTGGAAAACTGGCAGAACTACCAACCCCATCTTCTCAATGCACTCAACAATCTTTACTAGTTCAATCAAGCACCACCTTGAAGAGGCATAGTCTTTTAAGAGAATAACGATAGCAACTCTTGATTCTTCTATTGCTTTCAAGAGTTCCGAAGTATTGATTGCTCCCTGCATGAGTTTTTCATCAACCCTAAAAGTGGATATGCCTTTTTGTTTCAAACCAGTATATAGATCGTTTGTAAAATAAGTGTTCTCACATTTGAAACTGAGAAACACATTGTGTGCCCACCTAGGGGTAGAAGAAGAAGATGGTAATGATGAAGTAAAAGCCATGAGAGAAATGGATGAGCTTGAACCGCGAGCGCGTTTAGTTTATAGACAGAAAATTGTAGGTATGACTGAAGAAAGCTTGTTGAAAACTTGAAATAACACTGGGCAGTGGAGTGGACTGTAGCTAAGTGAGACAAATTAAGGTTTCGGCATTCATGAATCATGAGTCAACAATTCATTTTCTATGTGCAAGTGGCCGTCCTCATCTTCCAGGTATCTTCCTGGCCCAACAACTACGTAAATTTAAAAGTAAATTGTTAAACTATATTATTTGGTTTATAATGGGGGACAGGCATATAGAATTTCTGTGCATTGCATGTGGTGGGTTTGTGAGAGTGAGAAGATGCATGGCATTGGTGGGGTTCGTGTACGATTCTTTCTTTTTTCTTTTTTTGGCTAAATGAACGACTCTTTATTGAAAGAGTGAATGTATTTTTGTCCTAACTAGGTACTAGGATACTTTAATTTACATCCAAAAAAAAAAAAAAAAGATACTTTAATAAGTTAATATTTATAATGATCATTCACATTATTAAAATAATATAGTATTTATTGTCTAAATATAATTCACCAGCCAAGAATCTTGTAGTTCGATTAGTTGGCATTTGATAGTGTTTTGAATAGTGATATTCTTGATTCAAATCCCCTCTCTCCCAATTATAAAATTATTAAAAAATCTCCTTCCATAATATTAGATACTTTTGTCAAGGAAACTCTATTAGTACACATTCTCTATGTTAAAAAAAAAAAAAAAAAAAAAAAACACTCTTCATGCAGTGGTAGCTCAAGGCCTAGCGTAAGGACCCTGTTTATTTATTTTTTAAAACAATGTTCTACTTACTTTATAAAAAAAGCACTACTTCATTATAAAAAGCCAAAAATTGTAGAGTAATGCTATGGATATACAACTTGTTTTACATAGTGTTACAAATTGATGTGTCACAATCACAATAAAAAAATCAAATAGTTATTTATTAGGTGGTTGAAGTCCACCAATCACATTAATTGTCACATCAATTTGTATGTTTTACACAATAAATTTTTAAGTATCTTTAGAATGTTCCATAAATATATGATTATAAGTGGTTAAAAAATGATTGTGAACTATTTTTCATACCTCCAAAAAAATCTCTAAAATATTTTTTTTGCAAGAAAAAATCTCTAAAATATTAGACTAATAGAAACTTAACTCAATTGAAAATCATAAGGGTATGTTTGACAACTGTTTTTTCGCCTTATTTTCTGTTTCCAAAAATAATTTTCTATTTTTAAGACTTAAAAACTTGTTTGGCAACCCAAAATAGACAAAAAATAAAAACTGTTCTCAAAACTCAATTTGTGAAGAAAACTGAAAACATGCAAAATGCTGTTTTCAGTTTCTAATTTTCAAAAGTCAATGAAAAAACGCATTTAATTTAATGAATCTATCTCATTTAATGAGTTAGCATTAGAGTTCAAATTCTAGTAACAATATATTTTAGTATTTTCTATTTTTTTAATTCAAAAAACTATATTTTTAATTTCAACTAACCAAAAAAGTTTTTGATTTCAAAAATACAAGAAAATAGTTTTTTCTTTATATTCCCAAAAACAAGTTTTTGAAAATAGAAAACAAAACCTGTTACCAAACATAACCTAAGTTTTTTTGAAAAAAAAATTTTGAAATTTAAATTTTTGTAAACTAATATTTTACATGGTAGATTACTAGATTGTTAACGTTAGCAACCTAGTCTTTCACATAGTCATGTACCAAACAATCTCCAAGGAAGCCACTATAAACTTACTAAGCTTCACTATATTGTATCATGTACCAAGTAATTCCCCTCTTTTCGTGTTGTAGAAGGTGACTTTTTTTTTTGGGGGGGGGGGGGGGGGGAGAGAGAAACAAGAGGAGTGACTTTTAGATGAACAAATTAAGCTTGTTTGATGGGTGTGAAAAGCATAAATGCTTTAAAAGAGTGAATGTCTTTTTGTTGTATCTCGTTGTGTCCCCATATATATATATATATATATATGGGTGGGGGGGGGGGGGGGGGGTTGGGGGAGAGAAACAAGAGGAGTGACTTTTAGATGAATAAATTAAGCTTGTTTGATGGGTGTGAAAAGCATAAATGCTTTGAAAGAGTGAATGTCTTTTTGTCGTATCTTGTTGTGTCCCCATATATATATATATATATATATATATACACACACACACACACACACATATATGGGGACAATAGGATACTTTAATAATGATCATTCACATTATTCCAATAAAATAGTACTTATTATATATAGCGTAAATCTAATTTAATGGTGAAGAATCTTGTAGTTCAATTTTTTGGCACTTGATAGTCAAATCCCCCTCCCCTAATTAAAACATAGAAAATGTGTATTAATAGAGATATTTTAAATCAAAAGATCTCATCACATAATACCAGCAACTTTTGCCAAAGCAACTCTCTATTAATACACATCCTCTTTGTTTTTTCTTTTAAAAACTCTTCAATTCATGCAGTGGCAGCTCAAGGCCTAGCCTAACCTTGGCTTTGTTTGAGAGTTCATAAGGGAATGGAATGGAATGGAATTAAGTAACCTTGATTGGATGTTTTAAAATAAAGGAATGGAATGTAAGTAATCTTGTTTGGGAGTAACATAGAGGGAATGGAATGGAATGGATTCCTTTTATGACAATATTACTATTAGACCCTTATTTTAAAATAAAGTGTTGAATATATAGGGGTATTTTGGGAGTGTGAGGGTCCTTTTTTTGGACAGTGTCTAGGCCCAAGTTGAAGCAAGGACCCTGGGCCTGTTAGTTATTGTTTAAAGAGACTGGGCTTGGTTCACTGCAGTTAACTGGGCTGTTTGCAAACCAAGTGGTGCATAGAGCAAGAATCCTACAATACATACATACTAGCAGGTAAGAGTATATATGTATTGAACAACAAGAAACATTAAATGAACAATGTAATAAAGACAGAGACAAAAATAATTGTTAAGGATCCTTATAACATTGTGAAATATTTTGTTACTTTTCTTAATTGTAAATTACAATGTGCTCACTAAGACGTGTCACAAGGTCTAAATGAGCTCAAAAATTACAGACTTAGATAGCTATCTAAGCCTCTAAGACTTGCAAAGTTTGAATCTCTTTGAATCCAAGTATGTTCTATAGTGGCTGTTTTGGGATACCGGGCGATATTTCTCTTTCTGTTACTACTTTCTTTAAATTTTTCAGAGTTTTCTTAATGATTCCATTATGATTCACTATTGCTAAATTTCCCCTTTTCGATGTTGGCTGCTTCCCCCTTTTGTAGTGTCATTCTAGGGTTTCGGGGGTACTACTGATTCCCTTCCTTTACTCCCCTAGGTATTAGAGCCCATGCTGTGCCAACCACTTTGGTGGCTGGTCCCTTCCTTGTTTCTCATAGTTTTCTTCTTTTGGTGCTTTTTTCCCAAAAGCTTCTTACTGACTTTCCATTTTAGGGCGTCCTTAGAGAGCTGACGTCCAACCTCTCTTCTTTCAAGGCTTCTAAAACTTACCTTTTCAAACTCAGTTTCTTTGGTTGTTTCTCCTTTCTCATTTTTCCCAAGTGAGCCGATTCCCTCCCTGCCAGGTTGAAGGCTTTCCTAGCTACTTCCTTTTATGGTTCTTCTCTTTAGGTTCCCCGAGGTACCAACCCCTTGTTCATGAATTGTTACTCTCCAAGCCTTCTGGTTCCTTTCTGCAGCATTGGGTAATTGAGAAGGACGTATCTGTTCTTCGTTCCTTGTGTTTCCTGGTGCTCTTTTTGAGCTGTCTCAATCTCATCCTAGCTGTGCTGTACGTCCCAAGGATCCCGAACCCCTGACAGCCTTTGGGTATCCCGGCCCAGTTCTTCCCCTGACAGCCTTTGTGCACTATTTTTCTTACCTCTAAAAAGATCTATAAATTATTTGGAAAGAAATATTTTAAGACTTTAATTTTTGTAAACCAATATTTTACATGGTTGATTGTTGACGTTAGCAACCTAGTCTCCTACATGGCCATATACCAAATAATCTCTATCTCGTTTATAACACCAAAATAAAAATTTATAAAGATTAAATATATATATATATATATATAGTCAATTAGAAATGAAGCTAAAAATCCAATAAACAAATTAGAGGAGGAGAAGTTGGGGAGGTTGTTTTAGTGATCAAGGAATAAGCCACTATAAACTTACTAAGCTTTGCTATATTGTATCATGTACCAAGTAATTCCCCTTTCCACGTTGTGAGAAAGGTGGTCAAGATGAGTGACTTTTAGGTGAACAAATTAAGCTTGTTTGACGCACAGTTATGAAAAGCATAAATGGTGACGTGGAAGGCATTTTATGCTTAATTAGGTGAAAAGAGGATGACAAATGCTACCATTGGAGAAGCGACTATAAAGTTAAGCCTACTGTATATATTTCAAATTTACATAGTGGAGCTATTTTCCTTAAGGTTGTTAGTTAAGCCCCTGACAGTGGTTTTTACTTTGGAATTGTTATTCCATTGGTTTCCCTAGGTAACTAAATTATGTATTCATCTATTTATTTTTTTACGCAATACTGTGTATGATAATATCTAATCAAGTCTAGAACATAATTAGAATAATTAACCATTTGGCTTAAAATACTAGGATGGAATACAAAGGTGCTATAGCGGGATGATGATGACAAATGCAATAACGGATTGGGTGCTTGTCCTTGCCCCTACAGACACTTTTGTTGCATCCTCACAAAAAAAATATGGAATTAAGCATTCTTCTATCTTTTTTGGATAATTCATTATTTTTTATTGTTACAAACAGAAACGCTTAGAACACTGAGACACTTCAATTAGTCCACTACAACAAAGGCATCTGCCCTGACCTATACATTAAAAGATCATCTCCATTTGAAAACAGTGGTACATCATCCCAACCCAGTTTCACATAGAGCTATGAGCCTTCAAACTAAACTACAGCCTCAGATTGGTGTTAATCTTACCCAACATCTTCTTTTAAAAAATAAGACCAATTACAAACTCAGCTACTAGCAAAACTTCTAAGCAGAAGCCATGAATGATGGAATGTGGTACACTCCAGTTATAACAGATAACTCTATTTAGGTTAGGATAGAGTTGTAGTTACTCCTTCTGAACATCATTCTAAACTTAACATCCTTTCTCATTCTCTTCACTTTGATTTCCTCTGTTTGAACCTCTCCATGAATTCTTGAGTTTCTCTGAGACCATACGTGATAGACATTAGCCCACCAAACCACTCTGCACAAGAAAGTTCTGAGGCTCTTTCCTTTGATACTCGGCTACCCACGAGTGCCTATTGGACCCAAGCACCTGTCTATCATATATCATGATAACATACACACGTCTGCCCATGTATCCTATGTACTTTCTGAGAAGTGTACTTAGCTGAAATTTCATCAGATAATGTCATAAAACCGAACCCCCTATGACACATTTTTCTCTCATCCTGAAGCAAAATACATCATGATATTAGTTATGCCAATAACATATGGGCAACACCCAAAAAGGATCTGATAAATACTAATATATAACACAGAATATGCAATTACAATACAAAATGAGTTTACATGATGTCCAAATAGCAACATGAAAAACCAAGCAATCAATTAGAATTAGTACCAAGAAAAGCCTCTGAGAAATTACTAATTTTCAATTCTTCTCCCTGGATGAATTTGGCAGAATATCTCATCTGTTTCCAATTGGTGTTACCTCTAAGTGTTCATCATGTGTTCATTTTCCCTCTTGTAGTCATATCTGAACATCTTAATTTCAGCATTGCGCAATATTGAATTTTTGCTATATAGATAAGTTGGTAAAAGTATCGCTCTACAAGCAAGCCCATTTTAAAAACTTGAACAAATCCAAGCTGGTTTAACAATACATCTTATCACATGCTGTATAGCATGGTTGAAGCATTTAGAAAGAAGTTGTCAAGAAAAACAATGTAGTAATATTTTCATCAGCTAGCCATCCACACATTCTCAATTAAACTACATATAAATCAACTACTTTTTACCTTAGGAAGATACACGTCCAAAACATAGCCAAACTGACTGAAATGCAACTGCACATTATCAATTATATATTCAATTGGAATACATCCTAAGAAAGCCTCTTTCTCCACTTAGCAACTGAACTTGTCAAAGGCTTAACAGCAGAGTCATCAGCAGAAGCAGAACACCATTTCTGCACAGTCATCAGCAAGTCCTCTTTACGTCTAGAAGATAATGGTCAATTCACAGGCATCTGACTAGTTACATGAGCGTGATTCGCAGGAGAGCAGAGTCAACAGCAATATGCACACCCCCCACCCCCAATAAAAAACAATTTTAAAAATTGACAACTTGAGAGCCAATATACTAGCATAGCATTGTAAATATTTTCTAATGTACAATAAGGATATCCATAATGACCATAAGCAGAACTATTCGATGTCTTGTAAAATGGAGAACCAAACCAAAATTAAGGAATAATATGGGCTCATTTAAATCTTGAGGATACATTTTCCAGTGCAGGTTGAGATGCAGAGAACAGTATAAATCATGCACATGAGATCTATCAACAAAATTCCATATTGGGACATTGTCCCATAAAAGTGTTTGTGAACACTAGCATTGGACCCAATATCACACAGATCATATACACAAGCAGTATGCTTCTCTCAGTTGTTACTTCCAATGACCACTTAAAATGATGTAAAGGGCTGGCAATCACATATTCTAATTTAAATTTCTTTTCCGTCAGTGCCAATCTAATTCAACTATAACCAACAAACAACAATGGTCTCGAACCTCTTAAGCTGTCTATTACAATGTTTATCCAAAAGAATAGGAAATATATACATTTTGGCAACGTTAATCTATCAATTATTGAAGAGTGAATACCCATTTTGTGGTAAAATTTCTAGTATTTATAAAATGAGGAAGTGCTATTATGAGTGAAAGGATGGAAAAGTCATTACTCACCAAATCACAAAGAGAATTAGAAATAAATGAGATATTCTATTTAAATTTAAGATAGAAGGAAGAGCACAGCAGTATTGAAGGCAACTGTGCAAGTAAGTGGAGAGGTTATTCTAAAACTTGTTTTCCCATATCTTTAAGAATGGTATTAGTGGGGTTGTCTCAGTCTTTCAAGGTGAAATTGCTTATTAGAGCTTCTTGTTCTACTGGGTCATGCCTCATAAATCATAATTAGAGTTTTGCATTTTTCTTTCACAATTATCAATCATCAATTGACGAATGAGACCCCAATTAACATATAGGCCACACAATCCTTTATTTGCTTGCTTACACTACATATCACCTAGCTGTTTAAAGAGTAAGCCCAAACTTCTTCACTATCAAGGTTGGTCAATTTCTAGGAATTGAATCCTGGGTTTTAGGAATTGATGCTTTTGTACTATTTGGTAGTCTAGCCCTATCTTGATTTTGTTTATATATTTCAAGGGATCATGAGTTCATACTTCATAGTATAATCATGGTTCTGATGATAAAATGCCAAACTCCCTTCCGTTGTGAACTTGAAGTACCTAGATTCAAAATGCCCCTTCTTAAAATCTAGAATCACAATGAGAAATTTCATACATAAGCACTAAAAAGCAACAACCCAACCCGCTTCTCATGACCTACAAACCTACAACTTCAGCCAAGCCAAAGAGCACATCACTTCATTATTGTGTAATGTACCAGCTATATAACCTACAAATATTGTCTCAAACTTAACTACAAGCCAAAACTGATTATCAAATTACAAAACCAACATGATAGATTGTAGCTTACCTACTGAACCAGAGCCACTGTAGGGGCGAGGATGATGCATATGCTCTTTTGGGGCTTCCTTATCAAGTGACCTAGCTTTTGTATAAGCAGTACAGCAATGTGGTCGTCCCACAATCTGTCCCCAAATAAAAAACAATATTCTCCTCCAAAGCTTTTCGGCATAGCTCCAACTGGTACCTTCAGAAAGCATATATACAAAACAACGTAAACCACAATAAGGTCCTATTTTCTTGGAAAAATACATTTTATTTATAGGAAAGAAATTGCCAGCAAAGCCAAACACAACTGGCTTGCTAGAGCTATGCTTATGTGTTCTGAAAAGTTTCTAAGAAAATTATAGGATTAGAAAAAATATACATATATATATATATATGTGTGTGTGTGTGTGTGTGTGTGTGTGTGTTTTGAAGGGAAACCAAAAAATTAAGAACTCAAGAAATAAGTCAGGACGGGAACTGCTATTTCAACCCATATGATTCAAAAGCTTTTCACCCTTTTCACATTATTTGACCTCAAGTTTCCTTGTAGCCAAACAGAAATAGCCCCAAACCTAGTTCCACTCTCCATCATCATCAGCATCAACCCCACAGACACTCAAAGACAGTGTAGTGGTCGTTGTAGTAAGCACCAAACCCTATGCTCTGGCGGTAGTACGAATATCTCTGCCATCCGGCATTGTAACCTCTTTATCTGCTATTGGTTTCTAATTGACAAATAAAATGATGAGAAGTTTGTAATTCCAAATTGTCCAGAATCGTATCTAGATGCTTGTACACTAGAAAAGAAAACAAACTTAACTAATAAACAAATAAAATAAAAGTTCGTTGAGAGGACAACAATAAAGACTATTCTGATCAGCAATAACTCAAATAATGATATTTAATTGACAGAAGATAATCCGTCAACTACAATATTATAAGGAAAGATAATCCACACACAAACACACTAGGAGTTCTAGACAAAACTTCATTTTTAAAATCAAATTGTCCAAATGAAATAAATAAATAAAAATTGTAATTAAGTTTCTTATATTAGGATCCAAAAAAAAAAAAAAAAAAAAACACAACAGGAGCCTAAATGGGAAAACCAAAAGGCAAATTTCCAAAGCTTCATACAATTGAAAAAAAAAAAAATCATTGACTCCATTTTCAGATTTCAAAAGGGTTAATGTGGTGAAGAAAAACAAAATCACGTGTGTATTTTTTTTTTTTTTTTTCAAAAGGGTCCAAATATTCTACTTTCCATTTGATTACACAACAACAATGAAGTGGGGATGCATTTATTCATTTGTATTCTGCTATGGAAAATATTGTAGCAAATACCATAGATAGAACAAAAAAAGTGCTGATTTTACCCTTTGGCATAATTGAACAAAAATGATGAGCACACAATCAATTGCAAACTAGACCCATAAGAAAGAGAAAAAGGTGACTTACAAATAAATCAAAGAGAAAAAAAAAAAAGTTGCTCCACTGTGCAGATTCATCAAAGTTGCCACTTTCACTGGGATTCCTCTTTCCTCACTCACAATCAGAGTCACCTTGTCCTTGTATACATGAATTCCCAATCCAGTTTTCAATTAGATTAGGGTGCTCTGTCCACTTTGGGTGTGGTGGTTCATCATCAAGGCTTTCCTTAATTTTGGCATCTTTCTCTGAATCACCTAAATCATCATCCTCATAATAAGGAGAGATAGTGCAGCTGCTAGACCCAGGCTTAGTTTGATTGAGATCTTCAATGTCTTACTCGAATATCAAATGGGCTCTGCATTTGGTAACCTCCCAGCCTTTACCGTCAGTTACAAATGTAACCTCAATTTGGGTGAATTCATTAGCATCCAGTTCTTCTTTCCAGCGGCAATGTGTAAAGGGAAAATATTGGAGCCAAAGATGATACGATTCAATCTTACCAAATTCCTTCGATAAAGAAAGCGGATATCCGAAATATGTATATCCGTTGACTTTAACCAAACAAAGCTCTTGTGTATATATCTGATGATGCTGGCGGAATATATAAACAGCGCACAATGCAATTCCCAAAAATTTGCTACTTAATAATAAATGTGAAGGCACTTGCAGATTCACTGAAGCCCCCACATTTTGGTGCCTAAACCAATTCGGAATTTCACTTCCAGGAATTGTGAGATATGATAACCTATTCGGGTTATAGCCTCTCTGAAACAAACAAATCATGATGTTTAGAACTTCACTCACATGCAAGAGAGAAAGAGAGAGAGGGAGGGAGAGAGAGAGAGAGACAGACCTTAATGATACGAATCATACGATGTCTTAGAAATGTTGAGAATAGGTCACCTTTGCCTTGATTATAAATCAATTTGACGCAATTGACAAGATTTATATTCTGCCCAAAATCATATTCTGGACTTAATGATAATGTTTCCAGTGAGGTACACCCTCTTGCATCGATTACATACATATTTAATGGATGCTTGGGCAACATTTGAAGTTGAGTGCAACCACCCAAATAAAGGTCTTCCAAATTAGATAGTTGAATGATACTTTCAGGAAGGTAAACAAAATTGTTTCCTTTTAGATTTAATTTTTTTAAAGATGACAAGGACCCAATAACATCAGGAATCATTCGAATATTGCAATAACTTAAATCTAGTTTCGTCAAAGACCATAAGCCTTGTAAAGAACACTCTAACATGCCCATGGGATTAGGACTTCTTTTTCGTTGCTTTAAAGGAAAACTCAGGAGCTTATTGAATGATTTAGATGATAGCCCTACACATCCACGGAGAGATAGTATTTTGAGATTTTTTAAGTGAACAACAGATAAAGGAAGCCCTGTTATAGCAGATCCACTCAGGTCTAGCTCCTCTAGGCCTTCGATATTACCCAAATTCTCTGGTATTGTATCAAGTTTTGAGCAGCTAGATAAAGTGAGAATTTTTAGAGACTTCAAACAACAACAGCCATTTGAAAGACTTGAAAGGTTTTTGCATTCTCTTAGATCCAATTTTATAAGGCCAATTAAATGCTCCATTGATAATGGTAGATCTTTTATAGCTGTCTCACTCAAACAAAGTTTCAACAAACGTGACATATTTCCTACAATTTCTGGAAACTTCTTCAGTCTTGAACAACCACCAAGATCGAAAATTTCAAGTTCTTCCAAGCTGATCTTGTGAGGAAGGATTTCGAGACATTTGCAACCATTTAGATCTAATCGAATAAGCTGTTTGAGATGTCCAAGAGATGTGGGAATCTTATATAGTCTTGTACAACGTCGAAGAATCAATTGCTTAAGCTTTGGGGCTCTACTAAGGTCCGGGATCTCAATCAAGTATTGAGAGTCACTTAGATCCATAAGTTTTGACGCACCTAAAATCTGTTATAAACCAAAAAAATTATTAGATAAAGTCTAGTATTAATGAAAAGGAAGGAAAAACAAATTTTCTTGAGTGAAAATCTTACCTTAATTCCTTTCCACAATTGTATGATGCAACTGCAATGCATTCTGAGTTCAACAAGTTTGTTTGGATGAAAAATAGTTGGCATGGATTTAAAAGGATATCCATACCATTCTATAATGCGTAACTCATTAGAAAGATAACTAAGATCTTTTGGAAGTTGCACATTACCTCTAATGAGGCCATGTTGAGGTTGCACAAAATTAATTTTAAGCAATCGCAATTTTTTCATCTTTGAAAAGACTTCATAATTTAAGTGTTCCTCTTTTTGAATAGAAATGTTTAGCAGTATGCCTTCAACTACCTCCGTTCCCTAATAATCAAAAACAATGAAATTAGAATAATTGATAAATACTTAGAAGAATTTGTCAACTTACAGCATTTTTCTGCAATACATGAAGGACATCCTTATAAATCCACAACCTACTTCGTTCCCCTGGCTCTTTAGGGGACTCACAACGAATAATTTCTTGACCTAGTTTTTGAAGTAAATCATGCATCCACAAAATTCCATTTTCTTCAATGGTTATGAGACATTTATCCCTGAGGACATGAATATTGCAGTCTAGGTGATAATCGAAACTTTCTAGTATATCTCTTATGAAATCTTTTTTCTTTCCTTTGAAGAAACATGCAATATCTAAAAATAGTTCTTTTTCTTTATCCATTAGCCCATCAAAACTTATTTGAAGTATTTTCATAATATTTCCATCAAGTTCTATTTTTAGTTTATCTAGGGCACTTTTCCATTCATACATTGTTTTATCGAACAATGAATTACCTAAAACATTAAGAGCTAAAGGAAGGCCGTTAGCACATTTCACAAAATCCTTAGACAATTTTGCATAATTTTCTTCAAGATGTGGATTCTTGAAAGCTCTCTTACTAAAAAGCTCCAAAGCTTCATCATCATTCAACCCCTTAATTGTATATACATCATCCACTCCGTGTCTTCTCAACAAATGCCTATCTCTACTTGTTACAATAATTCTACTCCCAAGACCAAACCAATCATGTTTCCCTGCTAATGCTTCTAGTTGTTCTTCTCCGTCTACATCATCAAGAACTATAAGAACCTTTTTGTTGCATAGTCTATTCCCTATAGCACTGATTCCTTCACTAACATCCCGTATATTTATTTCACTTTCCATGAGGATCTTAGAAAGAAGTTGTTTTTGTAAAGAAACTAGATATTGATTATTAGTTTCTTATCTAACATTAGCAATAAAGCAGGTAGCTTCAAAATTGCCAGATATTCTTTTAAAAATTTCTTGTGCAATAGTTGTTTTACCCATTCCACCCATCCCGCAAATCCCTACAAAGCGAACACCACCAAGCCCTTCATCAAAATATAAATTTAACATTTCATTCACGCGAGATTCTATTCCAACAAAGCCCTTGAAAACAATATTTTGGGATATAAGATTCAATTCACGAAGTATCTTTTTAAGGATTTCTTGGATAACTATTGATTCATGCCTGCAAAGAAGTTAGCAAAACAAAAAATTTCATGGTAGAATAATTGTATATAATATATGAAAGTGGGAGCTCAATCAATAATTTAAATAAGATTCTAATGGCACTTCAATTATTTACCAAGTTTCCTTCTAACTACCTTATAATTTAATGTTATGTTCCTTTAGATTATAAATGCACTATAATTATGCTAAGTATCTTTCTTAGTATACTCTAATTTTGCATCATCTATTTTTATATTCAAATTCATGCATTTAAATATGAATAGTTTGGCTTTCAAAAAAAAAAAAAGAAAAAAAGAAAAATTTGCATTCAAATTTATTATGAGTGTGTAAAGCCGGTTACTTTTTAGGTAGTAACGATTAGGACCTTAACCTAATCCAATGGACCCTAATGCAAGAGTAAGTAAAAATAAGTGGTTTGGTTTAATTAGCATACACTATTAATGATGGTTATTATATATATATATATATATATATAGACACACACAACCAAAGTAACTAGTTTTTTTTTTTGGATGAGAAGCAAAGTAACTAGTTAATCATAAGTTTTTCATCAAAAAAAGTTAATCATAAGTTAGAGTAACCTAAAAGCTAAGTCCTTAAAAAAATGTCAAGTCTTTAATTGAATTTCATGCTGGGTAATTGAGTAATTTCACAAGCACACCTTATTAACCAATCAAATGAAGACACACTTAACACCAAAATATCATGCATAGTTCACACATGTGCTCCTCTTAAGGGTAAAATCAGCCATGTGGTGGGCCATGCAGAGGCCTAAGAAGACCATTTTAATTTCTTGTCTCACAAAAGAACTACATGGAAGAAACACACTCTCCATTTTCCAAGCTCTCTCCCTCCAAGTTCTCCTCGAATTAAGACTCAAACTAGAGTGATTCTAGTACATTTCTCTCAAAGAACCGAGCATAGGGGTAGGGGAAAATCCAAGTTTTTCACTCAATAATCCATGTAAGCTTAATATAATAGTTAGAATTAGCTTGATGCGTGGGAAATCTCTTTTAGAAACTATTTTTCAATTGGATATTATTGGGAATTAAAGTAGTTATGTGAAACTGCATGTGGGTAGAAAGTTTTAAGGACCTAGCTTTGCATGTGTACAAGATTGAAGGAAACAAGAGTATAAATGATGGGTTTTTGCTAAATGAAACTTATATGATGTTCTTACTAATCAGGTGGATTAGGGTTCTTACTAATTTAATCATTGCATGTGATTATACAATTAAGCAAAATTATAGTTAGTAATTAATGCGGTGTTGATCACTGAATTTTAATTATATGCCATACTGATTAATATGCTTAATTGGCTGGCTATTAATATATTAGTACACGTATAAAAAACATGTCTAGTACAAGTATAAAAATTCCCACATGAAAATAAGACCATTTGTAATTATTTTATGTGTAAATGTGTTAAAACTGTCACTGTGACAGATTCAAACACAACATGAAAAAGTTTGATTAAATCCTATTCGGTGAATTTCAATGCTAGGGGTAGTCCCTATAAAAGCTAATATACATATGGTTATAATGGAATTGGTCTCACAGCAATTGGATGAGTATAAAAATGATAGTGCAATTTCTAAGTTGACTGCAACTCTGTCAAGGTGGATTTGAGTACGCTGCTTTGTATGATTTTTGGGAAATCATAGTTATATTCCTTTGCTCTGAAAATGTTAATAGACATCTATAGGAGTCGCTCTGTAAATTTTCATGAAAATTAGATGTGATTTGATAGCCTATTGAAATCTTGTAATTGAAGTATATGCTGCTGGAATAGGCAGTTAAAAGGAAATGTACACCTAACTTTGGGATTTTATTCCTAAAGGCTAAAGCTATGGTTTTGGGTAATTATAGGGACTCCTACGAACCTAGTTAGGGTAAAGAATGAAAATCTATGGGAGTTCATAGCTAAGTTATGAAATGAATACCTATTATAGGCGAGAATGGTACTAAGTAACGGAATTTCCATCCTTTGATCTAGGGACAGGCCAAGACCAGTAGGTGACTCCACTGCAAAGCTTTGAGACTTCAAGATACTGCTCCAAGGTAAGGGAATGTGCCATGATTGTTTAATAGCCCATGTTTTGTAATTGTATTTACTAATGAGAAATGAATCAAAAACTTCTGTACGACTTTCTTTGTACCCACTCCATGTATCACAAATCAAATCTGCCGTGGGTCTATTAATTCCTAAATTTAAGTTTGTGTTTCACTTTCCTTAAATAAAAGATTAAAAAATAAAAACCATCTCATCCCTACCAGGGCCACCACCACTAAGCTCCTCCACTGCCACTGGCAAGAGACCACAACAACCTCAACCTCATAGCCACAGCCACAACCCCAATCAAAAGGCTAAATTTAGTGCAAAATTTGAAACCCAAGAAGTACAGCAAATCAAAAGGCTAAATTTAGGATTCTGTACTTCTTGGGTTTCGAATTTTGCACTAAATTTAGCCTTTTGGTTGTTGTATTTTTAATAAAAAAAAAAAAAAAAAAAAAACACGTTAAACACCTTTAAATTCAACAAAGTAAAACCTGTCTTCCTCTACCCCTTTCCCTTAACTTTTTAAGCAAAACAAATACCATTACCCCCAGAAACCCCAAAGCCAAAATCGACCCAAATTTGCTACCAATCGATCCCACTTTATGATTCAATATTGTCTGTGGCGTTAAGGTTTTGTTGGTTGGAAGTTTGAATGAAAATCATATTTTAATTTGTTGAATGGACCCATTTGGCCTTTTTCATGGACATTCCATAGTGCCTGTGAGATTGGGGTGGTGGTCTCTAGTTATTGACGGTGGAGGAAGTTGTGGTGGTGGGGGATAACAAGGGTTTTTTTTCTTGATCTTTTATTTTGGTGAAACAAAAACTTAAATTTAGGAATTAATAGACACATGACAGATTTTGATTTGTGGTACATGGAGTGGTATAGAGAAAGTGGTATAGAAAATTTTGATTCATGAGGAATATTCATGTTTTTGTAAAGTTATTCAAAGGTTGTATGTTAATACACGAGAATAGAAAAAAATGTGTTTAATAACAAAGCTTCGTGTTTATGCTTATGTTTGAATGAAATTATACCTATTTTATTAAAAACTATACAAACTGTTTTATAGTGAGTTATGAAAGGTAAATCATGTGCATATGAAAGATGTTCTAAAACCTCTTTTGAAAGTAAAGAATTTTCAAGAAATGAGAATTATGGAAATATGTATCCAGTCATTGTAAAATTGTACTTGGCATAGGTTAGGGAGAACTTCATATAGATGAAAAATGTACCCAGATGTTTGTACTTGGGGAGTACCTGACATAGAGTCATATGACAATTGTACCCGGATGTTTGTAGCTGGGGAGTACCTGGCACAGAGTCACATGAACCATACCTAGATGGTTATACCTGGGGAGTACTTGGCACAGGGTCACATGAACCATACCTAGATGTTTATACCTGGCATAGAGTCAAATGGCTAGCCTTAAGGGTCAGGTAATGTAGTTTATGAATTGATTTAGATGATCCAATACTTATTATGATCCAGTAGTTTTTTAGTATGTTTGAAACTCTTGGCCGTTTCGACTTTAGATTCATGAGTTTCACATTTTATTTTCAGTTATGAGATTTGCACAGGCATTTTCAGTGTATGGGAGTTATGATTCTCATGAACGGTTTATGAAACCCAAGTTATATGTTTAAAGATAATGCTTTCCAAAACTTATGATTTCATGATATATATGCTTATGAGTTATGTTTCTCAAAGGAGACTTAGAGCATGCTATGAAGCTTATGATTCATGTTTTCATAATGAAGTTGATGAAATGTTATAATTCAAGAAAGTTTATATTATATTTTATGCAAATTCATGAAACCATTTTACCATGAACCTGGTTTGTAAGCGAGTCATATCCACTTGTGCAAATGATTTTGTTTATCATGCATTTCATGCATGTTATTAGATGCTCATGCCATACATCCCCTATTGAGCAAGTGGAACACTCACCCTTCAACATTTTCAGTTAGCAGGTACCCTTTTGCAGCTCAAAGTAGAGGCTTAGTACATAAGTGCAATTAGCTATGTGGTAGAACAAGTTTAGTTCTGTAATGTAATTCTGTTGTGCAGTTTATTGTGAGGTAGTACCAAACATTTCAGGTTGTAATGATACTTATGATGGATGATACTTATGATGGTATTAGTCTTTCACTGTTATACATTTTGGAGTTCATGTAAACTATGGAGATGCAACAATATGAATGTGATTCCATGATATTGGTTATGATGTTATCACTTCCTATAGTTGGACTATGTTGTCCATATTGTGAGATTGGCAAATAAAATATAGCAATGTGTTAAAAGGAAAAGAAAAATTTTCATACTCAAGTTAGTTGGTTCATATTAATATCAGGCGTAGGGTTGGTATTAGCATGCCAGTCCGATTAAATCCATGGTTTGGATTTGGGTCATGACAATATATGTATCTAATTGTGGATGTTCTTAATTTTATGCAAGAGTTTTAAGCTAGTGTAGTATAAAAAAAAGGAGACCAAATATTCAAAGTACAATCTTAGCTTCCTGCAATACAAAAAATGGAATTCGAAAATCTTATAATATAGCATAGTAATTGAAGTTTGATTTGTTTAGCACATCATATAATCTAAGTGAGAACCATGTGTTTCTTTGTGGCTAACACAGTTTAATAAGTTGAGAGTGTTCTTAATTTTATTAAATCATTTTTTGTACATTTCTTGGATTTCTATGTCAGGCTCTTTTTTTAATTTTCTTTAATCTTCATAGCAAGAAAAAAGTTATAACAAATAGACCAATAGATGTACTTGTAGCTCTTAACGTTTTCAATGAAAATGTCAAGGATTCAAATCTCCCCTCTTTCAACAATCAAATTATTAAATACGGTTGCAAATCATACCAATAGCCACTTAAACCGAAATTTATATCTTCCAAAATGCTTCTCATTTCTTTATTCCATTGACAACTGCTCAGATTTTACAAGATTCTTGATTTTTATTAATTATTTATTAAATTCTTTGTTTAAACATTACCTTAATATGTTTTATTTATTTATTATTCTTTTTTTATTATTTATCGATCTAACTCATATTTTTTTTTAATTTTCCCATTTATCTTTAAAATCAATAAATTTTCCTCTCTATATTTGAATATTCAGAAAATGAGCAAATGCCCCCAATCTGTGTCTTTTTTAAATTAAATTCAACAACATTTTTTCAAAAGGTTATTAGTCATACATCACAAGGAAGATAAAAAGTAGAGGATTTTATTGTTATTTTCCTGACTTGGATTGTATACTTAATCATTGTGACTTCGTTGGATTTAAGTCAAAAAAGTAAAGGATTATGAGTATTTTCTTATTTTTCAAACATAGAGAAAAGAATTGGTTGGTTTCAAAGATAAGAGAGGGAATTGTGAACTATCCCAAACATAAATAGAGGGGGAAAAGGTAGTTCCAATAATTGATTTATAATGTAAATAGACCCAAATGAGGAAAAATAAATAAAGGAAAGAAAGATATATGTATTATACCTGTTAGGTCTTTAGTTATTGGCTAATTTCATGACAAATATTTTTGTATTTTGTTTATCTTAACTTTCATGAGTTCATGTATTTTGTGGGTTTTCATTTGTATTGGGTTGGTAAGGTGATGTTCTCAAAGTGCTAAAATGAAAGTAAATTGCTGAGGTATTTCGCTTTTACAAACTTCATTGCTTTGACTTTGAAAATCGATTAACTAGTATTTGTCCCTCTCTCGTACAACACTTTGAAAGAGCAAACTTTAAAGAATCTGAGACAATATATTCTATATTTTTTTTTCTTTTCAATTTCAGCCTCTTAGCCTACCTATATATATATGATCCCATTCCCCTGATTTTATGACTTGAATTTCTATTTGAAGAGCTAGAGAGAACCCATAAACCCCAGAGCTTAAACCTTCATCATTCTCTCTACCTTCAATTGGCTAATCACTTAAACTATTGGGTTTTAAATTGTACAATAATTAGCTTAAAACTGACATTAGCTATAAAACTTGGGTCTAAAATATAAATCACTGATTTCTCAATACCAAATATATGTAGATGATCGCTCTAAAGGAAAGGAGGAAGTTGGTCACTATTGATAATACCAAAAAAAAAAACGGTTGGTAAAAATGATATGGGCATGACCGTATGAGAAATCTACCACGAGAAGAAGTATATATAGGATTAGAACCTGCTTATAACAAACTTTGGAAATAACTGCTGATTAAGTAGATTTCTAAACACATTTGTCCTGTTATGAGTCTTGTTACGCTTTTGAGATAAATAAGTATTAGACATATTGAACTAAAAGGAGGCAAGCATTTGAATTGACTAGGAAAAGTAAATAAAATTCTTCTCGTTAATCCATAGGAAAGTCGGCAAAATTTTAGGGTAGAAAATTACGGTATTGATAATAGTATGAATAAAATTACCCTATAAAAGACAAATGTTACCTATCATGCAAATGCCATCCAGATACATGACCCACGTCTTTCAAAGCAGCTTTCCACGCTTGCACATCCTCTATGTTAATCCTGGTATCTTCCTCATGTTTAGCAAAGGCTTCAGCAAGAGTGCCACTCTAATTCCTTATATCAAAGGGATCCACGTGATAAAAGATAGGCAAAACTGTTAATCCAGTCTCCTTCATGGATTTAACAATTTTTGCTAGTTCAATTAAGCACCACATTGAAAAAGCATAGTTTGTTGAGAGAACAATGATAGCATACTTGGATTCCTCTATTGCTTTCAAGAGCTCTGAAGAAATATACTTTCCTTGCTCAAGTTTCTCATCATCCCTAAAGGTGATAATACCCTTTTGTTTTAAAGCAGTATAGAGATGATCTGTGAAATTCTTGCGGGTGTCAAAACCGCAAAAACTGAGGAATACATCGTATTTCCATTGAGGGCAAGAAGAAGAAGATGATGCAGAAGTTGAAGAAGGGGAGGAGGAAGTTGCTTGAGTGGCCATGGAAGCAATTGGTAACTTACTAGCTTGTTAAGCGATATGTAGAGAGTGTTGCAGACTTAGAGAATGGGTGCAACAATAAGAGATTTTAAGTTTCTCTAGCAAGGCTGAGTGAACTTCCAGGTGATTAGTTATGAATATTTTTTGGTTGAAGACCAGCAATGAAGTTTCCCACTCGCTTTTGTTTTGTCTATAAAGTTGGCCATTTTCTTTTCTCTGTTTTTGGTTAAAAAAGTTGGCCATTTTCACACCATAAAGTTGGCTATTAATTGTTGTTTAAGCCCGTAGGTACATGCGGGCGTATGATAAGGCAAAAGCAACAAATGCAAAACGACATGGCAGGGATGTTCCGTTTTATCGAAGCACTCAACTCAAGCACCAATTAATTGTTTAAAAAATTTTCCACACCTAATGTTTTAACAGGTACGGTTGAGATTTCTACATCTTCCTACACCATCATCTTTTCTTAAACAACTATTGTTTTATTTTATCATTATTATTTTAATCTTTCAAAAAAAAAATAGAATATATAGAATAATAGAAGTAGTAATGTAAATTTTTCTCCAAAAAAAAAAAAATAGTAATGTAAAAAAAAAATATAGCTTTAATAGTGTAAAATGTTTTATTTTTATTTTGGGATGTGAATGCTTTTTTTGTTTTTTTATCATTTTTATTTTTCTTTTCTGTTAATCAAATGTTATTTACTATTTGATCTATAAATTTATTTTTTATGCATAATTTTAGATTACAAAAATTTGAAATTTAAACATTTAATTGATAATATAGCTATTGATCTTTATTCTTCTAAAAATTTTGCAAACATGAAACATATAAGAAAAAAATGTAATCTAACCGCACATTATTGAAAATTCACATCTAATAAAAGAATAATTAGTGGAGTTAGAGCCTTTTGGCAGACTTTGTCCTCAAATAAAAAAGAAATGGTTAGCAAGATAAAACTATAAAGATGAAACGATATATAGACTTCTTTATTAATCAAGTGGCCATCCGCTCTATAGCTATAATTTCTTCAATACAATAAGCAGTAATGTTGTTATGCCAATAAGTGAGAAGATCTTAATAAGATAAAACCTCTCGTGGAAAAGAAGACAAAGTGCATTATAGTCAATTGGAAAACACGGGGAAGTGGAGGGCCCCGTGCATACGAACTCTTAACTTTTTTTTTTTCCTCAAAAAAAAAAAAAAAAAAAAAATGGTGTGAGGAACCCTTCCTCACGTGGAAGATGGGTCAAAAGTTGATTTTATATGATCCATCAATTAATTTTTTATTAGAGTGAGCATCCCACTAAAAAAGAAAAGGAAAACAAAAAATGCTAGGAAAACACCTGGAACGTAGAGGCCACTTGCACACGGAATCTAATACAAAATGCACTCAATATCACAATTTATTAAAATTGAACAGTAATGTCACTTTGTAATATGGGAATACTTAATTGAACAAAAATATCTTTATTTTAAAAAAAAAATTTATTAAAAATAATGAAAATTTTTTTAAAAAAAATTTATTAATAAATGTGATCATTAATATGATTGGTACTAGTTCAAGATAACAAGTAAATATTACAATTTTTGTATCTTTTATACTCTTTTTGAATGAACTCTGTGTCATAGAGTTATATATTACAATATTAAAATATAAATAGAGAAAGTTCTCTGGTAAGAGGTAGCTTGTTGATCTTTGTAACAAATTGGTCATGGGTGATACCTATGAGCCAGCATCAAGAGGATGGAGAGATAATTTTATATGTTAACATGGGTTATTATGGTTGTTTTACCAAAATTACTATATTTTGAAAGAAACCCAAGCTTCTCACAATATATCAGCAAAGTGGAAGTGAAGACAATTAGGCAATACTTCATATATGTAGATATAACTCTTAAAAGTCAATTACAAGAGCCAAGCAACATGATTTACAATTATTTGAAGTACAACCAATTAATTTTCAATTTCAAAGCAGTTATAGCTTTTGTCTACCAGCTGCCTAAGACTTTTTTTTCCTTTCTATAGCTAATAAATATAAGTTACATATGAAAAAGGAAAACTTGGGAGCAAAATAACAGACCAATCAAATGTAAACACAAATGCATTGATTTAGGTTAATGCGAACATAATTCAATACAAAACTAAGGTCATAGGTTGTGCTACGATAAGATGATATTGGGTAATCTTTGTTGCATATGGTATACAAGTGAGATGATAAGATAATTTAATGTCAATTTGTACTAATATCACAAGACAATGGGAACATAAAGCTGTAAAACTATAGATTGCCTAATTTGTTTTATAGCTTTTAACATCATCTTAAGGTGGTTGGCTATTTCAGTTTTTTTGACAGCATGAATATCAGATAATTTAATTTGAAAGAATGTCCACTTGCTCAACCTACCCTGATTAAATTTAATTTTCTAGCTGCTTAATACCTAAGTGAACGGTTTAGACCCCTAAAACAAACAACCAGATTGCGTAGTTTAGATTAATTAACCAAGTTGTTACTTAGTCAAATTAAACAATTCTAGGTTAAAACAATCAAATAATCATATCATGCATATAAAACATATAAAGCAGCGGAAAGAATAAAGAACACAGGATATGATCACCCAGGAAACCACACGGAAAAACCTGGGGAGGATTTTACCCACCAATCCTCAAGGCAAAACGGAATCCACTAAGAAAGAATTGAAGTTCTTACAAAAGGACTTACAAGCTCCCTGCTTGACTTCCTAATGCTACCCACCAGTAAAACTTCCTGACACGACCACGCGCAGGCTCCGAGTCCACGGACTACTTCTTTCTTTGTATTCCTTCAATCAGCTATAAGCTCCCCGCTTGTTTATCTTTAAGCTTCAATGGCAGCAACCAAGTTGATCATCAAGAGGTTGAAATAATCTCAATCTTGAAAACCCTAAGCTTTGTGTAAAGGAAAGCTCCTCTAGATCTCACAAGAGATTTACACAAAACCGCAATGTATAAGTAACAATACAACTTGTGCAACTCTGAAAACGTGGCTAGGGTTTTGCGTTATATACCTAGGGCAAAAACATAAAACCCTAAACGTTTTAAAAGAGTTAGGGCTGAGCTGGAATTTCTACAGAAACGCATCTGGGCCGATTTTCGATCGATCAAGAATTACATTCGATCGATCGAGCCAGGCCGAAATGCACCAATGCATCTGCAGTCACTCGATTCCAACTTCACAACATTTTACCAACTTTGAGCAAGCCTAAACTAGACTAAATACATTGTTTTGATCATGGTTTGCCAACATTACAAATTAGAGTTTTAAATACATAAAATCCTAAGACCTTAGAACCTAACAAACTCCCCCTTTGGCAATCCGTGACAAAACACAAATTAAAAACTCAAAGTTTACAATTGAAAAGCCCTTTACAAAAATAATGCTCATAAAGACTAAAATTCAATCCTAACTACTATCCATCGGTTGCAAGTGTAGACAGCAGCTCAATTGAAACAACCTGTATATTCCTGAAATACTCAACAAACGCATAAACGAATGTGTGACAGAAAATAGTATATAAACATGTATAATATTCTTGTAAGATTCACAAAACACAAAATAATGATATAAATCAATAAGCAGTGAATCATAAGACAACAAGAATCAAATAAAAACATGTATATCAATATATCAATGTTACTCCCCCTAACATGAATATCCCAAAAAAAAAATGATATACAAGGTGAAGCACCTAGATACAATCTAATAAACTCCACAAAACAATATCTCATGCTAAAAAAAATATCTCCCCCTAACTACAAAATCTCCTCAAAAAGTCAAAAACTCCTCTACAAGACAATATATCCACTCCCCCTTTTTGTGACGGAATGCCAAAGGGCAATCAAGAGTTGCCATCAAAAGGTGGTGGTGAAGGTGAATGAAGACGCGCAAGGTCGGCTCAGAGAGCACGAATCTCATCCAGCAGGTCCACCAAAATCTGACCATGAGCCGCCTGAACGGTCATGACAGTCTCCAAGGTACGACGAACATCGAAGTCGGTCGAAAGAGGTGGAGGAACATCAGCAGCAGCAGCATCATCACCAACTGGATCAGGAATATCCTCACCAGCAGGACCTGTAGAAGACGAAGGAGGAGGAGGAGGAGCACTAGAAGATGGCTCAGACCTAGGCTGTTTAGAACCAGCTCGAAGATGAGCGGCCCTCTGTCTAAGAAAAGACGCACCTATAGGACCAATAACATGTACAGGCTCAGATGAAGGGAAGTCACTAAGAGCAAGATAAAGTAAAATCCTATGAATGAAGATAGGATGAACAAGGGCATGAGCAGTAGATGAACTCCTATAAACTTTGTTCAAAGAACGAAGAAAAAGATGAGGAAAACTAATAGGAGCATCTGTGACTAAGGCGTACAAAAATACACACCTCTCGAGAGGAATGGTGTGAACATGAGAGATGGGCCAGATGGAATGACAGGCTATCCTAAAGAAAAGATAATGTAACCCGGAGAGCTCAGCAAAAGTGATCCTAGGATCAGAACCCCACTGGACAGTAGTCCCAGTGATGTAAGACAAAACATCGCTCAGCTCGGGAGACACAGAATAAGGATAGACAGGCTCACGAACCAACGGTACCCCTAGAGCATCAGCCACTATCTGAGGAGTAATGGAGTACTCTACGCCTCGTATCCAACTCCTAACTAGAGTGTTGGAATCATAGACGCGGATAGAGATGTTCGAAAAGAACTCTCTAATCAAGGTAGCCGGAGGAGGAGGGTCAGACACATCTAACAAAGGCAACCACCCTCTACGCTCAAAGTTTGCCCTAATGGCAGGATCTAGCTCATCTAGAATGACAGAACGCTCAGCCCAAATCTTCCTCTGAAGATTGAGCTTCTCATAGGTCTCTTGGTTTTTCTCGCTCGGAAACCTCTCACGGTCAAAGGAAGGGGGGGAAGGAGAACGAGAAGGAATAGTCCTACGAGCTCTAGTCTTCCTAGGCATGGTGCTAAGGAAAGGACAAGGACAAGGACACAAGGACAAAACCAAAAGAACAAAAAAAACAAAACCAAGGGCAGACTGCAAGTTAGCACAAAAATAATAGAATGAAAAATCTATATGATGCATGAACAATAACGATGTTATGATGCATGAACTAAATGCAGTAACAAGTTCAAATTAAGTTCAATTTCACAAAATTGGCTTGAACATAGAGTTTCTTAACAAAAACCCTAAAAATTTGAAAACCACTTGAAAAATTTTGCACCAAATTGATGAATTAAGCATTGCAAAACACAATACAATGATTATAATGCCTGATTACATCAATACACAAAGCCAATTTCATCAAATTCAACTCAATTTCATAAAAGCCCCAATTCGGATCAAATAGGAACCCTAGAATTTTCAATTTTTCACAAAACTCAAAATTAATCAAATTAATTCATTAAGATCAAGTATATAGTGTGTCCCCAATGATCAATTGCAAAAGAAAAGGCTTGAATCAACAGAAATTCCTATTTATGCAAAGTCCGAAAATCTCCCCTAAAATGCATGAAATCATGAAAATAAAAGCAAAACAAAGGGCAAAAAGGTCTTACCGGCTTGAGGAGAGAGATTTCTTGCAAAAAATTTCGGAGAAAACGACAAAAAATTGACTGGAAGCCTGCCTCGTCGGAGAGAGAAAAGAAAAGTTTGAAAAAGTTTTGAAATAGAACTTTTGAAAAAGTCAGATTTCTTCTTTTAAAAAAGCTTCTCCACGATCTTCGATTGATCGAAAAATACATTCGATCAATCGAATGTGACAGTCATTTTGACACATTCTGGGACACCTTTTCGATCGATCGAAAATCACACTGGATCGATCGAAATGGGCAGAGGCTCACTAAAATTTTGAGAAAAATCACTGTTTTGAAAAATGCAAGCCCAATTTTAAAAACACCTCCTCAAAGCATTTGATCAATGAAAACAAAATGCATGAGTATGAAGTGAAATGCTTTTTCAAAAACCCAAATTTTCAAACCCAATTTCATCAAAAACAAGTTCCAATCATCCTCCATTTAATTTTCTCAAGCAACACATATGTTGTGCACAAATCTCAAGATATTTTCAAACTTGGTTGGTCAGACCAAAAACACACACACTAGCATGTACAGTGTTTAACAAAGAGTAACTTGTGAAGTGTGTGATACTAGCAAAAACTTGAGATACATGTGAGGTGATATGTGAATAGCAATCAACCACAAAATCTACATGATTCATCACATAGAATTTAAAAGAGACAATCACCTAAATAGTTACATCTTATAACTCCCACATCTCCTAGAACAAAAACTTGCAATCATGTAAGTTTCTTGCATTATTGCCTCTTATTTATATATGAATTGGCATTCAGCCTAATAGTACACACCGGTTTGAATTAAGTGAATTGGCATCAAGCCTAATAGTACACACTAGTTTTAATTTTAAATGAGGCTACACCTTATGTTCTTTTTATGCATGTGCTACACTTCTCGAGCACAAAATCTTATGATATGCACTAAGGTGTTCATGATTGGCTAGTGAACAGTGGTGAGATGGTTATTTATGCCTTTCTCAAAAGGATCAAGTCCGACAGTCAAAGAACATGTGACTTCATGATTAAGGCAAAGTGATTAAAAACCACACACATCTTTCCCACACAACATGCACTACAAAGTTTCAACTAGTAAAGTGCAATAAATAAGCTCATCCAAGTTAAACAAGGTACACAGGACATGACATGTGTAAAAAGATTGACCAACCTTGTTTTCAGAAATCAAGAAAAATAGTGTCAAACATAGTTTTTGCTTTCTCCCTTTTTTTTGTTTTTTTTATTATTAAAAGAGAAAACAAATAAATCCTAGAATGAAATGCATGAATGTAATGCAATGCAAGTCCTAAAACAAAAAGACACAAAAACCAAAGAACAATGGTTACAAAGGATAGAACAATGAAGCACAAAGACCATGTCAGAAAGACTCAGTTAGTTCGAGTCTTTTGCATCCAAAACTTTTTAGAAGCACCACGAGCATTGGAGTTCTTATTCACATTAGAGTGATTCCCAACTCCAGGATTGGAATAAAGGTTTAACGCCTTTACCAATTCACCAATTAGTGCCATCGGATCTTGTGCTTGAGGCACAGGCACTTTTGGTTTCTTCACTCTTTTATCAGCTTGAAGCTTGTAACAGTTAGGACGGATATGTCCAGACTTACCACAATAATGACAAACCCAAGCAGGTTTACCATGCATCTTGTCCTTAGATTTGGTAGGCTCCTTAGGTGTAGATTCCCTTAAGTCTACCCTAATCTTCTTAGGTGGTGAAACTTCTACAGGTTTAACAACCTCACTCACAGGGGGTACAAAAGAAGAAGCAGGAACAAAGACAGTGGAATGGGGTGCAGAATCAAAAATGCTTTCAACATATCCTATCCCAGATTTATCAGAAGAACACTTTTGAACATTCAGCATGTGATCAAGTTTAGAACTAGCAGATCTAGCAACAGATAAATCATGTTCCAAAGTTCTAACTTTATCAAGCAAAAGCATGTTTTCAGATTTAACATTATTCAAAAGCTCATTAGCATCAACAATTTGACAAGCAAGTTCTTCTTTTCAAGCTCAAGAGCATCAATTTTCTTCAGGCCTAGATCAACTTTCATAGCATCCTTTGCAGCAATTTTGCAAAGTTTGTTGTAGGCCTCTTGAAGATCTGCATCTTCAGAGAGTTCCCCATCAGCAGGGTTCTCCTCAGCAGATATGCTTTCATTGACTACAGCAGTAGCAGTAAAAGCAATGAAGTTTCCATCCTCGTCACAACCGGACTCATCATCAGAAACCTCATTATCACTAAGGGTTACAGTCATAGCTTTACCCTTATTTCTCAAGAAAGTAGGACATTCAAATTTGACATGACCATACCCTTGACAACCAAAACACTGGGGACCCAAAGAATTATTTGAAGATTGACCTACTTGTTCTCTAGGTTTTTCAAAATTATTAACCTTAGTGAGATCATTCTTCCTAAAGTTTCTAGGTTCAACAGTGTTGGTATTCCTTGCCTTCCTATTAGTGTTTCTAAGGAAATTTCTAAAATTCTTGGCAAGGTAAGCTATCTCAGTAGGAGAGAGCTCATCATCAAATCCACCAGCCTCAACATCATCAACAGACTTTAGAGCCATTGATTTGGATTTGGTAGTCTTGGGTAGGTCAGACTCATAGGACTGAAGCGATCCTACAAGCTCATCCACAGGGATGGTGTCAACATCCTTACTTTCAGTAATGGCTGTCACTTTGGATCTAAAGTCTTCAGTTAAGGATCTAAGTATCTTCCTAACAATCTTAGGTTGATCATAGACTTCACCCAAATTATAAGCAAAATTAACAATATCATTGAGTTTAGCATAAAACTCATCAAAGGTTTCATCATCAGACATTCTAATGCTTTCAAACCTAGAAGTTAATTGCTGCAATTTGTTTATCTTAACAGCCTTTGTGCCTTCATGCACAGTTTGAAGGATTTTCCAAGCAGAATGAGCAACCTCAACATTAGAGATCCTCTTAAATTCCTCCATTGAAACAGCATTAAAAATGGCATTCATAGCTTTGCTATTAAATGCAGCTGCTTCTTTCTGAGAAGTTTGCCACTCACTCACAGGAGTAGTGGGCTTCTCCCATCCATATTCAACAGAGTTCCAAACTCTCTCATTGATGGATTTCAGGAATGCTTTCGTCCTTACTTTCCAGTAAGCATAGTTGTTTCCATCAAAGTGAGGAGGAACAAACAGAGAGTGTCCATGCTCCATGACAACTGGGGTCAAGGATCAACTCAGAGAAAAAAATCTCAAACAGAAGAGCAACCTGCTCTGATACCACTTGAACGGTTTAGACCCCTAAAACAAACAACCAGATTGTAGCTTAGATTAATTAGCCAAGTTGTTACTTAGTCAAATTAAACAATTCTAGGTTAAAACAATCAAATAATCATATCATGCATATAAAACATATAAAGCAGCGGAAAGAATAAAGAACACAGGATATGATCACCTAGGAAACTATACGGAAAAACCTGGGGAGGATTTTACCTACCAATCCTCAAGGCAAAACGGAATCCACTAAGAAAGAATTGAAGTTCTTACAAAAGAACTTACAAGCTCCCCGCTTGACTTCTTAATGCTACCCACCAGTAAAACTTCCTGACACGACCACGCGCAGGCTCCGAGTCCACGGATTACTTCTTTCTTTGTATTCCTTCAATCAGCTACAAGCTCCCCGCTTGTTTATCTTTAAGCTTCAATGGCAGCAACCAAGTTGATCATCAAGAGGTTGAAATAATCTCAATCTTGAAAACCCTAAGTTTTGTGTAAAGGAAAGCTCCTCTAGATCTCACAAGAGATTTACACAAAACCGCAATGTATGAGTAACAATACAACTTGTGCAACTCTGAAAACGTGGCTAGGGTTTTGCCTTATATACCTAAGGCAAAAACATAAAACCCTAAACGTTTTAAAAGAGTTAGGGCTGAGCTGGAATTTCTGCAGAAATGCATCTGGGCCGATTTTCGATCGATCTAATTCTCGATCGATCGAGCCAGGCCGAAATGCACCAATGCATCTGCAATCACTCGATTCCAACTTCACAACATTTTACCAACTTTGAGCAAGCCTAAACTAGACTAAATACATTGTTTTGATCATGGTTTGCCAACATTACAAATTAGAGTTCTAAATACATAAAATCCTAAAACCTTAGAACCTAACACTAAGGATTTTTGAAGAGCAAAATATGACAAAGCCAAATCAATTAGAACATCTTATAATTATCTTATACCATCTCTTAATTTTTATTGTGTAATAAAACTATATATATATATATATATACATGCTCCGGTTAATTTTTGAAATATGTGCAAAACAACAGCAGGACAGAAATACAAAATTTGGAAAAAGAGTATGCTCTATGAGGGCCCTTAGTAACTACGAGCAACCACCCTCTTCCAGTACGTTCTTTTCAAAAATTGGAGAACCATGCTCCATATCAAATCTTATGGGGAAAGAGTCCGCTCTTCGGCTTCATTTTTTCTCTCTCCCTCAACATTACGTTTTTTGTTTGTTTGGTTTTCCTTTTTACTATTTTCTTTTTCTTTTGTGATTCATGGTTTTGTATTTTGCAACAATTTAGAAATATATCACTTGTTTACTTCAACTCATACACTTAAAATAGAATATCCTTAAGTTCCCTATTTTATGTGAGATGAGGTTTGGCATGGTAGAAAAGAATAGTCTCTTTTACTGGCAGGTTATTAGTTTGTTTAATAAATACTAGCCTCTACTCTAAAAAAAAAAATTCATATATACTAATTCCCTGGAGTGTGATGAGATTTATATGTTTGTGAATGAAATAAATTTTCCATACTACATCTCATTAGTCCCTTAGGAATTTTGGTGATTGGATAATGCAACCCCAAATTAGTACATATGATTTTTTTTTTTTTTTATGAAAAAAAAATAAAAGAGCCTCCAAGCATGCGCAACGCGTGTGCATAAATGCTAATGTTATATATATATATATATATATATATTGATTAGAAGTATACTTCGTCCATTCAGAATTCAATGACAGACCTTGCTATAACACCAACAACGGTTACATCTTCAGTCCCTCCCTCTTGGAAAACCATTAAAAAGAAACAACACAAGTTAATGGACACAAACGGGTCTGAAAATGGACTTATATCCAAACTCAAATGCATATTGACTAACCCAGAACCACTACATTTTGTTAAAATGACATATGTATGAAGTCAAAATAATGAAACAAGGTACGAGATGCACGAATCAATCCCTGGGGAACTAAGAAACTGTCCTTTTGCTGGGAGGCTACATTTGCTATCCTTAGTGCTTTATAGCATACAGGTATACTGATCTAAATCTTCATACTACCTAAGAAAGTCATTAAGCTGATTGAGCCGCAATTTAGAAAATCCCTTTGCACTGGAAGTGATAACTCATGTACTAAGTAGCTTGGAATTCAGTATGTGTGGGACTCAAAAGAGTTGAGGACCGTAACAAGTAAACAATCATGAGGTATACGTGAAATCTTTTTCCTCAAGCTGGCTCAATTTTGTTGGCTTAAATAAAAGAAAATCTGCTAAGAGATAGATCCTTTTGGATAATTAGAATTTATCAAAAATTCAATTGGGGCTGGAGGAAACTTCTCAAGCTTAGAGAGTGAACAAGACAGTTTATCAGATCTGTGGGGGATGGAAAAAATATTTTGTAGCTGGATTAATGGCATGCTGATGATATTGTTTACACCAGGTATGGACAGAGTAGTACATGATGCTGCAAGTGTCTTGAGGCAAAAGCTTGTGGTAGCTCATCACCATTGGTTGAACCACTCTAGAATTTGACAAGAATTATATACAAAGCTTTCAATCATAGTCCTGTTGAACAGAAGCATTATGTCCAATGAGAGAGAGAGAGATAGATGGTACTTTTAAAGGAAATACACACATTTATTACCAGTAAATCATTTTGGTGGAGTTGAATATCAGGGTGTTGGTCCTCAAAAATCAATATAAATGCTATTTCTACTGATCTGCTCTGGATAAATGGGTCTTCTTAACCTTCCAGAATATAGGTCCTCATAGGAGCAACAAGATTCACTCTTGATTATCATTTGGAATATCAATTGCTACTGATTGATGAATGAGATCCACATTGTGATAAGTCTCTTTAGAGAATTTAATGATTGTTTGCCCAAACTCTTCCTCCTCTTGAGGGTCTAATAAACCTTGCCCACACTTCTGCACCATCAAAACTGGGAAGTTGCTTACAGCTGAAACCCCAATGTGACTGCACTGAAACATAGAATATCTGAGAATGATCCACAAGGTATGTGGTAATAGCCAAATATATCCCTCCATATCTACCCACGTGAAGTTCCCTTTAGTGATGCAATAGACTAGGGAAGATTCTAGGCTACCTTTCTTACTATCCAAACGACCACTAATGTGGTGGGTAAGTCTTAATCAAGATTCACTTATGATCAGATGCTCATGAAATGAAAATAAAGCACATAGAGCTAGTCCATTCCATTTACTGAAATATGTAGGTAGCTGGATAGACAGAGAAGGGGCAGTACTTTGATGGCTGAGAATTCACCTTGAGGGAGAACACTTATTTATGGAGAATGGTTGATTTGAGAATGATTTTAATGGTCTAAAATATTATTCCAGTACATCTTCACAAATGATGTCCCAATTATCATAAAGTGAAGCCTTACAGTGGATTGAATTTGCCAAATCTGTTGTGCATCTTCTTTGTATACAAGACGGAGTCTGTGCTTCTGCACCATCTATCCTGACCAGCCGCTTAAAATTGAGACCTCTTATGGATCCAATGACTCTCCCTGCAGTGACAGCAATAACTTCTACACCATCAGCCCTCTTTGGAGAGTGGAGACACTAGCAGAAACAAATAACAGAATTAACAAACGAAAAAGGTGTTCCTAGGAATGGATTTCATCTAATGATAAACATCATGTTTATAGATTGATCTAGCATTTAAATACATATTGATTCAGACAGAACTGTTAAATAAACTGATAGCCATAGGATATCAAACAATAAGTTGACAGGTCATGTAGGACAATATTCAACTTTGGAAAAATTGATTGACCGGAAAAAAAAAACAGAGGAAATAAATAAATAACATAAATATTAAAAGAAATGCGAGTCAAAGTTATCCATGGAAAATATATATCTTACCAGATCACAAAGAAAAGAAGAAATAAATGAGATCTTTTATATTATTCTATAAAAGAAGACTAAAGAAAGCAGCTGTGCAAGTAGTGGAGGTTAATTCTAAAACTAGTTTTCCATTGTCTTTAAGAATGGCATCAAGGGGTTGTTTGTGTCCTCAAGGTGAACTTCCAGAGCTTCTAGTTCTACTAGGTCTTGCGTCATAATTTCAGTTTTGCATTTTTCTTTGGCTATTATCAATCATTAATTGATGAATGAGATCCCAATAATCAGATAAAGAGGCCAAGCAATGCCTTACTGTTTGCGTAAACTCTACATATCAGCATGTTAGAACATACAAGACTAACCCACACTTCTGCACTGTCAAGCTTGGCCAATTTAGCAATTGAATCCTCAATAAAGATGATTCAGATCAGAAATAACATGATTACAGATACTCGACTGATAGCCGTTAATTCAACAACTACAATTACTTTACAGAAAGAAATTAATAATGCTCAACGAGAGCAACAAGATTGGAGATTTTTGCAAAAGTTTCTTCTTTCCAGTTGAGTGGTACAACAACACTGGGATTGCATGCATCTATTGCATTCTCCTATGGAAAATTAAAATAAATTCCATAAAAAGAGAGCAACAAAGTGCGGATTTTACTCTCCAACAAAATTGACGAGCACACAATCAGTTGGGGCAACTAGCAGAAATAAGGAACACAAATTACTGATCTTAAATGGCCCTTGTCACAGCATAAAAGGAGAAAAAAAATGCAAGCATATGCCAATGAATTTAAAAAGAAAAAATAAATATACAGCTACAAACAAACAAGATCCTTTAGAAGGAGAAAGATGGCGACTTGCAAAATATCAATATTATAGTTCTAAAGAAAGGAATCAATATTATAGCTTTACTCTATGAATCAACAGAGCTAACTTATTAGACATATACACACACACACGTCAAGAGTTCTAGACAAAATTTCATCCTTAAATAAATTTGTTTAAATGAAAACAGAAAATAATGACATTTTGTGGACAGCTACTCATGGACGGATTTTTACTTTGGATAATCTCATGCTTAGGGGTCGCTCTTTGGAAAATTGGTGTTGTGTGTGCCGTTGTAATGGGGAATCTGTGGACCATTTACTTCTTCATTGTCCTGTTGTACCCTGTTTATGGGTTTATATGCTTCAGGTTTTTGGTATTCAATGGGTCACGCCAGGCTTTGTGGCGGGGTTATTTTGTTGGCACCATTGGCTTGGGAATCATATTCAGATATTTCGAATTTAATTCCAGGTTGTTAGATGTGGATTGTATGGTTGGAACAAAATCATCGCTCCTTTGATGACACTAAGAAGATGTTGGAAGAATTAAAAGTTCTATGCTAGCATAGTCTTTTTGATTGGTCTCAATGTTGGGATTTTACGGAGTGTTCTTCTTTTTCTAAGTTTATGTTTTCTCTTAGAATAGCCTCTTGATTTCTTTTTCCTATGTTCATCATCATGAACAACTTGTATTTTTTCTTTCTCTTTTCATTAATAATATTACCTTGATTATCTATCCAAAAAAAAAAAAATGTCATTTTGTAAGTTTCTTATATTGGGCCCAGAAAAACAAGTCAAAACTCAGAAGGAACCTAACTCAAATGTTTCAGGTCTAATTCCACGGCAAACTCAACACCAAATCCAACTACCTAAAAGCATAATTTCCACAGGTTTCTAATCAACCAAACAATGGGTGGTGTGGTATGGGGTCAAAATTAAAAAAGAGAAAAAGAGGGGTCCTTTAAGTTTTAAATAGTTGTCCTAATTTTAAATGATTTAAAAAAAGGTAAATCAGATCTCTAAACATAAGCAGCCAAGTTGCATTAGTTGTATTATAGTCAACAAGAAAACTTTGCAAATAATTTTATCACCTTTACTGAAATCTAATTCACTTGCAAACCCCCAAAGCCCCCAGCCAGTGCTGTAAGATGTGTAAGAGGCAGAAAGAGGTGCCTCAAAAAAACCAAAGAAAAAAGGTTTACCAGCTGTGTAGATTCATCAAAGTTTCCACTTTCACTAGGATTCCTCTTCTTCACAATAAGAGTCACCTTGTCGCTGTGTGCAAAAATTCCCAAACCAATTTTCAATTATATATGGTGCTCTATCCACTTTGGGTGTGGTTGTACATCATTAAAGGTACCTTCTGCACTAGGTCCAGCCCCATCCCCATCTTAGTCATCATGCCTTTGCTTAATGTTGGTGTCTTTTCCTGAATCATCAAAATCATCCTCATTAGGAATGATTACACAGCTGCTGCACCCAGCCTTAGTTTGTTTGAGATCTTCAATGACTTGCGAGAATACCAAATGGGCACCCCATTTTGTAACCTCCAAGCCTGGACCGAAGGTTTGTAATGTAGCCTCAATCTGACTGAATTCATTAGCTTTGACTCAATTCAATTTTTCAAACCAGTCCTCTCTGAAGAATGTTAAGGGATAATATTCCAGCCAAATATGATACAATTCAATCTTACCAAGTTCCTTGGATAAAGAAGATCCACTTCACCAGATTCATATCCACTGGCTTTAATGAAAAATTGAAGCTCATACGTATATCTCATATATCCTAAATCTTCAGTACAAGGAAGTTGGTCAAGTGGATAATGCAGGCAGAATACAAAAATAATGCACAAAGCAATTCCCACATGATATAAAATCAAATTGTGATGTCCTTAAAAGAAGCTCATGGATCTAAAATAAACTAATAAAATAAGTAAGATATCATGTAGGACAGGACTCAACTTCAGAAAATTTAATTGACAGGAAAATTGAACAGAGCAAACACAAATTGCATAAAAATTATTTTTTAAAGAAAAATGAGGGAATGCTAATGTGAGTTAAATGTATCCATGGAAAATTCAGATCTCACCAAATCACAAAGAAAAGAAGAAATAAATGATATCTTTTTATATAAATCTATGACAGAAGGAAGAGCACAGAAGTAATGAAGGAAACTGTGCAAGTACTGGAAAGGTTATTCTAGAGCTTGTTTTCCCTCATCTTTAAAAATGGGATTGAAAGCTCGAAAATGTGCTGAAAACACAAGAGCTGTTTAGACCCCCAAACAAAAAATACGGCTCGATAGATTTTACACCTACTTAATACTAAGTGCAGAATAGGGTAAAAGTGAGTGGACAACCAAACAAGCTACTCTAATACATAATCTAAGCAACACAGCAGTATAACATAATGTAAAAGCATAGGGAAGAAGGATGCAAACACAAGATAACACGCCGATGTGTTATCGAAGAGGAAACCGAAGAACTCGGCAAAAAACCTCTCCGCCGCCCTCCAAGCATTAATCGATCCACTAGACAATCAGTTGGGATACATAGGTTAGCAAGAGACCCTCCAAGCCTAATCTACCCGATGTACCTAAGCCCTCCAAGCTCCTACTCCAACAAGGTTTCTCGGAACCCTGTCTTATCTAGCACTCCGGATCCCGCAACAAGCTCCATGTTGCATCTGCCATCCTTGGCTTCTTCAAATGCTTCCCAGCAGCACCAAAACATTACTCAACACTCTCAAAGGGTGTGGTAAGTGTTTGGGCTATCAACCTCTCAATAGTATGGGAATGGAGAGAGAAGAGTTGAGGAAATACCACAAACAAGTGTATAGATAAATGTAGGTATGACAATCTCTAATTCTCAATGTGTTTGGCTAGGGTTTTCTCTCTGAAGCACTCCTCAACATTTGTGGGTAATGCGGGTATAAATAGTGTAGACACAGAAAGTGTGTATCAGATTGGACAGGCTGGCAAAACAGAATGCCTCACGGGTGTCTCGCGAGAAGGCCTTACCCACGAGATACTCACGAGACACAGCTGTCTCCACCTAGCCTGACTCTTCGCATTCCAGCATGTGCAAGGCACATGTGACATTTCGCGGGAAGCTAAGTCGCAACATACCCATGAGAAATCTTCAGTCTTCAAATGCTTGAGTCTTCACACTCTCTCTCTATCACACAACCCTTACAATCAAATCCCACAATAAATACAGGATATAAACGATTGAAAACAATTACAATCAAATTTGGCACGGAATAAAAGCCAAAAAAAACATAGTTGTAAGTAATAACTTTACAGGGATCAAGGGGTTTTCTTAGACTCTCAGGTGAAATTTCTCATTAGAGCTTCTAGTTTTACTAGGTCTTGCTCATAATTGTAGTTTTATATCTTTCTTTTGCTATTGCCAATCATCAACAGACGAATGAGACACCATTTATCAGATAAAGAGGCCACACAATTGTTTGCTAAAACTACATATCACCATGCTGTTAGAAGAGTAGCCCAAGCTTCTGCACTATCAAGGTTGGCCAATTTCTAGCAATTGAATCTTCTTTGCTAGAAATTGAGGCTAATGTATCTTCTAGTAGTCTAGCCTTATTTTGATTTTAATAATATATTTCAAGCAGTAATGAGTTTGTATTATGATTATGATTCTATTTAATAAGTGCCAAACTCCCTTCCAAAGTGAACTTGGAGCACGTAGAATCAGAGTGCCCCTTCTTAAAATTTAGAATCACAATGAGAAATTGAATGCATAAGCACTCAAATGCATATTGACTCAGCCAGAACCCCTTCTTCTTAATTAAAGTGACATACATATGACATCAATCATAAGTCCAAGATCATGTAGGATAGAATGCAGACTTAGGAAGATTTGATCTACAAGAAAGTTAAACAGAGCAAATACATCAATTTCGTTATAATAAATTTTTGGTAACTGTTAAAAAGTATTCATCCTTCAAAATTTTGGATTTTATTTTACATATTTAAGATTATACATACTCAATATATATATATATATACACACACAAGATTTTATAAGAATTTTTTTATCTGGCACTAACATGGATCTGCCAATGCAGACCATTGTAGCAAATTCTGGAAGTGAGACTGAGTTCAGTGAAAGAATTCCAGCAAGCTGACATGCAAGGCCTACTACAATAAACCCAACAGGTGGTCCTGATATGGTGGGGCTAATGAACGAAGAATATAGGCACTTTTACTTTGTAGCATGTAACAAATGCTATGGTGTGGAACAGAGTATAACGGTTAAACAACCAGTAGACCAATATTATATTAAAGAGAAAGTTTAGGCACACTGTTGAAATTGAAAGGGACAATCCAAAGCATCATAGCAGAGAGAAGAGCAATGATCAAGCACAAGTGGCAGAGTCAATCTGGGCTAGCAAGGAGTTGTTGGGAATCAGTGCCATATTGTGAACAGTTCATCCATTGCTTTGAAGAGATGATGCCAGGTGGCTTAGGAGGCAGTTAGAGATTGAGCTACACGTGTACTGCTTAGATAGGATCCTTCTTGTAAATGATTTTCCCTCTAAAATAGGGAGTTAGTTTTTCTGTTTTTCCTTTTGCTAGCTTGGACAGTGTATATGTAGAAATAGGTGCTATGTATTACTCAGTTGCTTGTATTCATTTTCTCAAAATCAATAATATCTGAGACAGTTCTATTTAGAGAGTTCTATAAGTTTTTACACGCACAACTTTTGCTACAACTCTAAAGTGGTCGACAGTGAGTAGAAGAGAAAATGTGGTAAGTTCATATGAAAGTGATTGTTCACCCTTCATAGTCAACTACTTCAAGTAGTGGTAAAAGTGGAGGCAAATTGAGTGGTTGTAGAAGAAAGTTATATTTATACATGTAATCTTTCCACTAGTGTATAAAATCTTACCTTTCTACTAAAAAACCAGTAACTGAGGAAGAGCTCAAAAGTCACAAAGGGCAGTGCAAGTGGAGGAGAGCCTTTTCTACAACTTGTTAAACCTTTTCTTCAAGCATGGGATCAACAGATGTCATTAGCATTTCAGGTTAAAATTCCTGATTACAACTCATAGTTCTACTGGGTCTTACTTCACCATTACAATTTTGCCTATTTCTTTCCCTAATATCAATTATCAATTACCAAAGGAGACCCCAATAGTAAGATAAAGAAGTCATGTAGTGCCTTACTGTTTGTCTGAACTCTGCATATCATCATGATGTTATAAGACAAAGCATACATTACTGCACTGCCAAGCTTAGGCAACAGCTAGCAATTAAAAAGCTTCAATGCAACTGCATCAAACAATCTGAAAGTGACGCACACCGTATATATGGGACAGCCACATCAATTCACCTAGATGGAACAACTTGACATCAGTTTCCAAGTGACAAATAAGACGATTGAAAGTTTATAATTCCAAATTGTCAACAAGAAATACCTCAGGCCCTATTATTCTTAATACAACAAGCATAAAAATGAAACGACTGTTTCTTTAGATGAATTCTCTTTCCTCCTTTTTCTTAATACATTATTCTTCACCATCAAAAAGAGAAAAAAGTTGCATTAGTTTAATTATTAAGTTTATTGGGTCTTTCCTTCACATATGTATTCGAATTTCAAATATAGCAGCTTAATAATATTCGAGGTCTATTAGACTCAACAAGAAAACTATGCAAATGATTTGATCATCCTTTTTACAATTGTAAGCCACCACGCCAGTGCTATAAAAATTAATTAAAAGAAGCAAAAGAAAAACTCTCTTGAATCTACCTTTGAAATGGTTGATGCAGTGGGGGAAAAATGGCCCAAATTTTCTTCTTTCCTTCTGATTTAACAACACTGGAGTTGGAAAATTGTAGTAAAAACCGAGAGAGCAACAAGAGTATTGATATTACCTTCCAACTTAAGTGAACAAAAATGATGAGCTTACTATCTGTTGTACATATCTTCTCAGGTCCTGGCAATGCGACAATCTCTCCTCGCCAATAAACTACAAAGTCCAATAATCGTATCCAGTATGGGGGGCAACTAGCAGAAATAAGAATCACAAATTACTGGACTCAAATGAAAGATTATGAAACTAATTAATGAATTTTAAAAAATAAATATACTGCTACAAAAAAAAAAAAAAAAAATCCGCAAAAGGAAGAGAGATAGTGACTTACAAAACTTTAGAGAAAACGGATATTATCAGCTGTACAGATTCATCAAAGCTACTACTTTCACTGGGATTCCTCTTTTTCGCAATCAGTGTTACCTTGTCCTTGTGTGCTTAAATTTTCAATCCAATTTCCCAAACGTGGAATGAATCTTTCAATTAGATTAGGGAGCTGTATCCTCTTTGGGTGTGGTACATCTACCTCATTAGAGGTACCTTCTCCACTGGTTCCATCATTGTCATCACGGCTTCGCTTAGTTTTGGTATCTTTTGCTGAACCTTCAAAATCATCCTCATAAGGAGTGATGCTACAGCTGTTGCTGCTGCACACGGGCATAGTTTGGTTCAGATCTTCAATGTCTTGCTCAAATATCAAACGGCCCCCGCATTTCATAATCTCCAATCCTGGACCATCGGTTGTAAATTCAATCTCAATCTGCCTGAATATATCAACATCTGCTTGACTCAATTTTTCTTTCCGTTCCTCATTGAATGGTTGAACAATGGGATGGTAACTCTGATATAAGTGATAGGATTCAACCTCACCAAATTCTTCCGAAAAACAAAAGCTGCCACAGCTCCAGAAAGAAAATCTATTGCTTTTCAATGAACAAAAAAGTCTATGTGTACCTCTAAAACTTCCCTTGTAAAACAATGAATTAAGTTGGGGAAATGGATGATGCTGACGGAGTACAAAAATAGCGCACACAGTGACTCCCATCAATTTGTTGCATAAACTTGAAGGCACTTGCAGATTCATTGAAGCCCCTACGCTTTGATGGGTGAACCATTTCGGAATTTCTCTTCCAGGAATAGCGAACGGAAGACTTCCTCTTCCTCTACTCCAGGTGAACCATTTCGGAATTTCTCTTCCAGGAATAGCGAGCTGATGACTTATTTTCCTCTGAAACATACAAAATTACAAAGTCATGATATTTAGGAGAGAGAGAGAGAAGAGAGAAAGAGAGAGAGAAAAAAAAAGAGAGAGAGAGAGACCTGAGCCTGAAAGTAATTTCTTAGCATTGCTAAACATATGTCAGGGTAGTCTTGATTGTCAATCAATTTGATACAATTGACAAGATGAATAAACGGATGAAAAGCGTCAGGTCTTAATGGTAATGTATCCAATGAGGTACAACCATCTGCATATATAAATTGAGTATTTAAGGGAAGCTCTGGCAAAGATCGAAGATGTGTGCAACCACTGAGAAGAAGAGACTCCAAATTAGATAGTCCAGTGGTACTTTTAGGGAGGCCAACAAAATCATTTCCCCTGAGATCTAAATGGCTTAAAGAGTGTAAACAACCAAGACTATCAGGGATTGCTGGAAGATTGCAATAACTTAGATTCAATTTGGTCAAAGACCATAAATTAGAAAGAGAACGCTCTAACATGCTCGTGGGATTTACTCTTCTTTTTCGCATTAAAGTAAAACTGAAGAGTTTATTTGATGACATAGATGATAAGCCTTCACATCCACGGAGAGATAGTACTTTGAGATTTTTTAAGAGAATAATCGAAGAAGGTAATTCTGTTATAGCAGTTCCACTCACATTTAGCTCCTCCAGACCTTTGATATTCCCCAAATTCTCTGGCAGTTCATTAATTTTTGAGCAACCAGACAAAGTGAGAATTTTTAGAGACATCAAACAACAAAAAACATTAGAGTAACTATACATTGACCTTTTATTTCTGTTTCTCTGTCGCTAGCGAAGGTTGGGTCCCCTAACCTCTCCTAGGCAGTAGAACCGCTGTCCCTCTTTGAAGGTGTTGTTTTGTCCTTAGGGTAACAACGTTACACTAAGGTTTTGCTGTGGGTTTTCTTCTTCGGGGATAGGGAAACACTCATCATCTCTTGCACCATGGAGGATCTCACTATACAGTGGAATGGACTTTCTCTCTCGCACAGGGAAGGACCTAAATTCCGGTTACACTCAGAGTTGGCTTCTGCTGAATATACTATTGCTGCAAAATTTTTGACAAAGCGAGCTCTAAACACTGATGCAATTGCAGCAACTTTCAAGCCGTTATGGCGATCCAAAAACGGCTTCAGGGTGAAAAACCTTGGTAACCATGTTATATTATTCACTTTTGATAATGAGGAAGAGGCGGATACGATCATGGCTAATGAGCCGTGGAGCTTTGACAAGCATCTTATGGTCCTACAACGATATGGTAAGGACTCAATTGTGGAAGAACTATCTTTTAATCTGACTCAGTTTTGGGTGCAGGTACATGGCATTCCTTTAGGATATATGAACCCGACTGTGGCGACAGGACTTTGTGAAAATGTAGGAAAAGTTATCTGCCACCCAAAAATGCCCATTGAGGATGGTGGTGGTTTTATGAGAGTGAGGGTTCTTGTTGATATATCTCAACCCTTATGTCGGGGAAGGGTTATTTGCCTAGAGGATGATAAAGAACTATGGGTTTCATTCAAATATGAGCGACTGCCCAATCTGTGTTACTGGTGTGGGCGCCTAACGCATAATGACCGGGATTGTGAGTTGTGGCTAGACAGTGAAGGTACCCTTGAGGAAACAGATAAACGGTATGGTCCATGGATAAGAGCTCATCCTTTTGCAAGCTCGCGCAAGACAGTGGTTACAGTACCGGGTTTCTACGTAAAAAATAAGGACATACCAAAAGGAGGCAAAACCGATGGCTTCCCACGGCGGAGATCGATGACCGATGAGATTTTGAAACGCACACAGGGAGCCTCTCAAACAAATCAGGAAACTGCTGAAACGGTGGAAGCAATAAGTGCAAATTCAAAAAATTCTTTCCTTACACAGAATGATCGAGCTGGCCACGATCAAGTAGGCCCGGATTTGGCGCACACACAGGTCAGTATGGAAACGTTGGAGAAACAAATCGAGGAAATAGATCGGGAGTTACGGAAGTTTGACTTCCCTAGGAATAATTTTCAGGAGCGGAATATGGACACTGAAGATACTCCCCCACAATATACGCCTCCTTCCTTTCTAAACTCTAATGACTCTGATGAATCCCACCCAAATCCCAACCCAAACCCATCACCCCTCCATACACCCAACATGACCCCACCACACAATAATACTCCAAACACTACCAAATATAACCCGGCCCCACCACCTCTCAATACTTCAAAATATCCCAACAATAACCATGCTTTTCCCATAATGGACGTACCCCATGCAAACACTCACCCCATGCTCCCACGTAATCTCCTTCCCTCAAAAATTCCTAACCAAAATACTTCATCTCACCCATTTCAAAAGTCAACGCCTCCACCCCATCATACCTCCAAAATTGCCTCTGTTTCTTCCTCCAAAAACAGAGCACCAAATGACACACACCATGACACCTCAACTCCCCTTCATACTTCCAACACGACCCCACCAACCATCACTACTCCTAACACTGACACAAATAACCCGACCCCACCACCACTCAATACCTCCAAAAACATCTCTGTTCCTCCCTCCGAAAACAACTCTGTTCCTCCCTCCAAAAACAGAGCACCTAATGACACCCCTCCCTTGGCCACTTGGAAACGTATTCCAAGACCTGAAACACAAGAAGCTCTGATTAAGACTGAACCACTGGGGCAGAAACGTACAGCTCATCATCCACATCAGTCTGAGTTACCAAGTAAGAAATATTTGGTTTCTCAAATTGATAATGAAAACATCTTGATATTGGCGGAGGCTGGTTCCCAGCCCTGCCAGAAGCAATGAGTCTACTAGTATGGAACTGTCGTGGGCTTGGGAACCTGCGTACAGAAGATCAGCTTGCGGATATGGTGCGGGCAAAAGATCCCTCGATCGTGTTCATAGCCGAAACATGGTCCGATAAAGCAAGGCTAGAGAGAGTTCAGAGGAAAATTCAATTCAAAAACATGTTTGAATCACCAAGGAGAGATAAGGCAGGAGGTTTGGCCTTATTTTGGAAGGAAGATTTTTCACTAGACATTGAAACTTTTTCTCCAAATCATATTGATAGCACAATCAACAAAAACCAGGTTAATGAATGGAGATTCACGGGCTTTTACGGAGAACCGGCTACACACAAAAGATCTGAAGCTTGGGACAAGCTACGACAATTGAAAAATAGGAGAGCTTCACCTTGGTTGTGTGCTGGAGACTTTAATGAAATTACCCGACAATCTGAAAAAAGTGGTGGAAGACCAAGGCCACACAGTCAGATGCAACTTTTCAGGGACGTGGTGGATGAATGCGCTTTTATGGACCTTGGCTTTGTGGGTTTTCCTTTTACTTGGCATAAACATTTTGCTGACTACACTATTTGGGAACGGTTAGACAGGGCTTTGGCTACAAATGAGTGGTTCTGTATGTTCCCGGGAACAAAGGTCCAACACCTAGATACAACAGCTTCTGACCATAAGCCAATTTGGATCAACCCAGAAGGTATGGACACACATTTTCAGAAACCTTTTCGCTTCGAACAGATGTGGATGACTGATAAGGGGTGCGGAGACACTATCGAAGCAGTGTGGACAGAACATAGCCTTGAACCGTGGGACACTAAAGTGCTGAAAAAAATAGACAAATGTGGTCAGGAATTATCACGTTGGAGCAAGAGACACTTTGGCAATGTACGACGAGAATTGGAACAGAAGAGAAAAGAATTACAACAGGCAGAGAGATATTCGGTCCGGACTGGAGATTCTGGACGAATGAGAATACTGGAATCGGAAATCAACTTGCTTCTTGACAAGGAGGCACAAATGTGGAGACAACGGTCTAGGATTTTGTGGATGAAAGATGGTGACCGAAACACAAAATTCTTTCACAGTAAAGCATCCCAACGTCGCTGACGCAACTACATCACTAAGTTGTATGACTCCACGGGTAGGTGGTGCACAAGACAAAGCCAAGTAAATGAGACCATTCTCGGATTCTATAGGGAACTCTTTACATCAGCAAATCCTAACAACTTGGAAGATGTATTAGAAGTTATTCCTCAGGTGGTCACTGAATCTATGAATGACACACTTACAAGGACATTTACCATTGAAGAAGTTGAAACAGCAGTGAAAGAAATGGCACCCTTGAAAGCTCCCGGCCCTGATGGCATGCCCCCTTTGTTCTATCAAAGCTATTGGTCCCTGATTGGTTCAGATGTCTCTCAATCCATTTTACACTATCTGAACACAGGTACATTGCCACAATCTCTTGGTCATTCTTTTATAACTTTAATTCCTAAAGTTAAGAATCCAGAATATGTGTCCCAATTTAGGCCTATAAGCTTGAGTAATGTGCTTTATCGTATTTTTGCTAAAGTTTTGGCAAATAGACTGAAAAAGATTATGCCTCAGCTTATATCTGAACATCAAAGTGCTTTTTTGTCTGAGCGCCTAATTTCTGATAATATTTTAGTGGCTTTCGAAACCTTGCATCATATGAGAAATCACAACAAAGGAAAGACAGGTTTTATGGCCTTGAAACTCGATATGAGTAAGGCCTATGATAGAGTGGAATGGCCATACATGGAGCGTGTTTTGGTGAAGATGGGTTTTCATAGTAGATGGGTACATCTTATGATGCTCTGTATTACAAATGCATCCTATTCTATTTTGATTAATGGTGAACCCCATGGCAATATTACTCCTACAAGAGGACTTAGACAAGGGGATCCCCTATCCCCCTACCTCTTTCTCATGTGCACTGAAGGCCTTCACGGCCTAATAAAAAAGGCAGCCCATAATGGAGATATAAGAGGAGTATCTATTTGTCAAAATGGACCTAAGATAACTCATCTACTCTTTGCGGACGATAGTGTGATTTTTTGCAGGGCCAAGGATAGTGAATGCCAATGCTTACTTGATATTTTGGCTAAATATGAGAGTGCTTCGGGGCAACAAATTAATCGCACCAAGACTACTCTTTTCTTTAGCAAATCCACATCCGAAGAGGTGCAAACTTCAATCAAAAATATGCTTGGAGTTTCAGTCATTCAACAATATGAAAAATACCTAGGCCTTCCATCACTTGTGGGTCGAAAAAAGAAGGAGAGTTTCACCCATATCAAGCAACAAGTTTGGAAAAAACTAGCCGGTTGGGAAGCAAAACTCCTATCTCAAGCGGGAAGAGAGATCTTAATCAAATCTGTGGCCCAAGCTCTACCCACTTACACTATGACATGCTTCAAAATACCACTTTCCTTATGTCATGAGATTGAATCAATGATATGCAGATTTTTTTGGGGTCAAAAGGGTGATAATAGAAAAATTCATTGGGTGAAATGGCAAGATTTGTGTAAACCCAAAAGCCAAGGGGGTATGGGCTTCAAAGACCTTGCTTTGTTTAATGATGCCCTTCTAGCCAAGCAAACTTGGCGTCTACTTCATGACACAAATTCCCTATTCTACCGGGTTTTTAAAGCGAAGTTTTTTCCAAATTCTACAATCATGGAAGCAAAAAATCCGGCAAATGCCTCATACGCTTGGAAGAGTATATTGAAGGGGAGAGATGTCATTAAGAGAGGTGCAACATGGAGAATAGGGTCGGGCCTATCGGTCAATGTATGGGGGGAGAACTGGCTGCCTACTAAACATAATCCTAGAACCATCACACCTGTGGTGGTTGGATGGGAAGGTGCAAAGGTTGGAGATTTTATTGATCAAAGGCAAAGAATCTGGAAGACTGATTTAGTTGAGGCAGTTTTTTATGAATTTGAAGCAGCAATTATAAAAAACATTCCCCTGTGTCGTTCCATTCAAGATGATGTTCTTATATGGCCATTCACACCGGACGGAAATTACACAGTCAAGTCCGGTTACCGTTTTTTACAGGAAGCCTCTAGAGTACAACAACCGGGTCAGTCATCAACCCAAGCTTTGTCACCGTTGTGGAACAAAATCTGGGCTCTTGATGTTCCAAATAAAGTGAAGACACTGATATGGAGAGCATGTAAAAACTCCCTACCCACCAAAGCAAATCTGTTTCGGCGCAAGATCACACCTGATGGAAGATGTGAGATATGCAAACAAGGAGATGAAGATGTTCTGCACGCACTTTACCGCTGTCCAGCCTTGCAATCTCTTGGAGACTCCATACCAGCGTGGAACCAAAGCTCTCTCAAACAGAGCACATGCTTCACTGACTTTATTGGTTTTATTTTTGCAGGTACAGCAGATCCGGCGCTCTTTTCCTTGGTATTATGGAACTTGTGGAATCGGAGAAACAATCTCCGACTTGGGAAACCAACACTCCCACTAGACAAGATACTGGAACACTCTCGGGAGCGACAACTTGAGTCCCATTCCAGCCCCATAATATCAGCAAAACAGAGGAAAACGCAGTCAACGGCATGGACTCCGCCCCAAGATAATTGGTACAAAATCAATTTCGACGGGGCCACTTTTGTCGAAGATGGAAGTGCAGGACTGGGTGTTGTCATACGAAACAAAGAAGGACGAGTTATGGCATCGTTGTCTCAAAAAATCCCCCTGCCAATGACAGTAATTGAGGTTGAGGTTCTTGCAGCACGGAGAGCCCTTGAACTTGCTGTGGAGCTGAGTTTTGACCATCTTATACTTGAAGGGGATTCTGAAATTTTACACACAGCCTTGCTAGCAGAAGGCAGGAACTTCACACCCTATGGACATTTAGTGCAAGACATTGTATACCTTAGTAGTTTCTTTTCAGCTTTTAAAACTTCTCTTGTACGCCGTTCGGGTAATAAGTTAGCTCACTCTCTAGCGAGGAACTCAAAATCCCTCAAACATATGCAAATCTGGATGGAAAGTGTACCACCAGATCTATCATTTGTTGTTCAGGCTGACCTTAGTAGCCTACCTTAATAATATTCAGTAACTTGCTTCTCAAAAAAAAAAAAAAAAAAAAAACAACAAAAAACATTTGGAAGACTTGAAAGGTTTTTGCAGTCTCCTAGATCTAATTTAGTAAGGCCAGTTAAATGCTCCATGGACAATGGTAGTTCTTTTATGGCAGTCTCATTCAAATAAAGTTCTGACAAACTTGACATATTTCCCACAACCTCTGGAAACTTCTTTAGTCTTGAACAACCAGTAAGAATAAAAATTTCAAGAGATTCCAAGTTGATCTTAGGTGGAAGGCTCTTAAGGCACTTGCAACCATTTAGATCCAATCGAATAAGACATTTGAGATTTTCAAGAGATGCATGAATCTTAGATAGTCTTATACAATGTTGAAGAATCAACTGCTTAAGCTTTGGGGCTCCACTAAGGTCCGGCATCTCAATCAAGTTTTGGGAGTCACTTAGGTCAACGAGTCTTAACTCATCTAAATTCTGTTATAAACCAAAAAAAAAAAAAAAATTATTAGATAAACTCAAGTATTAATGAAAAGGAAGAAAATACACATTCGCTTAAGTGAAAATCTTACCATAATTCCTTTCCATAGGCGTTTGACGCAGCTGCAACACATTCTGAGTTCAACAAGTTTGTTTGGTTGAAAACTAGTTGGCATGGATTTAAAAGGAAATCCATACCATTCTATAATGCGTAACTCGTCAGAAAGATAATTAAGACTTTTTGGAAGTTGCATCTTACTCTTATTAAAGTCTTTTGGAAGTTGCATAGTACCATTTGGAGGTTTCTCATTACCAATTTTAAGCAATCTCAAATTTTTCATCTTTGAGAAGGCTTCAGCACTTAGGTGTTCCACTTTTTGAATAGGTAGGTTTACCATTATGCCTTCAACTACCTCTGTTCCCTAATAAACAAAAACAATGAATTTGGAATAATTGGTAAAAATTCTTAGAAAATTTTATAGTAACATATATATATATATACACACATATATACACACACACACAACTCGACTTACAGTATTATTCTTCAAAACATGAATGAAATCCTTATAAATCCATAATCGACTACGTCCACTAGGCTCTTTAGGGGATTTTCGGCGAATAATTTCTTGACCCATATCTTGCAACAAATCATGCCTCCACAAAATTCCGTAGTCATCAATGGTTATGAGAGATTTGTCCTTAAGAATACCAATATTGCAGTCTGGATAATAACCAAAACTTTCCAGTATATCACTTATGCAATCCTTTTTTTCTCCTTTGAAAAAACATGCAATATCTAGAAACAGTCCTTTTTCAGAATTTGTAAGCCCGTCAAAACTTATTTCAAGTATATCTAAAATGGTTCTATTAGGTTCTTCTTTTACTTTATCTAGGGCACTTTTCCATTCATTCCTTCCTTTAGCATACAACGAAGAACCTACAACTTTAAGAGCTAAAGGAAGGCCTTTTGCGTAATTCACAAAATCCATAGCCAAATCCATATAACTTTCTTCAGAATGGGTTTTCTTAAAAGCACCCAAACTAAAAAGCTCCAAAGCTTCATCATCATTCAACCCCTTAATTGTATATATAGCATCCACTCCTTTTCTTTGCAAGAAATGACTATTTCTACCTGTTAGAATAATTCTACTCCCCGCACCAAACCAATCATGATTCCTTGCTAATGCTTCAAATTGTTGTTCTCCATCCACATCATCAAGAACAATAAAAACCTTTTTATTACGTAATCTACACCTTATAACATCGATTCCCTCATAAACATCCCATATATTTATTTCCCTTTCCATGAGGATCTTAGAAAGAAGTTGTTTTTGTAAAGAAACTAGATCTTGATTTTTAGTTTCTTCTCTAACATTTGCAATAAAGCTACTAGCTTCAAATTTACTTGAAATTCTTCTATAAATTTCTCGTGCAAGAGTTGTTTTGCCCATTCCACCCATCCCGCATATCCCAACAAAGCGAACATCACCCAACCCTTCACCTAAGTATGAATCCAACATTTCCTCCACACGAGAGTCCATTCCAACAAGGGCCTCATAAACACCTGAGAATTTATGATCTAACACAGTGCATATCCTTCCAATGATTTCTTGGATAACTTTTGTTTCATACCTGCAAAGAAAATTGCAAGACAATAATTTTGATGAGGCAAAGCTAGCCACATTTAAAGATAAAACATTCAGCATATAATCATAATCATAGCTTCGTTCAGCCACATTGAAAATGCCTAATTATATTTAGTCCTCTTTGTTTTACATTTCTTGGAATGCTATTTTCAGGCGCTCCTTTTTAATAAAAATAAAAAATAAAAAATAAAACAATTGAAGTACTAACTGTAAAATTCTACTTTTCGCCTAACCACTTGCTTTGGACATTTTTACTAGCTTATTTTTTTCTTCATATAAAAAAAAAAAAAATGACGCGTTAACTGTATAATTCTACTTTTCGCCTAACCATTTGCTTTTGATATTTTTACTTGCTTATCAAGACAATTCTGCCAAAAACATAAAGTAGCAATTCGAATGAAAACATTACGGGTGGGTGGGTATAGCTTATATAAGTCACATGTAGAATGAGGATTACCAAGTTCGTGACTTTTTGCTCATATTGGGTAATTTAGGGACTACTATGCCAAACTATGCAAATCCAAAGTCCAATTTGAGATTATAATGTCCAAAGTTTGTAATATACATGGGACAAAGAAATTCATTGCAAGATATATTATGGGGGAAATTTTAGAGATATTAGGGGCCAAATTTGTTTTAAGGCCCAAGTCTGTGTAATTATGTACTTGCATGACACTGATTTAGTACTACTAGGATTAGAATAGGGTTAGTCTAGGTTATTTTAAAAATAGTTGAATACTGACGAAGTAAAAGAAAAAAAACAAAGGAACGAAATGATAAATAAATTCAAAAAAGAAAAGAAAAGAAAAGTTGACAAAAAATAGCATTATTTCAAAGAAACTCTTACTTATCCTTTAAATCCCATCCAGAAAGATTGGCAACTTTTGTTAGAGCAGCTTTCCACGTCTCTACAATTCTCATGTTATCCTTGAAACTCTCTTCATGTCTATCAAAGGCTTTGGCAAAAATTCCCTTATGATTCCGCACCTCACTAGGATCTACATAGTGAAAAATAGGTAGAACTACCAATCCGGTTTTTTCCATGCACTCAATGATCTTTATTAGTTCATTCAAGCACCACTTTGAAGAAGCATAGTCTTTTGATAAAATAATAACAGCAATCCTTGATTCTTCTATTGCTTTCAAGAGTTCTTGGGCAATTGGTGTTCCTTGCTTAAGTTTTTCATCATCCTTGAAAGTGGATATGCCTTTTTGTTTCAAAGCTGTATATAGATGATCTGTAAATCTTTTGCGGGTGTCCTCTCCTCTAAAACTAAGAAATACATCGTATTTCCCTCCTTTAGAAGAAGAAGAAGAAGACAAAGAAGAAGAAGATGATGATGATGGAAGAAGAGCCATAATAGAAATGGAAGAGCTTGAATAGTGAGGTTAGAGATTTAGGAAATTGCAGGTGTGACTGAAAAAAAACTCAAAAAAGCCTCTTGCAATAAGAGTGAGAAGATGGGTCAAAAGTTTTTAAATTCTATGACCCATTAACTCATTTTTTGTTAGAGTTGGTGGGCAAGTGGGCATCCATCTGAGTGAGTGAAATTTCCCCAAGCCAGGACGAGTGAGTGAAAATTTTAATTTCTTCTTCCTTTGCTGCCTTTTTCACGTGGGCATGGGCGCCAAGTAGACGTCTGTATGCACAGGAAGATACCTGGAAGAGGAGGACCACTTGCACGCGGAATCTAATAAGAATTTCACTCACTCAATATCACAATTTATTAAAATAGTCTATAGTGAGTAGTGAAAAAAAGGTGATTGATATTTTTTTTTTTAAAGAAAAAAAAGGTGATAAGTTGGTGAAAAAATGGTGAACAAGTTTCTTTCAATAGATTACTTGTGAATGTCAGTCCCTCTATAGGTTATTTTTTGCTAAATAATGGTCTCTTTTTTTGAAAATAAAGGGCAAAATCGGTACAATTCTCACTAAAAAAATTAATATGATTTTATATTTTGGAAATTTGATTGCTAGAGTGTATATTCTTTATGTTCTTAATAAGTATATTAAATTTCATATTAATCAGATGTATTTATTTTTTGATCTATAAACTTATTTTTTATTCATTATTTTAGACTACAAAAATTTCAAATTTAAATATTTAATTGATGATATATCTATTGATATTTAATTTTCTAAAAATTTTACAAACATGAAAGATATAAAAAGAAAATGTAATCTAATAGAGCACATTAGTTAAAATTCACATCTAATAAAAAAATAATTAGTAGAATTCATTGACAAACTTTGTCCTAAAATAAAAAAGAAATAGTTAGCAAGACAAAACTATAAAGATGGTTCCTCAAAAAAAAAAAAAAAACTATAAAGATGAAATAATATATGTGCTTCTCTATTAAAGAAGACATCTTTGGAGTAAGAAAGTACACAGCAACTATGTATAAAACCTTCAAGTTCATGTGTTTCAGACATTATCCAGTCTACTAAATCTGTAAACAGACCAAGCAATACCATGAAGTTAAGTGGAAGACCAATTTGTGTACAGATACACAACATAGAATACAACAAAGGGTGAAGTTCCACGATAGTCAATCTTCCAAACCGACACTTTAAACACTGTACTTAGTTTAAAATCTCTTTATTAAATTAACACATAGGGAAGTATGTGGTTGTTAAGTTGTAATAAGAATGAACAGATGGGTCAACAGCTCATTTTCTAGGACCACCAATTAATTTTTTTTATTAGAGTCATTGGCCAGGGCATCCCACTATAAGCTGTCACGTCACAATTTAATATTTAATGCTGAGCAGATGGGTCAAGAGTTGAATAAAGTCTCTTTTTTTTTTTTTTTTTTTTTTTTTTTTTTAAGTATGGGTTCGGTTAACTTATACTCTTAATGCTTATGGCACACATTAAATTATTTATTTTTGAAAATATTTTTTTGAGAATTAAAAAAATTATTAATATTTTTTTAATTTTTAAAAAAATATTTTAAAAAATAATTAATTATTATGTGTCCCTAAGCACACATTAAAAAAATCCAATTAATATTTATAGCCGAACCAACTTTTGTGTTTTTCAGTTTTCATGAGAACGTGGGCTCCATCTCCGCAAATTTCCATATGCATAGGAAATACTTGAAAGCTATCAAAATTACAAAACAAAAAAATACAAAAGGAAATCGGAAAATGCTAGGAAAACACCTGGAAGGTAAGGCCACTTGCACACGTCACAATTTATTGAAATTGAACAATAATGTCACTTTGTAGTATGGGGTACTTAATTGAACAATAATATCTTTATTTTTTAAATAATACAAATTTTATTAAAAACTTTTTATTAATAGATATGATAATAAATATAGTTGTTGCTAGTTTAATAAGATAATAAATAAGTGTTTGAAATTTTTTTAGAATAATTTGTAAGATTATGCTTCACTATTTTTCTGTTACTTTCTTCTTTTGTTTTTTTTTACTACCAAACCTTACTTTGGCTACTTTTTCTCCGTGTGGGCTCCATCTATGTAGACCCCATTTGCATAGAAAAAACCTGGAATTCCAAAAAAAAGAAAAAAAAAAGAAAAAAGAAAAGGAAAACTAACATTTTGTATGAGGTATCATATCCTTATTTTTCATTTTTAGGCAAATTACAACTACCTCATAAGTAATTTGATTAAAATTTAAGTTGTTTATTTATAATTTAAAATTTGATACTTTATTCACTGAAATTTAACTAAAATTTAAATAGACTACTTATGATTTGAAATCCCCTAATAAAAATATTCTACCAGATCCTAATAAATCTTTTTTTTTTTTTTTTTAATTTTTGAAGAAGAAAGGCGTAAAAATTCATTTTCTTCAATACAAGAGGGGTCAAAAGTTCATTTTCTATGAACCACCAATTAATTAATTAATTTTAGTCGGTGGGCACTGTGGGCATCCCACGATAAACTGTTGCATAAAGTCTTTATTCTTTGTTGTATTATCAGACTAACTTTTGCATTTTTTATTAGAGTCGGTGGGCAAGTGGGCAGGGCATGACATCCCACTATAAGTTGTCGCATAAACTCTTCCTTCTTTATTTAATATTGGATCATGAATATTTAATTGTTAAATATTAAGAAAGTTTTGACATCACTTTCATGTGAAATGAAAAAATTGTTAAATATTAATTATTTTCTTTTAAAAAAAAAATTTTTAACTGAATTTTTAAACAGTACTCTAAGAACACCCGTTAACATTTTCCTTTAATATTTATTGTCAAACCAGCTTTTGTTTTTTTTTTTTTTTTTTCAGCTTTCACGTGGGCGTGGGCTCATTTGCACAGGAAAATACTTAGAAGCTTATCCAAAAAGAAAACGGAAAATGCTAGGAAAACACTGGGAAGGAATGGGCTACTTGTAGACGGAATCTAATAGAAAATGCACTCACTGACTCACTCAATATCACAATTTGTTAAAATTGAACAATAGTGTCACTTTGTAATCTGGGAATACTTAATTGAACCATAATATTTTTATTTATTAAAAAATATTAAAAATAATACAAATTTTATAAAATTTTTTTTATTAATAGATGTGATAATGAATATGATTGTTACTAGTTCAACAAGATTATAAATAAGTATATGAAATTTTTTTGAGTAATTTGTAAGATTATGCTGTACGTTTTTTTTTTCCTGTCACTTTCTTCTTTTTCTGATTTCTTTGACTACCAACCCCAACTTTAGCTGCTTTTTCTTTGCGTGGGCTCCATCTATGCCAACCTCCATATGCATAGAAAAATACCCGGAATCCCAAAATAAAAAAATAAAAAAAAATAAAAAAAGGAAAAGGAAAATTGTCATTTTGTATGAGGAGCCACATTCTCATTTTTCTTTTCTTTTTTTTGCAAATTACAACTTACTCAGTTTGGCCGAAATTTAATCTGAGGTTTGATTGAAATTTAAATTTTGGTCAAACCACATGTGAGTAACTTGTAGTTTAAAATTTGACACTTTACTTACCTGAGATTTGATTGAAATTTAAATTGCCTATCTATGGTTTAAAATCTCATGATAAAAATGTTCTGTTGGATCCTTTTTGATCTTATTTGATCTTGTACTTTTATGGGTTTTTTTTTTTTTTTTTTTTTTTGTGTTTTTGGAGGAAAGGGACATAAAAGTAGAGTAAAATTGCATATTTAGCCATTTTTTTAACAGAAGTATGTCACAGAACTTTAACTGAGCTAATCTTATGTGGATAAAGTGTTATATTTCAAATCACAAGTAGGCAACTTAAATTTTGGCTAAACCATATGTGGGTAAGTTGTAATTTGCCCTTCACTTTTAATAGAGTTTGGAAACTTTAATGCTGTTTTGAGTTGGTTTATAAGAGCAGTTTCTTTAATATATGCATTTGTTTACCCCAAAAAAAAAAAAATTGCACACTCAATTTCAAGATTTATTAAAATAATTTGTGTGAGTTGTAGAAGAAAAAAAATATGATAAGTTCATATAAAAAGTTGTGCATAGAAAGTCTCCACCCTACCATTTATAGCTAACCACTTAAACATGTTATAAAATTGAGTATACAATTGAATGTATTCTTAGATTTATATGAATGAATTACTTGTGAATTTTGACCCCTCCATCTCATTGTGTCCATTCAAAATACAAGATGATATAACATAAAAATAAAAATAAAATGGATTACATGTGAATTTTGGTCATCCATGTTGTAGTTATAATTTCTTCAATACAAGATTTTACAGTTGAAGTCTTTACAATGAAGTCCGCCCCCTTTCTCGTTGTAAAATTACACATGACCATTTCTAAAGACAATGGTGATGACAATTGGGAGTAGATGCAATTATGCTATAGTGCCAATATGTGAGGTGATTTTAATTTGATAAGTACTGTGTAGAAAAGACAAAATATTGAATTATATTAAGGAGAATTTAATTATATTCATTTCAGTAGTTTTCCTATATATTTCCAATAATTGTACCCTTAATTTAATTAATTTAAGGAAAATTTCATGAGAACAGAAATTTTAGATATATATGTTGTTGTATCCTAGGCCCTTCCATGCCCAGGTCCTATACTTAAAATATTTGCCTTGTTACTTGTTGATATTGTATCATATTGGTATCCAATATCCGTGACACTATGGTAGGAATACATAGGTTGACTCAGAAAAGTGTCTTTTTGTTGTGGTCAGAGACGCACATGTTATAGGAAAATTATTGGGTGCTTCTAAAAAATGATGATGTGGAGCTCATTCCTCACACATTCATAGTAGATTTCATCATGAATTTAATTAAGATGATTCATCACGAACATGAGAGGAGGGAGTACCACATCACCATGTGCTTTGAAAGCAGCTAATAATTACTTTGGCTATGTCCATAGAAATAGCAGTGGCAATGGATTGCCATTCATTTTAGAACAAATAAGCAATTACGTTTTGCTTCTATTGAAATTTTTTGATAGGCGCCTCTACTAAAATTTAAAACTTTAGATTTTCTACATCTAAATAACTTCTTAAAATCATCACAAAACAGAACATTTTATCTCTTTGTTTTGCCCTTTTAGCCAGGGAGGAAATTAGTTTTTGAAATGCTAACAAAGCATTACTCCTCTATAACAGATACAGCTACTGCCAATATTTGCATAAACAAATTATGGCAGGTGGAATATGCAGGTCTACCATCACCTTAACAAAGAATTTGATTTTCAATACTAGCACATTAAATAAGACACCTTTGGAGGTACTAAGTCCACAGCAACTGTAGAACCTTTAAGTTCATGTGATTCAGACATTATCCAGTCTACTTAATCTGTAAACAGACCAGGCAATACACAATATAGAATACAACATAGGATGAAGTTCTACAATTGTCAATCTTCCAAACAACACCTCTAACACTGCACTTAGTTTAAAATCTCTCTATTAAATTAACACTATGTGTTCTACAAATTCACCTGAATAAAACTAGAATAGAATTCTCCTGAGTAAAACTAAAATACAAAAACTTCATAAAACTCTAGCTGCACTTCCTGCATTTTTATATATTTCAACTCCAATTCCAATGTGTTGTTTTGCCACTGGATCCTGAAATGCAAGCAACATTAAAATTCAACATTTCAATGTAAAAAAAAGTTAGAAGGCAGTTCAATGTAGAGCAATACACAAGCAAGAAACTCAAAGAAGTTAACTAATTATATTACAAGTAACGGCTTCTTGTTATAATTTAGTGTTAGTACTTACTAAACCTGAAAGAAAAATGTCAAAAATACAAAAAACACTCAACTCTATTACAGTTAAAAGGATACTGTATACCTTCAATGTGTAAGCATCTAAAATTGGAGCTTAGTTCATAAACTATAACAATCATCAACCATTCATCAAATTTGAATTATTTTTATAATACTACAGCAATAGATAGTGATGCATGCAGCTGTTAAAGCATTTGGATTTGCTAGATATTGCCAATTGCAACAACATGAGGTGGTGAATGTGATCAAGACATAATTTGATACCTTCAAATATCATCATCTGTGACACTAGGAGGTATTTAAACAACAAAAACTCAAGTACAACCCTTGGAAGTACCGTTTCTTCCTGTTGAAAACAGTGAGTTAACGTTCTGTTAAGGCCAGTAAATAAGAGACAGCTCTTTCTCATGAAAATATAATAAATTTCAATTTCAAAAGATTATCCCATGAAGCTATAAAATCATCTCGGGGAAAAAATGGCAAGGCAAAAGCCAACTACATACCCCATGGAGTAAATACGTATTAGTATATTAAGTATTAACGATATCATCATCCAAACCAAATTGCTAGAGCTGTATAATACAACGCAAAATAATAAAAATGCAAATAAAATATCTCTTTACCATAAAAGCCATTAAAAGATATAGGTAAAGGCTGAACGGTGAAAATGAAGTTTTTCTTGATATTTTTATTGGCATTTCTAACGATAAACAACCAACGAATTATGTTGCGATAACCCAGTTTACCATGACATAAGGAAACATATCAATGTAGATGATCATCAGTTAGGACAGGAATTCAGCATAGAAACATATGAGCTTATACTCTTGAGCTTATACAATATGTCTAATCAATTGTAAAAAGCAGGTGGGCTTTCTGGCCAAGAGCAGTGCACTCACTGCTGAGATGTGAGACGCTATATTGGGACTTCATGGTCTTCGTACTATTTTTGGTCTTTTATGCTGTTTCACTATCCTTTTAAGTTGTACTTTCCTTTGTTTCTTATTGTATCCAAAATGGGTCCACTCAATGCTAGCTTTTCTTTAGCATTGTATCCTTTATACTTCTTTTGAATAAACTGTGTCATAGAATTATAACTTACAATATTAAAAGATAAATAGAGAAAGTTCTCTGGGAAGAGGCAACTTGTTGATCTTTGTAACAAATTGGTCATGACCAATACCTATGAGCCACCATCAAGAGGATGGAGAGATAATTTTATAAGTTAACATGGGTTATTATGGTTGTTCTACCAAAATTACTATATTTTGAAAGAAATTCTAGCTTCCCACAATACATCAGCATAGTGGAAGTGAAGACAATTAGGCAATACGTCATACATGTAGATATAACTCTTAAAGCTCAATTACAAAAACCAAGCAACATGATTTACAATTATTTGAAAAACAAACAATTAATTTTCAATTTCAAAGCAGCTATAGCTTTTGTCTACCAGCTGCCTAAGATTTTTTTTGCCCTCTTTTTTTCCTTTCTATAGCTAATAAACATAAGTTACATATGAAAAAAGAAAACTTGGGAGCAAAATAACAGACCAATCAAATTTAAACACATATGCGTTGATTTAGGTTAATGTGAATCAAATGGTTGGCTATTTCAGACTGTAATTGTGCTACGAGAAGATGATATTGGGTAAGCTTTGTTGCATATGGTATACAAGTGAAATTTATTTTGCTTTTAACATCAATTTGTTTTAATATCACAAGACAATGGGAACATAAAGCTGTAAAACTAAAAATTGCCTAATTTCTTTCACAGCTTTTAACATCATTTTGAGGTGGCTAGCTATTTCAGAATTTTTTGAGAGCATGAATATCAGATAATTTAACTCGAAAGAATGTCTACTTGCTCAACCTACACTGACTAAATTTAATTGTCTAGCAGCTCAATACCAAAGGATCTTCTGAAGAGATAAATGCGACAAAGCCAAATCCATTAGAACATCTTGTTCTGTGATTTTTCTACCATGGCAGAAACCAATTAATCACCAAGCTACAGAAACCCACCATCCAATATACAGACAATTTGGAAACACAACGAAAGTAAACCATCTAATGCATGTTAGAAACTAACACTAAAAGTGAGGTCAAACAATAATTGCTCATCAAACCAATGCCTATAAAATATTAGTTTCCAGCTTACTGAAGGAGGTAGGAACTTAGGAAATCATCAACCTATAATTCTCATTTCTATGGTAGAATTTTACCAAAACTTAGTAAATTTAAGTTTTTAGGCTAGGAGGGTAAAATTTTATAAACAGTAAGTCTCCTAGCAAGAAATGAGAGAATTAAATAGCAAAAAAATATATATATTTTGTACTAACAGAGGAAGAATATTGAACATAGAAACCAAAAATTTTAGTATCCTTAAGCAAAAAACCTATAATAGACAAAATTATATACATGCTTTGTTAACATTACCTTCATCACCATTATTACATTTTCCAGTTCACCAAACTTACTCATGTATTGCCTAAATCCTTCCCAGAACCTGTAAAAAACCACATCAAGAAAAAGGATATATTATTAACAAGAAGAGCATGTCCTACAGTTTGAAGATACACATACTACCAATATTTGGACTTCACTCTTCAGCTAGGCTAAGAAATAACAAAGGAGAATGGCACATAAAAGAAATTCAAGTATATGCCAATGAATAATATATATGATCTAAAATCAAATTGTGATGTCCATAACAGAAGAGCACACATATAAGATCTAATCAAAACAGAAAATAACAGATCATGTAGGACAGTTTTCAACTTTGAAAAAATTGGTTGACAGGAAATTGAACAGAGCAAACACAAATTTCATTATATATAGATATGGGCATTGTGAGAGCAACAAGAGTGCCGATTTTACTCACCAACATAATTGAACAAAAATGATGAGCACACAATTTGTTGAACTCTTCTTTCTGCTAGTAGTTTGACAATTTTTCCTCCCCAACAAAGTCCAGCAACTTCATCGAACCTCTTCATCACAAATAGAATTACGTTGTGTGCATAATTTCCCAATCCAATTTTCAATTAGATTAGGGTGCTCTATCCACTTTGGGCGTGCTGGTACGTCTACATCATTAGAGGTACCTTCCCCGCTAGGTCCAGCATCATCCCCATCCCTGTCTGAGTCATCACGAAGTTGCATAATTTTGGTATCTTGTGCTAAATCGTCTAAATCAGCTTCATAAGGAGCGATTCTACAGCTGCTGTTCCCAGGCTTATTTTGTTTGAGATCTTCAATATCTCGCTCATATACCAAACGGGCCCCGCATTTCATAACCTCCACTCCTCTGGTTCCAAATGAAATCTTAATCAGACTGGATTTATTATCTACCATTTCAGTCCAATCTTCAAACCAGACTGAGGGATAGAATTTCAGCCAAAGGTGATACAATCCATTAGCATCGGTGTGACTCAATGCTTCTTTTTCTTCGGAATGATAAAAGCCCCATACAAGAACACCTTCATTAAATTTAATGGAAAGACTGAATTTGTAAAGCCGATGGTGCGGGTGGAGAACAAAAACAACACTCACAGCAATACCCATAAATTTGCTATATAAATCTGAAGGCATTGGAAGATCCAGTGAAGCCCCCACATTTTGGTGGCTAAACCATTTCGGAATTTCACTTCCAGGAATCCCGAGACCATCTGACCATCGGCGTTTCTGAAACATACAAATAATAATAATAATAATGATGTTTAAACCTCACAAGCGAGTCAAGGAGATACAAGGAGAGAGAGAGACAGACAGACAGACCTGGTCATTTAGTAAATAATGTCTTAGCATTGTTGACAACACATCACCGTACCCTTCATTCTCAATTAATTTGACGCAATTGAGAAGATTAAGCGTAGGCCCAAAACTATCTTCTGGTCTTATTGATAATGTTTCCAGTGAAGTACACCCTGCTGCATCAATCCTCTCAATATTTAATGGAAGCTCTGGCACCAATCGAAGACCCGTGCAACCACCCAAGGAAAGATTTTTCAGATTAGATAATTGAATGATACTTCTAGGAAGGAAAATAAAATTATTTCTTGTTAGATTTAATTTTATTAAAGATGACAAGCAACCAAGAACATCTGAAATCGCGGGAAGATTGCAATAACTTAGATCCAGATAAGTCAAAGACTGTAAGCCTGATAAAGAACGCTCTAACATGCAAATTGGATCTAGACTTCTTTGCCTTGGCATTAAAGGAAAAGTAAGGAAATTCTTCGATAATTTAGGTGATAGTCCTTCACATCCATAGAGGGATAGTGCTTTGAGATTTTTTAAGCGTACCATAGACGAAGGTAGCCCTGTTATGGCAGTTCTACTCACATCTAGGTCCATTAGGCTTTCAACATTCCCCAAGATCTCTGGCAATTCATCAAGCTTTGAGCAACAAGATAAAGTGAGAGTTTTTAGAAACTTCAAATAGCAAATGGCATTCGGAAGACTTGAAAGGTTCTTGCACTCTCTTAGATCCAATTTAATACATCTTTTATAGTAGCCTTATCCAAATAAAGTTCTGACAAATGTGACATATTTCTCACAATCTTTGAAAATTTCTTCAGTCTAAAACAACCAAAAGAATACAAACTTCAAGAGATTCCAAGCTAATTTTATTTGGCAGGCTTTCAAGGCACTTGCACCCTTTCAGATCCAATCGAATAAGTTGTTTGAGATTTCCAAGAGATGCATGAATCTTGCATAGTCTTGTACAACCTTGAAGAATTAATTGCTTAAGATTTGAGACTCCACTTAAGTCTAGGATCTCAAATAAGTTTTGAGAGTCACTTAGATCGATAAGTTTTAACCCATTGAGATACTGTTATAAACCAATTAAATGATTAGATAACTCAAGCTTTATGGCATGTTTGGATGTTTTAAAAAGGAGGGGGAGTAGAGTAGAGAGAGGGAGAGTAATACAATTACATTGTTTGGAAGTTTTTTAAGGAATGAGAGGAAGGGGTTTGGAGGGGTTTCAACTCTTTCTAACTCCTCGTTTTTAATTCTCCCAATTTTGAGAGATTTGGAGGGAGAGTAGAGTAGATAAATTATTGTCCAAGTAAATTCCCTAATTTACCCTTTCTAACAAATTAATTATAGACCAATGTTGCAAGTCAATTTTCAAATAGGGTTAAATTTGTTTATTTTAATCATTTCCTCTCCTAATTTTTAAAACATCTAAATCAGGAGAAGGGCTAATTACTCCCTTCTCCCTTACTAATTTTAAAAACATCCAAACAAAGTAGAAGGAAACCATTCCCCTCTACTCTCCTCCCCTCTACTCCCCTCTACTCTCCTCCCTCTCTAAACTTCCAAACAGGCCATTAATGAAAAGGAGGAAAATACACAATTGCATAAGTGAAAAATCTTACCATAATTCCTATCCACAATTGTTTGATGCCGCTTCAATGCATTCTCAATTCAACAAGTTTGTTTGGTTGGAAATTGGTTGGTATGCATTTTAAATGATATCTGTGCCATTCAATACCACGTAACTCATTAGAAAGATAACTGAGCCCTTTCGAAAGTTGCACCTTGCCCTTATTAAAGTCTTTTAAAAGTTGCATAGTACCATTTATGAAGTCTTCAGGAGATTTCTCATTACCAATTTTAAGCAATCTCAAATTTTTCATATTTGAGAAGGCTTCAGCACTCAAGTGTTCTACTTTTTGAATAGGTAGGTTTAGCATTATGCCTTCAACTACCTCTGTTCCCTAATAACCAAAAACAATGAAATTAGAATAATTGGTAAATTCTTAGAAAATTTTATAATAACGTATATACTTCTTTAAGTTCAAGTTTATACTAATGAACTTACAGTATTATTCTTCAATACATGTGTAAAGTTGTAATTTACAACTGTGTTTTTGTTGGCTTTTATTCCGTGCCAAATTTGATTGTAATTATGTTCAATCGTTTAAACCCTGTATTTGTTTTGGGATTTGTTGTAAGGGTTGTGTGATGAGAGAGTGTTTGAAGACTCAAGCATTTGAAGAATGAAGAATTCTCGCGGGTGTCTCGCGACCTAGTATCCCGCGAAGTGAATCATGTGCCAGGCACATGCTGGAATGCGAAAGGTCAGGCCAGGTGGAGACAGCTATGTCTCGCGAGTATCTCGCGGGTAAGGCCTTCCCGCGAGACACCCGCGAGGCTATCTGTTCTGCCAGCCTGTACTTTTTGAGTCACACATTTTGCACCTATCCTATATATACCATCATTACCCACAATTGTTGAGGAATGCTTCAGAGAGAAAACCCTAGCCAAACACATTGGTAATTAGAGATTGTCTTCCCCATCTTTCTCTATACATTTGCTTGTGGTATTTCCTCAACCCTTCCCTCTCCATTATCCATATCAGTGAGAGGTTGATAGCCCAAACACTTACCACACCCTGAGAGTGCTGTGTGACGTTTTGGTGCTGCTGGGAAGCATTGGAAGAAGCCTTGAATGGCAGATGCAACATGGAGCTTGTTGCGGGATCCGGATAACTAGGACAAGACACGGTTCCGAGAAGCCTTGTTGGAGTAGGAGCTTGGAGGGCTTAGGTACAGCGGGTAGACTAGGCTTGGAGGGTCTTTTGCTAACCCATGTATCCCAACTGATTGTCTAGTGGATCGATTACTGCTTGGAGGGCGGCGGAGAGGTTTTTCGCCGAGGTCTTCGGTTTCCTCTTCGATAACACGTCTCGGTGTTATCTGTGTTTGCATCTTTCTTCCCTACTCTTGTTTATTTCATTTTTACTGCTGTGTTGCTTTAAATATGGATTAGAGTAGTTTTCTTGGTTATACGCTTGTGTTTACACTATTCCGCACTTATCATTAAGTTAGTGTAAAATCAACCAAGCCGTAATTTTAATTTGGGGGTCTAAACCGCTCGTGTGTTTTCAACACGTTTTCGAGCTTTCAACATGAATGACATCCTCATAAATCCATAACCTACTACGTCTACCAGGCTCTTTAGGGGATTCTCGACAAACGAGTTCATGACCCATATCTTGTATCAAATCATGCATCCATAATGTTCCCTTGCCATCAATGGTTATGAGAGATTAGTCTATAAAAACACTAATATTGTAGTCTGGATAATAACCAAAACTTTCCAGTATATCACTTATGCAATCCTTGTTATCTCCTTTGAAAAAACATGCAATATCTAAAAACAATCCTTTCTGCGTATTTGTTAGCCCATCAAAACTTATTTGAAGTATATCCAAAATTTTTCTTTCAAGTTCTTCTTTTAGTTTATCTAGGGCACTTTTCCATTCATTTGTTCTTTTAGCAAACAATGAAGCACCTAACACTTTAAGAGCTAAAGGAAGGCCTTTAGCATAATTCACAAAGCCCATAGACAAATTTACAAAATTTTCTTCAGGATGAGGTTTATGGAAAGCTCTCCAACTAAAAAGTTGCAAAGCATCATCGTAACTCAACCCCTTGGTTGTATATATGTCATCCACACCACATTTTGTCAATAAATGACTATTTCTGCTTGTTACAATGATTCTACTACCTAGACCAAACCAATCATGCTTCCTTGCTAAAGCTTCTAATTGTTCTTCTTCATCCACGTCATCAAGAACAATAAAAACCTTTTTATTACGCAATGTATTCCTTATAACATTGATTCCCTCACAAACATTCCATATATTTATTTCAACTTCCACGAGGATCTTAAAAATTTCTTTTTGTAAAGAAACTAGACCTCTATTTTTAGTTTTATCTCTAACAGTAGCAATAAAGCTACTAGCTTCATAGTTACCAGAAATTCTTCTATAAATTTCTTGTGCAAGAGTTGTTTTGCCCATTCCACCCATCCCACATATCCCAACAAAGCGAACACCGCCCAATCCTTCACCTAAGTATGAATCTAACATTTCTTCCACACAGGAGTCCATTCCAACAAGGTCCTCATGAACACTTGGGAGATTGTGATACAACTCACTAAATATCCTTCCAATGATTTTTTGGATAACCATTGATTCATGCCTGCAAAGAAAATAGCAAAACTATAATTTTGATGACACAAAGCTAACCACATTTAGAGGCAAACACATTCATCATAAACATAATCTTAGCTTCGTTTAGCCACATTAATAGTTCCTAATTATATTTAGAAATTCATTACTATGTATTATGGGGGCAATTTTAGAGCTATTAAGGGCCAAATTTGTTGCAAAGTATATACTTGCATGACTAGAATCTAGTCCTACTAGGATTAGAATAGGGTTAGTCAAGGTTATTCTACAAATAGTTAAATACTCTCTTATCAAGTGTTATCAAGTGGCCAAGTAAAAAAAAAAAGAAGTAATAATAAATAAATTCTGAAAATGAAAAAAAAGAAAAAGAAAAGAGTTGACCATAAATATCATTATTCCAAAAAAAATTCATACCTATCCTTTAAATCCCATCCGACAAGATTAGCAACTTTTATCAAAGCATCTTTCCACATTTGTACATTTTCTATGTTATCCTTGAAACTCTCTTCATGTTTAGCAAAGGCTTCTCCAAAAGTCTCCTTATGATTTCGCACATCACTAGGATCTACATAGTGAAAAACAGGTAGAACTACCAATCCCGTCTTTTCCATGCACTCAACGATCTTTGTTAGTTCAATCAAGCACCACTTTGAAGAAGCATAGTCTCTTGATAGAATAACGACAGCAAACCTCGATTCTTCTATTGCTTTCAAGAGGTCTGAGGCAATAGTTGTTCCCTGCTTGAGTTTTTCATCATCCCAAAAAGTAGTTATTCCTTTTTGTTTCAAACCAAAATATAAATGGTCTGTAAATTTTTTACGGGTGTCTTCACCTCTGAAACTGAGAAATACGTCATATTTCAATCTCTTGAAGGAAGAAGAAGATGCTAATGGAAGAAGAGCCATAAGAAAAATGGATGAAATTGCATATTCAAGAAATTACAAGTTTGGCTAAAAACCCTCAAAAAAGCCTTTTGGTGACCGCAAATAGAAGTATGCGTTTGTTACTTGTAATAAGAGTGAGAAGCTGGGTCAAAGTTCATCTTCTATGACCCATCAATTAATTTTTTATTAGAGTCAATGGGCAAGTCAAAGTTGGCAGCGCATCCCACTATTAGTTAATATCGTCAAACTAACTTTTGCATTTTTCAAATGGACGTGGGCTCCATCTGTGAAAACCTAGAAGCTATCCAAAATAAAATAAAAGGAAAATGCCTAGAAGAGAAGTGCTTGCACTCTCTGACTCTGTGGCTATTTGAAATAGAAAATAAAATAAGCTTTTAGCTTTTGTTATTTTAGTATTTTATATAATTTTTTAAAATATTATTCTTTTATGTATTTATTTTTTTATTTTTTAACGTACAAGTATACTTTAATATATTTTTAGCAAAAAGATTTCAATAAAAAATAGATAAGCTATTTCCTAATGGACACGGAATCTATTAGAAATTGCACTTACTCAATATCATAATTTATTAAAAGGGTTGGTTAATATACACCCTTAGAGCAAACATTAATCATTCATTTTTAAAAATATTTTTATAAGGAATTGAAAAAACTTAAAAAAAAAAAAGTGAATATTTTTTTCTTTTTTTCATAAAAACTTTTCTAAAATGGTTTATGTGGGGCCCGAAGATTTGGCAACCCTGGCCCACTCCAAATTGGGCCCAAGGCCCATGCTGAGGACAATACAGAATTCGAGGATGAGTGGGGGAGGTCCAAATTGTCAAGGAGCTTTGCCGAGGACGACCATGTCCTCGGCCGGCCGACATTGACGAAGGGAAGTTATCATCCACACATTAAATGTACGCAACCGATACTCTGGCTGCATTAATGGAGAATTAACCATTGAACAGTGATGCTTTGGTTACTTCAACTAACAGAAAGTCTGGAAAGGCGGCTGATGGGATAAGCCCTTAGACACAGGCTCAGATGATCAACAAGTGGATGGCAGAGATCAGCTGAATAGGACTATATAATAGAATGAACTCCTAGAAGTAAAGGGGTTCAAGGGTTCGGAGTTTTCGGGGTGTTTAAGGACAACTCCAACTTCCACTAACACTCAGGAAAAAGCTCTTCGGACTGGGCCGAGGACAAATTTTTCCTTAGAACACTTAGCCAAATCTCACTTGATGATCCTGTAAACCCACACCAACTGTTGTATCTTTCACTAATGCATAGTCTTTCTATCCACTCTCTACAAATTTATTGTATGGGGTCACTTGGGCTTGGGTCCACTCATCCCCAGGAGGGAAGTGCCTGAACCAGGTCCCTACAATTGGCGCTGTCTGTGGGAAGGACTTGAGGATTAGTAAATGCGACGGTTGGTGCAGAAGGATGAATAACAACACTTTTTCCAAGTTCAAAAAAAAATAACACAAACAACAAAAACGTACTCATTTAGAAGGCAATCATCACAAAGAAATGAAAGATGCAAGAAGTAAAAGAAACGAAATGTGGCTACTTATTTATTAAGTAAAGAAAATTTACATTATACAACAAATGCTTAGGCAAGCTTGTTCTAAAGCTAACTACGAAGGTAAATGCTTAGGCAGGCTTGTGCTGAAGCTAAAAAAAGAAAAAGGAAAAAATGGGCCTAGGCAGGCATGTTTTAAAGCTAGGCTGAGTATGGAGGGAGAGGCGGAGATAGGCCTATTCTAAGGCCGTCCACAGCTCCCCAACCAGCATGGGCGGTGCTTTGAAAGAGAAGGAAGAAGAAGGCGCGATGCCTGACGGTCCCATCTCAAGGTTTTTCCTTGATTCTCTCCCAGTCCCACGACGACCGGGCGCCAGCGAATCACTACCAGCTTGGAGGGCTGATAGATCCGCACGCGGGGGAGAGACGTTATGTTCTTTTCGGATCTCCCTCCAAACTGCAAAGGGAGTCCTCTCTCTGACTAGGTTAAAAAGAATGAGGGTCTTTGGCCTCTGCTTATTACGCCTCCATTGTGTCGTCCAGGATCGAGGCGACATCCTCGGCTCTTGAAGGGGGCTTGGCTTTCTTAACCCCACCCTTTTTCAGGGCCACTCCATCCCCTCAAGCACTAGTCACTATTTTGGCAAGGCCCTTGAAAATTCTCAGAAAACGGAGAGCCTTGAACCCCTATTGAACCCAAGTGTTTGTGAAATTTGAAGAAAAGATTACCCCAAATTGCCTTATATAGAAGGCAAGAGCTGGTGAAAACCAACCCACACAGAATCCTAAGGAAGAATTACTAGAGGTATTAACTCCGCCCAATTTCCAAAGAGCTCACCAACCGTTGGATCCTCGTAAATTCGCAAGGATATTAATAAGGATGCGCCTCGCGCACCGAAACGTCAAGCGCATTATTCGAATAGCCCAAAAGACACCTCGTAATTGGAAATGGCACGACGGACGAAGGAGCCAGACCGAAGAAGGGTCCCCCCTGGGCGAAGCAAGCTCAAGGTCGCTATCACTCTAAGGGTAGACTCCCCAACGCTGAGGATGAGCTCCCTCGCTCCAAGCAATAAAAAAGAACTAACTGCTAGACAGAACCAAGGTCTTGCATAGTCCTCGGACTCAAACTTATGGGGAAACTAGTCATTTCAAGAAGAACTAAGTACTAGATAGAACCAAGGTTTTGCATAGTCCTCAGACTCAAACCTATGGGGAAACTAGTTACTTCAGAAGAAATAAGTACTAGACAGAATTAAGGTATTGCATAGTCATCGGACTCAAACTTATGGGGAAACTAGTCACTTCAGAAGGCAAGTGTTAAACAGAACCAAGGCCTTGCATGGTCCCCGGACTCAAGCCTATGGGGAAACTAACTACTTTAAAAAGAATCAAGTGCTAGACAGAACCAAGGTCTTGCATAGTCCTCAGACTCAAACCTATGGGGAAACTAGTCACTTCAAGAAGAACTAAGTACTAGACAGAACCAAGGTCATACATAGTCCTCGGACTCAAACCTATGGGGAAACTAGTCACTTCAAGAAGAACTAAGTACTAGACAGAACCAAGGTCTTGCATAGTCCTCAGACTTAAACCTATGGAGAAACTAGTCACTTTAGAAGACAAGTGTTAGACAGAACCAAGGCCTTGCATGGTCCTCGGACTCAAGCCTATGGGGAAACTAACTACTCAAGAAAAACTAAGTACTACACAGAACCAAGGTCTTGCATAGTTCTCGGACTCAAACCTATGGGAAAACTAGTCACTTCAGAAGATAAGTGTTAGACAAAACAAAGGCCTTGCATGGTCCTCAGACTCAAGCCTATGGGGAAACTAACTACTCAAGAAAAGCTAAGTACTAGACAGAACCAAGGTCTTGTATAGTCCTCGGACTCAAACCTATGGGGAAACTAGCTACTTCAGAAGACAAATGTTGGACAGAACCAAGGCCTTGCATGGTCCTCGGACTCAAGCCTATAGGGAAATTAGCTACTTCAAGAAGAACTAAGTGCTAGACAGAACGAAGGCTTTGCATGGTCCTCGAACTCAAGTTTATGGAGAAATTATTCACTCACGAAAGACCAAGTGTCAGGCTGAGCCAAGGTCTTACATGATCCTCAGCGTCAAACCTGCGGGAAAACTAGTTGCTTCAAGGGAATCCAAGTACTAGACAAAACCAAGGTCTTACATGATCCATGGATTTAAACCTATGGGGAAACTAGTCACTTCAAGAGGATCTAAGCACTGGACAGAACCAGGGTCTTGTATTGTCCGCGGACCCAAACTTATGGCAAGGTTGACCACTTTGGTTCTAATAATGAGCACTGCAGAGAATAGTGACCTTTCCTACGATGGAATCTCAAGACCAATCCCATAAGCATCACTTAAAGTATCGATGTGGTTAACTAAAGCGCAATTAAAGCCAGGATTGTACGAGTAATAAAAAATGATGATACAAACAGGACAAATAAGAGAAAATAAAATATGTTCATTGAATCATTAAGAGCTACACAAGGCAAAAGTGCTATTACAATGTTTAATAAATAAGTAAATAATAATAATAAAACAAACAAGGTGAAGGCGCCATGGAGGATCATTCCTTCAGCTCCATCTCAACTCCTCCCTCAGAGGGCTGGGCAGAAAAGGTCTCAGGGTCCCTACAACCCTCGCTCGGGATTACAACCTGGAAAGGGTCAACTATAAGAGATGTCTCCTCAACGTGAGGGGCTTGGACATCAGCTAAGGGGTCCGCAGCCTCCCAGGCGCATCTGCAGTGAGACCCTTGCTTGTCTCAACGGCCCCAGGAGGATCAGCTTCCTTGGCAGGCTCGTCCGAAGTGGTAGCGGCTGGGGCATCTTCATCAGGAACAGCCCCAACTCCCTCAGGAGTTACCTCGGCCTCGAAGCTAGGAAGAGCAGCCTCACGAATGGCAGAAGGGTAATACACACTCTTAACCTTCCACATGTCAGATGAAACCTCAACACTTGCTTGTTTCAAGACTTCATTCCACACCTGGGAACAGTAAAATCTGCATACCCCAGGCACTTGAGCCCTAAGGGCAACTTCTGTCTCAGCTACCCCTAACTCGTAGGCCTCTTGCGCGACCTAGCCTTTGGAAGCCTCAGCCTCGACCCTGGCCAACTCAGCCTCTTCTTTGGCTTTCATGGCCTCGTCCCTGGCAGACTCTACAACGCCTCTGGCCCCCTCTGCCTCTAGCACCCTCTTTTCCAGGGTTGCGATCTCCTCTTTAGCGACCTTCAGCTAATTCTCAGCCTTAAGCAAGCACTCAGTCTGATCCAGGACCTGCTTTTGGGCGCTAGCAAGGCCTAATTCGACGGTGTCTCTAGCCTTCTTCATTTCCTCCAACTGCTCCCTCGCCTTTGAAAGATCGGCCTTAGAGGCGTTAAAGGTCCGCACAGCGTCTAACAGCCTGTTACGCTCCAAGCCCGCGACCTAGCTTTGGCTACTGGCTATATCCTCCAACCTAAAGGTAGCCTGGATAACCTGCTAATTAAAACCAATGCATGATAAGTAAGGAGCCAAAAGGCAGGAAGTCAAGAGAATCACAAGTGATCAGGAAACTTACCATGCTCAAATACTGTTTAAGGCCAAGAAAGACCTCTTTACTCCTCAGAGCCTCCAGCTAGGCCATGTCCGTGGGGAGTAGCAGAGACCTCACCAATACGTCAACCACGTGCGCACCTTCGCCCCCTCGAGGGTCCCTGAGAGAGGCATCGTTCGTCAAGGGCTTCCCATGGAGCATGGGGGCAGGAAGCCAAACCTGGGCCCCGGCCTGGATGGTGGCTTGTTTTTCCTGACCTCAACACCCTGCTCTCAACTGCTTCGATGGCTGCCGAGCGTCGCCATCGCCCGGGGAAGGATCAGACTTTTCACCCCCCCTAGGCCTCTTTCCTTTGTCCTTCTTCTGCAGAGGACTAGTGGGTTTGGACCCAAATGACAAACTCTGTTAGGGTGGGGGAGGAGGAAGCTTAGGAGGAGACTTTCCCGGCGCGTCCTTCCCCGGCTGCCCCTCAATCAAGGCCAGCAAGCTGGTTTAAGGTCGCTTCTTGAAACTCATCTTCGACCGGGGAGAGGCTTCTTTGGACAAAAAGTTCGCTTTAACCAAGTTGGGGTCACCCAAATCGCCAGAAGGGTCCTCGGGCGAATGGAATTGGTCGAACGCGTCAAACTCGCCCTCGCACAGACCTGAGTTAGCAACTTCCTCTTCTCCTGGCTCTCCTTCTTCAGTCTCTGCAACTTGAGGTGATGAAGAGGTACCCGCCAATGGTACGCCCTCAGGAATTGGAGACCCTTCGGGGATCAAAAATCCATGCTCGACTACGGTGATGTTATGCAACTGAGGATCTTTCGCTCGGATCACGTGCTTTAGAGCCGAGAACGATTTTTGAATCGGATCGTATCCTAGGATCTCATGGACGGCTCTAACTTGGTTATCGGCTTCATTCACAAAAATCTCCGACCTCAATACGGTCTGCAAATCCTCTTTGTTGACCAAGCCGAAGTAACGCTAAAAAACGCGCAGATTTACATAAAAGAAAAACAAGTTCCTGTCAAAAACCAAGCAAAGCGGAGCGCAAAAGCACAAGAAATTAGACCCTCTCCTAGTTTGAATGCCCTTCCTGGTGTACCCTCCACTGTTGGACAATGAAGGCTATCGTGTCACTCTCCGGACACAATGAAGAAGTCTTTATTCAAACCCTTGCTGGACTCAGGGAGGCACTGGATGAGCAAAACCCTATCGTCCCTTGTCTTCATGTAATAAGACTTCCTCTTCAGGCACTAGAGGTTGTAGCACCAGTTTACATCATAGTGGGTTAACCTCAACCCCATCTTCTCATTCAGGGCATCCACACAACCTAAGATCCTAAACACATTGATGGTACACTGGGTGGGAGATAAGGCGAAGTGCCTAAGATAATCCCTCATCACTGGCCCCATGGGGATCCTCATGCCACCCTCTAGAAAGGCGATTATAGGAATCGTCACCTCACCCTCTTTTCTCCTAATGCTCCACTCCCCTTCTCACAGTACCTCAAACCCACTATATCAGGGATTTTATAGTCAGCAACGAATCTTTCCATTGCCTCCTCAGACTCAACTAACTTCTTAAACCTACCCATCCTAAAGAACTAACGAGGGGCTCAGGGAAAGCGAAGGAGAGAGAAAGAGGAATAAGAGGACAAGGAACTCAGGCGGAAAAGTATAAACCAGAAGGAGAAGAGAACTTATAAAAATGAGGAAAGGCTCCTCGGACATACCTTTTGTGTTGAAAGAAGGCGTAAGGTCGATTGGAGGCTTGATCAAGTTCAGCGTATGTGCGCAAGAGCTCTTGAATGCAAAAGTGAAGGGTCAAATCAGTTCGATTGGGTATTTATACCCCCAATTAAAAGTAATCGCACGAGCTTTCCCGCCCATTAAGTCAGAAGTATCCCTACCGTCCATTCATTATCACACCGTTGAATGTGGAGGACACAAAGCCACCGAAATTTAATGAAGGCGCGCTCTAAGTACCGAAACGCCAGGAACGTCCCCTGAGTAGTTGGAAGGATTTTGGCATTGACAGGAAGACAAGATTCGTCAGGCCAGGGCAAGGACCCAAGGACATCAAAATCCTCCTCCCCGCCCGAGGAGCCGGGCAGCAGAATTTTGAGGGGCTATTGTGGGGCCCGAAGATTTGGCAACCCTAGCCCACTCCATATCGGGCCCAAGGCTCATGCCGAGGAAAATACAGAATCCAAGGATGAGTGGGGGAGGTCCAAATCATCAAGGAGCTTTGCCAAGGACAACCATGTCCTCGAATGGCCGACATTGACGAAGGGAACCTGTCATCCACACATTAAATGTACGCAACCGACACTCTGGTTGCATTAATGGAGAATTAACCATTGAACAGTAATGCCTTGGTTACTTCAACTAACAGAAAGTCTGGAAAGGCGGCTGAGGGGACAAGTCCTCAGACACAGGCTCAGATGATCAACAAGTAGATGGCAAAGATCAGCTGAATAGGACTATATAATAGAATGAACTCCCAAAAGTAAATGGGTTCAAGGGTTCGAAGTTTTCAGGGTGTTCAAGGACAACCCCAACTTCCACTAACAGTTAGGAAAGAGTTCCTCGGACTGGGCCGAGGACGAATTTTCCCTTAGAACACTTAGCTAAATCTCACTTGATGATCCTGTAAACCTACACCAACTGTTGTATCTTTCACTAATGCCTAGTCCTTCTATCCACTCTCTACAAATTTATTGTATGGAGTCACCTGGGCTTAGGTCCACTCATCCCCAAGAGGGAAGTGCCCGAACCGAGTCCCTACAGTTTACTAATGTATATCGTAAGGGTACACATTAGTAAAACCCTTATTAAAATGGTCTATCGTGAGTAGTGAAAAAAAAGGTTGTAAGTTTATTTTTATTTTTTATTTAAGTAAAAAAAGAGGTGATAAGGTGATGTAAAAAATAGCGAACAAGTTTCTACCATATCACTTATAGTTAATCACTTAAACATGTTGTAAAATTGAGTATAAAATTAATTTATACATAGATTTATTTAAATGGATTACTTGTGAAAGTCAATCCCTCTATAGGTTATTTTTGCTAAATAATGCTCTCTCTCTCTTTTTCTTTTCTTTTTTTTCTTTTCTTTTTTTTCCATTTTTTATGCTTAATTTTAGACTACAGAAACTTGAAATTTAAATATTTGATTGATGACATAGCTATTATTTTTTATCTTTTAAAAATTTTGCAAACATGAAAGATATAAGATGAAAATATAATCCAACAGTAGATTAGTCAAAATTTACATATAATAAAAAGATAATTAGTGAAGTTATAGCCATCAACAAACTTTGTCTTAAAAGAGAAAGGAAAATGGTTAGCAAGACAAAACTATAAAGATGAAATGATATATGTTCTTCTCTATTAATCAAGTGGTCATCCACACTGTAGCTATAATTTATTCAATACAAGAATCCACGGTTGAATACAAGTGAGTGATTTGCTTAGCCACTAAAATGAAGTCCCCGCCTCTCCCATTGTGAAATTTCACTTGGCCAATCTAAAGACAATGGTGATAGCAAATGCAGATATGCTACTGTGCTAATATATGAGGTGATCATAATAAGATAATTCCTCGTAGAAAAGACAACAAATTGGATTATAGTAAAGAGAATTTTACAATATTCATTGACGTAGTATTTCTATTTATTCTTATTGAACAATAATGTCATTTTGTAATTTGGAGATACTTAATTGAATAATAATATATATCTTTATTTTTTAATAAGTGTTAAAAGTATTACAAATTTTAATACAAAAAATTTATAAATTGATGTAATAGTGAAAAAAAATTCAATTTTATATTTAAAATTATTTATTTATCTATTCATTTTTCACATATTGGATTAAATGTTGGATTAGATTATGACAACATTAACACAATACTTCTTCTTTTTTCAAAAAACTAAAAGAATAATTTCCAAATTTTATATACTTTTTAATGAAACACAACATATTATAAATAACTTATATTAAAAATTAAAAATTTCACTAACTTACCTTTTGAATTCTTGTAAAAAATTGTATTGTTTTAATTTTGGTACAACAAATATTATATAAATTACATTTGTGATTGTTTTTATAATAAATAAAAATATGATTATGAATTACATTACTATTTATTAAATTAGTCCATATATATATATATATATATATTGATGAGACCATCCTAAAAATATTATCACACGCAACGCGCAAGGTCTGCAACTAGTTAAAATAATTTAAGTGAGTTGTGGAAAAAAATGATAAGTTCATAAAAAAGTTGGGAACAGAAAGTCTCCACCATATCATTTATAGTCAATCATTTAAACATGTTATAAAATTGAGTATGCAATTGAATGTATTCTTGGATTTATATGAATGTATTACTTGTGAATTTTGATCCCTCCATCTTATTGTGCCCATTAAAAATACAAATTATTTCAAAATGATATAAAATAAAAATAAAATGGATTTCACGTGAATTTCGCTAATTTACATTGTAGCTATAATTTCTTCAATATAATATTTTACAGTTGAATACAAGTAATTAATATTCTTAGTCTTTACAATAAAGTCTCCCCCCTCTTTCATTGAAAACTTAGACATGACCATTTCTATTTCACGACTTTGCTTCCAGCTGCCATGATAATCTTCCTTTTTATTTTATTTCTATTATAGTTGAATAATTTTGGTCATTGTTTCGCCACTTGCACGCATACCCTACTTTGTTTCAAGTTTCAACAATCAGTAGTTGACCTCACTGCGAATTGAGCATGATTATCTTCCTCCTTGATTGATTCCAATACTCATTGTTCTTCTTTGACCATAATTATCTCCCTCTTTATTTTATCCTATGTAATTTGATAAGAGTAATTGTTAGTTCACACACACTTTGTTGCATACATGCATCATACCTTTAATTTATTTTTTGAACTAAAATCGTGACTTCAAGTTACAATTTCAGTTCAAAAAATGAAATGTGTGTAACAAACACTACCCAATTGATAATTTCAAGTCTTTGTTTTGTCTTGAAGAGGAGAGGGCAAGGTGCATGCCTACAGTGTTCAAAAACTGAATTGTTGACTTTACTCAAAAAATATGGAAGTCTATGTTTGGAGCAGTTGATTGTGAACAAGAGATCTTCGTCTGAAAATCAACAATAAAAAAGCATATAGAACTGCACATGTGCTTAGTCTTAACAATTATAAGCATATGGAACAGGAGGGCTGCAGGTCAACTAGCCCTCCTCCTCTTCTAACTGTGAATGCCCAAGAGAGTACAGATTTCCTATAGGTTCAAGGTGTTAGAAATTATCTCAAATTCCTATTTGGATTTTGGTTTTGCTATTAGGTTTCTATGGTGAGAGAGGAAAAGGTTTTCCTTATTGTAGAAGAAAACAAATCTCCTTGGTATAGAATGAAAAAATGTTCCCTATTAAAAAAATAATTGGATTTTCTTTGTCCGTCAATGAATAGAAATTGAGCCTTATATATAGGTATTGTCAGTATTGTTGGAAGGGATTGGGTTACTTTAGAAGAAAGGACTCTTTTAGAGGAACATAGAGTAGGTTCCTTCAAAAAGTATAAGTGCTTATCTATTTACTCTGTGTGTGTGTGTGAGGTTTTTGACATTTTTTTTTTTTTTTTTTTTTTTTTTTTTTTTTGTGAGAGATTTTGTTTATGATTGTTTTTGTAAGGTATGTGAGTGTTGTTTGTGCAAGTCTATGAGTTGGTTTGAGGTTTGAGTGAGTGTAGTTGTAATCCATATTGTTGATAGTGAATTTTGTTAAGCATTGCTCAGGGACATAAGTTTGGAATTGGCCAAATTATATTAAATATTATTATTTTGTGTCATTGTTTTATATTATTTTTCATGTAAATGTGCTTAAGCCCCAAATAACAATTATTGGTAATTAATATATATATATATATATATATTTTTTTTTTTTTTTGAGAAACTATTGGTAATTAATTCATTATTGGTGTGATCACAATCAAGGAAGGCAGAGAGTTTTTACATGGAAAAATACCAAATGATGAAATACTATGCTTTAGAACTTAAAAATGTAGAGAAGATAATATAATCAATTATAATATGTTACATTATACATGAGACCAAAAGTTAACTGTCACAAATTCTAAATAATTTGAGTGGCCATGGAAGCAACTGGAAATTGCAGGTGTGACAAGAAGAGACTTTAGATTTGGGAAATTGCAGGTGTGACTGAAAAAGCCCATAAGGCCGGCATGCACAGGTCAATAATTCATTAATTAGAAAACGAATCCTCTTCTATTGCACGACGTTTCTACCAGCTGCCACGATCATTATCTTCCTTTTTATTTTATTTCTATCTTAGACTCTTAGTTGAATAATTTTGGCCGTTGTTTTGCCACTTGCACGCACACCTACTTTGTTTCAAGTTTCAACAATCAGTAGTTGACCTCAGTGCAAATTGAGCATTATTGTCTTCCTCCTTGATTGATTCCAATACTCATTGTTCTCCATTGACCATAATTATCTTCCTCTTTATTTTATCCTATGTAATTTGATAAGGGTTATTGTTAGTTAACACACACTTTGTAGCATACATCATACCTTCAATTTATTTTTTGAACTAAAATCGTAACTTCAAGTTGCAATTTCAGTTCAAAAAATGAAATGTGTGTAATAGACACTATCCAATTGATAATTTCAAATATTTGTTTTGCCTTGAAGATGAGAGGGCAAGGTGCATTCCTACACTGTTCAAAAATTGAATTGTTGACTTTACTCAAAACATATGGAAGTCTATGTTTAGAGCAGCTGATTGGGAACAGAAGATCTTTGTTTGAAAATCAACAATAAACAAGCATATGGAACTGCGAATGTGCTTTGTCTTAACAATTACAAGCATTTGGAACAGGAGGGCTATAGGTTAATTAGCCCTCCTCCTCTTCCAGCTGTGAATGCCCAAGAGAATACAGATTCCCTATAGGTTTAGGGTGTTAGAAATTATCTCAAACTAGTCGCAGACCCACGCGATGCGTGAGAATATACAACTATTTTGTAACGTAGAATAATGTATGATTTATTCTCTAAAACGTACTGGAGATATTATTTTTAAAATTATTTTTCATCTCTCTATCTCTACAAATATATCATTCTATATTATTTTGATTTTTTTATTTTATGAAAAACTTAGGTGCATTTGATTGATATTATTCCTTTTTTTTTCTTTTTTTTTTGAGATAAAAGATAGAAATACCATTCCTTTTTCAAGTGATCTATATTATTCAAACTTTTTATTGTGTTATGGTTTTTTTTTCTACAACTAAAAGTTTTAAGTTCCAAAATTAATTATTTGAATTTCTCATTCTCTTAAGAAGATTATCATGATAACTAAACCTCGTCACAAATTTACAATTGATATTACTCAATTAATTTATAGAGACATTCAAATACATAATCATCCCACTTCTAAAATATCTAAAAATTAACTCAAACCAAAACTATAAGAGGGATAGAGAGTATATGTGATAAATAATTCAAAAAACACACCACCAAAGTGTATCATCCAAAAGTAGAGACACAAAAAAAAAAAAAAAAATCATCAATCTAAAATAGAGTTGCAAGAAAGAATTAATGAGAGAGAGAGAGAGAGAGAGAGAGAGAGAGAGAACAATCACATTTTTTGGAAGAGAATGTGAGACAAATAACAAAATTATATAAAAGAAGATGAGTAGAAGAATATTCAAAAGAAAATGTATAGCTGTAAACATCAAATTATCCAAGTCATGCTATGCAATAGAATAACATTAAATCATTATGTAATTTCATAAAATAACATGTAACAAACAAAGAAAATAAGATTAAAAAGATTAAAAATAAAAATATAACCAAATCATATCAACCTAAAGTTGAGTTAAACATAAAAATTCATCAATCTAAAGAATTAAACATCCACTGAAAGAAATAATATATATATATATATATATACATACATATATATATATATATATATAGAGAGAGAGAGAGAGAGAGAGAGAGAGAGAGAGAGTATTCACCTTTTTGTGTAAGCAAAATATGGATTGAATGAAAGAAAAAATAACAAATTTTTATAGTAAAAAAAAAAAGAGGAAAAGAAGAGTCAAAATAAAAGAAAGATGAAGAGATTGAGAAATTGTAAGGTAAAGGTATAGAGTAGTGGGGAGATAAAAAGGTAAAAGTAAGTAAATGTTAGAGAATGTGTAATTGTAAAGTGGCAAATTAATAGGAGAAAAATAATAAAAAAGAGAGAGAAAATATTGAAAATAGGTTGATGATGTGGAGCTGATGTGGCTCAACAGGAGCGCAGCAACATTAAATGCTACGCTTTAGCTTTTAGATATATATATATATATATATATAGATTCCTACTTGGATTTTGGTTTCGCTATTAGGTTTTTTTGGTAAGAGCATTCGCATTAGACTAGTCAAACTACTATATAGCTAAAAACTCACATTTCTTTGAATGTAGTTGTAATCTATATTGTTGATAGTGAATTTTGTTAAGCATTACTCGTGGACATAGGCTTGAAATTAGCCAAATTACATTAAATATTGTTGTTTTGTATGGTAATTTTATATTACTTTTTGTATAAATGTGCTTTCGCTAACCCCAAATAACAACTATTGGTAATTATTGTTGTGATCACAATCAAGGAAGGCTTACATAGGAAGAGTACCAAATGATGAAATACTATGCTTTGGAACTCAAATATGTAGAGAAGATAATATAATCAGTTATAATATGTTACAAATATTATACGTGAGACCAAAAGTTAATTGTCACAAATTTTAAATAATTTTTTCTATAATAAAAATACAAAAAGAGAAATCCTACGAATGATAGACAATTTCTAAAACCCTATGATTACCACCATAATGCAATTGAAACAATGTTAAATATGTTTCCTAAGAGCATCTGTAGCAGGTGTGGTAAATGTGCCAAATGTCAAATATTTGGCACATTTGTCACACCAAACACAAAAATGAAGGTTTATGAGATGTGCCAAATCTCAAAAATTATACCACATAGCTACAATACCATTGCAAATTTGCAACGGTACGGACAAATGTGGTAAAATTTTTATTGTTTTATATTCTTTTTTCTCTCTCCTCTCTCTTCACTTTTTCCTTTCTCTTCTCTCTCACTCACCAGTTCCCTCTCTCTTCTCCCTGTATCGGTTCCCTCTTTCTTTGACCAGCCAGGGATGTTCACCGGCAGCAACGACGGCGTAGCTCCGACGACGACAGCGCGCTCCGCCACGCTCGATCTCACCCACGCTCACGCTCGATCTCAACCACTCTGACTCCTTTCTCTCTCGCCGGACTCGTCAAGATCTTGTCTGGACTGTGAATCTTGTAGTACGATAGCACACCGATCTCGCCGCTGATCTCGCCAGTGGGTTACGATGTGGGTTTTGGGTCGGCGTTGATGTGGGTTTCGGCATGGGTTTTGGGTCGGCGTTGATGTGGGTTTTGGGTCGGTGGTGGTTTGGCATTTAGGTGGTGGTTGTGCTTGGCAATTGGTATTTGTTGGTTTATTTTTTTTTAATTTTTTTTCCTGTTTTGTTGGTGGTTTCTGCCTTGCTGGGGTGTGTGTGATGGTGGGGTGGTGGCGGATGCTACCTTGCTGGGCATGTGTGGTGGTGAAGTGGTGGTTGTGCCGATGGTGGCTGGTCGATGTTGTTGTTGTTGATGTTGTTAATGGTTAATGGGAGGGAGTAAATAATATATTATTTTAATGTGTAGTATATATTATTTTAATATATAGAATTGAATAATAAAATATCTGATAAATGGGATGTTGTAAAATGATGTGGTAAAATAATAAAGTAGGTCTTTGATGTGGTAAAATGGCATTTTTTTTGCAACATCTGCTGTGGATGGTCTAAGGCCACTCAATGTTGTCTCGACGAATAATATCTCCATTGACGTGAGGCCAAGTTATTGCGCGTGTTGGGTCACTGACTCACCACCAGCCACTACTAGCACCACATTAATTTGCTCTCAATGGCATTTGCAAGCACTGAATGTCAATTTTTTTTTTGCAGATCTCAAATCGTTTTCAAAAACAAATTAAATCATAAAAATATAAGCATTTTGTAGAAAATAATTAATATATTTTATTCAGTCAATGCCGTTAAAAGAAATTTGCCAACCACATGCACTAACCATAGTTGTGTCACATCACATTATTTAACATACCATTCTTCTCAACCTTTTAAACCTTTTTTTTTTTTTTTTTGTTAAGTAAAGAAAAATTTTATTAGGAAAAAAAAAAAAAAAAAAAAAAAAAAAAAAAAAAAAAAAAAAAAAACCTTGTATAACATGTGGTGTACTAAGAGAGAAGTACAATCAATTCAAAATACAATGATCAAACAAGTGTAAGAGAGAAAACCTGTGCATTTAATAATTCTTTTGTTTTTGTCATTATCATCTTAGAGCGTTAAATTACTATTTTAAAGTGTTAAATTGTCAATTCTCCAAAAAGTTTAAGTAATTAAAAATGATAAATTTAATCATTTAACCATAATTTTAACATAATGCCTAACTTTCATTTGGTTATATACGAAATTCTTTATCTATCTATGTGTGTGAAGTAAGGAAGTCAATTTCGTACCGAATGTTGTATTGGTTTGATAAGAAAAATTAGATATTTCGGTACCAATTAATACCGGTGTACCGTTTTGGAATTACCGCTAATTATATATATTTATATGTACAATTATTTATGTGGGGTCATAAAGCTCAGTGATATGTATCCACTCTTTGTACTGAGCCTGAAGTCTATGACAAGGCCCATAGTCTCATATGAAAGAGACAATGGCAACCATAGCAGCCTAGGAAACCACGCCGAGGATAGTTTTGTCCTCGGCTATCCAAGGCCGAGGACGATGTAAAGAGACTTATCGACAAAAATAAATCTTTCAAAGTACCCCAGGGGAAAATGTAAGTACAACAAGCAAGCATCCTGGAGCATGGCAGTAGAGCAATTCTAGGGACAACTGCAGCCTCCACATTGAATGCTCCACAACTAACACTCTAGCCGCATTAATGTGAAAATGATACCTGAACAGTGGCTTCTCTAACTCACAGCTACTACCTAGGAGCTCTGATAGAAAGTTGATGCGACAAAGACAATCAACAGTAGATCTGATCTGCACGTGTATGGTGGAAATGGAGGAGAAAACTAATATATAAGGAAGGAGGAGCCCTAAGAAAGAGGGGGACACAAAAAAAAGCAACCTGAGCTAACTTTGTAACCATAATCATTGATACTTAATAAATATTAAGCTGAAACTCCTCGGCCTATTCCCGAGGATTGAGTTCCACGTTCAAACCTATATTTGTTTTGTTTGTTCATTCCTACAATTTCCTTTACCGTTGTTACACTCATCAATCCTAGTTTTTCAACCCACTCTCTACAAATTAATTGTATTGGGCTTGTTGGGCTTGAAATTACTTATCCCTCAGGACCAAGTGCTCAAATCTGTCCCCTACAATTCATTTATATATTAATAAGTTAAAGTTCATACAATTTAATGAAAATATTTAAAATTATAAACTTATATCTCATTATATATATATATATATATATATTTTTTTTTTCTTTGACATTTTCAAGATTGCACGACAATAGCAGTTAGTGTGAACAGTTCATAGTTGAACTTAAGAGAATAAAATGAAAAATGAGAAAAATAAAAAGTGAGTTAAGTTTGATTTGATGTTTACATGGGTCACTAACTTAGACACACAAAACAATAAACGTAAAAAAGAAAAAATTGTTTTATTAACCTTGTGTCAGCAGACTCAATACATAAAATGGAACGAAATTGGAATTTAACCATAAAATCCCAACTATATAGTTAGTAGGCCTGGGTCTGAAAGTATATAACATACTAACATATCGAGTCTCAAAGACTCGATTTTGGGCCCATAAATTGAGTCTTTAAGACTCGGTTTTTATCTTTTCCTCAAATCTGATGTGGCATTTTTTCCACGTGGCAACCACATGGAAATCGAGTCTTTAAGACTCAATTTATAACCCTTATATATAAACTGAAAACACATCAAAGAAGACACCACAATATTAGAGAAGAACCCAGAGGGGAAAAAAAAAAAAAATCCAGAAACAGAAAGAGAAAGAAGATCGAGATCGGAGTGGGTGGCTTCAAATCGGCTTCAGACCACCATCGTGCGCGAGACCCAGGCCGTGCGCGGCCCAGGCGTCGCGTAGCCCAAGCCACGCGCGACCCAGGCTTCGCGCATGCCGCACACACGGCTCTCTCTCCCTTTAATCTGAGTCTCTAGGATCGCACGGCTCTTTCTCTCCCTCTGATCTGAGTCTCTAGGATTGGGATCGTTGTGTTTAGGATTTCTTAAATTTGTTTTTGGGTATTTTGGCTTGTACATGACACTTAAATTTTTTTTAAAATTTTTTTGGTTTATAAATCGAGCCTTAGAGACTCGATTTCCATGTGGTTGCCACGTGGAAAAAGATGCCACATCAGACCCGGTCAAACCATGGAAATCAAGTCTCAAATACTCGATTTACAGGCCCAAAATCGAGTCTTTCAGACTCGAGATGTTACTAAATATTTACTTTCCAAACCGGGCCAACTAACTATAAAGTTTGATTCTTATGCCTAGTTACCCAGATTCCCCCATAAAATGAGAAAAGACAAGGAAAAAGAATTTGAAAAGGCCAATGAAATAGAACAGAAGAAAAAGACATTAGGTATGCCCGTATGGGGAAGAAGAAAAAGGGAGCTCGGCGAAATGGAATCACCATCAGCAACGTACTCCCAGCGGCATTGTGAGGGAAACTAAATCAGAATGTCACTGCCTTAGGAATATTAGCTCTGTAAGGGAAACCTTTTTTTTTTTTCTTTTTTTTTTTTTTCAGATCTAAAAGTCTTGATTTTTCTGTTCTGGCCAGTATAAGTTTTTCGGCGAAATACGGTATTTGCTCTGGTAAGGCTAGAATGTAAGAAATCTTTTTCCCCTTTTTTTTTTTTTCCAATCACGAACATTAAAATAAATCATTTTAATTTTAGAATTTTCTTCCAACTAGTTTTTGTTTTCAACTAATGATGTAGAGCATGTACTGACATTACTCTTCCATTACAGGTTCCCTCATCCCCATGCTAACTCCATTCAATTAAGAAACTTTTTTTTTTTTACTTCAATTTTATTTATGCATGTTCTGACTTCAATTCACTAACTCTAATTAATCCAGAATAAATGGTCCATTATTCAGATTGTTCTTTGCAGACACATGCAATGTTTGATTTATCTAGCAAATATTCTTTATTGATTTTAAATTCTAAATATGTGCTTATAATGTACAATGTGTACATTGTAGTCAATTAACCTTAACACAAGTTCTTCTTCTTCCAAAAAAAATCTTAACACAAGCAAAACTTTCAAGGTTTATACAAATAACTCTGTATGCTTGATAGGTGCCTATTCATACCCCAAATGAGAAAGAATGAAAGAAAGGAGGGAGGAAAAAAAAACACTATCATCTCATCAAAATGAGTAGTAGCTTCCAATATACGTTTAGTTACAGTCACAAGCTTGTCAAAATGCTAACGTGAGAAAGTGAAAGAGAGAAAGAATAGCATAGGTAGTGCCATTCAAGTCGAGGTTAAAGATGTGCATGGGGTTGCCTGATTCGAGTCTGAGGAGAGTGTCCATGTCAGATAAGTTTGGGTTCTTTAAAGTGACATCAGCAAGAATAGAATTTTTGAGTAGAACAGTGAGCTTTGAATTTAGACATGCCTTCTTCATTTTCTCAAAAAAAAAAAAAAAAGACATGCCTTCTTCACGCTATTGCTTTTGTTTTTTTTTTTTTGAAGAGTTCACACTATTTCTTTTGTATTTGTAATCTAATACTAATAGAAGAATGATGAGGATAGGAGTTTGGCAGTGCAACAATCAGGTGTGAGGGTGAGGACACAAAACCTACATGTGGTTCAAGCTAAATGAGAAGCATTCTGATTCCTTATTAAATAAGCAGGACACATGGCAGAAATTCAACCTTTTCAGGGGGAGAAAAAAGAAGAAGAAGAAGACGCATGCTATCATATAAAACATAGCTGATTTGGAATGTGAAATGAAGAGAATTTTGTTTGCTTCTCAAAGGATGCACCACAGTGGAGGAGGGAGCTGCAGCCACCATATCATTCACGATAGGAGCAGCATTCTCTAATACAATCTGCAAGAAACAGAATTCAAGATTACTAGGGCACCAACAATAAAATGAGAACGAGTTGTTTTATAATTGTCTTCAATGCAATGAAATTCCATCCAGTATTTGTCCTGTATTCTTCACATGTTCAATTAGATTAATAAATTTTTCTTAAAATTAAAGTGAAATTCAAACCCAACAGAGATTGCACAAAGAAAAACGCAACAGGAATTTATGAAAGCTTTAACTAGATTAATTATGTCAAACAGCTTCTTCTTTCTTATATTTCAAGTTCCAACCAACTGGGACTAGCCAATTAGGCCAGTTGAGTTCTAAGTTTCTGCTGGCACTACTAGAACTACAATGAGTCTTCAATCACAAGTTTTTGTATTTTTTTTTTAAGTCAATACAAGAGTTGCAATCAATACAGCAAATTGGTATAAGGATGGTGGTGAAGTATTTATAGCTATCACATTACAAGTGCCATATCCACAGAACGTGGTCCATAGAGTAGATCAATCCTGTTTTCAAAACTTCACCCACACCCAAAATGTTAGTCCCGACATTTTTAAATTACAGTCTCAAACGTGATATCTCTCTCTTAATTTTTAAAAAATAAAAAATGTCATTAAGGGACAATGGGGTAGCGAATTCCCCATCCTCCCATGGATTGAAAAAAGAACCCAATACCTGCACTTTTAACGGGTTAAGATCATATAAGGAGTTCATCATATTATCAAACATGGTAATTTAGTTTTAAAAGAAAGTGTAAAGATTCAAGAAAATTAATACAAACATCACCATCATGCATTAAGGTGTCTACATATATGGTGTGGAATCCTGAAAGTGGAAGTCCGTCGAGAAAGCAACTCTTAAACATTATCCTACTGCTAAGTTTATAGATTTAATAAAGAAGTGCCAACTACATTGCAGGTATCCTATGAGATTTTACCAATACCAATCAATGATTGCTGTTAAAATAAATCAAGATATTTATGCTTTGAGAATTTATCTGAACAAATTCAAAATATTAACCATTTTTAAAGTTGAATTTAGATTTGGAAATCCAAAATGTTCTTTTTCATTTTCTTTTGGTGCTCTTTTTTTAATGTGCCTATCAAGGTTGACAACTTATGCATAATAACTGAGCTATGAAAATCTGTGTAATGCAAAGAATTTAACTTCTTTTCTTTTTATATTGAAGATCCATATCTACAAGCTCCGACTTTAATGGCACTTCCTCACCAAGTTAGAGGTGGAGGGGTAAGTTGTGGGTTTAATATCCTCAAGGTGTGTGAGTAACCTACCAATAAAGAAAACTCCTGTCTCCACCTACACACACAAAGCAAGGAAAATTCCTGGCTCCACCTAATTGGAGATGAGAACTGACACAGAGGCATAGCTGACATTACCAGCAGTAATGGCAACACACCTGCCCAAGCATCCTATGTACTTTTTGAGAAGCATATTGGGCTGAAATTTCATCAGCAAATGTAATATAACCAAACCCTCTATGACAAGTTTTTCTTTCAACTTGAAGCAAAATGCATCATGATATTAGTTTGAAGCCAAAACATATGGGCAACGCCCAAAGAACATGTGAAGGATACCTCTTGATATGTATCAAATGTTTACGTCAGGCAACCCAGGCAAGTGAGAATCATCTGCAAAGGTCACAAACCCAAAGCCTCTATGACAAATTTTCTTCACATCCTGCACATACCAGAACAAAAGGCATGAGTAGAAAAAAAGTTAGTTAAAACCATCAAAATTATACAATTGCATTACCCTGCAGGAGAACATAGCCTTGAAGTTGAACACCACATGCTAGATCAAAGAATCAAGTTGGAATCACTAGAGATGCGTAAAGGTTTCCAAATATATCAACAAATATATTTTCTCGTTTGGACTACTTCAATACTACAAAGACATTTTAAAAGGTACTTAGTATGCAATCAAAAATTCCCTTCCAGTCCTAGATTGGTTTTGTTTTTTTTTTTAAATTCAAATGCAAAAGCATTCTTTTATAGCTTAGTTGACCATAACTTTTTAAAAAATCAACTACCAAGTACTGCCAAGTTTAGAGGGCATATTACAGAAATACTGTGTAATGAAAATTTTTCCATAATGCAGAGAACATTTTTTTTGTACCTACATTATCTATAAATGTAGACGGATTGATCATTGGGAAGCAGACTTTAAATGCGCTATAAAAGCCATGCAAGGAAGCAGCTTTACACCTACACTTCTAAAAGTAGCCTACCTAGCTAAAATCTATTGATATAGAAGAAAACCAGAGATATGAGTCTTCAGACTAAACTACATCATCAGATTGGTGTTAATCTTACCCAACATTTTCTTTTAAAAAAAAAATAAAACCAATTACAAACCCAGCTACTAGCAAAACTTTTAAGTAGAAGCCATGGATGATGGAATGTGGTACACTCCAGTTATAACAGATAACTCTCTTCACTATGATTTCCTTTGAACATCATTCTAAACTTGACATCCTTTCCCACTCTCTTCACTTTGATTTCCACTGTTTTGACCTCTCCATAGACATTAGCACACCAAACCACTCTGCACAAGAAACTTCTGAGGCTCTTTCCTTTGATACTCAGCTACCCATGAGTGCCTATTAGACCCAAGCACCTGTCTATCATATATCATGATAACATCTACTGACACACGTCTGCCCAAATATCCTATGTATTTTCTGAGAAGTGTACTCAGCTGAAATTTCATCAGACAATGTCACAAAACCGAACCCCTATGACACATTTATCTTTCATCCTGAAGCAAAATGCATCGTGATATTAGCTATGCCAATAACATATGGGCAAAACCCAAAAAGGATCTAATAATTACTAATATGTATTATATAACACAGAATATGCAATTACAGTACAAAATAAGCTTACATGATGTGCAAATAACAACATGAAAAAACCATGCAATCAATTACTTTTTTTTTTTGATAAGTATGCAATCAATTACAATTAGTACCAAGAAAAGCCTCTGAGCAATTACTAATTTTCAATTCTCGTCCCGGGATGAATTTGGCAGAACATCTCATCTGTTTCCATTTGGTGTTACCTCTAAGTGTTCATCATGTGTTCATTTTCCCTCTTGTAGTCATATCTCAAACATCTTAATTTCAGACATTACTAGTGTTGCACAATATTGAATTTTTGCTATATAGATAAGGTGGTAAAAGTATTGCTCTACAATCAAGCCCATTTTAAAACCTTAAACAAACCTAAGCTGGTTCAACAATACATGTACCACATACTTCATAGTCATGGCTATGAAGCATTTAGAAAATAGTTATCAAGAAAAAAGACGCAGTAATATTTTCATCAGCTAACCATCCACACATTCTCAATTAAACTAGATAAAAATCAGCTACTTTTACCTTGGCAAGATACACATCCAAAACATAGCCAAACTGACTGAAATACAACTGCACATTATCAACAGTAGCTTCAATCGGAATACATCCTATGAAAAGCCTCTTTCCCCACTTAGCACTGAACTTGTCAGAGGCTTAACATCACAGTCGTCAGCAGAAGCAGAACCAACCACCATTTCTGCACAGTCATCAGCAAGTCCTCTTTACGTCCAGAAGATAATAGTTAATTCACAGGCATCCGATCAGTTACATGAGCATGATCTGCAGGAGAGGCAGAGTCAACAGCAATATGCACATCCCCCACCCCCAAAAAAAAACAAAAAAAAAAATCTGACAGCTTGAGAGCCAATATACTAGCATAACATTGTAAATATTTTCTAATGTACAACAAGGAAATCCATAATGACTGTATGCAGAACTATTTGATGTCCTGCAAAATGAAGAACCAAACCAAAAATTAATGAATAATATGGGCTCATTTAAATCTTGAGGATACATTTTCTTGTGCAGGTTGAGATGCAGAGAACGGTATGAATCATGCACATGAGATCTATCAACAAAATTCCAAATTGGGACATTGTCCCATAAAAGTGTCTACAAACACTAGCATTGGGCCCAATATCACATAGATCATATACACAAGCAGTATGCTGCTCTCAGTTGTTACTTCCTATGACCACTTAAAATGATGTGAAGGGCTGGCAATCACATATTCTAATTTAAATTTATTTCCTGTCATTGCCAATCTAATTCAACTATAATCTACAAACAACAATGGTCCCAAACCTCTTAAGTTGTCTACTACGATGTTTATCCAAAGGAATAGAAAATATATACATTTTTGGCAACATTAATCTATCAATTATTGAAGAGTGAATACCCATTTTGTGGTAAAATTTCCCCATTTTATAAAATTCTTGAACTTCATATCTTCAATAATTAACTTGTTGGGCTATGTGGAGCCTGTTTTGTGTTCAATCCAGTTTGTGATCCAATCCAACTTGGATGCATTACAGTTTTAAATGAGATTTTTGTGAGCCTTAGTTCATGGAGCAAAGGCCTGGACCAGCAAGATCATTTTTGGCTTGTTTTGGACCCATTGTTTGGGTATATATTTTTTGCTTCAAAGTTATGGGTGCCTATATCATTGTACTGTAGCACCTCTATATTTTTCACCTTGACATAGTGAAAATCACAGCAACTTCATGAATGTAGGCATATTGTTGAACCACATAAATATTTGTATAGTGTGGTTGTTCTTTTTTTCTCTATTTTTGCGTCTCACAGGTTATGGGAATTAGGTTAAATTTTCAACACAACATCCACATCCTACCAATAATTAATTGGTAAGGTAGAGTGCCTAAGTCAATTTGACTTGCAAAAGACCACATGATCTAAAATTAACTTTTGATGTCCTTAACAAAAGTGCACAGATCTAAAATCAAATCAAACAATAAATAACAGATCATGTAGGAAAGTATGCAACTATGGAAAATTTGATTGACAAGAAAATTAAAAAAGAAGAAATGTTTTGTTTTTTTAAATGAGGAAGTGCTAATATGAGTGAAAGGATGGAAAAGTCATTACTCACCAAATCACAAAGAGAATAAGAAATAAATGAGATACTTTATTTAAATTTAAGACGAAAGGAAAAGCACAGCAGTACTGAAGGCAACTGTGCAAGTAGTGGAGAGGTTGTTTTCCCATATCTTTAAGAATGGTATCAGTGGGGTTGTCTCAGTCTCTCAAGGTAAAATTCCTTATTAGAGCTTCTTGTTCTAATGGGTCATGCCTCTTAAATCATAATTATAGTTTTGCATTTTTCATTCACAATTATCAATCATCAATTAACGAATGAGACCCCAATTAACAGATAAAGAGGCCACACAATCCTTTATTTCTTGCTAAAACACTACATATCACCTTGCTGTTAAAAGAATAAGCCCAAATTTGTGCTCTATCAAGGTTGGTCAATTTCTAGGAATTGAATCCTTGGTTCTAAGAATAGATGCTTTTGTATTATCTGGTAGTCTAGCCCTATTTTGATTTTGTTTATATATTTCAAGGGGTCATGAGTCATACTTCATAGTATAATCATAGTCCTGTTGATAAGCAGTACAAGGATGATAGATAGCAGCTTACCTGCTGAACCAGAGCCACCATAGGGGCAAGGATGAGGATGACACATATGCTCTTCTGGGGCTTCCTTATCAAGCAACCCAGCTCATGTATAAGCAGTACAGCAATGTGGTCATCCCACAACCTGTCCCCAAATAAACAACAATATTCTCCTCCAAAGCTTTCTGGCATAGCTCCAACCGGTACCTTCAGAAAACATATATACAAAACAACATAAACCACAATAAGGTCCTATTTTCTTGGAAAAATACATTTTATTTAAAGGAAAGAAATTGCTAGCAAAGCCAAACACAACTGGCTTGCTAGAGCTGCACTTATGTGTTCTGAAAAGTTTCTAAGAAAATTATAGGATTAGAAATATGTGTGTGTGTGAGTGTTTTGAAGGGAAAACAAAAAAATTAAGAACTCAAGAAATAAGTCAGGGACCGCTATTTTAGCCCATATGATTCAAAAGCTTTTTACTCTTTTCACATTAATTAACCTCAAGTTTCCTTGTAGCCAAACAGAAATAGCCCCAAACCCAGTTCCACTCCATCATCATTAGAATCAACCCCACAGACACTCAAAGACAGTGTAGTGGTCATTGTAGTAAGCACCAAACCCTGTGCTTTGGCAGTAGTACGATCATCTCTGCCACCGGCATTGCGTAGCCTCTTTATCTGCTATTGGTTTCTAATTGACAAATAAGATGATGAGAAGTTTCTAATTCCAACTTGTCCAGAATCATATCTAGATGCTTATACACTAGAAAAGAAAACAAATTTAACTAAATAAACAGATGAAATAAAAGTTTGTTTAGAGCACAACAATAAAGACTATTCTGATAAGCAATAACACAAATAATGATATTTAATTGATAGAAGACAATCCATCAACGACAATATTATAAGTAAAGATAATCCACACACAAACACACCAGGAGTACTTCTAGACAAAACTTCATTTCTAAAATCAAACTGTTTAAATGAAAAAAAAAAATTATAACCAAGTTTCTTATATTGGGATCCAAAAAAAAAAAAAAAAAGAGCCTAATTTAACTATTATAGGCCCAATTCTAGGGCAAACTCAACACGAAATCCGAAAACCAAAAGGCAAATTTCCAAAGCTTCATACAACTGGGGGAAAAAAAAAAATCATTTACTCCATTTTTAGATTTCAAAAGGGTTAATGTGGTGAAGAAAAACAAAATCACATGCCTTTTTTTTTAAAAGGGTCCAAAAAGTCTACTTTCCATTTGATTACACAACAACACTGAAGTGGGGATGCATCTATTCAATTGTATTCTCCTGTGGAAAATATTGTAGCAAATACTATAGATAGAACAACAAACGTGCTAACTTTTACCCTTTGGCATAATTGAACAAAAATGATGAACAGTACACACAAACAATTGCAAACTAGTCCCATAAGAAAGAGAAATAGGTGACTTACAAAAAAAAATCATAGAGAAAAAAAAAGTTTCTCAACTGTGCAGATTCATCAAAGTTGCCGCTTTCACTGGGATTCCTCTTTCCTCACTCACAATCAGAGTCACCATGTCCTTGTATGCATGAATTCCCAATCCAGTTTTCAATTAGATTAGGGTGCTCTATCCACTTTGGGTGTGGTGGTTCATCATCACGGCTTTCCTTAATTTTGGTATCTTTCTCTGAATCGCCTAAATCATCATCCTCATAATAAGGAGTGATAGTGCAGCTGCTAGACCCAGGCTTAGTTTGTTTGAGATCTTCAATGTCTTGCTCGAATATCAAATGGGCTCCGCATTTCGTAACCTCCAAGCCTCGACTGCAGGTTTCAAATGTAACCTTAATTTGGGTGAATTCATTAGCATCCAATTCTTCTTTGCGGTGGGTTTTGAAGAGGTAATCGTCATAAAAGGGAGAATATTCAACCCAAAGATGATCCGAGTCAATCTTACCAAATTCCTCCGATAAAGGAAGAAACATTGGGGAATATTGATATCTGTTGGCTTTAATGTAACACCAAATCTTATGTGTATATATCGTACCTCTATAAGGAGGAATATCACGTTGGTGAAGTGGATGATGCTGGCGGAATATATAAACGGCGCACACTGCAATTCCCATAAGTTTGCCACTTAATAATAAATGTGAAGGCACTTGCAGATTCATTGAAGCCCCCACATTTTGGTGCCTAAACCAATTCGGAATTTCACTTCCAGGAATTGTGAGAGATGCTTCACTGTACAGGCTACAGCTTCTCTGAAACAAACAAATCATGATGTTTAGAACTTCACTCACATGCAAGAGAGAGAGAGAGAGAGAGAGAGAGACAGACCTTAATGATATAATGTCTAAGAATTATTGACAACAGGTCACCTTTGCCTTGATTATAAATCCATTTGACGCAATTGACAAGACATATTATAGCATAATTTGGACTTAATGGTAATGTTTCCAGTGAGGTACACCCTGCTACATCGATCAAATACATACAAAATGGAAGCTTGGGCATCATTTGAAGTTGAGTGCAACCACCTAAATAAAGTTTCCTCAAATCAGTTAGTTGAATGATACTTTCTGGAAGGCAAACAAAATTGTTTCCTTTTAGATTTAACATTGCTAAAGATGACAAGGACCCAAGAACATTAGGAATCGTTTGAATATTGCAATAACTTAAATCCAGTTCCGTCAAAGACCATAAGCCTTGTAAAGAACACTCTAACATGCCCATGGAATCAGGACTTCTTTTTCGTTGCATTAAAGGAAAACTCAAGGGCTTATTGAATGATTTAGATGATAGCCCCACACATCTACGGAGAGATAGTACTTTGAGATTTTTTAAGTGAACAACAGATAAAGGTAGCCCTGTTATAGCAGTTCCACTCACGTCTAGGTCTTCTAGGCCTTCGATATTACCCAAATTCTCTGGTAATTCATCAAGTTTTGAGCAGCCAGATAAAGTGAGAATTTTTAGAGACATCAAACAACAACAGGCATTCGAAAAATTTGAAAGGTTTTTACAGTCTCTTAGATCCAATTCAATTAGGCCAGTTAAATGCTCCACTGGAAATGGTAGATCTTTTATAGTTGTCTCACTCAAACAAAGTTTCGACAAACGTAACATAGTTCCTACAATTTCTGGAAACTTCTTCAGTCTTGAACAACCACCAAGATCAAAAATTTCAAGTGCTTCCAAGGTGATCTTGTGAGGAAGGATTTTGAGACATTTGCAACCATTCAGATCCAATAGAATAAGCTGTTTGAGATCTCCAACAGATGTGTGAATCTTATATAGTCTTGTACAATGTCGAAGAATCAATTGCTTAAGCTTTGGGGCTCCACTAAGGTCCGGGATCTCAATCAAGTATTGAGAGTGACTTAGATCCATAAGTTTTAACGCATCTAAAATCTGTTATAAATAAAAAAAAAAAATTATTAGATAAAGTCTAGTATTAAAGAAAATGAAGAAAATATAAATTCTCTTAGTGAAAATCTTACCATAATTCCTTTCCACAATTGTATGATGCGGCTGCAATGCATTTTGAGTTCAACAAGTTTGTTTGGTTGAAAACTAGTTGGCATGGATTTAAAAGGATATCCATGCCATTCTATAATGCGTAACTCATCAGAAAGATAACTAAGATCTTTTGGAAGTTGCACATTACCTCTAGTGAGGACTTTTGGAAGTTGCATAGCATCATTTATGAAGTCTTCTGGAAGTTTCATATTACCAATTATAAGCAATCTCAAAATTTTCATCTTTGAGAAGACTTCAGCACTCAAGTGTTCCACTTCTTGAATAGGCATGTTTAGCATTATGCCTTCAACTACCTTTGTTCCCTAATAAGAAAAAACAATGAAATTAGAATAATTGGTAAATTGTTAGAAAATTTTATAACAATATATATACTTTTTTAAGTTCAGGTTTGTACTAGTCAACTTACAGAATTATTCTTCAATACATGAATAACATCATCATAAATCCACAACCTACTACGTCCACCAGGCTCTTTAGGAGATTCACTACGAACGATTTCTTGACCCATATCTTGTAGCAAATCATGCATCCACAAAGTTCCATGTTCATCAATGGTTATGAGAGATTTGTCCATAAGAACACCAATATCCCAGACTAGAGAAGAACAAAAACTTTCCAATATATCTCTTATGCAATCTTTGTTCTCTCCTTTGAAAAAACATGCAATATCTAGAAACAATCCTTTCTCCGAATTTGTAAGCCCATCAAAACTTATTTGAAGTATATCCAAAATTTTTCTATTAGGTTCTTTTTTTAGTTTAGATAGGGCACTTTCCCATTCTTTCAATTTTTTAGCAAACAATGAAGAACCTAAAACTTTAAGAGCTAAAGGAAGGCCTTTAGCATAATTCACAAAGTCCATAGACAAATTCACATAATTTTCTTCAGGATAAGGTTTATGAAAAGCTTTCCAACTAAAAAGCTGCAAAGCATCACCATTATTCAATTCCTTGGCTGTATATATGTAATCCACACCACATCTTATCAACAAATGGCTATCTCTGCTTGTTACAATGATTCTACTTCCAGGACCAAACCAATCATGCTTCCCTGCCAATGCTTCTAATTGCTCATCTCCATCCACATCATCAAGAATAATAAAAACATTTTTATTATATAGTGTATTCCTTATAACATTGATTCCCTCACAAACATCCCCTATATTCATTTCACTTTCCATGAGGATCTTAGAAAGAAGTTGTTTTTGTAAAGAAACTAAACCTTGATTTTTAGTTTTTTCCCTAATATTAGCAATAAAGCTTCTAGCTTCAAATTTACCAGAAATTCTTCTATCAATTTCACGTGCAAGGGTTGTTTTGCCCATTCCACCCATCCCACATATCCCAACAAAGCGAACACCACCCAACCCTTTACCTATGTATGAATCCAACATTTCCTCCACCCAGGAGTCCATCCCAACAAGGTCCTCAGAAACACATGGGAGTTTGTGATACAACTCACTATATATCCTTCCAACGATTTCTTGTATAATTATTGCTTCAGGCCTGCAAAGAAAATAGTAAAACAAGAATTTTTATGACGCAAAGCTAGCTACATTTAGAGACAAAACATTCATCATAAACATAATCTTAGCTTTATTAAGCCACATTGAGAGTGCCTAATTATAATTAGAAATTCATTACTAGATGTATTATGAGGACAATTTTAGAGCTATTGGGGGCCAAATTTGTTGCAAGGTCTGTGTAAAGTTTATACTTACACGTCTAGAATCTAGTCCTACTAGGATTAGAATAGGGTTAGTCTAGGTTATTCTATAAATAGTTAAATACTCTCTTATCATGTGGCCAAATAATAAAAAAAAGTTGAGTAATAATAATGAACGTATGAGAAATCTACCAAAAAAGTATATATGGGATTAGAACCTACTTATTATAGACTTTGGAAATAACTACTGATTAAGTAGATGTCTAAACACATTTGTCCTGCAATGAGTCTTGTCATGCTTTTGAGATAAATAAGTATTAGACATTTTGAACCAAAATGAGGCAAGAAATTGAATTGAGGCATTAAAGGGTCAACTATAAATACCAAACAAATCACTTTAAAGAATGCAGATTAATTGCTAAGTTTGTGTCTTAATTTGTATATATTGAGTAAATCACTAATATACATATACTACCATGCTTCAAACTCCCCAAAGGTTCTTCAACCAGGGTCCAATTTGATTTTATATATAATATCCTAAGTTCATAATATACATCAGGAGATAAACAGAAATTTTCTGTGGTTTGATTGACTTTAAAAAGTTAAAAAAAAAAAAAAAAAAGTTCTTGCTAGTCCATGGGAAAGTCGGCAAAATTTTAGTGTATAAAATAAAGATATTGATAATAGTATGATTCGGCACATCAAAAAGATAATAGTATGAACAAAATTACTCAAGTCAAATGTTACCCATCATCCAAATGCCATCCAGCTATATCACCCACGTCTTTCAAAGCAGCTTTCCACTCTTGCACATTTTCTGTGTTAATCCTGGTATCTTTCTCATGTTTAGCAAAGGCTTCAGCAAGAATGCCATTCTGGTTCCTTATATTAGAAGGATCCACATGATAAAAGACAGGCAAAACTGTCAATCCAGTCTCCTTGCATTTAACAATTTTTGCTAGTTCAATTAAGCACCACCTTGAAGAAGCATAATTTGTTGAGAGAACAACGATAGCATACTTGGACTCTTCTATTGCTTTTAAGAGCTCCTGAGAAATATATTTTCCTCGCTCAAGTTTTTCATCATCCCGAAAAGTGATAATTCCCTTTTGTTTCAAAGCAGAATAAAGATGATCTGTGAAATTCTTTCGGGTGTCAACACCGCAAAAACTAAGGAACACATGGTATTTACATCGAGGGCAAGAAGAAAAAGAAGAAGATGATGAAGAAGTTGAAGAGGGGGAGGAGGAAGTTGCTTGAGTGGCCATGGAAGCAATTGGTAACTTACTAGCTTGTCAAGCGATGCGTACCAGAGAGTGTTGCAGACTTAGAGAATGGAAGCAACAATAGGAGATTTTAAGTTTCTCTAGCAAGGCTGAGTGAACTTCCAGGTGATTAACTATGAATTTTTTTTTTTGGTTGAAGACCAGCAGTGAAGTTTCCCACTTGCTTTTGTGTTGTCTATAAAGTTGGCCATTTTTCACACCATAAAGTCTGGCTTTATGGTGTGAAAATATCAAGCTGGCCATTAGTTGTTGTTTAAGCCCGTGGGGCCATGTGGACATATGGTAAGGCAAAAGCAAAGTATGCAAAACGACACAATTTATCGAGGCACTCAACTCAAGCACCAATTAATTGTTTAAAAAAAGCTTTAAACAATTAGAACATTTATATTTTTTTATAGAATTGTGTTAATCGGCCATTGTAAAGTTTTCGTTAACCACAATTTTTTTTACTTTCTAACCGACAATTTTATTTTTTTTTTTTTTTTTTTGCAGTTTATATCATTTTTCAGTTTTATAGATACTATTTGATATCTTTTTTGACTTTATGACAAAAAATTGTCTTTTTTTGGCACTTAACAAAAAATTCTCCTTTTTTATATTTTAATGTGAATGCGTTTGTTTATCATTTTTATTTTTCTTTTCCGGGCCTTGTTACTGTCCTGACCGTGTCAGACAGTGTCATTTCACATTTGTCACTATTGTTTTTTGGACTTTGAAACCCAATTAAATTTGCTGCTTTTTCAAGTGGGGACCACCTGTGCAGACCTTTTCTTTCTTCTTAATTTTATTTTTACTCTAATAAAAAAATAAAATTTATTTTTACTATCAAATTCAAACCAACTTCTGTAACTACTTTCACATGAACTTCCATTTGTGCAGACTTTCATACGCCAAAGAAAATACTCGGAAGCTATCCAAAAGAAAACACCTGGAAGAGGAAGACAAGGGCCACTTTCACAATTGCACTCACTCAATATATCACAATTTATCAAAATGGTCTACCGTGTGCAGTGAAAAAAAGGGTAATAAGTTTATGTAAAAAATGGAGAACAAGTTTCTACCATATCAACCACTTAAACATATTGCAAAATTGAGTATAAAATTGAATTTATACTTATATTTATTTGAATAGATTACTTGTGAATGCCAGTCCCTTTCTAGGTTATTTTTGTTAAATAATACTCTTTAAAAAAAAAAAAATAAAGGACAAAGTTTGTTTGTAGTTAATGGATACAACACCTACCAAAAAAAAATAACATGTTTATATATTTTGAAAATCTATCTGTTAGAGTGCCTGTTTTTCATGTTTTTAACATGTATATAAAATTTTATATCAATCAGATGTTATTTACTATTTGATTTATAAATTTATTTTTAATACATAATTTTAGATTACAAAAACTTAAAATTTAAACATTTGATTAATGATATAGCTATTAATTTTTATTATTTTGAAAATTTTACAAACAGGATACATATAAGAAGAAAATATAATCTAACTATACATTATTTAAAATTTACATTTAATAAAAGAATAATTAGTGGAGTGAGAGCCCTTGGCAAACTTTGTCCTAAAATAAAAAGGAAATGGTTGGCAAGACAACTTTAAAGATGAAATGACATGTGTACTTCCCTATTAATCAAGTGGCCATCCGATCTGTAACTATAATTTCTTCGATACAATAATGGAGTTATGCTATTATGCCAATAGTTGAGGTGATCTTAATAAGATAATACCTCGTAGAAAAGAAAACAAATTGGATTATAATAAGGGTTGTGCTTTTTTTTTTTTTTTGCTAAATATAATAAGGGTTGCGTTAACAGGCATCTTTCGATGCCTATTCACGATTTTTAAATCTGGGTGGTTCAACCGCGGTTTGCACGGTTTACTGAGTTTTTCATGTATACCGATTTTTGAGGTTAAAAGAACCGTTTTGATAGTCGGTTAACCCGATCGGACCGTACGGTCCGGTCCAAATTTCAAAACCATGTGCCTATTAACAATAGCTTTTACACATCTTTTTTACTTTTTGTAGCTTTTTGATAATTTTTTAGTAATTTTTTTATCATTTTTGGTAATTTTTTAAATAATTTTTTATCTTTTTTATTAACACAACAGAAAATCTTAACAAACACCACAAGATGCTCATCACACTGTGCTTATTAACATTTCCTTTATAATAAATAGAATTTTACCAATTCATTGACTAGTATTTCTGTATCTACTTATGCTTCACTATTTTTTCCTTTTTCTGTCTTTCTTCGTCTTCTTCTTCTTTTGTTTTCTTTGACCATCAAACCCAACTTTAGCTACGTTTTTTCCACGTGAGCTCCATCTTTGCAGACCTCCATATGCAAATGAAAATACCTGGAAGCTATCAAAAATGTCAAGGAAACAAAAAAAGAAAAGAAAAACATGTGAATGTGGAGGGCCATACGCATATGGAATCTAATTTTTATTTTCCAAAAAAAAAAATTGTATGAACCTCATCCTCACGTAGAAGATGGGTCAAAAGTTCATTTTCTTTGACCCATCAATTAATTTTTTTTTAAGAGTCGGTGGGCAAGTGGGCATAAAGTCTTTCTACTTTATTTTATTATTATCAAACCAATTTCTAATTTTTCACAGGAAAATAACTAGAACCTATCCAAAATAAAATAAAATAAAGAAAAACGGAAAATTTTATCCAAAGCAAAATGCACTCACTCAATATCATAATTTATTAAAATTGAAAAATAATTTCACTTTGTAACACAGGATACTTAATTGAACAATAATATCTTTACTTGCTTTTGTGTTGTCTATAAAGTCTGGCTTTATGGTGTGAAAATATCAAGTTGGCCATTAGTTGTTGTTTAAGCCCGTGGGGCCATGTGGACATATGGTAAGGCAAAAGCAAAATATGCAAAACGACACAATTTATCGAGGCACTCAACTCAAGCACCAATTAATTGTTTAAAAAAAGCTTTAAACAATTAGAACATTTATATTTTTTTATAGAATTGTGTTAATCGGCCATTGTAAAGTTTTCGTTAACCACAATTTTTTTTACTTTCTAACCGACAAATTTTTTTTTTTTTTTTTTTTTGCAGTTTATATCATTTTTTCAGTTTTATAGATACTATTTGATATTTTTTTTGACTTTATGACAAAAAATTGTCTTTTTTTTGCACTTAACAAAAAATTCTCCTTTTTTATATTTTAATGTGAATGCGTTTGTTTATCATTTTTATTTTTCTTTTCCGGGCCTTGTTACTGTCCTGACCGTGTCAGACAGTGTCATTTCACATTTGTCATTATTGTTTTTTGGACTTTGAAACCCAATTAAATTTGCTGCTTTTTCAAGTGGGGACCAACTGTGCAGACCTTTTCTTTCTTCTTAATTTTATTTTTACTCTAATAAAAAAAAAATTTATTTTTACTATCAAATTCAAACCAACTTCTGTAACTACTTTCACATGAACTTCCATTTGTGCAGACTTTCATACGCCAAAGAAAATACTCGGAAGCTATCCAAAAGAAAACACCTGGAAGAGGAAGACAAGGGCCACTTTCACAATTGCACTCACTCAATATATCACAATTTATCAAAATGGTCTACCGTGTGTAGTGAAAAAAAGGGTAATAAGTTTATGTAAAAAATGGAGAACAAGTTTCTACCATATCAACCACTTAAACATATTGCAAAATTGAGTATAAAATTGAATTTATACTTATATTTATTTGAATAGATTACTTGTGAATGCCAGTCTACTTGTGAATGCCAGTCTCTCTCTAGGTTATGTTTGTTAAATAATACTCTTTAAAAAAAAAAATAAAGGACAAAGTTTGTTTGTAGTTAATGGGTACAACACCTACCGAAAAAAATAACATGTTTATATATTTTGAAAATCTATATGTTGGAGTGCTTGTTTTTCATGTTTTTAACATGTATATAAAATTTTATATCAATCAGATATTATTTACTATTTGATTTATAAATTTATTTTTAATACATAATTTTAGATTACAAAAACTTAAAATTTAAACATTTGATTAATAATATGAGAAATGCTATGTCTACAACATTTCTACAACATTTTTACAACATTTCCTAAGTGGCAGGTTGTTATTGGTTGTTATTGTTGGGGCAAAAAAGTAATCTTAGTGTTAGTTTCAAATTTGAACTAATAACAACTAACCACCTGTGATTTGTTGTAAAAATGTTGTAAAATTGTTGTAGACGTAGCATCCCCCTAATAATATAGCTATTAATTTTTATTACTTTGAAAATTTTGCAAATATGATACATATAAGAAAAAAATATAATCTAATCACACACTATTTAAAATTTACATTTAATAATAAAAGAATAATTAGTGGAGTGAGAGCCCTTGGCAAACTTTGTCCTAAAATAAAAAGGAGATGGTTGGCAAGACAACTTTAAAGATGAAATGACATATGTACTTCCCTATTAATCAAGTGGCCATCCTATCTGTAACTATAATTTCTTCGATACAATAATGGAGTTATGCTATTATGCCAATAGTTGAGGTGATCTTAATAAGATAATAATAAGGGTTGTGCTTTTTTTTTTTGCTAAATATAATAAGGGTTGCATTAACGGGTATCTTTCGATACCTATTAACAATAGCTTTTACACGTCTTTTTTACTTTTTGTAGCTTTTTGATCTTTTTGATAATTTTTTAGTAATTTTTTTTATCATTTTTGGTAATTTTTTAAATAATTTTTTCCCTTTTTTATTAACACAACGGAAAATCTTAACAAGCATCACAAGATGCTCATCACACTGTGCTTATTAACATTTCCTTTATAATGAATAAAATTTTACCAGTTCATTGACTAGTATTTCTGTATCTACTTATGCTTCACTATTTTTTCCTTTTTCTGTCTTTCTTCGTCTTCTTCTTCTTTTGTTTTCTTTGACCATCAAACCCAACTTTAGCTACGTTTTTTCCACGTGGGCTCCATCTTTGCAGACCTCCAGATGCAAATGAAAATACCTGGAAGCTATCAAAAATGTCAAGGAAACAAAAAAAGAAAAGAAAAACATGTGACTGTGGAGGGCCATACGCATATGGAATCTAATTTTTATTTTCCAAAAAAAAAAAATTGTATGAACCTCATCCTCACGTAGAAGATGGGTCAAAAGTTCATTTTCTTTGACCCATCAATTAATTTTTTTTTAAGAGTCGGTGGGCAAGTGGGCATAAAGTCTTTCTACTTTATTTTATTATTATCAAACCAATTTCTAATTTTTCACAGGAAAATAACTAGAACCTATCCAAAATAAAATAAAATAAAGAAAAACGGAAAATTTTATCCAAAGCAAAATGCACTCACTCAATATCATAATTTATTAAAATTGAAAAATAATTTCACTTTGTAACTCAGGATACTTAATTGAACAATAATATCTTTACTTTTTAATAAAAAGTATTAAAAGTAATACAAATTTTATTTAAAAAATTTTATTAATAGATGTGATAATAATGAATGTGATTGGTACTAATTCATCAAAATAATAAATCAATATTTGAAAAAAAATTTGTTATCGATAATTTGTAAGATTATGCTTCACTCTTTTTTCCTTTTTCTATCACTTTCTTCTTCTTGTGTTTTCTTTGACTATCAAACCCAACTTTAGCTATTTTTTCCCACGCGGACTTCATCTGTGCAAACCTCCATATGCATAAGAAAATACCTAGAAGTTATCCAAAAAAAAAAAAAAAGGAAATGGAAAACACTCAATTTTATTTGAGGAACCACATCCTAATCTTTCATTTTTTTATAGAGTTTGGAAACTCTAATGCTCTTTCGAATCGGTTTGTAAGGACTTAGCTTCTTTAATATATGCGTTTGTTTACTTGAAAAATAAAAAATTGCACACTCAATTTTCAAGATTTATTAAAATAATTTATGTGAGTTGTAGAAGAAAAAAAAATGATAAGTTCATATAAAAAGTTGTGAATAGAAAGTCTTTACTGTACCATTTATAATCAACTACTTAAACATGTTATAAAATTGAGTATACAATTGAATGTATTCTTGGATTAATATGAATAAATTACTTGTAAATTTTGATCCCTCCATCTTATTGTGCCCATTCAAAATACAAAATATTTCAGGATGATATAAAATAAAAATAAAATGGATTTACATGTGAATTTTGGTCATTCAAATTGTAGCTGTGCAGAAAAGACAATATATTAAATTATATTAAGGAGAATTTAATTATATTCATTGAAGTAGTGTTCCTATATATTTCAAATAATTGTACCCTTAATTTTAGGAAAATATGTTGTTGTATCCTAGGCCCTTCAATGTCCAAGTGCTATATTTAAAATATTTGCCTTGTTACTTGTTGATATTGTATCATAGCGGTATCCAATGTCCACGACACTAGTAGGAATATATAGGAATACATAATCTAGTGTTTCTATTCAAACATTTCTGTCCATGCTCTATGCATCCATTACGTGCCAATTAAGTTCAAAATGTTGTTATAACACACTAAACTGAGCCATTGTGGAGACATTTGGTCAAAAATATTTAATTAATCTTCGTCAGTATTAGTTTTTTTTTAATTACTCTTCCATTTCTTTTACCTGCTTCTCTCTCTCTCTCTCTCTCTCTCTCTCTCTCTCTTCATTGTCAAATTGTTTTTCTCATTTCTCCTTTCTCACGTTAATGGTCCAAACAAGTTTTGAAATATCCACATCTGAGTACCGCAGTTGGTTAAGTAGTGAAGTTTCGCATTGAATAATAATGACAAGAGTGAGTGATTAATATAACATAATTTGGCCTAAATTCATTGGCTTAAACTTTTAGGTTAAATGATGTCCTAATATATTATCTTACTGATCAATTGGAGTCTCCCCAACAACGAGCAACTTAAGAACTTATTAAATACGTTAAGGAATGTGAAACGTGGGGACTCAAGATGCAACATTAATTAGCACTCACATGCACAAAAAGGTTTGATGTGGCCCACAATAGCTATATTCTTACTCTAATTGAGTGATTGTTTTGAATTTCATAGTTTATAGTTCCATTTTTGTTGTGACATTGTCTCAACATCCAATTGTGAGTTGGAGAGTTAATTGGATTTCCAATTGAAGAAGGAAAAATTAAATTGATTATTTTTGGGTTGACTTGGTGTGGAAGACAAGGCTATTCCTTGAAATGAGATCTTTGCTTGGGAGGCAATGCAAGGGGAGAGACAACAAAATTTGGGTATTGACAAAAAATTTGTAAAGCGCACAAATCAACAAGAATTTGTGAGATTTTGATTAATGTTGCAAAGTGAAGCAAAAAAGAAAGAGAACTTGCAATGTGCATAGTAGTGAAGAAAGAATAAGGTTTTGTGGTAAGCACAGTCAAGAAGAAAAATAGTATGTGAGAGGAAAAAAAAAAAAAAAGAGCAAAATTTTTCTTTAGCTGTGAGATATACATAAAGTTGATAAATTTGGAATTTTATAATTGATTTCACCATTGTGAATCTTAGTTGGAGTATTTCTTATGGTTTTTTCCCTTTAAGGAGAAGTTGTTTTTTCACGTAAATTCTTGTGTTTATGTGATTGATATTTTGTCTTGATAATTCTAGTGATTATATTGAATAATTGATTAAAATTGTTAATTGATTGTCTTAATTTACACCAAATTAGTTTGGGACTCAATTGTTTTTACAAAATAATATACTAAACCTGGAATTAGAAGTCTTTTCTTTTAAAAATTTTCTAAATAGCATAATTTTAGGAAAAATTTGCTAAATTACACCTAACCAAACTTACTTAGTTATGTAGCATTTTTTTGGTATTTGAGTTTAGTAAAGTGAAACCCGAGTTTTTCAAACTCGAGTTCCATGTGAAACCAAGTTTACCAAACTCAAGTTCCAGAAAAGAAAAAATGCTAAATAATTAAATAAGTTTAACCTGGTGCTTTTTTTTCTAAGTATTTCCTAAAATTATGCTATTTGGCCAAAAAAGCCTTTTCTTCTTCCACTTCTTCTCTTCTCTTTTTATTTATTTATTTTTATTTTTAAGCTTTACTTACTTATTTGACGTTCACCACTGACCCTTCGCCAATCCCCACCCTCAAACGAAAAGAAGAAAATGGGATGAAGGTGCTAACGTGTGAAGACAATGACAAATGCTACCATCAAACATATTAAAAAAATTATAGTGTTAAGTGTTTGGTCTGGGTCCTTCTTCTTACTCCTCAAGGCTGAGAGACTAAAAGATTGTTGCATTCTTGCATCCACACACACCCAAAAAAAAAAAGGTCTTGCTATTTATTTTGTGTGTGTGTGTGTGTGTGGAATTGTGGATAATTTAGGAATTTTTTATGATATGAAACAAAGCAATACAAAAACACTTGAAACACTTAAGACTTTAGCTATTCCACTACAAGGACATCTACCCTGACATAAATTCCCTACACAAGATAAAAGCAGTGTCGAATTTTGACATTATTCCAACCCAGTTCTATAGAGTCTAACACAAAGACACGAGTCTTCCGACTGAACTACAACATCATACTGAATTTGCTGCTAAACAAACCCAATATCTTGTTTTTGCAAACAAACCAATCACAAACCTAGAAACTAGCAAACTTTTAAGCAGAAGTCAAGAACGATGGAATGAGGTATACCACTGTTAGAATGGAGAACTTGTTTAGGATAGAGTTGCAACCACTTCATTTAGTTATTTACTGTACCACTTAATGGGCCCTGCTAGCCCATCTTTTGCTTCTCTCTCATGTAATTCAACTTCTCAGTTCTCAAGCCTCCAACCATCATGGAGCCTAGCTATGAAGCTATCAGCCTTGATGTTCACATCAAGGCTGGGGCAGAACACGAACCCACCAACACCAATACTAGCACCAATAACAACACCATCATGAAATTCAACCAAATAGCCCCCATGACACTAACACAATAATTCTTATAATTCATAAATTCCTTATGCACAAAGAAACATGAAGCTATATTAGCTAATTCACCCAAAAAAAAAAAATGGATAGCACCAATGCCAAAACTCTATAAACAAAAAAGTGTTTTTATTTGTTGCAATGCGGGGCCGTTTGGTAACGTTGTTTGTATTTTTTAAAAATACGTGTGGTTGAAAAAAATATATAAAAATACGTGTAATGTTATTTAAAAACTAAAAACATATTGATAAACTCCTCTACCAAACCGCCCCCTCGAGTTTTCAGGAGAAAAAGACATAATTGATTGTAAATCTTAATTTGCTTTATTTATTTTATTTTTTTTTTTAAGTCAGAGAGATGCTTCAAAAAGGAATTGAAAATTTGATACCAAAGCATTATACCAAAATTTGCCAATCAATGCAATGACTTCAAGTATGCCTTTAACCTATTCAATTCTATGCCTTTACAATCTCAATTGTAAACAATACACCAAATATAAACACATAAACAAATAGAGTATGAACATTTGTTAAACACTTTAATAGTTAACGAATTTGAAGGGAGAGTGAAATACAGAAGGAAACCCTAAGTTTTGAGAACTAGAAAAAAAAATAGTAAATTTATTGAATCTAAAGCAAAGTGAAATCAATTTGATGGCAAGGAAAGCCATAACTTTGTTTGGTTGCCGAGAAAAAATAGAAAGGTTTTCTTAGCAACCAAATAAGAAAAGCAAAGTAATTGCGGAAAGAGAGAACTAATCCATGCCTAATCAAAGGAGCTGAAACCACCGCATATTAAAGTAGAAAATTAAAGCTTTTATTAACATTTTTTAGTGACTGTGGATAAAAATATGTTGAAAAAACTCAAGTTGTTTGTAGTGCAAGTAGCCAATGACACGGGCAAAACTCAAAAAGGATATAATAATACTAATATATAACAATAATATATAGCATATGCAATTATAATACAAAATCAATTGCCATGACGTGCAAATAGAAACGTTTAAATTACATGCAATCAATTAGTACCAAGAAAAGTTATTACTTTGCAATATGCAGCCCTGGATGAATTTGGCAGAATATCTCATCTCTTTTCCAATTGGTGCTACCACTAAGTTTTTCATCATATGTTCATTTTCCGTCTTGTAGTCATATGTTAAGGCATCTCTATTGTGTAAGTGTATTTGGGTACAAGTATGTGTGTGTGTTAGTGCAGGGGTATAAATGTACTAATGCAGGGGGGTGCATGTACTGATAATGAGGTGTGCGTGTATTGCTGCAAGGCTATGCGTGTGAGTGTGCATTGCATACCTGAGGGTAGTTAGTTAGTTACTGTCAGTTGGTTATAGTTGGTTAGTTAGTTAGGGACTTGATGTATAAGATGAAGATGAGTAGTTACAGATGGATTCATTGAATAATATCTTCAGTGAAAGGGTGGGTAGTGGGTGATTGATGATGGTGGAGTTGGGGGTTGAAATGGCAATTGTTTGCTAATGTGGGTTCGTGGTGGTGGTAGTGGCAGTGGTGGGTAGAGGGCAATGGGCATGGAGGGGCTTGGCGGTTTCGAGTTTGTTTGGTTATTTTTTAATGGATTTGTGGTTGGTTTTTGGTTGGTTTGTGGCTAGATATTTGCTAGGTTTGTGGTGGGTTTGGTGTCATGATGGTTGCTGTGTGGTGGTGATTGAGTTGTTGTGTGGAGGTGATATGGTTGAGAGGGTGGTTGCTGTGTAGATGGGTGTATTGGATTTTATCTGTGGTACTTGACCACTAGTTGAGAGAGAGGAAGGGAGACGGAAATTAGAGAGATAATGATATATATTTTATTGTATAATATATATTATCTTAATGTGTTGTATTGTAAAATAAAAGTTAGAATACTGGGAGTATTTTAAAATGATATGGTATAATTGATAAAGTAGTTTTTTAAGATGGTAAAATAGAATATGATAGAATAATGGAATGCGAATGCTCTTAGAAGAAGAAGAAGAAGAAGAAGAAGATGATGATGTTGATGGAAGAAGAGCCATAAAGGAAATGGATGAGCTTGAACAGTAAGGTTAGAGATTCATAAAATTGCAAGTTTGACTGAAAACCCTAAAAAATTAAATAAAAAAAAATTTAAAAAAAAAAAGCCTCTTGATTGACGCATTTGGAAGTAGGTGTTTGTAACTTGTAATTAGAGCACTCTCATCAGGTGTGCCAAATGCCAAATATTTGGCACAAATATTTGGCATTTGGCACACCAAAAGCTACTGTTTAAGCTTCATCAAGTATTCCAAATGTTCTATAATTATACAACATGCTATAGTACCGTCTCATATATGAGACCGTACGGACCAAAATGCCATTTCTGAATATTAATTTTTTATTCAACATTTTCTCTCTCCTCTTAATATTTAATTCAACGTTTTCTCTCTCTTCTCATTATTTTCTCTCTCTCTCTCTCTCTCTCTCTCCAGCCGATGTTCTCTCCCTCTTTCTTCTTCAGATCACCCTCCCTCACCCTCAAATCAACAGCGATCAAGCCGCCAATCACCGATCAAGCTCTCTTCTCATTATTTTCTCTCTCTCTCTCCAGCCGATGTTCTCTCTCTCTTTCTTCTTCAGTTCACCCTCAAATCAACAGCGATCAAGCCGCCGATCACCGATCAAGCCGCTGATCACCGATCACTGATCAAGCCTCACGATCAATGGTACACCATCGTTCTCACCATCGCCACGCTGATCTCGCCATCGCCAATCTTGGGTTTGTGCCGATGGATGTGGATGTGGGTTGGTGGATATGGGTTTATGCCGGTGGTGGGTTTGGGATGTGGGTTTGTTTGGTTCGGTGGACGTGGATTTGTGCCGATCTCTGTTGTTGTTATGTTTTTTTTTTTTTTTTTGAGGTGGCGTTGGTGGATGTGGGTTTGTGCCGGTGGTGGCTGTCGGTGTTGTTGCGGCAATGGCTAGTGGCCGTTGTTGCGGCAGTGATGGTTGTGCTGTTGTTGTTGTTGCCGATGATGAGGATGATTGAGAGAAATTAATATATTATTTTAATGTATAGTAAATATTATTTTAATATATAGAATTGAAGTATAGAACACCTAATAAATGACATGTTGTAAAATAGTGTATTAAAATGATAAAGTAGGTTTCTGATGTATTAAAATGACATTTTTTATAAGAGAGCTGATGAGAATGCTCTAAGAATGAGAAGATAGGTCAACAATTCATTTTCTATGACTGATCAATTAAATTTTTTTTTTTTTGTCAGAGTCAGTTGGCAAGTGGCCCTCCCACTATAAATTGTCGAGATGAACAAGAATGTCTTTTTCAATGCTTTTTTTTCTTCACCAGGCCTTTTCACATGATATTTTTATCTTTTTTTTTAATCAAAAAATAAAAGGAAAACACTTGGAAAAGAGAAGACCCACTTACACAAGGAATCGAATAGAAATTGAACTTACTCAATTTCATAATTTATTAAAATGGTCTACCGTGAGTCGTGGGATTAAAATTGAAAAAGTGATAAATTGATGTAAAAAATGTGAACAAGTTTTTGTCCTACCTAGTCCGTCATTTAAGTATGTTGTAAAATTGAGTATAAATATAAAATTAAATGTTGGTCTCTCTATAAGTCATTTTTTCTAGATAATGCTATTTTAAAATTTAAAAAAAAAAATTCCAAATAGGTTCTTATGAAACTTCTATAGGAAAAATAGCCTTGTTATAACTTGACTTTCTAAAAGTTGATTTCTACACAAGTTTTAAAAGGACTTGTTTGGCAAAATAACCTTCTTTTTTAATAAAAAAAAGACTTTATTATGCAATTTTAGCCCTTCTATATCTTATTGTAGCCGTTCAAAATACATTTTATCTCAAGATGCTATAAAATAAAGGAAAAGCTTGTTTTAACCAATGTCTATAATTCTCACTAAAAAATAATTAACATGGTTATATATTTTAAAATTCTTACCGTTAGGTTGCATGTTTTTTAAGTTTTTAACATTCATGTCAATCGTATATTATTTATTATTTTATCTATAATTTTATTTTTATTGCATAATTTTAAATTACTAAAACTTGAAATTTAAACTTTTAATTAATAACATAACTAATGACCTTTGAATTTTTGAAAATTTTACAATAAAAAAGATATAAAAAGAAAATATAATCTAATTAGTCGAAATTCAAGTCCAATAAAAATATAATTAGTGGAGTGCTACTAATTTTCCATCAAACTCTGTCCTAAAATAAAAAAGAAATGTTTCACAAGACAAAACTATAAATATGAAATGATATACGTACTTCTTTATTAATCAAGTGGTCATCCACGTTATAGCTATAATTTCTTCAATACAAGAATCCACAGTTGAATACAAGTGAGTGATGCAGCCTTTACAACGAAGTCTCCCGCCTCTCACTTGACCACTTCTAAAGACAGTGGTAATGGCAATTAAAAAAAAGCCTCCTGGTTGAGAAGATGGGTCAACAGTTCATTTTCTAAGACTCATCAATTAATATTTTTGTCAGAGTTGGTGGGCAAGTGGCCCTCCCACTATAAATTGTCGGAATGAACAAAAATATCTTTTTAATGCTTTTTTTTTTATTCCCCAGGCTTTTCCCCGTGAAATTTTTATCTTTTTTTTTAATCAAAAAATAAAAGGAAAACACTTGGAAAAGAGAAGGGCCACTTGCACAAGGAATCGAATATAAATTGAACTTACACAATGTCACAATTTATTAAAATGGTCTACCGTGACTCCGTGAGCCGTGGAATAAAAAATTGAAAAAGTGATAATTTGATATAAAAAATGTGAACAAGTTTTTATCATACTTAGTTCATCACTTAAGCATGTTGTAAAATTGAGTATAAAATTAAATGTTAGTCTCTCTATAAGTCATTTTTGCTAAATAATGATTTTTTAAAAACAAAAAAAAAAAAATACTTTACCAAATAGATTCTTATGAAACTTCTCTAGTAAAAACAGCCTTGTTTGTAACTTGACTTTCTAAAAGTTAATTTCTATGCAAGTTTTAAAAGGATCTGTTTGGTAAAATAATCTTTCTTTTAATAAAAAAATACTTTATTCTGCAATTTTAGCCCTTCTATATCTTATTATGACAGTTCAAAATACATTATATTTCATGATGCTATAAAATAAAGGAAAAGTTGTTCCTCAAAATAAATAAATAAATAAATAAAGGAAAAGTTTGTTTATAGTCAATGTCTATAACTCCCACTAAAAAACAATTAATAGGTTATATATTTTAAAAAATTTTACGGTTAGATTGCATGTTTTTTAAGTTATTAACACCCATGTCAATCATATATAATTTAGGACAAGAATTTCCTACACACAAGACTGCAGCGGTTGCTGCATATAGGGACAGATATCAAACCAAAAGAAAGACACGTGTGCTGTGTACTTGAGGGTTTAGGAGGGAAATGGTTCTCTTAGAAGTTTAGGAAGGAAATGGTTCGAGCTGCGGGGTTAACAGCATATTGTAATTATTTCTCAAAAAAAAAAAGAAAGATAGAAATTCTATACTACCCTAATCTAAGTGTATATGTGTGTGAAACTCACTTCTAAAAACTTGAACCTCAGCCCTTGCCTCCACACACCACAAGCCCCTTGCCTCCACACCCCATAAATACTTATACTTGTGAAGTGACTACCGTACCAAGGGTGCGCTGTCTTAGTGCGCTGTGGTAATAATATTTTTTTAAAATGTTAAGAGTACATCCGTTTTTTTTTTTTTTTAATTTATAAATGCATGTTGTAGTGAATGTGATTGGTACTAGTTCAACAAAATAATAAATAAGTATTCAATTTTTTTTTTTTTTTTTTTTTTTGTGATTGGTAATTTGAAAGATTATACTCTACTCTTTTTGTTTTTCCCCCTCTTTTTTTGCCACTTTCTCTTCTATTTTCTTTGACTATCAAACCCAACTTTTGCTACTTTTTTTTTTCACGTGGGCTCCATCTGTGTAGACCATATGCATAGGAAAACACCTAGAAGTTATCCAAAAACCCCACCAAAAAAAGAAAAAAAAAGAAAACACAAGGAATAAAAAAAAAAAAAAAAAAAACAAGGGTGTGCGGTAGTAATAATTTTTTTTTTTAAATGTTAAAAGTACAACCATTTTTTTTAATTTATAAACATATTGTAGTGAATGTAATTGATACTAATTCAACAAGATAATAAATAAATATTCGATTTTTTTTTTTTTGTGATCGATAATTTGTAAGATTATGCCTTTTTGTTCTTTTCCCCTTTTTCTTTGTCACTTTCTTCTTCTGTTTTCTTTGATTATGAAACCCAACTTTTGCTACTTTTTTTTCACATGGGCTCCATTTGTGTAGACAATATGCACAAGAAAATACCTAGAAGTTATCCAAAGACCCCCCCCCCCCCCCCCCCCCCCCAAAAAAAAAGGAAAGGAAAACACCGGGAATAAAAGAAGAAAAGAAAAGGAAAACAGGGTTGCGGTGGTAATAATATATATATATTTTTTTTAATGTTAAAAGTACAACCATTTTTTAAAAAATTTATAAAAGATTATGCCCTACTCTTTTTGTTTTTTTCCCCCTTTTTCTTTGTCACTTTCTTCTTCTGTTTTCTTTGACCATCAAACCAAACTTTTGCTACTTTTTTCACGTGCGCCCATCTGTGTAGTCCCTATGCATAGGAAAATACCTAGAAGCTATCCAAAAACCCTACCAAAAAAGGTCAAAAAAAAAGAAAAAAAGAAAAGAAAAGAAAAACACCGGGAAATGGAGGGCCACTTGCACACTCAATTTTGTATGAGGAATCCCATCCTCACCTTTTCTTTTTTTTTCTTTTTTCTTTTTGTAAAGAAAATGTTAATACCCAATCCATTAATATGATTTATTATGAAATCTATCCAATATAAAATTGGTATAAATTGATGAAATGACTGAAAATAGTACTGAAGTAGTAAGTGAGACTTAAAAAGTTGTCTTTATTGGCACAACAACTTATAAAATTGGTAAAAAAAATCTAACAAAAAATTGACTTTATTAACATAAAGTTATTTTTTACGATGCCTGTTAACACTACCATTTTTATAAAGTTTGATACTCTTTTGAGTCGGTTTGTAAGGACTTCGTCTCTTTAATATATGCATTTGCTTGGCCCAAAAAAAATTTTGAACACTCAATTTTACAAAGAAGTGATAAATTCTTATAAAAAGTTGAAAAAAGAATGTCTCTACCATTACATTTATAGTCAATCACTTAATCATTTTATAAAATTGAGTATACAATTGAAATTGAAAGTATTCTTGGATTTATTTGAGTGAATAGTGATCCCTTTATTATTGTGCCCATTCAAAATAAAAATTATTTTAGGATGTTTTAAAATAAAAATAAAATGCATCACTTGAGAATTTCAGTCATCCACATTATTGCTATAATTTCTTCAATACAAGATTTTACAATTGAATACAGGTGATCTACTTAGCTTTTACAATGAAGGCTCTCTCATTGTAAAATTACACATGACTAGTTCTCAAGACGATGGTGATGGCAGTTGAGAGTAGATGCAGTTATGTTGCGGTGCCAATATGTGAGTTGGTCTTAATATGATAAGTAGCCTGTAGAAAAGATAACATATTGAATTATATTAAGGAGAATTTAATTATATTCATTGAAGTGGTTTTCCTTTATATTTCCAATAATTTTTCCCTTAATTTAATTAATTTAAGGAGAATATCATAAGAACAAAAATGTCAGATATATATGTTGTATTCTCCTAGGTCCTTGCCATGTCTAGGTCCAATATTATAAAGATTTGCCTTGTTACTTCTTGATACTGAATCATATTGGTATCTAATGTCCATGACACTATGATAAGAATACATAAGTTGACTCAGTAAATTAGTGTCTTCTGCTATGGTCAAGGACTCACGTGTTATAGGAAAATTATTGAGTGCTTCCGAAACACGATGACACAATGCCCATTCTTCTCACATTCATGGTGGATCTTATTATAAAAACAACAATGGCAATGAATTAACAATCATTATAGAACAAAATAAGAAAGATTAAAAATTTTGCTGCCAAAAGCAATTATGTTTTGCTTCTACTGAATTTTTTGATAGGTACCTCTACTGAAATTTAGAACTTTAGTTTTTCTACATCTAAATAAGGTTAAATGGAAGACCAATTTGTGTGCAGACACAATACAGAATACAACAAATGATGAAGTTCCACAATTTTCAATCTTCCAAACAACATCTTAAACACTGTACTTAGTTTAAAATCTCTTAATTAAATTAACACTACATGTTTTCTACAAATTCACCTGAATAAAACCAGAATACAAAAACTATATAAAACTCTAGCTGCACTTCCTGCATTTCTCTATACATTTCAACTCCAACTCCAATTTGTTGTTTTGTCATTGGATCCTGAAATGCAAGCAACTTTAAAAGTCAACATTTCAATGTAAAAAAACATGAGAATGCAGTTCAATGTAGAGCAATATACAAGCAAGAAACTCAAAGAAGTTAACTAATTATATTACAACAGCTTATTATTATAATTTAGTGTAAGTAATTGTTAAACCTGAAAGAAAACTGTCAAAAACACAAAAAACACTCATCTCTGTATAGTTAACTGGATATTGTATAGCTTCAGTATGGAAGCATCTAAAATTGGAACTTAGTTCATAAAGTAACTGCAACAATCATCAACTATCAATCAAATTTTAATTATTTCACAATCCTACAGCGTTAATTAGTGATGCAAGCAGCTGTAAAAGCATTTGGATTTGCTAGATATTGCTAATTGCAACAACAAGAGGTGGTAATTGTGATCAAGACATAACTTGATACCTGCAAATATCATCATCTGTGACACTTGGAAGTATTCTAGCAACAAAAACTCAAGAACAACAATTGGAAGTACCATTTCTTCCTTTGGAAAACAGTGAGTTAATGTTCTGTGGACAAGTAAATAAAAGACAGCTCTTTCTCATGAAAATCTAATAAATTTCAATTTCAAAAGATTATCCCACGAAACTACAAAATCATCTTGGGAAAATAATGGCAAGGCAAAAGCCAACTACATACCCCATGGAGTGAATAAGTATTAGTATATTAACTATATCATCATCCAAGCCAAACAGCTAGAGCTGTATAATACAATAGAAAATAAAAAAATGCAAACAAAATATCTCTTTACCATAAAATCCATTAAAAGATATGGGTAAAAGCTATCTTGATAATTTTATTAGTATTTTTAGCAATAAACAACCAATGAATTATGTTGTAATAACCCATTCTACCATGCCATAAGGAAACATATCAATGTAGATGATAATCACTTGGGACAGGATTTCAGCATAGAAACATACTGAGCTTATACACTTGAGCTTATACAATATTTTCAATCTATTGTAAAAAGCAGGTTGGCTTTCTGGCCAAGAGCAGTGCACGTACTGCTGAAATTTTATATGGACTTCATAGGTCTTGGTACTATTTTTATTCGTTTATGCTGTTTTCTTCTCCTTTCAAGTTATACTTTCCTTTGTTTCTTATTGTATCCAAAATGGAGGTCCACTCAAGGCTAGCTTTTCTTTAGCATTGTATCTTTTATACTCTCTTTTGAATAAATTCTGTGTCATATACTTATATATTGCAACATTAAAATATAAATAGAGAAAGTTCTCTAGCAAGAGGTAACTTGTTCGTCTTTATAACAAATTGGTCATTATTGATACCTATAAGACAGCATCAAGAGAATGGAGAGAGAAACTCAAGCTTCTCACAATATATCAGCATAGTGGAAGTGAAGACAAATAGGCAATACTTCATCCACGTAGATATAACTCTTAAAACTAAATTACAAAAACCAAGGAACGTGATTTACAATTATTTGAAGTATAACCAATTAATTTTCAATTTCAAAGCAGCTATAGCTTTTGTCTACCAGCTGCCTAAGAGTTTTTTTCCCCTCTTTTTTCTTTCTGTAGCTAATAAACATAAGTTACACATAAAAAAGCAAACTTGGGAACAAAACAATAGACCAATCAAGTTTAAACACATATGTATTGATTTAGAGTAATGCAAAGATAATTTAGTACAAAACCAAGGTCATAGGTTCTTTACTCTTATCCAAATCAAATGGTTGGCTATTTCAAACGACAGACTGTAATTGTGCCATGAGCAGATGATTATGGCAAGCTTTGTTGCATATGGTATACAGGTGAAATGTATTTTGGCTTTTAACATCAATTTGTATTAAATACATATTTTCATCTAATAACACAAGTACTATCAAGAATTGGCTACCAAATAAATCTTAATTAAATTATATAAATCTTCTTAATATTATATATAATCATAGTGTTACTCATAAAAATCTCTCTTGGTTAGAGACATTTCTAGATTTCTGCTTCCAACACCTTATGTTAGTTGGATCAACACTGGGTAATGGCCAATACACAAAAAAAAAAAAATAGTAAAGAGATTTATATGAATAAGAAACCACATACTCATATCACAAACCCCAACATACAAGCAACCAACAAATAAGAGCAAACTAATTTTACTGCATAATTATTTTATTTAAAAACAAAACACAAAAAGGGGCACAACTCTAGTATATTAAAAAAGTAATTTTACAAAGGATGAGCCAAGAAAAGAATTTTGCTGCATTCAAAACAAAAATAACTGCAAAGGGACCCAAAAAGTGGGGGGCAGATGGGAGAAATTTTTAAGGATATTGATGCTTACTTCCATCTTATGGAATTAATGAATGACAATTGACTAGCGACAAACAATTTTAAAATATACACCAACTCATTGGAATTGATAGACAAAGAGTTCTCTCTACATGTACACATCAATTTTAATAGAACTCAAAGAAATATGCAATATTTTTTTGGATCCAAAAGGATGAAACTTAAACAAATACAATTAATCACATTTTGCTGACTGAGGCAAGACAGATAAAAGATCCATCATCTGACATTTCCAATCATCCAAATATAAACAATCTATATGCTGTCTTTTTTTTCTTTATAAAATTTAATCACAAGACAATGGGAACTTAAAGCTGTAAAACTACAGATTTGGAACGCAATATAGGAGGTACCACCTCAAGATGGTAATCAATTTGAAGAAAAGAATTCTTTTAAGCTAGGACCAAAACTTGTCTTTGAGTAGCAACTTGAACCTCAAGTATCCTTATGGGTATGTTCAGCTACAAGAATTTTTTGACAGCATGATTATTAGATAATTTAATTGGAAATAATGCTCAACCTACCCTGATTAAATTTAATTGTCTAGCAGCTCAACACCTAAGGATCTTCTGAAGTGCTAAATTGGGACAAAGCCAAATCCATGAGAACATCTTGTTTGGCAATTTTGCTACCATAGCAGAAACCAATTAGTCACCAAGCTGCAGAAACCCACCATCTAATATACAGAAAATCTGGAAAATCTGATTCATGAAAGAAACTAGAAACTAATGGTCAAACAATAATTGCTCATCAAACCAATGCCTGTAAAATATTAGTTTCCAACTCACTGAAGTAGGTAGGAACTTAGGTAATCATCAACCTATAATTCTCATTTGTATGGAATAATTTTACCAAAACTAAGTAAATTTGAGTTCTTGCAGGCTAGGAGGGTAAAATATTATAAAAAATTAAGTCTTCTAGCAAGAAATGAGAGGATTAACTAGCAAAAAAAAAAAAAATTGCATGAACAGAGGACGAACATTGAACATAGAAACCAAAAAGTACAGTATACGTAACCAAAAAATTTATAATAGAAAAAATCATGTACAGGAACTGTTCACAGTACCTTCATCACCAATATTACATTTTCCAATTCACCAAACTTACTCATGTACTGCCTAAATCCTTCCCAGAACCTGTAAAAAACCACATCAAGAAAAGGATATATTATTAACAAGAAGAGCATGTCCTACAGTTTGAAGATACACATACTACCAATTTTTGGATTTCACTCATCATAACATCTAGGCTCAGAAATAATGAAGGAGAATGGGACATAAAAAGAAATTCAAGTATATGCCAATGAATAGTGTGTGTGTATATATATATATATGCATCTACCAAGATCAGCGAAAGGAGGCAAGATGGTGACGTACAAAAAATTCAGAGAAGAAAGTTTATTAGCCTTCTAGATTTGCCAAAGCTACCATTTGTCACTGGTATTTCTCATAATCAGAGTCATCTTGTGTGCTTAAAATCCCAATCAAATTTCCCAAACTTGGCATGAATCTTTCAATAATATTAGAAAGTTATACCGTCTTTGGGTAAGGTAGGTTATTAGAGCTACCTTCTTCACTAGCCTGTTTAGATTTCTGCGTAATAAGTAAGAATATTCCATTATCTATTCTCCAAGTGAAGCCAGGGAATCCTGTGCAATAGGGTTTTTGTCTTTCGTGCTACATTTATTATGTCTATTGTGGATGCTGGTGTGATCGTATTTGATGTCCTAGTAAGAGTCAAGATATAATTAGGACAAGCTAGGATTTGTGACGAGAATTTTGTTCTTCTTTGAATTTGTCTGTATCATGTCTAGTTATTCTATTGTTGATACAAGTATGTTGTGTGTGGCTTTGTGCTGCATCTTTTCTTAATAACTTATTTATTTTCATCCAAACAAAGGATAACTAGGTACAATATCATATAAGCATGCAACTTTTGGAAAATTGATTGACAAGAAACTTAAATAGAGGAAATACTTAAATTTGGTACAAATTTCTGCTAACAATTAAAGTATTCATCCTCAAAAATTTGAAAAAAAAAAAAAAAAAAAAAAAAAAAAAGAGGCAATGCTAATATGAGTTGAAGAAACCGATGGGAAAGTCAAATCACAAAGATAAGAGGAAATAAATGACCTATTTTAAATAAACCTTTGACGGAGGACTAGACGGTGGATGACACACCAGTACCTTAGAAATAAAGAGCTCAAAACTAATGAAGGTAGCAGTGCAAGTGGAGGGAGGTTATTCTACAACTCATTTTCCCTTGTCTTTAAGCATACAATCGACGGTATTCTCTTTCAAGTTGAAATATCTCATCACAGTTTCTAGTTCTATTGGGTCTTGCTTCAGCATTACAATTTTGCTTATTTCTTTCTCTATTATCAAACATCAATTGACAAATGAGACCCCAATTATCTGATAAAAAGGCCATGTAGTGATAAAGCCCACACTTCTGCACTGTCAAGCTTGGGCAACAGCTAGTAATTGAAGCTTCAATGAACTGTATTGATTCAGCCAATCTGGAAGTGATCCACATATTATATAGGAGAGCCAGGTCAATTCACTTGGATGGAACAACATGACATTGGTTTCTAAATGACAAATAAGACGAGGAGAAGTTTCTAATTCCAAATTTTCAAGGATGGTAGCTGGATGCTCATAGACTGAAAAAAAGTGCATATATAAAGGTTGTAGTCAACGCACAAAGCTTCCACTTTTTGTGGAGTCTGGAAGAAGTCATAGTAGGCAGCCTTAACACAACTAATGATAGTTAATTGATAGCAGAGAATCCATCTACTACAAATTTTAAAGAAAAAAATCAATATTATTGCTTTATTTTACTAACTTAACAGAGCTAACCTGTCATACAAACACACATCAAGAGTTCACAACACTTCATTTCTAGGATCAAATTTTCAATGAAAACAAAAAATAATGGAATTAGTTGAGTCTCTAATCTTGGTACCCAGAAAAACAAGAAGGCCTGCATCAAAAGGAGCCTAATTTAACTTTTACAGGCCCAATTTCAGGGAAAACTCAGCACAAACTCCAAATACATAAAAGCATAATTTTCACAGATTTCTAATCAAGAAAACAGCACAAAATCAGCAAAATTCGTCACTACCTCAGAGATCATCAACAATATAATAGAAAAAATAATTGGTCAGGTTTCAAACTTCGAAAAATTTCAAAGTCCAAGTGTATATGTTGTACTACAAGACCAATCATATAAGGGCTACAATCCCACACACATATCTGGGAGCAAAATCCTTTCCAAGTTTTTCAACATATAAGGTGAATTTTATTGCTAGAATAACAACCAAATTACCTTAGACATATGAGACCAAGTTGCATAGCTTTAATTATTAATTAATTGACTCTTTACTTCTTCTTTTGTATAGGTAATTAATTGACTCTTTACTTCACATACACACATAGAAATATAAGATAGGTTCAAGTTACACTTTTTTACCTAGTATAACTCTACAAGAGTTTAACATTTTTTAAAACATAGATTTTCATGAAATCAAATGGTGAAAAAAAACACTACTAGTCATGTCATTAAACGAGCTCCTTGCCAACAATATCTTTTATTTCCAAAATTTAATACATTCTCTCTCTAATACCGGAAGTTATCACCTTCTCTCTCTAAGCTCACCTCCTCCTCCTCCTCCCTCTCCACTACTTTTGTTGAGTGCCAACAACTTGGTTGTGTTGGCCATAAAACCAGTTGTCTCTAGCATAAAGTAAACCTATGGCCTTCAATTTCGATGCCACCAGGGCAGGGAAGATCAAAAAGTATAGGGAAGCTAAGCATCTATAAATGTATGAGATAGTTAGGGTTTATAAATGGGTTTTCAAGGCACTGGGTTTAGATTGGTTAACTATCCATACATTTGGATGTCATTATTGTATCAAAAATGGGTTTTTGAGTGTTGGAGGTGTAAATGATGAGAATGTAAAGAGAATAACGCAATATTTACATGGAAAGCCCTTTTGTATGAACAAGAAGAGTGAAAAACCACAGGTGATGCAGGGAATCATCTACCTCTAGCAACTAGTATTACCGATATTGGAAAAGGATAAACAATGAACAATATCTCACAATGATGAATTGTGTTCTTTATGGAGGTTAATCCCCCTCTCCTCTATAAGCCAAGGGAGGAGGTGGACCCCTTACAAATGTTGAATCCTTATTGGCTGTGAATCCAATACAAAAACACTTACTAAAGCAGAGGAAAAGTGAAAATAACCCTTAACATCCCCTAAATGATAAAAGGTATGCACAATCAGCTATCAAGCAATACTTCCACACAAACTTCTTAATGTTGCCCAAAATTTTAATGAGCACGTCTAGAAGCCACTTGAGCATATGTTATTCCCCACTTATCCTTTAGTCCATGACTACAAGAAGAAAAGGGAATTGTATCCTTTGCATAAGCTCAGAAATCTGGCATTCTTCCCCAAAACAGGGAAGAAAATACACCGAATCTGATCTGAAGAGTTCACAACCTGTACTAGCCACTAAATTCAATTATATCATACATGTATGTGTTTGTATGTATGTAGCCACAAGTGATGTACTAAAACGAATTACCAGATACAGTTGGAAAAGGACTGCTCTTCAAATCATTTCTGTAATGGTCAATATTATCAACTAGATGCTAGGATATGTGAACAGCATCCAGAAAAAATAAACATATGAAATTCCTTAAGTTGTGTCTATACTTTCGATTTTGTTTTTGTTAGAGAATCCATGTTGTGAATGTCAAACCAAATAATATCCTCAAAAATTTTGAATTTTCATGCAGCAAAAGTAAAAGCCACCATATTATGAGATGAAAAAAATGTATTGCCTTTGACACTAGAAAGCAAGAGAAAAAAAAATAATTAAGAGTTCAAAAGGATTAATTACCGGAGCTGTTAGTGGCAAATCAGTCTTGTTGATGCTAAGCATATGGGAAGACATTTAGATTAAAAAAAAAACCCACGTCCTTTTCTTTGGCATTCCAATCATAAGTAAATCCTTTCAACAATCTGCATCTATCATGAGCAATAAAGAAAGTGTATCATATTCCACAAAAGCTCTTTGAACTTAGCTGATGCATATGGTATAAAGGGGAAATTCAACACCCAAATTCTGCTAGCAACCCAGCTGGATATGGATATGTTGGATGGGACCTCTCAGAGCACTGCACTGGTTACCAAGCTGTATCCATACACACCATAAAGGCAGTAGTATGCAATTGCGATGTTAGCTTGCTTGTCTCTTCCATTACCCATTATAATATTAGCAACTTGCTTTCCTAAAGAGATGTCAGATCCTACCCTGATATTTCAACACCCCAGCTGTGAAAAATCCAGCAAAGAGAAAGGAAATCTTTGCACATTGGCTTCACCAGTAGTCACCACATGAGCAGATCCCATTCTTGAAGTGATGAAATCGCTTCACTTCCCTCACAACAATCTCTCTGTTCACAATTTTCGTAATGAACTTGGTTGCTTCATGGCAATCCCCACACACCCTAAGGTTCTTTATGATCAGTAATCTGGTTCCAGGCCCTGTGTTTAAGAGACCAAAAGCAATAGCAAGCCTCTCACTGTGATTACATAACATTTTTTCTTTGACTTCCTCATCAAGGGAATGCAACACAAATTCAGTCTTTGGGACATATCCAACAGCCCTCATTTCATGATCCAACTTATCCAAAAGTTGCATCATATTCTCATATTGATGATGGCTCTTATCTTCCATAAGAAAAGCATGAAGTTTTCCTTTCACTTCCACTACACTATACCCTGGCACTTTCTTCATCCCCGTCTTTTTCATGATTTTTCTAACACTAGCTACATCATCCCACTTCCTCACCTTTGCATAGTAGTTTGAGACCAAAGAATAAATTCCCAAGTCATCTGGATTTAACTCAAGAACCTTCTTTGCAGCCATCTCTCCAATCAACAACTTGCCATTTTTGCAGCAACCTGCCAGGAGAGCAACCCAAACAGCAAGCCCTGATTCAGCATTCATGGAATCTATTAGCTTGCAAGCCTCTTCAACTCGACCTGCACGAGCCAAAAGATCAACCATACAAACATAATGCTTTTCTGTTGGAGGGACCTTATATTCACTAACCATACGATTAAACCAGTATTGACCTTCTTCCACAAGACCTGAGTGACTGAAGGCTGAGAGAAGGGAAGAAAAAGTAGCATGATCTGGTTTTAGATTTGTTTTTGTCATCTCTAGGAAGAGTGACAGAGCTTCTTTCCCAAGCCCATGAATTCCATAACTGGTTATCATTGCATTCCAAGAGATTGAGTCTTTGCAGTTTATCTGATCAAAGAGAGTGTGTGCCCAAGAAAGGGCTCCACATTTTGAATACATGTCAATCACTGCAGTACCTAAAACTCTATCAAAATCAAGCCTTCTCACAATATATCCGTGTATAGATTTACCCAATTTCAAAAACCCAACTTGGGTACATGCTAGAAGTGCACTTACAAGAGACACTAAATCTGGTCTGTATCCACAACCCTGCATCTCTACCAATAAATCAAGTGCATTCCCTGCAAAACCATTTTGAGCAAAGCCAGATATCAATGCACCCCAAGATATGACATTCTTATAAGGCATATTCTTGAAAACATGACAAGCAAGCTTCAGATGTCCATTCTTGGCATACATATCCACAAGGCTAGTTTGAACTACAACATCCATAGGAAGATCTTTCCTAATCAAATACCCATGTACAGAAAGACCCAGTTTTAAGTCCCCAAGATTTGCACAAGCCTGTGTCAACCCCACCATCACAACTCCATCTCCTTCCATTCCCTCCTTTTGCATTCGCCTATACATATCAACTGCTTCAAATGGCCGCCCACTCTGCGCAAACCCACTTATCATGGTTGTCCAACAAACAAGATCCCTTCTCGGCATCCTATCAAAGACCACGATCGCTTCATCCATCTTCCCACACTTTGCATACAAATTCAAAACAGAAGATCCAACAAACACATCAAACTCAAACCCACAATCCTTCGCTCTACACCAAATTTCCTCCCCTGTTTTCAAATCCAACAACCTCGTGCACGCCTTGAGGGCCACCGTGAAAGTTGAGCTATCGGGTCTAACACCTACCAAAATCATTTGACGATATAAATTCAGAACTTCAACTGGGTACTCTTTACGCGAATACGCAATGATCATGGCATTCCATGCATCTATGCCTCTTTGAGGCAATACATCAAACACTTTTCGGGCAGATTTAATGTCACCTATATTTGCGTAGGACGCGATGAGTCCACCATTGGAGCTTCCATGCTTGTAGAGGCCGGTCAAGAGCATGAGAGCATGGGTTTTAGACATTGATGCTTTGTCTTTACAGGCTAAGAGGAGAGGTCTAAGACGGTTTGGGCATGGAATGAAATGCATGTATGTATACGAAGCTGATTTTCTTAACTCTATATTATTACTGTAGAGTTTTAGTTTGTAGCCGTAGGCAAAAGGACAACAGAAAAAATGGAGGGTAATGGTAACTTCAAACTTTTGAACATCCAATTGTATTTGTAGAACGACCCCACGTCACACTCACCCAGGGATTTCCCTCGCAGAGAAAAAACACTTTCATGAGAATCTCTTAACTCAAGTTCAAAGTTTAAACATGGTTAGAAAGAATTAATTGGTAAATTTAGTATAAAAATGTAAAATTTACTGGGTACCAAAACACTTGCAAAAGCAAATTTCTCCATAATTCATTGTAAAATGAAAAAAAAAATAATAATAATAAATAAAATTCACACTTAATATTTTAATATACACTTTAATTAAAATTTTAAAAATTAAATTTTAATTACGAAAATAAGATAATTTTGGAAACATGTGTTGCCGTTAAGCAAAGGGCAAGTTAGTACAAAACACTTTTAATATCAATTTAGTAAAATTTAGTTAATTGGATGTCAATGGGGGGAAAATGATTTTTCCCTTCAAGTTTGTGTAGAATGTCATTTCCTAAAATCTAAAGGGAGTGAAGTGTAATTACCCCTAATTTTTTTTTAAACAAAATATTAATGGTATCCAAACTATTTTTTTTTTAATATAGATAGTGATAGAATTTGAATTTATGATGTCACTTCTCAATCATTTTTTTAAATTATAAATTTCATTAACATATTTTGAGATTTGATCTAATTGTCAACCAAATCCAAAAATTTTTCAAAACTAGTCAATTTTGTCTAGATAAGCTATTTAGAAATGAACACATCTCTATTTGGAAACAGCTTATCTAGCTTTTTGTTGAAAACTTTTTGTTGGAAGTATGTTATAGTATAATTATACCTTGAAAAAGTGAGAAAAATAAGAAAAATTGAAATTTTAAAAAGTTATACATAAAAACTAAAAGCTAAACTTATAAATTGATGCCAAACAGATACATGCAAATATAACATATAGTTTTTTTGTGGAGGTGCTATTTGAACTCAGGTTCCTTAAGGTGGCGTTTGGTACGGGAGAATCCACATTACTCTTGGCATCCAGATTCCTAGGAATGTGGAATCACATTCCTAAGAATGTAGTTATTCCTATGTTTGGTTTCATTGGGAATCTCTTAAGATTTTTAGGAATGTGAGATGATAATGTTTGGTTTATTCTTAGGAATCTTAAATGAATTATTTATTTTTCCCATTCTATCCTTAGATTTGAATGTGAACTACCAAGTCCTTTAAAAAAAATATTCCTCTAAATAAATAATGAAAAACCAAATATAAACTATTAATTATGACAAATTCATTAAAATTGTAGTCTAACATTTCAAAATGACAAGTACAATACAAAAATAACTATTTAAATTCTCAAATACTTTATTCTTAATAATAATTTTTAAAATAATTTAACCCATAATGGAGAATCCCCTTCAAAAATTTTTTTTTCTACACATGAAACCTGACAATAATGGAGAGTCCCCTTCAAACGTTTTTTTTTTCCACATGTGAAACCTAAATAAAACTTTGTTAAAGAATATATCAACAGAGTTATCTATCTTGTTTATGTTATTTTGGCGGGAAAAGATAAAGATAAGAGAAAAGATATTGATGATTAGTTTTATATTTTATCTTGATTGCTTAAATGATAAGGAAAAATGGTTAAAATTGTCAATTTATAAAAAATACAATTTTCTTTAAGCTTGGGAATCTGGATTCCCACCTATTTTAAAGGGAATCCACATTCCTACTAAGAGGGGTTTAAGGGGGGAATCCAGATTTCCCTGGCATCTGATTCCCTAGCGTGATTTGCAACCAAACATAGGAATCTTTAAACATTCTTAGGAATCTTAAAATATTAACCCGTACCAAACGCCACCTAATAGTAATAAACTTTACTAATTAAAATAGCACGAACTCATCAAACTAATTTGTCTGCTAAAGAATTGGAATTGACAAAAGTTATGAAACCAGGTTTCTATTTTCCTTCCAAGCTCCAATAATTGTATGTTTATATAACTTTTGACATTTATAAAATGATTTTTTTTTTTTTTTTGGTTGAAAAGTATGACACTTTCTAAGAGTGAAAATAAAGTCAAGGAATTGATTGCTTCAAGTAAATCAAGGGATTGGAATAATCAATTATATATATTCAAAAGTTTACATTTAATAAATTGATCAATGACCTATTTTCAAATTTTGTAAAAGGAAAATATGAAAGCGGTCTAAACTCTAAAGTTCCTAGAAAACTAGTTAAATATATAGAAAAAAAATTATATAACACTAAATATAGAGCATAAAATTAATATGAAGAAAATTTATAAATCTACATTTATTTATTCTTTACAAAAATTTCCAAGGGTCAAGAAGAATAAATGACAGTAATGAATGCAATTTACACATAAAAACTATTATAAAATACAAAATGAATAAATATTAGTTTATATTTCTACATTTAAAATTTTTATTTCCATAATATATTTCTTCAGCTAACTCTAAGGCCTAAGCACCCTAGAAAATATATAAACCCATAATTCTACTTGCTTGTAGAAAATTTTAGTTCTTTCTGCTCCCTCTTAACATAGCTGTCGTTGGAGAACAACAAATTACATTGGTAAAATTATATGGAACAACAAATTTTCAAATTCAAATTTTCAAAAAGTGTTAATAAATAAATATTTTTTTAAATGGGTATTTTAGGAAATTTGACTTAAATATAATGGCATTCCACACTTTATCATAACAAGTTACCCCCAAATGAATGGATAGGAATAATTATTTCATTCTAGCTCTGTCTATTCTTTGTTTTTTGTTTTTTGTTTTTTTTTTGAGAATCTGTCTATTCTTTGTAATTCTTATTCCTATTACAAGGTAATGACCATTACAATGTACTAAACATGCCTTTAGTGACATTCCATATACAATAGATTGTTTTAAGTTAATTGCATCAAATAGTTCATTGCTTCTTGCTACAAGTAGGAGTGTCCAACCCACCTGCAAGGCTAATCCTCCTACCAAACCCGAACAGACCTAACGTCACCCGATCTGACTACTAAGGCAGTCAGCTACGAGTCTCAACCCTTAAAAACCCAATGCTACCGGGTCAGTTGTGGGTCTTCTCCTCCAAAACTCAAGCAACTAGACCCAACCAAAAAAACATAAATTCCAGCAATTTTTTAAGCTTTCTAGCGACTTTTCCAGCTAGATATGTGGATTTCGATGGTCATCACAACTAGACCCAGTGGAGATACATCACATTCGGCAGAAATTCATTAGATCCAATGAATTTTCTGTACGATTTGGTGAAAAACTCTTTGGATATGACAAGATCTCCAATAGAATCAGTGAGATCTTGCCGCTCCTTCTTTTTCTGGCAATTTTCACCTTCACCCAAAATTGACCACCACCCAAGGCTTACCCGAACCTACCAACCCAATACCCTTACTTGTTGGCTGTGGTTATGGTAGTTCCCCACCCAATCTGATCAAGTCAATTATGGGTTGGTCACAAACTCGACCAAACTAACCCCTGGACAGCCCTAGCTACAAGTAGTTACAAAATCTCAAATAGTTTTATTTTTAATGAGAACCAATAAACTGAACTTACATTTGACATCTAGAGTAGTTTACATTTCCCTTCTACGATATATATATATATATATATATATATATTAATAGGTTAAACGGAGAGAAAATCCAATTAGGTTTTAATTGGATTCCAATTGTTGTTTAACTTTATGTCACATGTCCCATTTAAGTTTTTTTAATTTTTGTTCTAGTTGAATTAATGAGGTACAAAAGATGAAGGGTCTAATATAAATAAATCATCAAAAATTCAATATACAAAAAAAAAAAAAGAAAAAAAAAAAAGAAAGAGTAAACTTGTAGGGATGCAGTTTGAGTCCTAAGCTTAATAAGTAAGTGGATCTAGGCCCAATGAGCCTAATACAATGAATTTGTAGAGAATGGGTTGGAGAATTAGGTTATAATGAGTTGGGTAACAATTATAATGGATCCAGATGACAATAAAGTAAAAGTGGACTGGTTTTATCTAAGGAAAATTATTCTCGGCACAGTCCGAGGAGATCAGTTATTTCTTAATTCTTCGATCCCTTTCTCTTAGCTCCTTCCTTCTAATTTATACTATTTATCCCTTCTCATCTCTACCCTCCACGTGGACAGTAGATTGCTTGTGTCGATCATTGTCCCATCAACACCCTCCTGAAGTCTTTGGGGGTAGCTGTAAGACGGAAAAGCACTGTTCAGATATCACTTCCTCATTAATGCGGCCAGAGAATTAGCTACATAGTATTCAATGCGGTGGTAGCAGTTTTCTCTTAGATATTTCTTAGCTCCCATCCCTCATGTACGTTCATAATGCATGTTCTTATCAATAAAACTTCCTGGAACGTCACCCTAGATGATAGGACACACATTTTGATCTTCGCTTCGTTTAGCCAAAGGGATATTCCTCCTTGGCCTACCTTCCCCAACCCTCTCATTTGTAGCTTACTCATGGGGCTCTAAGTTTTACATCTTCAATACTGTTTATATGTCCTTAGACCACTCAACGTCCTTAGCCAAGGCCCAAGGCCCAATATATGTATTTTTGGGCCCCTTATCTCTACAAAACTCACATGTATATCCAAAAGAAATTAAAATAACAAAAATAAAAATAAAAGAAAGAGAGAGAGAGTATTATTTGAATCCATATATGTGAGTAATTGTAATTTTTGTAATTGTACAATGCATATGTACGGATTTTGCAATTGCAAAAACCACTACTAGTGAAAACTATACTTGCAAAAACAACGACAACTATGAGTATCTGGCCATCAACCTACCGCAACTCTTCTAATTTGTCCAGATTTAAGACTCGCTATGAACAAATATACGATACTAAGCCTAGAAACTTATGATATTAGTGAAAAATATCCTTGACATATACAAAATGAAACTCTATTGATGCAACCCAGTTAAACAGGATGTTTTCTATGAGAAAAGGAGGAGAAAAAAAAAGCTTACAAAAATTTAAATTATGATTTTTCCACACAATCATCTTAAACATTTTAACGTCCATATCACATCAGGGTCACAAACATATTTAAATCCTCTAAAACATTTTATGTTATCTGCTTCGGAAAAAAAAATTGAATATTTGGAACCATAACATGATCGGTTAATAGACTCTAAAAACCCAACAAGGAATGATAAATAAAATATAAAATAAAATAAAAGATAAAAAAACAACCATAAAGCAAAATCATCATTTATCCAAAAAATAATATATAAAATCTTCATTCTATATATATTTGTATTTCATCATCAATAATGACCATTAGGTATACTTTTGATGTTTTCAAACAAAAAAAAAAAACGAGTCAGGTTCAAATAATTTATTTTCTACTTAAAACGTGTGTATATATATAAATGTTGATGTTAATGGATTATGATATTTATGTTGGAAAAATAGTATAAAGTGAATAAGAAATTGACTACTAATGTGACCATTTGAGCGTGATATTAAAGTGGTGAAAATCCTTGAGTCCCACATTGGAAGTAATATACGATATGAGTTTTGGGCTAGATATTGGGTTGGGCTTTAGGCATGTGTGGATTGAGCCCATTTATCCAATTAATAATAATATTTTATTTTTTTATTTTTTGAGTCAATGAGTATGTATACAGCAGTTATCTTTGAAACAATGTTTCTATTTTAAGTTACGTATAATTTGATAGTCCCTCATTCATCAAAAACAATTTTTAGAGAAACTCTCCCAAAAAGAATATTTTTGTGCATTCATTTGAGTCAAAGAAAGAGAAAGAGACATAGAGTAGTTCATAGAACAAGGACCTTGTGTGCTTCTTCTCCGTGCCGTAGATCATTTTATCTTGGGAGGCAGACGTCCGTGAGTCTCAAAGCACTACAGATTATGTGAAGGGCGAAATCTGCTTTAAGGAGATTATGTTAAACATAAGACTTGATCTGATTTATTTATTCTTCATGCATTTGGTCTGTGAGTTTTTAATTATTTGCAAATTTATAGTATCTATTTATTGTTTTTGCCTATCACATTTATTTGTGTTATTGCTTATATTTAGATTTGTATTTTATTCATTTTTGTTAATCACAAAAGTAAATTGTTAAAATATATCCAACCATCTTAACGCAGATTTTATATATTTGAATTTACTTTTGTGATTTACAGTGAAAGGAATTTTGTGTTTGTTGAAAAACGCTAAATCGGCAACTGTATACTCCTACGCAGAACTTAGAAAAACTGAGTTTGTGTTTATCGTTTATCATGAATATCTACCTACTTGTTCATTTTATAAAGTTAAATTGTAAACTTTGATCTTTAGATAACGTCGATTCTCGTGCTTGACTTTGTTTCATACATTGTTCGTTAGTTGATCTTTCTTTCTTCTTGATTATATTATTGTATTAGGGCTTTTTTGTCTTATTTGAATCTTTCTACTCTAACTTAATCTAAGTGTATATGTGTATGAAGCTCCCTTTTAAAGACTTGAACTCCAGCCCTTACCCCCCACATCTTGCAAGCACTTATTCTTCTGGAGTGACTAGCTCACTAATGGTGCGCGGTAATGGGCATTGTGTAGATTTATTTGCTGGTTTGTACGTATTGTGCCTGCACTGTTGGGTTTTGAAAAATAGTTGAGTTGAGTCGACTTTCTTTTTTGCACAATAAGATATTTGAAAGTTAATATTTATATTTATTTCTTAAACTTGACTGGTTTTGAAGATTCAATTTGCTTGAATTATGTTGAACAAAGATGTCAAACAAAATTGTTGTGAATCCTGTTGTGGATCAAACCAATGTGAACCTTTCTGCGGTGATTTTTGAAGTGAACTTGGTAGGAGGAAATACCAAAGAATGGTGGGTGGACACTACGGCTACTCACCATGTATGCTTAGAAAAGAAACGTTTTCTACATATAATCCTGTGGGTAATGGAGAATAAATTTTCATGGGTAATTCTTCAACCTCTAAGATTGAAGAAAATGAAAAGGTTGCTCTAAAGATGACTACAGACAAGTGTCTTACTTGAAGGATGTACTGCATGTGCCAGACATTCAAAAAAACCTTGTATCTGGCTCATTGTTAAGCAAGAATGGTTTCAAGTTGGTTTTTTAGTCTAATAAATTTTCACTCTTTAAGAGTGGAATGTATGTGGGTAAAGGATATTTGAGCAATGGCTTGTTTAAAATGAATGTAATGACTGCTTTTCCTACTATTGATAATAATAACAGTACATCTTCTGTTTACATGCTTGAGTCATCTAACGTATGGCATGGTAGATTGGGTCATGTTAATTATCATACTTTGCATAGACTAATCAATTTAAATTTATTGCCTAAATTTGAAATTGATTTTGATCATAAATGTGAAACTTGTGTGGAAGCTAAGATGGCTAGAGCATCTTTTAAATCAATTGAAAGAAGCACTGAACCTCTAGATTTAATACATAGTGATGTATGTGACATGAAATTTGTACAAACTAGAGGTCGTAAGAAATATTTCATTACTTTCATAGATGACTGCACTAGATACTGTTATGTGTACTTGCTAAGGAGAAAGGATGAGGCAATTGAGGCATTCATGCAATATAAGAATGAGGTTGAGAATCAACTTAACAAAAAGATTAAGGTTCTAAGGAGTGATAAAGGTGGGGAATATGAATCACCTTTTACAACATGGTATTGTTCATCAATTCACTGCACCTTATTCACCTCAGCAAAATGGAGTTCCTAAAAGGAAAAATAGAACCTTGAAAGAAATGATAAATGCAATGTTGATAAGTTCTTGTTTACCACATAACTTGTGGGGGGAAGCTATTCTTTCTGCCAATTATATTCTTAATAAATTGCCTAAAAAAAACCAATAAAACATCCTATGAATTATGGAAAGATAGAGTACCTTCCCATAAATTCTTAAAGGTGTGGGGGTGTTTGGCAAAAGTGGTGGTTCCTATTCCTAAAAGGATAAAGATAGGACCAAAAACCATTGATTGTGTTTTTATCAGTTATGCTCATAACAGTACTGCATATCAATTTTTAATTTATAAGTCTAACATTCTTGACTTGCATGTCAATACTATTATTGAATCCAATAATGCTATTCTTTGAAGAGATATTTCCTTACAAATTCACACAAGAATTAAGTTCTCATAAGAGAAACTTTGAGTCTATGTCTAGTACATCTCATGATCAAGAGTTGATGAAAGAGCGGAATGAGGTTGAGCTTAGATGTAGTAAAAGGGCTAAAACGTCAAAATCGTTTGGTTCGAATTTTCTAACTTATATGTTAGAAGACGAACCTCAAAGCTTTAAGGAAGCTATTTCTACACCTGAGGCGCCTTTCTGGAAAGAAGCTGTCAATAGTGAGATTGAATCCATCTTACAAAATCATACATGGGAACTAGTGGATCTTCCATCAAGTTGTAAACCTCTAGGATATAAATGGATATTCAAGAAAAAACTAAAAGTTGATGGATCTATTAACAAGTACAAGGCAAGACTTGTTGTTAAGGGTTACAAACAAAAGGAATGTGTGGATTATTTTGACACATATTCACCTGTTACAAGAATAACATCCATTCGGATGTTGATAGCTAATGCAGCATTGCATAACCTTGAGATACATCAAATGGATGTAAAAACTACATTCTTAAATGGTAAATTAAATGAGGAGATTTATATGGAACAACCTGAGGGGTTCATTGTTCCTGGTCAAGAAAAGAAATCTCTTTATGGATTAAAACAAGCTCCAAAGCAGTGGCATGAGAAATTTGACAATGCAATGATTTCAAATGGGTTTAGAATCAATGAATGTGACAAATGTGTGTATATTAAAGATACCGCAAATGACTATGTCATTGTGTGTCTCTATGTTGATGATATGCTCATTATAGGTAGCAATAATGATATTATTAAAGCTACCAAGAGAATGTTGACTAGTGAGTTCGAAATGGAAGATTTAGGTGTTGCAGATGTGATACTAGGAATGAAGATTTCTAGAAAATCTGATTGACTTGTCTTATCTCAATCACATTATGTTAAGAAAGTTTTTGAGAAATTCAAGAAATATGATGATAGTCAAGTGAGAACACCTTAACTAAGAATAAAGGGCAAGGAATATCTCCATTGGAGTATTCAAGAATAATAGGTAGTCTTATATATATAATGAACTGCACTAGACCGGACATAGCATATTCTGTCAACAAGTTGAGTAGATACACTAATAATCCAAGGGAAGACCACTGGTAGGCATTAGTTAGGGTTTTGAGGTATTTGAAATACACCCTAAAATATAGGTTGCACTACATTCGGTATCCAACTATACTAGAAGGGTATAGTGATGCTAATTGGATATCCGACACAGAAGACACCAAATCCACGAGTAGATATGTCTTTACACTTGGTGGTGCAGCAGCATCTTGAAAGTCTTCTAAACAAACATGCATTGCTAGATCCATAATGGAATCAAAATTTATTGCATTGGACAAAGCAGGAGAAGAAGCAGAGTTGCTTCGTCATTCCTTGGAGGATATGCCAATGTGGATGAAACTTGTGCCCTTAATCTGTATACATTGTGATAGCAAATTAGCTATTGGTAGGGCACATAGTCATATGTACAACAGTAAGTCTCAACATATATGTCGAAGACATAATACAGTGAGGCAGTTGCTCTCTAATGGAATTATTTCCATTGACTTCATAAAGTCGAAAGAGAATATAGCGAATCTGTTAACCAAAGGTTGAGTAGTGAGCAAGTAAAATGCTCATCGAGGGGAATGGGGTTAAAGCTTATGACATAAAAGTCTCCAAGATGGCAACCCAACCTAGTTGACTAGAGATCCCAAGATCTAAGTTCAAAGGGACAACCGAATCATGGAGACTAGTTTTATCACTATAGAGATAACATCTCCCACACGTTCCTATGATGAAATAGTGATGCATGTAAGCGATGTTTAGGGTAAGCTTTGCTTTTAATGATTCTTATATCTTGAAAAATCAAGTGGGGTATAGCAGGATACTCTTAATAAGAGTCACCCATATAAGTGTGAAGTGGGCCGCTTCCATGAGAGTTTTAAGGCTAAATTCTCTAAAGCACTTCATGAATTTACTAGGATATGTTTAGGGCCGAAATGAACACAATTATATGAACGAAATATATTCAAAAAAGAGTTGTGTGAATTCTATTGTCTTGGTATACACAAACGGTTGAACAGTTCAAGACATCATGTTCACTGGTTAGCCAGTATATCCAATAGTCTTTCACAAAGGAGTTCAAAGCCAAAAGCTACTTCTCCCGATATAGTAACTTTTTTTCTACTCTTTTTGTGTTTGCGTTATCATTTGCAGTGTGTTTTATCAATTTCCATTCCTGTAGGGGATTGTTGGAAAAATAGTATGGAGTGAATAAGAAATTGATTCCTAATGTGACCATTTGAACATGATATTAAAGTGGTGAAAATCCTTGAGTCCCACATTGGAAATAATAGAGGATATGAGTTTTGGTCTGGATATTGAGTTGAGTTTTAGGCATGTGTGAACTGAGCCCACTTATCTGATTAATAATAATATTTTATTATTTTATTTTTGAGTCAATAAGTCTGTATACAACAGTTATCTCTGAAACAGTATTTCTGTTTTAAGTTACATATAATTTGATAGTCCTTTATTCATGAAAAACAATTTTTAGAGAAACTCTCTTAGAGAGAATATTTTTGTGCATTCATTTGAGCCAAAAAGAGAGAAAGAGACATAGAATAGTTCACAGAACATGGACTTTGTGTGCTTTTTTTCCGTGCTGTAAATCATTTTATCTTGGGAGGCAGACGTTAGTGAGTCTCAAAACACCACAGATTGTGTGAGGGGCAAAATCTGCTTTAAGGAGATTGTGTCAAACACAAGATTTGATCTGATCATTCATCCTTCACACATTTGGTTTGTGAGTTTTGAATTGTTTGCATATTTCTTCTTATATATACCGTATCTATTTATTGCTTTTGCCTATTACATCTATTTGTGTTATTGCTTATATTTAGATCTGTATATTATTTTTTTTTGTTAATCACAAAAGTAATTGTTAGAATATATCCAATAATTTACAATAAATTTTATACCAATAACATTATAAATTACTTCCTAAAAAAGTTATAATTATACTTTTTTTTTTAATTAATATGGACCAGCAATATTGAAGCATTAAGTGCAAGTTGATGCTTTTTGTACATGCTTGGACTCCATTAGAAAGCTAATGATGTGCACTTATCTTTTCTTTTCTATCATTTTAGTTTTTAGAACAATCTTTATGGAAGCAACCCTACGCCACTCATGAACCTGATTCTCCACAACAACAACAACAAAGAAAAAGAAAAAAAGGGCCATGACCCATCGCATATATAACCGGTTATACTTTTTTATTCTCAGGCCACAAGACAACTTGCGCAACTAGAGAAAAGCGGGGCGGCTAACTTGTTTCCTGTTTAAAACCATGAATAGTATCATCACATTATAAATACTATCATTTTTAATTATTAGAAATGATAAATTAATTTTCTCAAAAAAAAAAAATGATAAATTAATATCACCATTAATATTATTAATTTCACACCGAGTGTATAGTGTATAATAAATCATTTTTACATTTTTTTTTTGGTGTTTAAGGAAAATGTTAAAAGTGTTGCAATTTTTACTCCATCAAACTTATAAATTAATGTGATAATATATATGATTGATAGATTTTTTTTTTTTTTTTGAAAGTGTGATTGGTGGACCACCTAATAAATGAATGTTTGAAATGTGTTTTTATAATCAATGACACATCAATTTGTAAAATTCATGTAATAAAAATTCCAATATTCATCAAATTACTTTGCATTTAAAAGTTGATATATTAATTTATATAACTAGTTTAGTAAAACTTATTTAGTAAAGTTTGTACTCCGTTGTACCCAACATAATTTCTACGAAGGATTTATTACCAAAAAAAAAAAAGGTATGAATGAACATGATAATTAATATTCTTAGTGCAATGTCGATAATATAATAAATAATTTTAACTACTTTTTATTTGTTTAAAAGTCAACACATCAATATGTAAGGTTTAAATTTCTAACATTATTGTAGGTTCCAGTTAATACCATAACTTTTGAGTGGAGTTTGTGGTGTGTTTTTGTGTTAAAACCTCTTTCTCTTTACCTTGTGTGCGTGTGTGTTTGTTTCTTAAAAAAAAAAAAAAAAAAAAACTAGTCTTCATTTGTTGTCAAATAAAAAATTTGAAGTTTGATCCCTGCTTATACCATAAACCAATTGGTATTTTGGTACGATGATAAAAAAAAAAAATCATATATAGCAAATGCCATTAATTTAAAATTCAATCATATCTATAAAACAAAATTTGTAACGTCACTCTTCTTTATAAGCAAGAAGTCGAGTGAAGAGAAAGGACCAACATAGAAAAGAGAGAGAAAAAAAAAAGAATGTTTTCTCTTTTTTTTTGCTGAAAAAAAAAGGGGGGGCGGGGGCGACCATATGTGACTTACCCCCCAGGGCGTGACCTAATAGGGGCACCCCCCGCTAGGGAATGTTGGATTGAGCCATAGCTACTGTGACAGGGGCGCCACAGACCTCACCCTAGCACCCCAAGAGAGCCAGAGTGTGGGGCGTAATGCATGCCATAAATCCCCCCCCACATGGTACTCGCCACGACTCGAACATGGGACCATGAGCATGCACACGGGATCCCACACCGCTGGGCCACCCCTCTTGGGGCAAAGAATGTTTTCTCTTAGCCAACTAAAGCTTGGAGTTTTTATTTTATTTATTTTATTTTATTTTTATAACAAAAGGGATATCCAAACTTTTCTTAAGTTCTTGTGAAGGGGGCTCCCAAAAAAATAAAAAAAAGTGCTTGTGAAGTTAGTATTTACTATTTCTTCCCCAATCACTACGAGTAACTAACAAAAGTTACAAAATTTTAGGTAGCACGGGTATGGTAGGATGCTTTAATTAATATATATTTTTTTTAATTTTTAGCGAAATTCGCATTATATATTTAAAATTAATTATATATATACACACACAGTGATTTAACTAGAAGCACTACTAAATTTTTTTATTTAGAAAAATTTATGCTACATGGTTTATTTAGTAGTTTGTACACTATGAGAAATTCCGTTTTTTTATTACTGGGAGTTCTTGGTATTAGTATAAAGTTTTCAAAAGATCAAAAATTAATATAGTTATGCCATCGATCAAAGGTTAATAATTATATTATTAATCAAATGTATGAATTTTAAGTTCTTGTAGTTTAAAATTATGTATAAAAAATAAGTTTATAAATCGAATAATAAATAACATTCAATTGATACAAAATTTGACATGTATATTAAAAACATAAAGAACATGCGATTTAACAATTAGATTTTAAAATAAATAGTCATGTTAATTTTTTTAGTGAGAATTGTGGTTACAAATTAGTTGTAGCCAAATTTGGGATTGAGATCCGGTGCACCATGCAATTACCCTCTCTTCTCTCACAAAATTTTTTTATCACACTCACTTTTTTAACTATTTTTTACTTTATTTTACTCAATGCTTAAAATTAAAAGTTATTTTTTTCCACTCTCAATTTCAACCACCCAATACTATTGCATCCGATGCAATTTCCTAATCTCAAACCCCAAATTTGTCCAAAGGATTAAGTACTATTAATTGTATTTTAATGTTCAAGAATTGACTTTTTTTTTTTTAATGAACAAATTGTCCTAGTCACTATGTCTAAAAGCTATTATACACTTTCATTAAAGACCATCACAACAATATTCCCTCAACTAAAGTAAGTTGGCTTCTTATCAACAAAGAAAAAGAAGTAAGTTGGCTTTATCCACAATAATAATAATAAAAATAAAAAGTAAGTTGGCAAGGAATCACTCGGAAGAATGTTGCTCATAATTTTTAGGGCAAGAATTGGAATCTTATTTTTGTAGCTGCTTTAAAAAATTTTAGTATTTTATTTGCTTTCACTAAAGTTGCCCATATATGGATAGAAAAATAAGAAAAAAAAAAAAAACAGAAAGTAAACGAAATATTAGGTACTGCTGTTTAAATCAGTTTTCAATGTTAATTATACGCATTTTATACAATTTTTTTTTTCGCCTAATGTATTTTCCCAAATCAACAATTTCTTGGGAGACACGCTTTTGTTGGTTGATATTAAGTCTCTCTCAGAGGCAGGTACACTAGTGGTTTTTGCTTGACCCTCTCTGCTTAGCAGTATTTCTCTCTTTCTAAACTAACCCCAAACAAAAAAAAAAGTCCCACAAAGACTGAGACTCTGTCTGAGACAGACCCAGAAGAACAGGAAGCATGGGAGACGAAAAGAAGGACAAAAAAGTTGAAACCGGGAAGAAGGTACCGATAGCTGGAAAGAGGAACATACTCATCACAAGCGCCTTGCCTTACGTTAACAACGTTCCTCATCTCGGAAACATCATTGGCAGTATGTACTATGTACCACTACTCTATTTTTTATTTTTATTTCTGTCTGCTTCGTTTTACTCTTTTCTTTTCTTGTAATAACTAATAATTGTTTTACTTAATACAAATTATCCGTATCAATTTATATTTCACAAATCACAACTTGTCCTGTATTGATTTTTTTCCGTCATAAACTATTTTATACAGAAAGTAAAATTAATAAATGCCAATAAAAAATAAAGTGGTACAGAGCATTTCTATTCGTATTCTAGCTTTACAGTCCTTTTTTTTTTTTAAGAACTAAAACATGCCATGATAATTGACTAAAAATCTTCTTTATTAATGGCAGGTTACCGCATGTCACTTTTTTTTTTTTTGTCATGGAGTAACTTAGGTTTAAAATAGAAAAAAAAAAAATTATATACACGGTGTGTTGCAATTGGTGGAACATAAATTGGCACACTAAGAATGAGACAATATGATTTTTATTCCATGATCTTCACATACCTGTATTGTCTGTGAGTGTATGTACCATAATTGGAGTACAATATAGTGGGGAGGGGGGAGGTTGGAGTACAATTTTTTATTTTCCTCTTTTAGGTTGCAATATCTAAATTTAGTTTGCAACATACGAATAAAAATTCTGTCCCACTGTGAATGTTAACATTTTATGTTCCACCAAGCATGTCTTTTTTTCCTCCTACAAAGTTTAAAGTGGAAAAAAAAAAACGCACACACACACACACTCATGGTATATTGCAATTAGATTAGTGGAGCATAGAGTGGCACGCTAAAAGTGGGATAGAGAATTTGTATTCATAACATGCAGTCAACATGTGTATTTATACCAATTTTGTTGTTAATGTCATGAATTAATAATCAAATATCTCCTTTTTGAATGAAAAAAAAAAAAAAAATCTCACTAATAATTTATTGTCTTTTAGTTATTTGTTATGAATGAAAAAGTGATACAGTGAGAAAAGGTGTAAAAATGTTTAGTGACATAGCATTTTTTGATTTAATAGGAGGCTATGTGTAGTATATGTTTTTGAATTTTACATTTTAGAAATGATGAATAGGGGTTAAGTACTATGAACTAAATTCTTGCGAGACATGTGTTTTATGGTGCTAATCATGAGGGGGTAAAATTATATCTTCCCTTTAATTTTTCTTCACATTCTTAGTATTTAGTATGTGCATAACATTGCTCGATTTATCTTTGTTGTTGAATGTCCAATCACTGTCTTCATAGCTAATTTTGATACACATGGTACAGGTGTTTTAAGTGCTGATGTTTTTGCTAGATATTGCCGTCTTCGTGGCTATAATGTGATATACATATGTGGAACTGATGAATATGGAACAACAACAGAGACAAAAGCTTTGGAGGAGAATTGTACCCCAAAGCAGATTTGTGACAAGTAAATTGTTCATTGTGGCAGAGCATATTTTATGATTTCAATTGATGTTTTGGTTATTGAAGGTTTCCTTTTGATCTGCATATCTAGAAATAGAATATCTAACTCATTCACTGATGGTCACTTTCTAGTGCAAGGTCATAAAGAGGAAACTTTGTATGATGATATATAAAATTTTTTATGATTTCTTTTGTCCTTTTATTTTTGGTGATAAGTCTGGTGACTGGTGAGAAATGCAGGGCAGAATGTTTTACTTTCACCTTAAGTTTTTGGATATATTACTGAGTTGCTTTTCATGCCTCTGTTATAATTCATTTTAATTACTATATTCTTCCTATGGGCCTTGTTTGGATTGAGGGGGGGAGCAAGGGGGAGTAGAGTAGAGTTGCCTAAAAATTAGGCCAATTTTTGGCCAACTCTATTCTACTCCCCCTCAATCCAAACGGACCAATAGAATCACTACATGCTACACACCTGATTGGGAGAAGTGGTGGAAGAACCCTGAAAATGTAGAGCTGTATCAGTTCATGGGCAAGGACAATGTGCCATTCCATACTGTAAGAATTTTTAATCACATATAATCTTAGATTTATATTTGTTAATTTACAACAGCTTGTCTTCCATGTTTTAGCTTAAAAAAAGGATGCAAGAACTCGTTTTATCAAGGATAATATCTTCATCTATGGCATTTTCTGTTGAGGGAGTCAACTCTCTGAATTCTCTGAGATTTTGTTAGCTTTGTATTTTTCAGTATTTTTTTGTTGTTTTCCTTTTACTGTTTTCTATTGCTCCAGGTGAACACATATAGTGGGAATTTTATTTCCTACCAACTATTCATACAATATACATAGACACACACACATCAATGCAACACTATTTGATGCACCTCATCTAATCAATATGCATATACCTGATATTATTATATAATATAGTGCACACATTCTTGTATGTTTATGACTATCAAGTTATTGAGTTAGTCAATTTCAGCTAAGCCTGGCTCAATCTTGGTTTTGTGCAAGGCTACTATTACTTGAGTGCAATAGTGATTTTTTACATATTAATTTTGGTCTCTCCTTAGAGGAAACTATTGTTTCAAATGATATCTGAAAAGGCCAATCCAGTATATAATCTGGTGTTCCAAGTTTATTAAGGTAAACATTATATTTTCATGCATTGGCAACCACCAGCATGGATGTACTGCATGCCACCATCCTCTAGTATCAATCAATCAGGTCCCCTCCTGTCCCTTTCTTCATAAAATTGGGAGTTGAGATATCATTATTAGACCTTTGAAATGTTAATTTTTGAAGTTAGTTTCCAAAAGCCTTTTAGCTCAACTAACACCTCCTTTTATTTACAACAAAGACATCTAGAGTTCAAATCTCCCTCTCTTAACTATTGAATTATCAAAAAAAAGTTTTTGAAGTTAAAACTTACACGGGTTAGTTAAAGCATTATTTCACTATTTCAATAAGAGTCAGATTTTTCCTGCCAACTGCTTATTTGCTTTTTATAATCTCATTCCAGGTGATGTTTCCATCTGCACTTCTTGGAACTGGAGAAAACTGGACATTGATGAAGAGCATTAGTGTTACAGAGTATTTAAACTATGAAGCAGGTATACTTTAGCCACCTGAAGTGGTTGTCAACTTGTCATTATGTCACAACCTTACGTTGATTGCATATTTGATGCTTTAATTATTTATTTTTAAGCACTCTTTATATCATTATCATCATCACTACTGCTGAATTTATTATAAATGTTGCAGGAAAGTTCTCCAAAAGCAAGGGTATAGGAGTTTTTGGCAATGATGTCAAAGATACTAACATTCCCTCAGAAGTGTGGCGATACTACTTGCTGACTAACAGGCCAGAGGTAAGTTCTGTTGATGAGGCTTCTGGTGATTCTTGATTGCTGCACTCTACTTGCAAGTTCTAATGCAGTTTTTTCCCATTAGGTCTCAGACACATTGTTTACATGGGCAGACTTGCAAGCAAAACTAAATACTGAGTTACTGAATAATTTGGGCAATTTCATTAACTGAGTATTGAGTTTCATTGCCAAACCTCCAGGTCAGTAAGCTGCTTGCAGACATCAAATCCTTATAGTGCTGCTCTCTCAAATTGGAATTTTCTTTGAAAAATAAATGACTAAAACACCCAGTCTTCAGATTTATTTTTAGCCATATTTTGGTACCCTAAAATCTTTGCATTCTGGAAAGATATGAACATGACTTTAATCCTTCTAGTGCTAAAAAGAACAATTATCAAGTTGTGGGATAAAATATCACTTTCCTAAAAGAGAAAAACTACATGGGTTGAATGTAATTGGAGATGGCAGATCATGGTACTGTGCAATTAACAATTAAACTCTCATCTGTATTAGCTAATATGATAAAGCCGTCTTGCTTTCTACTTTACTGTTCTTTGTTGCAAAAGAAACAGAGATGTACCTTGTCTCCATAAATATTCTTACGTATTGGACAATATAAATATTTGGAATCCCAGGAACTTCACAGAATAATATAATCATATATACTTAAATATGTCATATCTGGTCCAGTATTATTAAACAAGATTTTCTGTAATTGATCAAGGATTTAAATCATAACTAGAATTGTTATCAATAACTTCAATGACATGGGCTATTAATTTATGAAAAAACTACTTGCATAATAATTTTATTTATATTTTGTACTGTTGAAGTCATAGGATTATGTATCTATATATCTAGTAATTGTGGCATGATTTCTGAAAATTTGGCCTAAAAGTGCAGTGAATAGTATATTATCTCAGAGTAGACCACCATATTATCTTAAATTCATGTCTTAGCGTCCATTTTTTATGACTTGACCTTTTGGATCGTCATATGATGATTGAAAGTTTGGGTTACATGTGTTCACTTGTGCAACTGAAACTTCAGGCAGTCACTTATTGGTTACTTTCTTTCTCTCCCTATGTCATATGTTCCTACATCTTTTTAGTGAGAATTAATTTTTGCAGGGCTAGGATATGGATCTGTCATTCCCGATGCTCCTGGGGTGGAATCAAATCTCTTGACGAAAACATTGTCAGAAAAAATTGGTAATTATGTGGAGCAATATGTAGAAGCAATGGAAAAGGTGATTAAATATAGTTATGGGTAATTTAATCTTTATGCATAATAATTTTCTATAATTCAGACTTAGGTATCCTCTATGCATTATTTTACCAAGAAGGGGGAACTATCCATGTTTCATATGACAGGTTAAACTAAAGCAGGCATTAAAAATTGCAATGAGCATCTCTAGTGAGGGGAATGCATATCTGCAAGTAAGCTCATTAAAACTTAAAAGTTATATTTTATTGAGTGTTCACTCTATTTAAACTACTGCTTATTCATCAAATTTTTTAATATACAGGAGAGCCAATTCTGGAAACTTTACAAGCAAGACCAAGCTTCCTGCTCTCTTGTTGTGAGAACTTCAGTGGGGCTGGTTTATCTTCTCTCGTGTTTGTTAGAACCTTTCATGCCATCATTTTCTATCAAGGTACACTGCACATCCTGCACTCAATACATTGTTAGCTTAAGAGTAAGAGGTATCTTCCAAATGGTTGTCAACCACTGACCAATTCTGCATTTTCCAACACTGAAGGTACTAAAGCAGCTTAATTTGCCTACTGAAAAAATTTCACTTTGTGATGAGACTGGAGATCTTGAAAGGGCGGAAAAACCTTGGGAAAGTCTACCTGCCGGTCATAAAATTGGGACACCAGAACCTTTGTTTAAGGAGTTGGTACATGTTTTATTCTTTTACTCCCACCTCCAATAATTATTTTTCACCAATCTGTTTGCTTTTCTAAATGTTTATATTGTAATTTATCTTCAATGGTCCAGAAAGATGAGGATGTGGAATTTTTCCGGGAGAAGTTTGCTGGAAGTCAAGCTGATAGGGATGTAAAAGACAGAAGTCGAAAAGAAATCACAGAGCAAATAGGGAAAACAAAACTTACTTAATATCCAACTATAATCTCATTCCAGGGAGTCTGGAAAACTTTTATGACATGTTCCATATTACTTGAAAATTAATGTTGAAATATTTCTCTAGCATATCACCTTGTAATAAGCTAACATTCCACGTAAATTTGTGACACCTGTTAAAGAAGAGCAGCATAGGATACTTTAGTCTATTTACATGGCAGGTAAGTAAAGAACATAAGAATGAACAGGCTCTCACAATGACAAATAGCCTTGAGGATCCTTATCTTTCCATGAATGAAAATTTTTCCATTGAGGGAATACTTCCAATATTGGATATATTAAGTACAGATGGAAATAGATAGGCCTTTAATTTGTCTGCTGGTGTAAACATTCAGCCCTACTGCTGCAGTTTTTCTTAGCATGTTGCTTCTCCACATTGAAAGTTTTGCGAAATCTGGTTTAACAAGCCCATTCTCAGCTTGTAGTAGCCTAATAGGTTCAAGTTAAAACCAGGGATGGAGCCAGGAATTTGGTTTAGGGAACCCTTTTAGAAATACAAATCTACACTAATGTTATAAGTTCTATTTCAAACAAAATGCTAGGGTAATTCTTTGGGACCTAAATTTCAGCTATTTGAAAACACTAGCTTCATTACCAGCTTCTTGCAGAGAGGTCTTAAAGGATTTTCTCATTGAATGTGCTCAAATGCAATCCCAGCAATCACCATGAACATAATGGGTAAAAAGAAGCTTGCACCATTGACAAAGATACTCACCCATTATTTAATTTCCACAAATATAATTTAAAAAATAAATTTTCACGAACAAAATTTCCTTTAACAATGCAAAATCAAACCCAAAACGATTCTGTCAATTTGCACAAAAATACATGAATTTCTCCCCTTCAATTTGCTAATGCTAAAAACTGATGCCAAGTGGACAATTACTTTAACAGTTAGATATTTCTATTGAATTTTTATCCAATAAAAAAAAACATAAGAATTTTTTTTATATATAAAATTAGCATATATACAATTAAAAATCCATCACAACCTTAGGGGGTATATCAAACACATGAGTTTGTAATTTCTTTTTCTTCTTAATACCAATGTCGAAGTTATTCAGCCAAAAGAAAGGAACTCATGAGTTATTAATCATCATAATAATAAAGCTTACACAACTATAAAAAGGCATTTAGATTTAAAATGATTAATATTTTTAAGTTATCAAAGAAGGAAAAGATAGTGTTTTATTTATTTATGGAAGACAGTGTTTATAAAGCAAATCAGAGCAGTGAAACTAGTACCAAAAAGATGCCAAATAGAATTACACTTATCATAAAGAAATCGAAATCTGTGGGAATCCAACCCACGACCACATGGTTAAAAGCCATGCGCTCTACCGGCTGAGCTAAGACGGCTCATTTATTATAGCTTCTAAATCAGATTATATCTTACATTTAGATTTAACCTTGATTGTTCCCTGCAAATTACACCCAAGAAGTCAATTGCATCAATATCAAAATTAATAGTTACCTATTATAAATAAATAAATAAATAACACAATTATAAATTTGAATTTTTTACAATTTTAATCCTTAAAAATACTGCCCAAATTCCAAGGTTATTATTAATCCTTAATAAGTGTGGTGGGCCTTTTTGTGGTTGTGGATTGGGCTGCCTCCTACCACACTACGGCCCAAATTCCAAGGCTATTATTAATAAGAAATTGGTTGGGATGTATCCAAATGATAGCCTTCGAATTTGTTATAAACTAAATGTTTAGTTTGTCCAGTTATACACAATCATGTTGAGACTTTAGACATTAGAAAGTGATCGCTAGGAGATTCTAAAGAGATCTGCTAGGAGAGCTGGATGAATTTATCAACTTTTCTCTTTAGAGTAACAGAAACAGTAATAGGGCATCATTACAAGGTATAGTATACTACGCCTCCGTTTGGGTACTGCGTTTTGCGTCTGCGTTTTGCACCCAGACGCGTTTCAGCTCTTTTTTTTTTTTTTTTTTGCTTTCAGCTGCAAAGGTTGACTAGTCAACTGTGAACAGTGCATTTGTGCACTGTTTACGGACCCACAAATTTTACTTTTTATCAACTTTTTCATTAAAAATGGGTCCCACGATACTATTTACACATTTAAAAATTATTTTGCTACAATGTTTTCAGTTTTCAGCTGTATCCAAACGGACCCTACATTACTACTTTTAACAAATCAGTAACTTTTATGAACTAAAATTTGATTTTACAATATTAATCTTCAAGGATTACATGACACTACAAATTGGATTGCCACTGATGTTCATAGGAAGAAACACCATATTCAAATATGCTAATGAAGTGAATTAATTAATAATATAAGTATTAACCAGCAAAAAGATTATTTGGAAATCATCAAAATATTAACATGATCAAGACAGCATTTACATACAATATTTAACATGATCAAAATATTTAACATTTGCACAAATTATTAAGAATCTTACAAGACAACACTCTTAAGCTTGTACCCTATATGATCTAGGAATTGAAAGTACTTCATTCTCCATAGCTCATTGAATAGTAAAGGACCAAATACACCCAAATTATTAAGAATCTTACAAGACAACACTCTTAAGCTTGTACCCTATATGATCTAGGAATTGAAAGTACATCATTCTCCATTGCTTATTGAATAGTAAAGGACCACATACACCCCAAAACCCAAACACCAAGCCGAGTGACATGCTCACATAGAACCAATCCACTTCAAGTCCACTAGCATCTTTACTTCTTATGTTGGGTTTTACACCATTTGTAGTACAACTATTAGTAAGTGGTGGTCCACACAGTTTGTTTCCAATAAAACTGGATGGATCAAGGCTTTGTAGTTGAGTGCTTAAAGGAATTTTCCCAATCAAATTGTTGTTTGACAAGTTCAAATGATTTAAAAATGTCAAACTTGACATGCTTGAGGGAACTTGAGTGTCTATTCTTCATATTCTTAACATGCATATTAAATTTCATGTCAATTAGATGTTGTTTACTATTCGATCTATAAATTTATTTTTAATGCATAATTTTAAATTGCAAAAACTTGAAATATAAACATTTGATTGATGATATAACTATTGATCTTTATTCTTCTGAAAATTTTGCAAACATGAAGCATATAAGAAAAAAAAAAATGTAATCCAACCGCGCATTATTCAAAATTCACATCTAATAAAAGAATAATTAGTGGGGTTAGAGCCTTTGACAAATTTTGTCTCAAAATAAAAAGAAAATGGTTAGCAAGACAAAACTATAAAGATGACTTCTCTCTTAATCAAGTAGCCATCCACTTTGTAGCTATAATTTCTCCAATACAATAGTGCAGTTATGCTATTATGCCAATAAGTGAGGTGATTTTAATAAGATAATACCTCGTAGAAAAGAAAACAAATTGGATCATAGTAAATAGAATTTTACCTATTCGTTGACGTAGCATTTCTATATCTTCTTATGCTTCACTGTTTTTTCCTCTCTTTTTTTTGTCTTTCTTCTTCTTCTTCTTTTGTTTTCTTTGACTATCAAACCCAACTTCTATTAGAGTCGGTGGGCAAGTGGGCATCCCACCATAAATTGTATCATAAAGTCTTTTCTTCTTTATTTATTATCAAAACAACTTTTGCTTTTTTCTCGTAGACTTGGGCTCCATCTACGCAAACCTCCATATGCACGGGAAAATACCTAGAACCTATCCAAAAAAAAAAAGGAAAATAGAAAATGCCAGGAAAGCACCTAGAAGGTAAGGAAAACTTGCACACAGAATCCAATACAAAATGCACTCACTCAATATCACAATTTATTAAAATTGAACAATAATATCACTTTGTAATCTGGGGATAGTTAATTGAACAATAACATCTTTATATATTTTTTTAAATTATTAAAAATAATACAAATGTTTTAAAAAAAAATTATTAATAAATGTGATAATGAATATGATTGGTACTAGTTCAACAAGATAATAAATAAATATATATATATATATATATATATATTTTTTTTGTGATCAGTAATTTGTAAGATTATGCTTCACACTTTTTTTCTTTTTCTGTCACTTTCTTCTACTTCTTCTTCTTCTTCTTCTTCTTCTTCTGTTTTCTTTGACCATCAAGCCCAACTTTAGACGCTTTTTCCACGTGGGCTCCATATGTGTAGAGCTCCACATGCATAAGAATATACCTGGAAGCTATCAAAAAAACATAAAAATGGAAAACACTCAATTTTGTATACATTCTCATCTTTCATTTTTTATAGAGTTTGGAAACTCTAATGCTCTTTTGAGTCAGTTTGTAAGGACTTAGCTTCTTTAATATATGCGTTTGTTTACCCAAAAAAAAAAAAAAAAAATTGCACACTCAATTTCAAGATTTATTAAAATAATTTATGAGAGTTGTAAAAGAAAAAAAATGATAAGTTCATATAAAAAGTTGTGAACAGAACGTCTCCACCCTACCATTTATAATCAAATACTTAAACATGTTATAAAATTGAGTATACAACTGAATGTATTTTTGGATTAATATGAATGAATTACTTGTGAATTTTGATCCCTCCAACTTATTGTGCCCATTCAAAATACAAGTTATTTCAGGATGATATAAAATAAAAAATAAAATGGATTACATGTGAATTTTGGTCATTCACATTGTAGCTATAATTTCTTCAATACAAGATTTTACAGTTGAATACAAGTAAGTAATCTACTTAGTCTTTATGATGAAGTCTTCCCCCTCTCTCATTAATTACACATGACCATTTCTAAAGACAATGGTGATGGCAATTGGGCTGGGAGTAGATGCAATTATGTTGCAGTGCCAATATGTGGGGTGGTTTAATATGATAAGTATTGTGTAGAAAAGACAACATATTAAACTATATTAAGGAGAATTTAATTATATTCATTGAAGCACTTTTCCTATATATTTCCGATAATTGTACCCTTAATTTTAGGACAATTCACACACACACACACACACACACACACACATGCTGTTGTATTCTAGGCCCTTCCATGTCCAAGTCCTATATTTAAAATATTTTCATTGTTACTTGTTGATATTGTATCATATCAGTATCCAATGTCCATGACACAAGTAGGAATACATTATCTAGTGTTTCTATTTGAACATTTCTGTTTGTCCATGCTCTATGTATCCATTAAATGCCAATTAAATTCAAAATGTTGTTATAACACACTAAACTAGTCATTGTGGAGACATTTGAAAAAAAGTATTTAATTAATCTACGTCAGTATTAGTTTTTTCTTAATTACTCTTCCATTTCTTTTACCTCTCTCTCTCTCTCTCTCTCTCTCTCTCTCTTCATTGCCAAATTGTTTTTCTCATTTCTCCTTTCTCACGTCCAAACAAGTTTTGAAATGTTCACATGTGAGTATCGTAGTTGGTTAAGTAGTGAAGTTCCACATTGAATAATCCTGACAAGAGTGAATGATTAATATAACATAATTGGGTCTAAACTCATTAGCTTAAGATTTTAGGTTAAATGATGTCCTCATATGTTATGTTATCTTACTGATCAATTGGAGTCTCCCCAACAATGAGCAACTTAAGAACCTATTAAACACATTGAAGAATGTGAAGCATGGGGACTCAAGATGCGATGTGAAGCGTGGGGACTCAAGATGCAACATCAATTAGCACACATGCATAGAAAGGTTTGATGTGGCCCATAAAAGCTATATTCTTACTCTAATTAAGTGATTGCTTTGAAGTTAATAGTTTATAATTCCATTTTTGTTGGGAAATTGTCTCAACATCCAATTGTGAGCTGGAATGTTAATTGAATTTCCTAGTTGAAGAAGGAAAAATTAAATTGATTATTTTTGGGTTGTCTTGGTGTGGAAGACAAGGTTATTCCTTGAAATGAGATTTTTGCTTGGGAGATAATGCAAGAGGAGAAACAACAAAATTTGGGTGTTGTTGACAACAAATTTTGTAAAGCGCACAAATTAATGAGAATTTGTGAGACTTTGATTAATTTTGCAACGTGAAAGCAGAAAAGAAAGAGAACACGCAATGTGCATAGTAGTGAAGAAGGAATAAGGTTTTATGTGCAGTCAAAAAGAAAAATAGTGTGTGAGAGAAAAAAAAAAAAAAAAAAAACAACGAGATTTTTCTTTAACTGTGACACATACGTAAGGTTGATAAATTTGGAATTTTATAATTGATTTTACCATTCTAAATTTTATTTGAAGTATTTCTTGTGGTTTTTTCCCTTTTAAGTAGAAATGGTTTTTTCTCATAAATTCTTGTGTGTGTGTGTGATTGGTATTTTGTCTTTTTGTTGATAATATTGAGTAATTGATTAAAATTGTTAATTGATTGTCTTAATTTCCTAAGTATTTCTTAAAATTATGCTATTTAGCAAAAAATTCCTTTTCTTCTTCCTCTTCCTCTTCTACTCTTTTTATTTTTAAGCTTTACTTACTTTTATGTTTCCTTTTTGCAGTCCAAGTCAAAAAGACCTATCTTTTCTTTCTTGAAAAAAATGCATGTCATTACTTGAAAATTTTTAAAGGTTGGATAAAGCTTGTTGTTCTTTCTTTTAAAAATTTACTAAATAGCATTATTTTAGGAAAAATTTGCTAAAGAGCATTGACCAAACTTACTTATTTATGTAGTTCTTTTTTGGAACTCGAGTTTGGTAAAGTGAAACTTGAGTTTGTCAAACTCGAGTTCCAAGTGAAACTCAAGTTTACCAACCTCTAGTTCCCAAAAAAAAATAAAAAAAAAATAAAAAATAAAAAAAGCTATATAACTAAATAAGTTTAACCTAGTGCTTTTTTCCTAAATATTTCCTAAAATTATGCTATTCGGCAAAAGAGGCCTTTTCTTCTTTCTCTTCCTCTTCTTCTCTTTTTATTTTTAAGCTTTACTTACTTTTATGTTTCCTTTTAACAGTCCAAGTAAAAAAGACCTACCTTTATTTGACATCCACCACCGACCCTTCACCAGTCCCCACCCTCAAAAGAAAAGAAGAAAGTGGGATGAAGGTGCTAATGTGTGAAGACAATAACAAATGCAACCATCAAACATATTAAAAAATTATAGTGTTAAGTGTCTAGTCTAGGTGCTTCTCCTTACTCTCAAGGCTCAGAGATTGAACTATTGTTGCATTCTTGCATCCACACATTCCCAAAAAAAAGAAAAAGAAAAAAGATGGTCTTGCTATTTATTTATTTTTGTGTGTTAGGGTGGAATTGTGGATAATTTAGGAATTTTTTATTATATGAAACAAAACAATATAATAACACTTGAAACACCCGTTTGATTGGAGATTTTTAATATCGTTGTTTAAAATGATGTGAAAACTATAGTTTAAAAAGTACTGTGAAAACACATTTTTACAGTATTCATAAAACAAAATATATGTTTGGTACCATGTTTAAAATAACATATTTAAGTGTGTGAAAAACATAATTGCGTATTTGATGTGTGTGTATTTTTTTTTTTTTTTTTTTTAAGTTGACAAGTAGGCCTCCTGGTTAGAATTGAAGAATGAAGTTTTATGTGTTGTTTAATCAAGTGTGCCCCATGTTTTTCAAAATATTTAAAAAAGTACCATTGAGCAACATTGTTTGAAATCTAAAAACTGTTAAAAAGAGTTTTCCAAATTCGATATTTAAACACTCTAAATTGAGCAACGTAACTCAAACACTTCTAAAAAAATACTTGTACCAAACGTGTTTTTTTTTTTTTTTTTTTTGAACCACAGTTTTCAATGTTTAAGGTGTTGTTTGGATTTTGCCAAACTCAGTTAACAAAATTGAGTCTTGTTAACTCATATCCCAAAAACCGTGGGCCCCACATGGATGATGTTTGTTTGGCCTTTTTTTTGGATGTTAACTCAGTTATAAAAACTGAGATTTTTGGGATTTGAGTTAAGAAATTTGGAAACAAGAAAAGGTTGTTTTCAAGTTATTGAAATATGAGTTTTGTGGCAATATTGTAATTTCCTCCACTAAATGGGACCCACTACAGTGTCTTGTCTAATCACTTTGACTCTCTTTCTTTTTTCTTTTATTTTTGCTGAAACTCTTTTTTTTGGTTCTTTTTCTTTCTTTCCTTCTTCTCTTCACGTCTGCTTCTCTGTTTCTTCTTTTCTTTCTTTTTTCTTTCTTCTTCTCCGATCCACTGGTCAGTTCTTTCTTACGAAATATGATTGCCATACCATATTTCTCTCTTCGTGTGACCGATTTGCCTCTTCGCATGACCGATTTTCTGTTAGACCAATCCAGGAAGAAGCATTTTGGTGGTGGAGAGGAAGAATTGAAAACAAAATTTCTGCTGTGACAAATCTGTGAGTTGTGTATTTGTGGGTTCCAATTTGTGTTGTTGAGATCTTTGTAGGTTGTAATTGGTGTTTTTGAGGGTTGTGATTGTGGGTTTGTGATGTTCTGTGTGTTGTTGAAGGGGAAAAAAAAAAAAAAAACTAAAGAATAAATTAAATCAAAGAAAAGGAAGATGGGTTTGTGGTCACTCTGTCTGTAGTGTTGCCGACGATGGGTCTACCATGAGAACTTGCTAGTGGTATGGTGGGTTTGTCAAGGGAGGTGAGTTGATGATTTTTATGGGTTCGGGTTTGTGCTTTAGGAGAGTAAAACAAAGCTGAAGGGAGAAGGGGAAATAAGAAAAGAGAAAAAGGTGGGATGAAACCTTCCGCGACAACTTTGCTCTGACCAAGTTATAGGTATGGGGCCCACAAAATGTTGAAAAGCTTGAGTGATTACAAGTGAAGTGAAGTGTGCCAAACGGGTGGGTGATAGAAATTGGGGTATTTTAAGTGATGAGTGATGAGTGAGGAGTAATGAGTGACGAAAATTGAGTGAAGAGTGATGAGTGATGAAAAAAAATAAACCAAACAGAGCCTAAATACTAAAAACTATTTTTTAGAATCACATACCAAACAGGCCATAAGACTTCAACTATTCCACCACAGGGGCATCTACCCTCACATAAACTCCTTACTCAAGATAAAAATAGTGTTGACATTATTCCAACCTACTTCTACACAGTCTAACTCAAAGACACGAGTCTTCAAACTGAACTACAACATCATGCTGAATTTGCCACTAATCAAACCCAATATCTTGTCTTTGCAGACAAACCACTCACAAACCTAGAAACTAGCAAACTTTTAAGCAGAAGTCATGAAGAATGGAATGAGATATACCCCTGTTAGAATGGAGAACTTGTTTAGGATAGAGTTACAGCCACTTCATTTAAACATCATTCTAAACTTGACATCTTTTCTCACACTCTTCACTATACTTTCCTATGTTTTAATTTCTCCTCCATGAACTCTTGAGTTACACAGAGACCATATTGATAGGCAGTAGCCCAAACCACTTGACATAAGGAACTTCTGAGGCTCATTCATTTGATACGGGCAAACCCACATGGGTGCCTATTTGGCCCAAGTGCATGGCAATTGCCAATAATAGGCATTTCTAAGATTACCAGAAATATTAGCAGTACAACATTTAATCATATTTCATACTGACGCTCCTTCTACCCAAGTATCCTATGTACTTCCTACCTACTTGGCTGAAATTTCATCAGCAAATGTTACAATTACAACCATATACAGCATACGCAATTACAGTAAAAAATAGATTTCCATGATGTGCAAATAGCATTGTTAAACAACCATGCAAAACATAGTAATTGCCGATGTAGAACAAGGTCAGGAAGTAGCACCAATTCCCAACTATTGAAATTTGTTACACTACTCTTTGTTTCATAGTAAAGTACAGAATTCTAGTTATCTATAATATGTGGCCTGCGATACATGTAAAACAAGAATTCTTAATTGAAATATTAAAAGCAAGAGTGACAGTTTTATGCTATTTAATTTATGAATTACTTTAGAAGGAATAATGGAGACCAGTAATTCACTTTTATTAAAAACAATTTACAATATAATTGGCACCTTAGACTTTAAAACATTAAATTCATCTAGCATTTTAGCAGCCTTATGAAGAACCAAATGCAAGTTGTATTAAAACTAGTTGTCTATTCAATGAGAAGCACATTCAAGAACACAACTGTCAATATTTATAGCCTATCCATAGCCATAGTTTTGAAACCTAGACTGTTCAACGAACGGTAAAAGGAAGAGGTTTAAGTTTTTTGAGGTTTGATCGGGTTCCGACTGAGGGTGGACCGTAATGATGTCATAATTAGTTTAATAATTAATTAATATGAAATTAAATAAAATAACTATGAAAATGTTAACAATCTTAACAAAAACAGTATTTAAAGATGTTAAAAGTATATCTTGATTAAAGATTAGATGATATTTCTCATAATTTACTACAAAGATTAAATAAATATCCTCTAATTATTTAAAATATTCAATTAAATTTATATACTAATATAATTAGCCAAAACTAATGCATTTAAAGTTTATTTCATTCATTCGTACCACACACAGTTAAAACAATAAGTTACATTACATCGTATTATATTTATATACATTCAAAGGCCTTAAAAAAAGAAGGGTTAATTTCCCAACAACAAATGTCTTAGGGAAATCAATCCAAATGAACAAGAAGCTTCAGATGCAAACCCGTATTAATCTAGAAAAAATGCAAACCAAAGGTGGGTTTACATACAAAATATTATTTTGCGTATAGTTCTTCCACTATCTTTGTGGAAATCCAGAATTACCATGTTTTAACACATGGAAGAATCTTGATGTTAATCCATATAGAAAGTGAATCACAGACCTGTATTTGACCTCTATTCCCAGCAGTGCTATTTGAGATCATCCAACAAGCTTTTTTCTTGATGTTTTTTCCTGTGATTTTGTGTAAGAAGTTGATAGAAAACAAGAGAGCACTTGGTTGTCAATTACAAACTGGAAAATACATAGCAAAGTTACTTTGTTGCCATGTATAGGCAAAAATCACAGCACTTTAATTCAAAATGTATACTTGAGAGAGAGAGAGAGAGAGAGAGAGAGAGAGGGCAATATGGCTTGTTTATTAATTAATATGGTCTTTCTAATACATGCCTATCAAAGAAATTTTTTTTTTCTTGCTAATCCTAGTTCAACAACAGGAATCTAAAATATGACAGCATGTATAGGCAACAAAGCAAGTCTCCACCATTATCACAGATCACATATTCAAAGTAATACTAAAAAGTGGAGACACAATTATGCAGAGCAAAGGGCCAAAAATAGAAGTTACAATTCAAGACAGAATACTAAGAGTTTATTTCGGATGTGATGAAATGTTCAGCTTATTTTGAGTTTTTAGTTTATTTTTGGTACTATTCATGAGTCCCATTGCATTTTTTGGTATTATTTATAGGTCTCATTGTACTATTTAGCTAGCTTTTAACTTCTTCTTTTTTCCCTATACTTTCAGCAAAAAGTTTTTAGTTTCAGTTAAATAAGCTATTCCCAAACAGACCCTAAAAAGTGAGGTAAATAACATTGCATACAAATAAGAAAGTCATAATTTCAAGAAACTATTTTAAGAATTGTTGGCATTTGTCCTGACGAGAGTCTAAGAATTTCTTCGCCAAAAAGACAATTCAAATAGACCTGGTCATTGGGAACCTTCACCAACCATAAGTGGAGCCAATAGCAATTCATCTGGCCCCATAAAAGAAAAGTGGGAAAAAAGAATGTAAGGATGATGATAAACTTCTGTAATAAACTGCAAACTTGTTATAACAATTGACACAATAAGCTACGATAAAAAAAGGCAACTCTTTTCTAGATTACAGGTGCTATGCATATGGGTGGAGAATCAGCAGAAACTCTAAAGAGCCTAAAGTATCATATTATATTTCTGTAGTTGCAGCTCTACTCTAAAAAATCATGTTATATTTTACCAAGAGAGAGAGAGAGGGAAACAAGGCAAGCAACTTCCAAAAGGAAGTTCAGAAAATCTACTATAGAATGATAAGAGGTTAATAGAAAGAAAGTTAAGAAACCCATATCAAATCCTATCCAAAGCTCAGAAAAAGAAAATCAAATGATAAACACTAAATAGCTCTTGACATATAAATTCTGGATTTCCATAAAGAAAACATAGAAGATGTCCACGTTTGATTAGAGTGGATATTATTTTTCTTACATGATATTATTAAGTCGCATATAAATAAATATGGAATCTGTTAACTATTAGAAAAGAAGATACGACGGTTTTGTCCACAGATCTACCAAACCTTACTGTCTTCCTTGAGACTTCTTTCAAATTTTCATTCCATTATATATTTATTCAATTTTAAATTAAAAGGCCAAAAAAAACAGAAAGGAACAAATTTAAAGACTCATGACACTTCTGAACAAATTGCAAATGAACAACTAATCAAGCCATTCTATATGCCATATCTTGCCACAAGTATTTTCCAACCAGTAACAACAATAACACAAGAATTCTTATAATTCTTAAAAGGCAAAAGAAGAATATTTAATGGAACAATAAGTTAATAGTCTTTTTTACATTGTCAGCATATACCTTCATAGATGACTGTAAAGATAAAAAAAAATTTCCCATTGCCATCAAGATATGAATTACAGGTTTCTCTATTTAGAATTCAATCCCCATTTAATTTCCAACATTGAAGAGCCATTGTGATTATGTAACCTTGGATTTAACAGTTTTAACTTAAAAATGCATAATTATGTACACAATACAAACACTGAATTTCCAACAACTACATCTCAACCTCAAACAAGACAAACTTTAAACCCAAAAACATATTCTTCAACTACTAAAGAAGTAGGTCAAAGAGGTGACAGAGCAAAAAAAACCACAATCAGAAGCAGAAAGTCATTAATATAGCAAAGCTTTGCATGGGTTTACCGCTATAATACCATGAAATAGGTGAAAGCCTGAAAACAAAACTCACATTCATTAATATAGCAAAGCTTTGCATCGCAGACAGACCCCCAGCCTGAGGCTCCACCTTGTTTGTCCTCTCAACCTGCTGACCGAACAACATCACAACCTTCTTCTCCATCTCTCAAGACCACTCAGGTACAACAAATTCACAACCTAAAATTCAAGAAAGCTCTCAGCCTACTCCCACTTCTACTCAATCTCCATCTCTCACAACCACTCAGGTACAAACAACTCATACTACAAATTCACAACCTAAAATTCAAGAAAGCTCTCAGCCTAGTCTCACTTCTACTCAAATCTCCATCTCTCATAACCACTCAGGTACAACCAACAAGTCCAATGAATTCACAACCTACAGTTCAAGAATCCTCTCAGCCTACTCCCACTTCTACTTGAACCCCATCATCTGTATCTGAGCAGGAACCAAAGCCAGTAGTTATGTCTCAGCCACCATCACAAGAACCTCAACCAAAGGCATAACCTTAACCTATGCATACCCTGTTTAATGCAATTAAAAAAAAAAAAACCATTAAATGATGCAAACCGCAATTCAAACTCCAATCTTCTTCCATGGTTTCCAAAAGGTGATCAAAAAACACAATCATAACCCCATCCCTTCAAATCTTTAGTTATTTACTGCACCACTTAATGGGCCCTGCTAGCCCATCTTTTGCTTCTCTCTCATGGAATTCACTTTCTCAAGCCTCCAACCATCATGGAGCCTAGCTATGAAGCTATCAGCCTTGATGTTCCCATCAGGGCTGGGGCAGAACACGGACCAACCAACACCAATAACAGCACCAACAACACCACCATCATGAAATTCAAACCCATAGCCCTCATGACACTAACACAAGAATTCTTATAATTCATAAATTCCATATGCACAAAGGAACATGAAGCTATATTAGCTAATTCACAAAAAAAAATGGCAAGCACCAGTGCCAAAACTCTATAAAAAAAAAGTGTTTTTATTTGTTGTAATAAAGTTTTCAGGAGACAAAGACATAATTGATTGTAAATCTTAATTTGCTTCAATATTTTTTATTTTTTAATTTTTAATTTTTAAGTCAGAGAGATGCTTCAACAAGGAATTGAAAATTTGAAACCAAAGCATTATACCAAAATTTGCCAATCAATGAAATGACTTCAAGAATGCCTTTGACCTATTCAATTCTATGCCTCTACAATCTCAATTGTAAACAATACACCAAATATAAACACATAAACAAACAGAGTATGAACATTTGTTAAACACTTTAATAGTTAACGAATTTTTTATCTAGTTTTGAGAACTAGATAAAAAAGAGTAAATTTATTGAATTTGAAGCAAAGTGAAATCAATTTGATGGAAAGGAAAGCCATAACTCTGTTTGGTTGCCGAGAAAAAATAGAAAGATTTTCTTAGCAACCAAATAAGAAAAGCAAAGTAATTGTGGGGACAGAGAACTTATTCGTACCTAATTAGAGGAGCTGAAACCACTGTGTTGAAAGAGATGAAGAGCTCTGTGATTGCCATGATTGCCGAGATCTTGAGCTTTGAAATTTCCATGATTGAGATCGAGGGCTATCAAAATTCAGTTTGGAATTTCTGAGTTTTGAGAGAAAGAGAGAGACTGTGATGTATCGTAGAAATTGTATGCTCTATAAAACTTTGATTATAAAGTTCCTATTTTCAACATCTGCAAACCATTACTGAACAATTTAAAACTTTTTCAACATTTAGAAACCATTAACTTACTTTTTCCACGTTGATCAAGCCATTGATATAACTTTTTCCTATCTAATTTTTTTTTACCCTTTTTTGTCACAGATAATTTTTTTAAAACACTTATTTCAACAGTTATGCTAACTGTGGAAATAAGTATGCTAATTTCCTTGCTTTTACCCCCACAGTTGTCCATAGTTGTGTACAACTGTAAAAAATTAAAGCTTTTATTAACATTTTTTAGTGACTGGGGATAAAAAGATGTTGAAAAAACTCAAGTTGTTTGAGTGCAAGCAGCCAATAACATATGGGCAAAACTCAAAAAGGATATAGTAATACTAATATTTAACAATAATATACAGCATATGCAATTATAATACAAAATCAATTTCCATGATGTGCAAATAGAAACGTTTAAAATGCATGCAATCAATTAGTACCAAGAAAAGTTATTACTTTGCAATATGCAGCCCTGGATGAATTTGGCAGAATATCTCATCTCTTTTCCAATTGGTGCTACCACTAAGTTTTTCATCATATGTTCATTTTCTGTCTTGTAGTCATATCTCAACATCTTGATTTCAGCTATGGAGGCATGGACAGAGCAAGCGGGAGAGAGAGAGGGAGGGAGAGAGAGAGAGAATGGAGAGAATGTTCTAGATCAAAAACAGATTGGTTCAGTTCCATTTACCTTTTAACCCAAACAACCAAGCCCGAACAGACATGAGCCAGCAACCCAACCTATCACAATAAAGCCCAGATTGAAATTTAATCCAACTCAAGCCAAGCCCACAACAAAAATATACCAACAGCCTAACCCAAAAATAATTCTACTATATAAAATTCCCAAACTACTACTACTAGTAGCAGTAGTAGTAGTAGCAGTAGAAGCAGTAGCAGCAGTGTAGTAGACTACTACTACTACTACTACTACTACTAATAATAATAATAATTATTGTTTCTCAAAAAAAAAAATAATAATAATAGTAATAATAATAATAAACCCCATAAGCACATAAATAATTTGAAAATTACTCCAAAACTCCTTGACATCACATAAATATTTAATTTTAGATATGTTTTTAAGCAATTTTTTTGTTGTTACATAATTTTTAAACCTAGAATAAACATAAATTTTGTCTAAAAATATTTAAATTATACATAAAAATAAATATTAAATAACTAATTAATAGTTGTACCTCGGATGTGTCGTGCCCTAATTTTTCAAGAATTGTTGTACCCCCATACCCATACACGTACTTGTATGCGTACCCGAGTTTGTGCAACTTAATATTCCTCCTCCTCTTCCTTCTCCACTACTTTTGCTGAGCACCGACAATTTGGTTGTGTTGACCATAAAACCAGTTGGGTCCCGCATGAAGTAAACCTAAGACTTTCAATTCCAATGACACCAGGGAAGATCATCAAAAGCTATAGGGAAGCTAAGTATCTGCAAATGTATGGGATAGTTAAGGTTTAGAAATGGGTTTTCAAGGAAAGTGGGTTTAGATTGGTTAACTATCCATACATTGGTTGTCATTATTGTAACAACAATGGGCATTTTAGTGTTAGAGGTTTATATGATGAGAGTGTAAAGAGAATAACACAATATATACATGGAAAACCCTTTTGCATAAGCAAGAAGAGTGAAAAATCACAGGTGAGGTAGGGAATCCTCTACCTCTAGCCACTAGTATTACAGATATTGGAAAATGGTGAACAATGAACAATATCTCATAGTGGTAAATTGTGCTTTTTATGGAAGTCAATCCACCTCTCCTTTATAAGCCAAGGGCAGAGGTGGACCCCTTACAAATGCTGAATTCTTATTGGTTGTGAATACAAAAGGTATGCACAATAAGCTAAAGTAGAGGAAAGGTGAAAATAACCCTTAACATCCCCAAAATGACAAAAGGTATGCACAATTAGCTATCAAGCAATAGTTCCACATGAACTTCTTGATGTTGCCCAGCATTTCAATGAGCACGTCTAGAAGCCACTTGAGCATACGCCATTCCCCACTTATCCATTAGTCCATGACTACAATAAGAAAAGGGAATTGTACCCTCCGCATAAGCTCAGAACTCTGGCATTCTTCCCCAAAACAGGGAAGAAAATACACTGAATCTAATCTAAAGAGCTCACAACCTCTATTAGCCACTACAATCAATTATATTATACATAAGTGTTTGTAATGTATGTAGCCACAAGCGATGTACTAAAACGAATTACAATTAGAAAAGGGCTGCTCTTCAGACCATTTATGTAATGGTTTATATTATCAACTAAATACTAGAACAAAGCACGCAGGAAGACATTTGGATTAAAAAAAAAAAAAAAAATCCCGCAAGTCCATTTCTTTGGAATTCCAAGCAGAGATAAATCCTTTCAACAATTTGCATCTACAGTGAGCAATAAAGAAAGTGTATCATTTTCAAAAAAATCTCTTTGACCTTGGCTGAAGTAGTATAGAGGCGAAATTGATAAAGTGGTGGATGTATATCAACAACCAAATTTTGCCAGCAACCCGGCTGGATATGGATATGTTGGATGAGACCATCTCAAAGGACTGTACTAGTTACAAAGCTTCATCTATACACTCCTTAGAGGTTGTTGTATATGCAATTGAGATGTTAGCTTGCTTCTCTCTTCCATTACCCCATTATAATATTAGCAACTTGCTTTCCAACAGAGATGTTAGATCCAACCCTGATATTTCAACACCTCAGCTGTGACATTCTTATAAGGCTTCTTGAAAACATGACAAGCAAGCTTCAAATATCCATTCTTGGCATACATATCCACAAGCTAGTTTGAACTACAAAATCCATAGGAAGATCTTTCAGAATCAATTACCCATGAACAGAAAGGCCCAATTTTAAGTCCCCAAGATTTGCACAAACCTGTGTGAACCCCACCATCACAACCCCATCTTCTTCCATTCCCTCCTTTTCCATTCACCTATAAATGTTAAATGCTTCTATTGGCAGCCCGCTCTTTGCAAACCCACTTATCATAGTTGTCCAACAAACAAGATCCCTTCTCAGCATACTATCAAATACCACAATTGGTTCATCCATCTTCTGACACTTTGCATACAAATTCAAAACTGAAGACCCAACAAACACATCAAACTCAAACCCACAATCCATTGCTTTACACCAAAGTTCCTCCCCTGTTTTCAAATCCGACAACCTCGTACATGCCTTGAGGGTCACAGTGAAAGCCAAGTTATCGTTACAGGTCTAACACTTTCCAAGATCATTTGACGATATAGATTTAGAACTTCATCTGGGTACTCATTGCGTGAATAGGCTATTATCATGGCATTCCATGCATCTATGCCTCTTCGAGGCAATACATCAAACACTTTTCGGGAAACTTCAATGTCGCCTACATTTACACATGAAATATACTTCAGAGCACAATGCTCTTAATTACCAAAATACAGTGAGCGTATAATATCAGATAATTTAATTCAAAAGAATGTCTCCTTGCTCAAACTACCTAGATTAAATTTAATTGTCTAGCAGCTCAAATTCAATAGCTAAGAATTTCCTGAAGAGTTAATGTGACAAAGCCTAATCCATGAGAACCAATACATGGGCTATTTAAATAAATCTTTGGCAGGAGACTAGGGGTGGATGACATACCAGTAACTTAGAAATGAAGGCAGCAATACAAGCATAGGAGATGTTATTATCTACCACTCATTTCCCTTGGGATCAATGGGTATTCACTTCTAGGTTGAAATTCCACGTCACAAATTCCAGTTCTTGTGAGTCTTGCTTCACTTTTCCATCACAATTTTGATTTATTATCAAATAAAGAAGCCGTTTAGTGACAAATCCCACACTGTCAAGCTTGGGCAACAGCTAGCATTTGATATTCACTTGATACCAGAGTATCCCTCTACTGCTAATATTCTAAAGAAATAAATCAATTTTATAGTTTTTCTCTTTTAGCTCAATAGAGCTAACTTGTCATTTAAACACAAACATTAAGAATTCTAGAAAAAGTTTCATCCTTATATCAATTTGTTTAACTGAAAACAGAAAATAATGATATTTTGTAAGTTTCTTATATTGGGACACAAACAAACAAGTCAGAACTCAGAAGGAGCCTAATTCTTCTACTGTTTCAGGCCTAATTCTTGGGCAAACCATCACAAAATCCAAATACCAAAAAGGGAAATTTCCACAGCTTTCTAATCAACCAAACAATGAATGGGTGGTGTGGTGTGGGGTCAAAAAAAAAAGAAAAAAAGAAAAAAAAAAGTGGGGTCCTTTAAATTTTAAAATAGTTGTAATAATTTCAAATGATAAAAAAAGTTCTCTCTCTAAACATAAGAGACCCAGTTGCACTTAAAGAAGCAATTTTATCACCTTTGTTGCAATTTCAACTCACACGTAAACCCCCCAAAGCCCCCACCGAATGCAATACAATTAATTTTTTTTTTTTTTGATTTGGCAATACAATTAATTAAAAGAAGCAAAAGGAGTACTCTCTTGAATCTAATTTCAAAACAGGGTCCAAAATTTCTTCTTTACATTTGATTTTGCCACGCTGGAATGGCACGCATCTATTGCATGGAGAGTTGTAATATATTCTATAAAAAGAGAGCAAAAACAAGAGTGACAAATTTACCCTTCAGACAATCAGTTGCGACACTTTGTCCTCGCCAACTAGAGTCCAATAACTTCTTGTTATCAACTATTAGAAATTGGAATCACAAATTAGTTAACCCCTATATATATATGGCCCTTGTCACAGATTAAAATGAAAATTAAAGAAAATGCAAGCATATGCCAAATGAATATTTAAAAAAGAAAAAATTAAATAAGAAAGAGGGGACTTACAAAAAAATCAGGAAAAAAAGTTTATCAGCCATGCATATTCATGAAAGCTAGCAAATCCAAATTCACTAGGATTCCTCTTCCTCTTCCTTGCAATCATAGTCACCTTGTTCTTGTTTGCTTGAATTCCCAATCCAATTTCCCAAAAGTGGAATGAATCTTTCGAGATTGAGAAAGGGAAAGCGATAGAGCTTTCTTCCATGGACAGAGCTAGCGGGAGAGAGAGAGAGAGAGAGAGAGAGAGAGAATGGAGAGAATGTTGTAGATCAAAAACAGACTGGTCCAATTCCATTTAGCTTTAAACCCAAACAACCAAGCCCGAATAGACAAAAGCCAGCAACCCAACCTATCACGATAAAGCCCAGATTGAAATTTAACCCAACTCAAGCCAAGCCCACAACATAAATATACCTTAAGCTCTATTTTTCTTAATACAACAAACTAAAAAATAAATCAAACAAAAAAGTTGGGTCACTTTCCCAGTTTCCCTTCCCCCTGTTTCTTAATACATTATTCTTATTCATCAAACCAAAAAGTTGCATTAGTTTAACTATTGATTTAATTGCGGTTTTACTTCACATATGTATTCAAATATAACAGCATAATGAATCAAGGTCTATTATATTCAACAAGAAAACTTTGCAAATAATTTCATCGCTTGAAGCTACCTATTTCTATAAAAACTAATTAGAAGAAGCAAAAGGAAAAATCTCTTGAATCTACCTTTGAAATGATTGATGAAGTGAGGAAAAAAATAACACAAACACATGGTTGGCCTGAGAGAAGGCAACCTCTCTGGTGAAAAACAGCCCTAATTTTCTTCTTTCCTTTTGAATACCAAGAGAGCAACAAGAGTATCTACTTTACTCCCACAAAATTAATAATCATGAGTGTGCTATTTGTTGCACATATCTTCTTTCATCCAGACAATGCCACAGTTTCTGGGGAAATGGGCAAACTAGCAGTGAGAGGGGTAAGTATGTAGTAAATTAGGCAACGTTTTAAAGTTTTAAGAAAAATAGCATCTCGAGTTTTAGAAACTCAAGATCCATATTAAAACTCGAGTCCCAAAGACTCGCTTTGCAAGTGTTTTGTTGGTGACTTGGACTAAAAATGCCACATGGATCTCGAGTTTTAGAAACTCAAGTTCCATGAAAAAAAAATTTAGTGTGATCGCCCCTATAGTGGCGTTTTTAAGTTCTATAGTGACGTTTTAAACACTTATAACGGCGTTTTCCTGCAAATTTTTTTCATAAGTGATCAGTACCATGTTCAGGGAGCTCTATAGTGGCCTTTTTAAGCCCTATAATGACGTTTTAAAGCCCTATAGCGGCGTTTTCCTGCAAATTTTTTTTATAACTCAATTTTTAAGCCTTATAGTGACGTTTTTAAGCCCTATAACGGCGTTTATGGAACTCGAGTCTTTAAAACTCGAGTTCCACGTGAATTTTTTTCCACATCACACCCATTCACTTACAAATCGAGACTTAAAAACTTGATTTTTATCTTAAAACTCGAGTTTTAGACACTTGAAATGCTGTTTTCACACATTCTTTCAAAACTAGGCAACTAACGATATTGTTAGATATTCTTTGTTATTTGGCAAGGGTGTCCCACAATTTCTCCTCACCAATAAACTACAAAGTCCAACAACTTCATCGTATCCAGTATGGGGAAACTAGCAGAAATAAGAATCACAAATTACTGAACTTAAATGAAAGCATATATGCCAATGAATTTAAAAACGAAAAATGAAATATAAAGTTACAGAAAAAAAAATATGTAAAAGGGAGAAAGATATCGGTGACTTACAAAAAATTCAACTATACAGATTCATCAAAGCCACCACTTTCACTGGGATTTCTCTTCCTCTCAATCAAAGTTACATAGTCCTTGTGTGCTCAAATTCCCAATCCAATTTCCCAAATGTGGAATGAAATTTCAATTAGAGTAGACGTACCTTCTCCACTGGTTCCATTCTCATCCCTATCATACCCATCATGGCTTTCACTCAGTTTTTGTATCTTTTGCTGAATCTTCCAAATCATTTTCATAAGGAGTGATGCTACAGCTGCTGTTGCTGCACCCACGCATAGTTTGGTTCAGATCTTCAATGTCTTGCTCGTACACCCAACGGGCCCCACATTTTGTAACCTCTAATCCTAGGCCTTCGGTTTCAAATCCAATCTCAATTTGACTGAATCCACTAGCATCTACTTGACTCAAATTTTCTTTCAATTCCTGATCGAATGATTTATAGGGATAGTAACCCAGGAAAAGATGACAACATTCAATCTTACCAAATTCTTCTGAAAAAGGAAAGATAATAGCGTCTCTTTCATAGCTGTCAGCTTTCAAGTAACACCGAAGCCAATGCGTAACTTTATAACTTCCCACATCATCTAAATGAAGTTGGTGAAGTGGATGATGTTGGCGGAGTACAAAAACTGCACACATACCAACTCCCTTCAATTTATCTGAAGGCACTTGCAAACTCACTGAAGTTCCCACACTTTGATGCCTAAACCATTTCGGAATTTCTCTTTGAGGGATTATAATATCATAAATGGTTTCATCTCCCTGAAACATACAAAATTACAAAATCATTATATTTAGAACCTCACAAGCAAGAGAAAGAGAGAGAGAGAAAGAGAGAGACCTTAAATTGACTGTATTGTCTTAGTGTTGTTAAAAATATGTCATCATAGTCTTCATTGTTAATCAATTTAATACAATTAAGAAGACAAAGGAACTGACAAGGACCATCTTCAGGTCTTAATGGTAATATTTCCAGTGAGGTATAACCATCTGCATCAATATGCCTAATATTTAATGGAAGCTTTGGTAAAGATCGAAGATGCGTGCAACCACAGAGACGAAGATTCTCCATATTAGATAGTCGAGTGGTACTCTCAGGAAGGCAAACAAAATTATTTCCCCTAAGATCTAATTCTGTTAAAGAGGACAAACAACCAAGACTATCAGGGATTGCCTGAAGATTGCAATAACTTAGATTCAATTTTGTCAAAGACCATAAATCAGAAAGAGAACGCCCTAACATGCTCGTGGGGTCTACTCTTCTTTTTCGCATTAAAGGCAAACTGATGGGTTTATTTGATGATATAGACGATAAGCCTTCACATCCACGAAGAGACAGTACTTTGAGATTTTTTAAGAGAACCAATGAAGAAGGTAATTCTGTTATAGCAGTTTCACTCACATCTAGCTCCTCAAGACCTTTGATATTCCTCAAATTCTCTGGTAGTTCATTAATTTTTGAGCAGCCGGACAAAGTGAGAATTTTTAGAGACGTCAAACAACAACAAACATTTGGAAGACTTGAAAGGTTTTTGCAGTCTCTTAAATCTATTTTAGTAAGGCCAGTTAAATGCTCCACTGACAGTGGTAGTTCTTTTATGGCAGTCTTGTTCAAATAAAGTTCCAATAAACTTGACATATTTCCCTCAACTTCTGGAAACTTCTTTAGTCTTGAACAACCAGAAAGAATAAAAATTTCAAGAGATTCCAAGTTGATCTTGGGTGGAAGGCTCTCAAGGCACTTGCAACCACTTAGATCCAATCGAATAAGCCATTTGAGATTTCCAAGAGATGCATGAATCTTAGATAGTCTTATACAACGTTGAAGAATCAACTGCTTCAAATTTGGGACTCTACTGAAGTTCAAGGTCTTGATCAAGTTTTGAGAGTCACTGAGGTCTATAAGCTTTAACTCATCTAAAATCTGTTGTAAACCAATAAATAATTAGATAAAGTCAAGCCTTAATGAAAAGGAATATAATACACATTTGCATAAGTAATAATCTTACCATATTTCCTTTCCATAGTTGTTTGATGCCGCTATAATGCATTCTTAATTCAACAAGTTTGCTTGGTTGGAAATTGGTTGGTATGCATTTTAAATGATATCTGTGCCATTCAATAACACGTAACTCATTAGAAAGATAACTAAGCCCTTCTGGAAGTTGCACCTTCCCCTTATTAAAGTCTTTTGGAAGTTGCATAGTACCATTTATGAAGTCTTCTAGAGGTTTCTCATTACCAATTTTAAGCAATCTCAAATTTTTCATCTTTAAGAAGGCTTCAGCACTCAAGTGTTCCACTTTTTGAATAGGTAGGTTTAGCATTATGCCTTCAACTGCCTCTGTTCCCTAATAAGCAAAAACAATGAATTTGGAATAATTGGTAAATTCTTAGAAAATTTTATAGAAACATATATACTTCTATAGTTCAAGTTTATACTAGTTAACTTACAGTTTTATTCTTCAATACATGAATGATATCCTTATAAATCCATAATCTACTACGTCCACCAGGCTCTTTAGGGGATTCGCGACGAACGATATCTTGACCCATATCTTGCAACAAATCATGCGTCCACAAAATTCCATTGTGATCAATCGTTATGAGAGATTTGTCTATAAGAACACCAATATTGTAATCTAGATAATAACAAAAACTTTCCAGTATATCTCTTATGCAATCTTTGTTCTCTCCTTTGAAAAAACATGCAATATCTAGAAACAATCCTTTTTGCGAATCTGTAAGCCCATCAAAACTTATTTGAAGTATGTCCAAGATGTTTCTATCAGGTTCTTCTGTTAGTTTATCGAGGGCACTTTTCCATTCATTCATTCTTTTAGCAAACAACGAAGAACCTAAAATTTTAAGAGCTAAAGGAAGGCCTTTAGCATAGTTCACAAAGTCCTTAGACAAATCCACATAATTTTCTTTAGGATAGGGTTTCTTAAAAGCGCTCCAACTAAAAAGCTCCAAAGCTTCATCATCATTCAACCCCGTAATGTTATATACATCATCCACTCCATTTCTTTTCAAGAATTGACTATCTCTACTTGTTAGAATAATTCTACTCCCTAGACCAAACCAATTATGTCTCCCTGCTAATGCTTTTAGTTGTTCATCTCCATCCACATCATCAAGAACAATAAAAACATTTTTATTACGTAGTGTATTCCTTATAACATTGATTCCCTCACAAACATTCCATATATTTATTTCGCTTTCCATGAGGATCTTAGAAAGAAGTTGTTTTTGTAAAGGAACTAGACCGTGATTTTTAGTTTCATCTCTAACATTGGCAATAAAGCTACTAGCTTCAAAGTTACCAGAAATTCTTCTATAAATTTCCTGCACAAGAGTTGTTTTGCCCATTCCGCCCATCCCACATATCCCAACAAGGCGAACATCCCCCAATTCTTCACTTAAGTATGAATCTAATATTTCCTCCACACAAGAATCCATTCCAACAAGGTCCTCAGAAGCACATGGGAGTTTGTGATACAACTCACTAAATATCCTTGCAATGATTTTTTGGATAACTATTGATTCATGCCTGCAAAGAAATAGCAAAACAATCATTTTGATGACATAAAGCTAGCCATATGTAGAGACAAAACATTCATCATAAACATAATCTTAGAAATTCATTACTATGTATTATGGGGGGAAATTTTAGAGCTATTAAGGGCCAAATTTGTTGCAAAGTTGTAAAGTATATACTTTGCATGACTAGAATCTAGTCCTACTAGGATTAGAATAGGGTTAGTCAAGGTTATTCTACAAATAGTTAAATACTCTCTTATCAGGTGGCCTAGTAAAAAAAGTAAGTCATAATAAATAAATTATTAAAAAGAAAAAAAAGAGTTGACCATAAATAGCATTATTTCAAAGAAATTCATATTAGTCTTTTAAATTCCATCCAACAAGATTAGCAACTTTTATTAGAGTAGCTTTCCACATTTGTACATTTTCTATGTTATCCTTGAAACTCTCTTCATGTGTAGCAAAGGCTTCTCCAAAAGCCCCCCTAAGATTTCACACATCACTAGGATCTACATATTGAAAAACAGGTAGAACTACCAATCCTGTCTTTTCCATTCACTCAACAATCTTTGTTAGTTAAATCAAGCACCACTTTGAAGAGGCATAATCTCTCGATAGAAAAACAATAGCAAACCTCGATTCCTCTATTGCTTTCAAAAGCTTCGGGGCAATAGATGTTCTCTGCTTGAGTTTTTCATCGTCCCTAAAAGTGGAAATGCTTTTTTGTTTCGAACTAGTATACGGATGGTCTGTAAATTTTTTGCGGGTGTCTTCACCTCTGGAACTGAAAAATACATTGTATTTCCATCTCATGAAGAAGAAGAAGAGATGCAATCCGATTTTATAAATGCCCTTCTAATTGCCCTATAATTTAATTTTAGGCATCCTTAGATTATAAATGCAATCTAATTTTATACCAATCATCCTTACAATTATGCTCTACTTTTGCATCAATTATTTTTATATTTAAATACATGAAAATATAGATAGATTGCATTCAAATTTATTTAATGTTTATTGTGTGAAGTCCGTTACTTTTAAGGTATACACACACACACAAGAGAGAGAGAGAGAGAGAGAGAGAGAGAGAGAGAGAGAGAGAGAGAGAGAGAGAGATGCCCTGCTCTATTTTGGACCTTAACCTAAACTTATTTTTTTTTTTTTAGAATACTAAGTATTTTAACATACATACACACAGGAAGAGGGAAGAAGGTCTTAAAGAAACTGACAATGGTGTATATCTAAAAGAGCATAACTCTTGAATAAAACTTAACCTAAACTAGGTGACACTAATGTAAGAGTAAGTGAAAATAAATGGTTAGTTTAATTAGGATACATGATTAATGGCTATTATATATATATATATATATATACACACACAAAAGCAAAGTAACTAGTTAATCATAAGTTTTTATTAAATTTTTTATATGTATTTGATCATAAGTTAGAGTAACTTAAAAGCTAAGTCCATAAATAAAATGTTAGGTCTTTAATTGAATTTCATGTGGGTAATTTAGTAATTTCACTTGGACACCTCTCTAACCAATCAAATGTAGACATATTTAACACCAACATATCATGCATGGTGACACATTTAAAGTCAGCCACATGGGCGGCCATGCAAAGGCCTAAGAGCATTCTAATTTCTACAAATGAGCAACAAAAATAGATGGAAGAAATAAACTCTCCAAGCTCTCTCTATGCTCTCTCCCTCCTCACCTCACGGTTCCAGCAGCTCTAAAGGTGGCAAATATCCATTTCTTCTCAAAGTTCTCCTCAAAGACTCAAACTAGAGTAATTCTTCTACATTTCTCTCAAAGAACCGAGCATAGGGTAAGGGGAAAAATCCAAGTTTTTCACTCAGTAATCCATGTAAACTTAGTATAATGGTTAGCTTGATGTGTGGGAAATCTCTTTTAGAAACTAATTTTAAATTGGATATTGTTGCAAATTAAAGTAGTTATGAGAACCTACATGTGGGTAGAAAGTTTTAACGACCTAGCTTTGCATGTGTATAAGATTGAAGGAAACAAGAGTTTAAATGGTGGGTTTTTGTTAAATTCAACTTATATAATGCATTCTTAAAGATTTGTTACTGATTTGGGGATTGTTTGAAGGTGGATTGGGTTCTTACTGAAAAATATTGCATGTGATTAAACAATTAAGCAAAATTATTGGGGGGGAGGGGGAGTGGTTTGGCATTTAGCATCAATATTTTAACAATTTTTGTTAGTTGCCAAGTTTTTGAAACTATTTTGTAATATGTCTTTGGTGACAAAACTCGAGCTTTTAAGACTCAAGTTCTAGCACTGGCATACAGCTAATGTGAAACAATTTTTTCATGTGGATCTCGAGTTCTAGTGCTAGCAGACTAGTCTAAGAGACTCGAGTTCTATAGAAGGAGATCTAAATAAGGAGGAGGAGGAGGAGAAAGAAGAAGAAGACGACCCAAAGAAAGAGGAGAAGACCTAAAGAAGAAGTAAACCTCAAGAAGAAGATGACCTGAAGAAGAATAAGAAGTAGAAGAAAACATATATGGAGAACGGTAGCAACTCAACTCTTAGAGACTTAAGTTTCATGTGGATTTTTTCTTCCACATCAGATTACCACCACATGCAACTCGAGTTTTTGAGAGTTGAGTTTCATATTGAACTTGAGTTTTAGAGCCTCAAGATGCTAGTTTACTAAATAATTTTGTAAACTTGACAACTAACTAAATGTTCCGAAAATAATGCTAAATGCGAAAGAAATCCAAATTATAGTTAGTAATTAATGCAGTGTTGATGATTAAATTTTAATTCTATGCCATAATGATTAAAATGCTTAATTGGTTGCCTATTAATATATTTTAGCATTTCTAGTGCAAGTATAAAAATTCCCACATTAAAATAAGACCATTTGCAATTATTATATGATATTGTGTGTAAATATGTTAAAACTATCACTGTAACAGATTCTATGTTTACAATAACATGAAAAAGTTGGATTAAATCAAATTCTATGAATTTTGATGCTAGTGGTAGTTCCTATTGAAAGCTAATATACATAAGGTCGTAATGGAATTGGTCTCATAGCAATTGGATGAGTATAAAAATAACAATGCAATTTCTAAGTTGACTGCAACTCTATTAGGGCATATTCAAGTATGCTGGCTTGTATGATTTTTGGTAAATCATGGCTATATGACTTTTCTCTGAAAATTTTATGAGATGTACTAGAATTTTATAGGTGTCACTTTGTAAATGTCGTGAAAACAAGATGTGATTTGATAGCCCATTGAAATCTTGTAACGGAAATATAGGCTGCTGGAATAGGTAGTCAACAGGAAATGTACACCTAACTTTGAGGATTTATTCCTAAAGTTATGGTTTGGGGTAATTATAGGGACTCCTAGGAACTTAGTTAGGATAAAGAATGAGAAGGAATGGAAATCTATGGGAGTTGAAGCTAAGTTGTGAAATGAATAACCTTTATAGGCCAGAATGGATACTTAGTAATAGAATATCCATCCTTTGATCTAGGGACAAGCCAAGACCGGTAGGTGACTCCACTGTAAGCTTTGAGACTTCAAAGTATCTGCTTCAAGGTAAGCGAATGTGCCATGAGGGTTTGGTAGCCCATGTTTTCCTAAGGGTATTTATTATGTAATAAATGCTTTTGTTTAAACACGTTTTGTAATTGTGTTTACTAATGAGAAATATGCATGCTTTAGTAAAGTTATTCAAAGGTTGTATGTTAATACACGAGAATAGAAACAAATGAGTTTAATAACAAAGCTATTGGTGTTTATGCTTATGTTTCAATGAAATTATACCTATTTTATGAAAAACTATACAAACTGTTTTATAGTGAGTCATGAAAGGTAAATCATGTGTATATGAAAGATGTTCTAAACCCTCTTTTGAAAGTAAATAATTTTCAAGAAATGAAATTATGGAAAGCATGGAAACAAAGGAATTCTAAGAAAAGAATGTTTTAGAAAGCAAATGAATTTCAAACAGAAAGATGGATCCAGTCATTGTAACATTGTACTTGGCATATAGGTCAAGGAGTACTTGATATAGAAGAAAAATGTACCTAGATGTTTGTACCTGGGGAGTACTTGAAATAGAGTAATATGACAATTGTACCCTGATGTTTGTACTTGGGGAGTACCTGGCACAGAGTTAGATGAACCATACCTAGATGTTTATATCTGAGGAGTACTTGGTGTAGAGTCAAATGGCTAGCCGTAAGGGTCAAGTAGTTTAGTTTACAAAATAACTTAGATGATTATGATTCAACACTTTTTATGATCTAGTAGTTTTACAGTATGTTTGACACTATGACAGTTTGACTTTAAATTCATGAGTATCACATTTTATGTTCAGTTATGAGATTTGCACAGGCATTTTTAGTGCATGTGAGTTATGATTGTCATTAATGGTTTATGAAACCCAAGTTATATGTTTAAAGATAATGCTTTCCAAAACCTATGATTTCATGTTATGTTTCTCATAGGGGACTTTTAACATGCTATGCAGCTTATGATTCGTGTTTCCATAATGAAGTTGATCAAATGTTATAATTCAAGAAAGTTTATATCATGTTTTATGCAAATTCATGAAACCATTCTAGCATGAGCTCAGTTTGTAAGCAAGTCATATCTGTGTGAAAATTATTTTGTTTATAATGCATTCCATGCATGTTATTAAATGCTCACACCACACATCCTTACCGAACAAGTGGAACGCTCACCCCTTTAGCATTTTTAGTTAGCAGGTACCCTTTTGCAGTTCAGAGTAGAGGCTTAGTTTTGAGATAGTACATACGTACGGTTAGCTATTTGGTAGAACAAGTTAATTTAGTTCTGTAATGTAATTCTGTTGGGCAGTTTATTGTGAGGTTGTACCAGACATTTCGGGTTGTAATGATACTTATGATGATATTAGTCTTTCATAGTTATGCATTTTGGAGTTAATGTAAACTACGGAGATGCAACAGTATGTACGTGATGTTATCACTTCCAATAGTTGGACTAAGTGGTCCATGTTGTGAGATCAGGAAATAAAATTATAGCAATTTGTTAAAAGAAAAAGAAAAAATTCATAGTCAAGTTAGTTGATTCATATTAATATTAAGCTTAGGGTTGGTATTATCATGCCAGTCCGATTAAATACATGGTTTGGATTTGGGTTGTGACAATATATATATATATATATATATTGAATTGTGGATATTGTTAATTGTATGCATGAGTTTTAAGCTAGTATAGTATAAATAAAGGTGAAAAGACATTCAAAATACAATCTTAGCTTCATGCAATAAAAAAAAATGGAATTTGAAAATCTTAGGCTATGTTTGATAACAATTTTTGTTTTTTGTTTTCAAAAACTTGTTTTTGGGAATAGAAAGAAAAAACAATTTTCTTATATTTTCAAAATAAAAAACATGCTTGGTTAGTTGAAATGAAAATATAAAGTCTTGCGCGAGAGAAGAGAGCGATAACAATATTGAAATTTGTTGTTACTAGGATTCGAACTTTAGTGCTAACTCATTAAATGGGGTGAATTCATTAAATTAGGCTCGTATTTTCATTGGGTTTTCAAAAATAGAAATTGAAAACAACCATTTGCCTATTTTTAATTTTCTTCATAAATTGAATTTTGAGAACAATTTTTGTTTTCTATTCATCTTAGGTTGTCAAACAAGTTTTCTAGTCTAAAAAATAGAAAACTATTTTTGAAAATAGAAAATAAAGAAAAAGACGGTTACCGAGCATGCCCTTATAATATAGCACTATAATTGAGGTTTAATTTGTTTAGTAGATCATTTAATCTAAGTGTGAACTAAATGTTTCTTTATGACTAACACAATTTAATAAGTTTTGAGTGTTCTGAATTTTATGAAATCATTTTTTACACATTTCTTAGATTTCTATGTCATACTCCTTTTTTAATTTTCTTAAATCTTCACAGTAAGAAAAAAGTTATAACAAATAGACCAATTGATGTACTTGTAGCCCCTGATGTCTTTAATGGAAACATCGCCCCTCCCTAACAATTAAATTATTAAAAAAAAAATTAACTACTCCTCAATGAGTCATAGTCATGGTTGTGGGCAGTTTCAAATCATATCAATAGTCATTTAAATCGAAATTTACATTTTCAAAATGTTTCTCATTTCTTTATTCCAAAATGTAATTTGACAATTGCTCAGATTTTACAAGATTCTTGGTTTTTATAATTACTTACTAAATTCTTCTTTTTAACTTTACCTTAATATGTTTTTCATTTTTTATCTTCACCATTGATCTAACTTCTATTTTATTTAACTTTTAGGTCTTCATGTTTATTTGTAATTTTTTGTCTACAAGATCTAAGTTTTTTTTTTTTTTTTTTTGGGGAAAAAGCATTCCCCCTTATGTTTGGGTTATTATTCACAGTTTTCCCATTTATCTCTAAAACCAATCAATTTTCCTCTTTATATTCAGGAAATGAACAAATAGTTTCAATCTGTTACTTTCTTAATTAAATTCAACAGAGTTTTTTTCAAGAAGTTATTAGTTGTACATCACAAAGAAGAGAAAAAGTTGAGAAAAAAGTTAAGAATTGTATTGTTATTTTCTTGAATTGTATTTTTAATCATTGTGACTATGTTGGATTTAACTATAAAAGTAATGAATTATAGATATTTGATTATTTTCCAAACATTAAAGAAAGAATTGGTTGGTTTCAAAGATAAGAGGCGGAATTGTAAACTACCCAAACATAAATAGTGGAAAATACTTGTTTCCCAATTTTTAATGATAATTCAGTAATTGATTTATAAGGTAGATAGACCCAAATGAGGAATAAAAAAATAGGAAAGAAAGATGCATGTATTATACCTGTTAGGTCTCAGCTAGCTAATTTGATGACAAAAATATTTTTGTATTTTGTTGATCTTAATTTTAATATGTTAATGTAGTTTGTGGGGTTTTCATTTGTATTGGAATGGTGAGGTGAAATTGTCAAAAAGCTTAAATGAAAGTAAGTAGTTGAGGTATTTCGCTCCTACGAACTTGACAGCAATTAAGATGCAAACTTAGGGACAAAGTTAAATTTGAAAAACAATTAACTAGTGTGTTTGTCCCTCTCTCGTACAACACTTTGGAGGGGCGAACTTTTAAAAAACTAAGACAAATCTGTTTATGGACAAAGTTTAGTTACAAAATTGGTTATAGTTTTAGGCTATATCCTTCCTCAATATCTTTTTATTGAAGGCGAATTTTGACAAATTTACCATTAAATTTCATCTTTTTCATATATCTTCTATGCTTGTAAAATTTATAGAAAATTAAAAATCAATAGTTACGTCATCATTAAATTGTTTAAATTGCAAGTTTTTGTAGTTTAGAATTATACATAAAATATAAGCTTGTAGATCATATAGTAAATTATATCTGATTGGCACACAATTTGACATCTGTAATAAGAGTGTAAAGAATATACAATTCAATGGTTAGATTTTCAAAACATGTAGTTGCGAGAGGGGAATCCGAGGATGGCAGCTCTGCTAGGCTATGCTTGAGGAACGTACATGCTTAACTGAATGGTCACGGACTGTGTAACCTCAGAGGGATAGGAAGAGGAACTTGGTGGCCAAACCCATAGCATCCGAAGAAACCCCTCGGATATGGGCCTCTTGAGGTAGACAAGATGCACTCCACCCCAGATTAGGAGGCATGAACCGAGGGAAGCAACAATAGCAGGTATCTGTAAAGAGGAGAAAGGAAACTTTCCAGGGAAGCATCCATCACCTCCAAATCAAATGCCCTACAACCACTATGTCAACTGCATTAATGACTAAATGACACCTGAACAGTGTCAAGACAACCTGTATTTCACTCATCACTTCCTCCAAAAGTGGGATGGGACAAGTATTTGGTGGGGAAATCAACCGCCCTCAATGTGGAGGGTTAGGATTAAAAGGAGGAGGGATCCAATGCACAGGGATCGGGATCTAGAGATAAGGGAGAGAAAACACTCAAATTTGTAACCTCTAAAGTGTAACAAGTTTTCTCAGTTAATCGAGGATACTGTTAGGTTCTAAGTAATTAGGAACTAATGTATTAGAACTTCATTTTGTATGTTGGCAAACCATGATCAAAACAGTTTTTAGTCTTGTTTAGACTTGCTCAAAGTATAGTCTTTTTATATAAAGTTGGAATCGAGTTACTGCAGAATTGAGTGTGCAATTCTGTCTGGCTCGATTGATCGAGAATTCGACTCGATCGATCGAAAGTCATGCAGATTGTTTTTTCTACAGAATTTTCAACTCAGCCTTAAGCCCATATGACATGTAGGATTTTATGTTTTGCCCTAGGTATAAAAGGGAAACCCTAGCCACGTTTTAGAGGTTGCTCTATTTGTTGTGTGTGTGAATCTCTTGTGAGATCTGAGAGGTGATTGCCTTCACACATGCTTAAGATTATCAAGAAGGAGATTTCATTGAGAGTTTAATGATCATTCAGTTACTGCACTAAAGAGCTTAAAGATATACAAGTGGGAGTGCTTGTACTTGTTGGAGAATCCAAGAAAGAAGGAGTCTGTGGTCTCGGAGCTTGCACGTGGTCGTGTCAGTAAGTTTTCTCCATGAGGTAGCAATAGGATGTTAGTGGTCTAAGTTGCTATTGTAAAACTTCGATTCTTCCATAGTAGATTCAGTTTTACCTTGAGGATAGCTAAGTTAAATCCTCCCCAGGTTTTTAACGGTTTGGTTTCTTGGGTTTTCATATCGTGTGTTCTTTATTTTCCGCACTTTGCATGATATGATTTATATGTGTTAACTTAGAACTTGATAATTTAACTAAGTTAATCACTTGGCTAAATAACTAAGTTAATCTGGTTGTGTTTTAAGGGGTCTAAAAACGTACAGACACATTAATATGCCTTTTTACTCTTGTTTTGCTTGTTAAATTTTACTTCTTTCCATCTGGACCTTATCTTTGACTTCATCCCATTAGATAGGAAGTCCAAGTGTTGGTCCACTATTCCCAGCTCAACAAATTAATTGTAGTGGGCTTGCCTCCAAAGCCCATTTTTCCTTTTTGGGCCTTTGCATTTGTTTTTGCCCCACACAGTTGTAATGTTTATTTTATTGAGTAACCCTTAGAGAACTCATAAACCTTAGAGCTTAAACCTTCATCATTCTCTCTACCTTCTCCTTCTCACAATTGCCAATTCTATGAGAGGAGCTTAAACCCATCACTCACAAATTAAGCATCCTTTACAGAATTTTTGTTAATTTGAGCTTGGGAGCACACATAATAGCGAAGGAGACTTGGAGATTACAATTGGAGCCCAATTGTGGACTTAGTGACTAGAGGAGATAAAGGACTTAAGGAGTTGGTTGCAAGTAGGAACTTGGAGGGCTCAAGTGCGTTGTTACTTCATAGGTTGGAGGGCTTTGTATGTAAGATCAACTTTAACTGTTTTCTCTAGTGAATTGTTTTGTGGTGTGTCATGATGGAGAGGTTTTTCTGCCTGGGTTCCTTTTTGTCAACACATCGATTGATTTTGTGTGATTGTGATTATTTTGTGTTTATCCATGCATGACTAATCACTTAAACTATTGGGTTTTAAATTGTACAATTAGCTTAAAACCAACATTAGCTATAAAACTTGGATCAATCTAAATCACTGATTTCTCAGTACCAAATATATGTAATGATCTCTCTCAAGGAGAATTTTTCCTTTTGGCTATATATAACTTCTTTACACCTAATTTTTATTAACAAGGTCAGGTTTTTTTTTTTTTTTTTTTGGGGGGGGGGGGGGGGTGGGAGAGAGTTAATAAGGTCACTTGATAATACAAAAATACCAACAACAAAAAAAAAAAAAACTGTTGGTAAAAATAATATGGGTATGAACGTATGAGAAATCAACCACAAAAAAAGTATATATGGGATTAGAACCTACTTATTATAGACTTTGGAAATAACTACTGATTAAGTAGATGTCTAAACAAATTTGTACTGTAACGAGTCTTGTTACGCTTTTGAGATAAATAAGTATTAGACATTTTGAACTAAAAGGAGGCAAGAATTTGATTTGAGGCATTAAGGGTCAACTATAAATACCGAACAAATCACTTTAAAGAATGCGGATTAATTGCTAAATTTGTGACTTAATTTGTATATATTGAGTAAATCACTAATATACATATACTACCATGCTTCAAACTACCCAAAGTTTCTTCAACCAGTGTCCAATTGGATATTATAATGTCCTAAGTTGATAATATACATACAGATGATAAACAGAAATTTTTTCTGGTTTGATTGACTAGAAAAAGTAAATAAATAAATAAATTTCTTGTTAGACCATGGGAAAGTCGGCAAAATTTTAGCGTAGAAAATTATAATATTGATAATAGTATGATTTAGCAAAACAAAAAGATAATAGTATGTACAAAATTACTCAAGATAAATGTTACCTATCATGCAAATGCCAACCAGATATATGACCTAAGTCTTTCAAAGCAGTTTTCCATGCTTGCACATCTTCTATGTTAACCTTGGTATCTTCCTCATGTTTAGCAAACGCTTCAGCAAGAGTGCCTCTCTGGTTCCTTACATCAGAGGGATCCACATGATAAAAGACAGGCAAAATTGTCAATCTGGTCTTTTTCATGCATTCAAAAATTTTTGCTAGTTCAGTTAAGCACCACCTTGAAAAAGCATAGTTTGTTGAAAGAACGATGATAGCATACTTGGATTCTTCTATTGCTTTTAAGAGTTCTGGAGAAATACACTTTCCTCGCTCAAGTTTTTCATCATCCTTAAAAGTGATAATACCCTTTTGTTTCAAAGCAGTATAGAGATGATCTGTGAAATTCTTGCGAGTGTCAACACCGCAAAAACTGAGGAACACATCGTATTTCCATCGAGGGCAAGAAGAAGAAGAAGATGATGAAGGAGTTGAAGAGGGGGAGGAGGAAGTTGCTTGAGTGGCCATGGAAGCAATTGATAACTTACTAGCTTGTTAAGCAATATGTACTAGAGAGTGTTGCAAACTTCAAGAATGGGAGCAACAATAAGAGACTTTAAGTTTCTCTAGCAAGGCTTTGGGTGGTGATATATGCAATCGTTTCCCTACTTTCCCCATCTCAAACAAGTAGTCAAAACAAGTGAACTTCTACCAATGAAGTTTCCCACTATTTGTTTACGAATGGGGAAAACTTCCAAGGCAAAAATCTCACCGAGTGAATTTAAGGTCATCACTCTCGAGAATCCACTATTATCACAACAAGCAGTTACAAGTGAAGGAATCACAGTACCTTATACCAACCTACAATTGAACCCTTACCCCAATACATAATTGGATTTGTTCTGTAGTGACAATATCTCATTTTCAATGCATGGCTCCCAGTACGTGACTAACCAATCAATGTACGGATCCAAGCAGGGGCGGAGGGAAGGGGGGGGCGAGGGGGGGCAAATGCCCCCCCTGATGCCCCAAAAATTCTCAAGTAATATATAGTACTATGCATTAGTTCAATATAGGAAAACAATTTCACGTTGGGCCACTGCAACTCTTTTAAAAAAAAGTAATGAATCCCACTTTATAATAATATTATAATAAAATAAAACCACTTGTACAGCCTACTTCTCTACCACTATTTTGTTGAATAGAATTATGAAAAAAAAAAAAAAAAAAAAAAATCTCACTCATTGGTCATTATAGCACCACAAAAAAAAAAAAAAAAAAAAAAAAAAAAATTTGAGAACCACAAAATTTTTCACAACTTTTTATCACAACTGTTGCGTGGCAGAATGTGATTATTGAAAAAAAATTTTGTGAGTTTATGTGTTAGTATTTGTTAATCACTCATAGTCTGTCATATCAAAGTTTTGACAAAAACACTATAAAATAATTTACGGTCTAGAACTACTCATAGCACCTCTATTACGTATAGCAATTTTTTCTTTCCTCACCAGCATTTTTCATTCTCAAACCCAAGTTTTTTTTTACAAACCCAAATTTTAATTGTATATGACAATTACATTTGCATATAGTTGTTTATTTATTTATTTTATTAATATCAATTAATATTTTTTCAAATTAATTTTACTCTCTTTTGATCTTGCCCCCCCTAACCTAAAATCCTGGCTCCGCCACTGGATCCAAGTACATGACTAACCACCAACTTGAGAATGATGTTGGTTGCAAAGTTCTTTAGTTTATCAACACGATGAAGATCACAAAGCTCTTTGGTTACAAAATCTTATGGCGTACAAACGCAGTAGTTTTTTCAAGAGAAAGATGAACTAGGGCAAATTCTGTCTCCAATCACAATTTGTTTGAACAAAACTTTGCATCAAGTTTCATCCACTTGCATCACTTGAGGCGGCCCTTAAAATAATCGTTATATATGTCTAGGGTTGTGAGAAAATGAAGCCTAAACATGTATACACGAATATGTGTGAAATCAGATTTGAAAAACTGATTTTCGTAATTCTTGATAGATAGGTTATTTGTCAAGCAGTTGTTGAGTATCGGGCTAAACTGCCTTTTAAACCTCGATAGATACCATTTGTCGAGCTTTAAAATCTAATACTTCTTCACTTGATTCTTGGACAGATTTGCATCGCTTTAACACTTAGACTTGAACTCTTGTTCCTTGAAGTATTAAACTCATTCTAGATCTACCCAAATACAAGTAAAACGCGTTTTGTCATAGGATTAGCCAATTCTAAATGACATATGTTCTTAACATGATTTACATATGTCCTAACAGTTCTGACCGTGTTGGACAAGTTAAGTTAGTGACATTTCACATTTGTCATTGTTTTTTGGACTTTCAAACCCAACTAAATTTGTTGTTTTTTCACTTGTAGCTATTTTCACATGGGCTCCATTTGTGCAGACTTCCATGTGCTTGCACAAGAAAATACCTGAAAGCTATCCAAAATAAAAGAAAAAGAACACACTCACACATATGGAAGAGGAAGACAAGGGCCACTTTCACAATTGCACTAACTCAAAAAATCACAATTTACCAAAATGGGAAAAAGGGTGATAAGTTGATGTAAAAAATGGTGAACAAGTTTCTACCCTATCGACCACGTAAATATATTGTAAAATTGAGTATAAAATTGAATTTATACTTATATTTATTTGAATGGATTACTTGTGAAGGCTAGTCCCTCTCTAGGTTATTTTTGTTAAATAATACTCTTTAAAAAAAAAAAATAAAGGACAAAGTTTGTTTGTAGATAATGACTACAACTCCTACTGAAAAAAATAACATGTTAATATATTTTGGAAATCTAACTGTTGGACTGCCGGTTTTTCATGTTCTTAACATGTATATTAAATTTTATGTCAATCAGATGTTATTTACTATTTGATTTGTAAATTTATTTTTAATACATAATTTTAGATTACAAAAACTTGAAATTTAAACATTTAATTGATAATATAGCTATTGATCATTATTCTTTTAAAAAATTTGCAAACATGAAACATATAAGAAGAAAATGTAATCAAACCACACATTATTCAAAATTCACATCTAATAAAATAATAATTAGTGGAGTTATAGCCTTTGGCGAACTTTTTCCTAAAATAAAAAGGAAATGGCTAGTAAGGCAAAACTATAAAAATGAAATGATATATGTACTTCTATATTAATCAAGTGGCCATCCACTCTGTAGCTATAATTTCTTCAATACAATAACACAGTATGCTATTATACCAATAAATGTGGTGATCTTAATAAAATAATACCTTGTAGAAAAGAAGAGACAGTGGATTCTAGTAAATTGGAAAACGCGGGGAAGTGGAAGGCCCCTGCATACGGAATCTAACTTAAAAAAAAAAAAAAAAAAAATTGTATGAGGAACCCTTCCTCACGTGGAAGATGGGTCAAAAGTTGATTTTGTATGACCGATCAATTAATTTTTTATTAGAGTGGGCATCCCACTATAAATTGTCGCATAAGAGCATTCGCATCAGCTCGTGTAAAATTTGTGTCTATTTTACACATAAAAACTTACTTTTTCTATTTTACCCATTCACTTTTACAATACCCTCACATCAGTTCATCTATTCTATCCACTCTTCTATTTAAATAATCAATTTTTTCAATTATTTTATTATTTTCTTCTTACCTTTTTATACGCGCTCTGTCTCTCACTTTCTTTCTCTCTTTCCATTTTTCTGATTCTATTTCTCTCTATCTCTCACGGTCTCCCTCTCTATAGCCATCTCCGATCAAGCTCTATCCGGCGATCCAGATCACAAGCTCTATCCGGTCTCCCTCTCGGTCTCCCTCACGCTTCACTGGCGATCCAGATCGTCTCTTCATCGGCGATCCACGAGCTCAAGCAAGACCCACGAGCTCCGGCGATCCATCCGACGATCCAGATCACAAGTCTCCCTCACGCTTCACCGGCGATCCACGAGCTCAAGCAAGACCCACGATCTCCGGCGATCCAGATCCTCTCTTCATCGGCCGCTCCATGCTTCATCGGCAGACCCACGAGCTCCGGCAACCCAGATCGCTCCGATAAGCACCGATATCTCTGTCCGTTTGGGTTTGTTTGTGTGTGGGTGTGTTTGTGTGTGGGTTTGTTTGGGTTAATTTTTAGTTGATTCTGGCTGTTTGGGTTTGTATGTGTGTTTGTGTGTGGGTTTGTTTGGGATCATTTTCAGTTGATTCTGGCGCGCTGGAAGTTGGGGAAGAGAGGTGGGAGATGAGCGTCAGTTGATGAGGGAGAAAAAATTATTAAAAAATTAAATACACGAGCTACAGTGTCGTGTAAATATACACGGGTACTGTAGCTCGTTGATAAATTTTCACAATTTTGCATGATTTTAAAAGGATTGATGTGGAGTGTTTTTTGGATCAAAATGGGTAAAAGTGATCAAAATGTGTATTTTACACATATATAACAGAGCTGATGCGAATGCTCTAAGGTCTTTCTTCCTTCCTCCTCCTTCTTCTTCTTCTTCTTCTTCTTCTTCTTCTTCTTTTTAATGGGAAAAGTCTTTCTTCTTTATCAAAATCTACACTTCAACTAATATATATATATATATATATATGGTAAACATACTAACTTAGATGTCAGCTTAGTGTGATGGCAAGTGCCATCCACTAAAAGCAATTAGTCGCAATTGAGTACAAAAATCAATCTCTTCAATAAATTGGAAGTATTTAAGATGGTATTCTTAGGGTTATAACTTATTATACGTGATATATGAAGATGCATTTCAAGATCATATAATACAATGATCTTTATGATTTTTAGTTTCGAAAAATCCCGCCTCTGATTGTATTCTAAAGCAATATGTAGATTTAAGAAATGATTCGTTTTATATCCTAGCAAGCTACTACGTGCACCATGAATATTACTTAAATAATTATAAGCTATACCTATACCAAGTACCAACATTCTCACTCCAGCAAAAACAAATAGCAAATAATAATAATAATAATAATTTTTTTTTTCAAAAGAAGAAAGAAAAAATTAGTGGAAAGTTTCGTCTTACTTATCTTTCCTCAGTCTCATCATTTCGTCAAAAAAGAATAAATAGTGAATTGATAATATTGGAAGTAGCGTGAAGTGAACAACACTACACAAAAGTTTAACTTTTTCCTTGAAAGAATGAGTCAATTACTGTATCTCCAAGCAACAATTTGCAGTGCCTTAATTTTGATAGATAATATATTGACTTCAAAGACTAACTAGCTTGTCTGCAAGTCCTCTTGACAAAAGCTTTTGTGAATGTAATGAAACCTCTGCTCAATTTTCTTCCCCTGTCAATTTTCATCCTCCCTCTCGGCCTTATATCCATACATACCTCCAATGACAAGCTCCTTTCTCTTTATGAGATTCTTCAGCTGTCTTAATTGGTGGGGTTTTGGAGGTATCATGACTGGGCTGAAATTTATTAGCGTAAGAGACGGGAAATTAAAGTCATGGATACTTAAATTGGTAGTCAATTTCCTAATTCTTGAAACTGGCCCCTCATATTTACCAAATCCATACACGAGAAGCTGAGGGGGAAAATATTGGGCCCTCATATTTACCTAATTAGAATAATGTTTTATAAATTTGCTTTAATGTTTTAGTTCCAAAATTCCAATAGTAGAAATGATAAGGCCTATTTGGTCGGAGGATTTTTGTTTTTATTTTCAAAATAATATGAAAACAATTGAAATTAAAACTAGCTTTCACATAATAAATTTTACATTATATTTGTTTGGCTCTCACTTTTAAAAACAATTTTCAAATTACTAAAATTAAAAAAATTAAAAAATTATTTGGGGGACCATTTCTATTTTTGAGATTTTTTTAAAAAAAATCAAAAAGTAATCTATAGAATTTGTAGATTACATTTTTTTTTTTTTTTTAATGATAAGAGAATAGAGTTTATGTACCTTTTTTTTAATAATGAAATTTGAAGTGAAACTATATTTTTTTGATAAAGATAAGCTCTTTAATTTAAGAAAGGGGTCCACATTTTCAATTTATTACTCTTACAAACATGCCCTAAGATTTAGTTCTATATTTCCAATGTACTGGAACGGTACCCCTCTTTACACTTTTCAACTTAAATTTAGTTGCTTTTTAAAAAAAAGGCAAATTTTTTTTTCATCTTTGAAACGTAATCAATGTTTTTCATCTCTAAAATTTAAAAATTTCTATTTATGTCCTTGAAAATTTAAAATGCTTGTTGTGGGGGTAAAAGCCCAACATCAGGTGTTGGGCCTAAGGCCTAATTCGAATATCACTATGTGTCCGAAGAGAAGAAAGTGGTTAGGAAGGAGTTCAGATGGAAGAAGTATACCTGGAAATGAACGAAGAGGATAGTCCGAAGAGAACCCTAATGGTCCGAAGATGTCATTCTCCTCGGACACCAAGGGGACTTGATCAAGCAAGTATACGGAAGGTTTGATTGATCTTTCCAACAACTTCAATGACAAGGACAAGCTATGGGCATGCATGGGGATGATAAGAACGGAGAAATATCTAAAAGGAAAAGCTGCTACCACCGTATTTAATGCACTGCAGCAACTTTCCTAACCGCATTTATGTGGAGAAAACCCCTGAACAGTGCAATCTCAGTTACCACCACTCACGAAAAACTAAAGCAGATATCTAATGTGACATATACTCTAGTGAATACTTAGATGAAGAACAGGTGTACGGTGAAGATGAGGGAGAAGAGGAATATATAAATGTAATAGGCCTCTAAAGAAAAGGGGAGGAGGAAAAAATCTAGAGAGAACTCTAAGAATTGTATTCACCTTTCAATCAATAACAAGCCTCTTCGGATTTGAGTTTACTTAGCTTTCAAGTATGTTTTTATGTAAGTTCATCCTAGCTCATCAAGGTTAACCGTTGCTAGATTCACAATCAGCTTAGCTTTTTCACCCACTCTCTACAAATTCATTGTTCTGGGTTCGTTGGGCTCATAATCCTAACCTTTTGGGCTAGGGCCACGAAATTTGGACCCTACACCTGTGATTTTGTAATTTCATCCACTTTTGTTACTTAGTTTTTATTAGTGTGGCTAACATGTTTTAGGGATGGAAATAGAAAATGAACTAAATTTCAGAGACAAAATGAATATAATTTAGGTTTTATTTTTGACCCTGGAATATCATCAAGGTTATAATTTTATCCCCTCTGTCAAACATGTTGGCAAAAAACTTAATGAGAGTGGACCAAAGGATGAAAAGAACATTTTAAAATTTAAGGATGAAAATATAGCATGGGCTATATTCCAAGGACAAGACGGATATTTTAACTGGAAAAGAAAAAGAAACAGGTCTAGTACTAATGCTTTGTTCCTAAACTATTATAAGATTAGTAAAGCATTCTAATTTTTCTAACTAAAACAATTAAAGCATATCAATTTGGTTTTTTCTTTTTAATTGTGAAAAAACTGGGGTTGTTTCTAAATTTATATCAGATCAATTTGTTGATAACCTCCTGTATCCATAGTGTTGGAAATTGGTCTCAAGTTCCTAGGGTAGTATTATTGAAGCTATATATATGGGTTTTGGTCAAAAGCTACAAGGAATCAATGACACAGGGAGTGTGTGTAGTGAGCCTTTTGGTTGGAGTGTATCTGCAGTAGCAACAGTTTGTACCTCCCGTGAAGTTTGTAGTAAATCCTAGGAATATTCCTTCCCCATAGTACGGTGGTTTCAATGTTGTCGAGTTTGGGATCTTGACTAGCCTGGTTCTCTTAATGTGATTCATTTATAAGTTCTGCTCGGTGATGTATTTAATTGGTTGGAATTAGCTTAATGCTTAATCCTTTTTCCTATCCATCCAAGCTTGGTTTTTGTTTGAATCTTCATGAATAGTGAAATGGTTGGTATCTTTGTCCATGGATTTGTTAAGTGAACAAAGTATACCATGTGTTTTGTTTCTTATGTGTTCCTATTTTGTTGAATTCTCTTGATTTCCATGCTTTTTCTGGCAGGACATGGATGTTTTTGCTCTATGTTTTAGAAATTTAGTTAATATTAATTGTATGATTTGGAAATAGAGGCCAGAAGCAGTAATCTGAGTAACGAAAGTCATGAATTTGACCATGTGATACTCCCTCGTTATGCTATGTCATGTCACATGTGCAGTACGCTATTTTGTATTAATGAAATTGTTTTAGATTAAATGACCAAATTCATTTTTTACTAGCTTAATTATTTAAGACAATTGGTAATTTATCATGGTATCATTGGGTCATGCCGGGTGGGGTTGTGGATCTTATAGCAAGTTGGTCAGGCAGGAGTTGTAGACTCAACTAAATTGCTTTGGAGTGTGATCTCTCATTGTCTTATGTGAGTCATATGGAGGGAGAGTACACATACTTTCGAAGGAGACGAAAGGTGAATTCATGAGTTAAAAGCTTTTCTTCCTTCAGACTTTGTTAGAATGGGCAAATGGTTCGAGTTTTGTTACCTTCATGTCTCTACTTGACATGCTTGATTTTTGTACCTTCATTACTGTCTCATTATCAATATCTAAAGTAAAGTTTCAAGAAAGAATAAATAAGAGAGAAAGAGGGAGGGAGAGAGAATAATCAGTTTTTTTTTTTTAGAAAGAATGTGAGAGAAATAGGAAATTTATATAAAAGAAATTGAATAGAAGAATACTCCAAAGAATATGTATAGTTGCAAATACCAAATTATCCAAGTCATGCTATGTAATAGAATAACATTATATCATTATACATTATATAATGTCATAGGATAACATCTATTAATCAAATAAAAAGAAAAGAAAATATAACAAATTAAAACACAACTAAATCACATCAACCCAAAATAGAGCTCAACACAAAAACTTATCAATCTAAAGTAGAGATGCAATATAGAACTAAAAATCCACAAATAAAAATGAAAAGAGAGAGAGAGAGAGAGAGAGAGAGAGAGATTATTCACTTTTTTGTGTGATCAAAATATATATTGAATGAAAGAAAGAAAAACAAAATTTTATAGTAAATAAAATAAGAAGAAGAGGAGTAAAGTAAAAGTAACGTGAAAAGATGAAGGAATTGTAACATTAAGGTATAGAGTAGTTCACATTATTAAAAAAAAAAAGAAAAAAAAAAGAAGGAGGTATAGAGTAGTGGAGAGATGAAAGGGTAAAAGTGGGGGAAAATGTTGGAGGAAGTGTAACTGTAGGGTGATAAATTAATAAGGAGAAAAAATTTTAAAAATAAGAGAGAAAGTGTTGAAAATAGGTGAATGATGTAGCTGCTGATGTAACTCAATAAAAATGTAGCAACAACAAAATCTACACTTCAACTTGTATATATATATATATATATATATTTGGTAAACATACCAACTTAGATGTCATCTTAGTGTTATGGCAAGTGCCATCCACTAAAAGCAACTAGTCGCGGGATTGAGTACAGAAATCAATCTCTTCCATAAATTGGAAGTATTTAAGATGGTATTCTTAGGGTTTTAAATTATTATACTTGATATATGAAGTTGCATTTCATAATCATATAATACAATGATCTTTATAATTTTTAGTTTTGAAAAATCCCGATTCTAAAGCAACATGTAGATTTAGGAAATGACTCGTTTTATATCCTAGCAAGCTACTACGTGCACCATGAGTAGTACTTAAATAATTATAAGCTATACCTATACCAAGTACCAACATTCTCACTCCATCAAAAACAAACAGCAAATAATAATAATAATAATAATAATAATTATTATTATTATTATTATTTTCCAAAAAAAGAAAAGAAAAAATTAGTGGAAAGTTTCGTCTTACTTATCTTTCCTCAGTCTCATCATTTCGTCAAAAAAGAATAAACAGTGAATTGATAATATTGGAAGTAGCGTGAAGTGAACAACACTACACAAAGGTAAAACTTTTTCCTAGAAAGAATGAGTCAATTATTGTGTCTCCCATCAACAATTTGCAGTGCCTTAATTTTGACAGATAATATATTGACTTTAAAGACTAACTAGCTTGTCTGGAAGTCCTCTTGACAAAAGCTTTTGTGAATGTAATGAAACCCCTGCTCAATTTTCTTCCCCTGTCAATTTTCATCCTCCCTCTCGGCCTTATATCCATACGTACCTCCAATGACAAGCTCCTTTCTCTTTAGGAGATTCTTCAGTTGTCTTAATTGGTGGGGTTTTGGAGGCATCATGACTGGGCTGAAATTTATTAAGCGTAGGAGACACGAAATTAAATCATGGATACTTACATTGGTAGTCAATTTCCTAATTTTTGATATTGGGCCCTCATAATTTCCAAATCCATACATGAGAAGCTGAGAGGGAAAATACTGGGCCCTCATATTTACCTAATTAGAATAATGTTTTATAAATTTGCAGACAATGTTTTAGTTCCAAAATTCCAGTAGTAGAAATGATAAGGGCCTATTTCGTTGGAGAATTTTTGTTTTTATTTTCAAAACAGTATGAAAACAATTGAAATTAAAACTAGTTTTTAGATAATAAATTTTACATTATATGTGTTTTGTTCTGATTTTTAAAAACTATTAAAAAAAAATGTTTGGAAGACCATTTCTATTTTTGAGATTTTTTTTGAAAAAAATTTAAAAAGTAATTTATAGAATCTATAGATTACTTTTATTTATTTATGATAATGATAAGAGAATAGAGCTCATGTACCTTTTTTTTTTTCTTTTTTTTTTTTTATAATGATAATAAGTTTCAAATTTAAAGTGTGACAATATTTTTGTGATAAAGATAAACTCTTTAATTCAAGAGATAGAAGAGTTTGGACAAATTTGTGTGGTCTACTATTTTGAATTTATTACTCTTACCAAACATGCCCTAAGATTTAGTTCTATATTTCCAATGTACAAGAATAGTACCCCTTTTTGCACTTTTTAAATGAAATTTAGTTATTTATAAAAAAAAGGCAGAAAATTCTTTTCATCTTTGAAATATAATCAATGTTTTTCATCTCTAGAATTTAAAATTATCTATTTATGTCCTTGAAATATTAAAATGCCTGTGATTTTGTCATTTTGTCCACTTTTGTTAAGGTTTTTGTTAGCGTGGCCAACAGAATACATGTTTTAGAGATGGAAAACGAAAATGAACAAAATGAATATAATTTAGGTTTTATTTTTGACCCTGAAATATCATGAAGGTTATAATTTTCTCCCTTCTGTCAAACATGTTGGCAAAAAACTTAATGAGAGCGGATGGAAGGATGAAAATATAGCATGGGCTATATACCAAGGGCAAGACGGATATTTTAACTGGAAGTCTGGAAAAGAAAAAGATACAGGTCTAGTACTAATGCTTTGTTCCTAAACTATTATAAGATTAGTAAAGCATTCTAATTTCTAACCAAAACAATTAAAGCAAAACTATTTGGTTTTTTCTTTTTAATTGCAATAGCAACAGCTTGTACCTCCTGTGAAATTTGCACTTGCCCCGGTTCTCTTAATGTCTGCTTGGTGATGTATTTAATTGGTTGGAATTGGCTTTATGCTTAATCCTTTTTCTTATCCATCTAAGCTTGGTTTTTGTTTGAATCTTCGTGAATAGTGAATTGGTTGGTATCTTTGTCCATGGATTTGTTAAGTGAACCACGTATACCATGTGTTTTGTTTCTTATAAGCGTTCCTATTTTGTTGAATTCTCTTGATTTCTATGTTTTTTTGGCAGGACATGGGTGTTTTTGTTCTATGTTTTAGAAATTTAGTTAATATTAATTTTATGATTTGGAAATAGAGGCCAAAAGCCGTAACCTAACTAATTTAAGTCATGAATTTGACCATGTAATGCTCCCTTGTACTTGCACGTTATGTTATGTTATGTCACATGCGCAGTACGCTATTATGTATTAATGAAATTTTTTTAGATTAAATGACCAAATTCACCATTTTGTACTAGTTTAATTATTTAAGAAAATTGGTAATTTGTCATGGTATCATTGGGTCATGCCATGTGGGGTTGTGGATCTTATAGCAAGTTGGTCAGGCAGGAGTTGTAGACTCAAAACTAAGTTGCTTTGGAGTATGATCCCTCATTTTCTTATGTGGGTCATATGGAGGGAGATGAATACACGTACTTTTGAAGGGGGTGAAAGGTGAATTCATGAGTTGAAGCTTTTCTTCCTTCAAACTTTGTTAGAATGGGAAAATGCTTCGGGCTTCGTTACCTTCATGTCTCTTCCTGACATGCTTGATTTTTGTACCTTCATTATTGTTTAGACTTTTTCTTTGTTGTCTCTTAGCACACTGCCTGTGTGCCCTATTCCTTTTTTTCTTTTTGACCTTTTTCAATTTCAATGAAATTTATTACTTATCAAAAAAATTTATCATGGTATCAAAACAAAAGGTTTTGGATTCAAACCCTGTCTCCATCTTAAATCCCATTTATAGAATTCCCATGTGTTTGGCCCCATTTAATAAGGCCAGTTTAGGCCACACGGAAGGAAGAGTGTTAGATTAAATGATTAATTCACCATTTTCTAACAGCTTAAGTTTTTAACACAATTGATAATTGATTAGAAATGGTGATGTAACCATGAATACATGAGGATATACTTTGTATTTTCCACTTTTGTAGGAAGTGTTCCTCTGTTGCATCAACAATTGATAATTGATCAGAAATTGTGATGTAACCATGACTACATGAGGATATACTTTGTATTTTCCACTTTTGTGGGCAGTGTTCCTATGCTGCATCAACTTGAAGTGTGAATAAATGGAGAAGCTTGAGTTAAACTTAAAACCCTATGAGATAATCAAACTCTATTTTATTTTATATCATTAAGGCAAGTCAAAAATAAATTTCTCAAGTAAATATATGATTGTTTTATATTCACTTCAAGCAAATATCACTGCACTAAATTAACAAGTGATTTTATTTTTGAGAGGAAAATTAATGAGTAACTTAGGATCAATTTATTCCTTATACTTATTTGAACTTTCTAAAAAAAGAAAAGAAAAATCTTTTCTCAACTATGTAAATTTGATTGCTATTTCTTAGTATTATCTGCTGTTCCACAATTATTATATAAATTACCTATCACTCTTTTTATTTTTATTTTAATTTATTTTTTCTCTCTTAGAAACTAAAATTCAAAGAGAAACTATTGCTTCTATGATAGTCTCTAATAACAAAGAGTCTATACCAGCCAAAGTAGCTGCACCTTGACTTACATTTCCCACTTAATGCTTTCATCTCCAAAGCATTGATGTTCTTTCATTCATGTCTAACCATGTCAAAGGAACTCTTAACTATAATGGTTACTGAAGATGAAAAATATAGGTTGACGGATCCCCATGAAGTGGGCTTGACGATTCCTCATCCATGGGCCGATGAAGGACGGGTCCATTGCATGCAAGACCTATTGTGGACGGAACCATCATGAACGGACACAACATAGACAGATCAATTATCCACGTGGTAGTCAGAAACCCTAGATGGGAAACACTTGCGGTGCATACCATAGAATCCTAAGGTAAATAGAATCCTAGCGCAAAGAGGATTCCAGAAGCTACGCGCATTAATGAAGATCTTCTCTATAAGAAAAAAAACTTGTCCATCACGTTTAGAACTACTTAAAAGGATTCCTATAAGGAAAGGACTTCAACTCCAAGGAAAAGATGTCAACCTTCAACTATTATAAAAGCCCCAGTACCCTCACAAATCAAGGTACGCATAATTAACCCCTCTCTATTCTGTTGTTGTAAGAAGTTCTAACTTGACCTTCAGAGGGTACTTGGCCAGCACCACACCAGTGCTCTCTGTAGGTCTTCTCTTTTTGTTGTGCAGGTGACATTTCGAGTGTGCAAGTATCGTGTGACTCACTGATGATTTTTCGGCTTCATTAGTTGGCACCGTCTGTGGGAATAACTTTGCGATTTGTAAGCCATATTATCGCTTCCCTGACAAAAAAGTTGCATGGTGCTAACTCGTTCGATGGCAACTACCAACAACATTCAAGAGGAGGAACCACCCACGACTGCCCTCGAGAGACAGGTCCAAACTCTCGTTACTGCTGTGGAATGCCTCACCAAACAAAATCACGACCTGAAAGAACAGCTGCGCCAGAAAAATACAGCACCAAATAATCAAAGGGAGGACCAAGAAGGTACTAGTGTCGAGCGAAGAGACCGAGAGGGGCCCGAATGTAGCAACACCCCAAGCAAACTGGAACGACAAAATATGAGCCTTCCATCCCTCATGGATACAGCTCCACACCCTATTGTCACAGAAATGCAGGCAATGAAGGAACAGATAGAAGTAATGATGAATGCCCTCAAGGGACGAGTGTCCAGCGATCTTAACGACCTAGTCAATCAAACCGACTCACCGTTCACTGCCCCCGTCAATTCCTTCCCCCTTCCACATAAGTTTTGCATGCCACACATTGTTAGTTACGACGGGGTCAAGGACCCTCTAGATCACCTAGAGACCTTCAAGACTTTGATGCACCTTCAAGGGGTAGCAGACGAAATCATGTGTAGGGCCTTCGCTACAACGCTGAAGGGCTCTACCAGGGAATGGTTCAATCGACTGACGCCAAACTCCATCAGCACCTTCAAGGAGCTAAGCGCTCAGTTTACTACACACTTTATTGGAGGACATAGGTATAAGAAGTCCACGGCGTGCTTGATGAGCATCAGGCAGTAGGAGGATGAGATGCTGAGATCCTACATAACCCGTTTCAATAAGGAAGCGCTCTCGATCGATGAAGCCGACAATAACATACTTGTGGCAGCCTTCACAAATGGGTTGCGAAAGGGTAAGTCTTTGTTCTCTTTGTACAAGAACGACTCGAAGACCATGTCGAAAGTCCTCTACAGGGCTACCAAGTACATGAATGCTGAAGATGCACTGCTAGCTAAGGAAGAAAAACCCAGGAAAAGGGAGCGACAGGAAGACATACGACAGGACCAAGGGCGGAAGAAGTTAAAAACAAAAGACAGAAGAGATGAAAGGTGCTCTAAGCCCCTGGGAGGGAGGTTTACAAGCTTCACCCCTTTAATGCCCCGATAAACCAAGTCCTAATGCAAATTAAGGACGAAAGGGCCTTAACCTTTTCTGGTAAGCTAAAGGGAGATCCCAACAAGTGACCTAGAGACAAATATTGTCGCTTCCACCGTGACCACGGTCATGACACGGCCGATTGCAACGACTTGAAGCAACAGATTGAGGCCCTTATCAGACAAGGGAAATTGTAGAAGTTCATCAGTAAAGAAAAAACGGATCCACCTCCTCAAGAGCTGGCCCCCCGACGGGATAATGAGCGTCTTAGACCCCCCGTTGGAGACATAAGGATGATCGTAGGCGGAACAGCAACCACTGGGTCATCTAGAATGGCCCGGAAGACCTACCTGAGGTTGGTTCAGAACGTCCAGTTGACGGGGTCCATGCCGAAGATAGCGCGGAAAGAAAGCCCTATCATCGGGTTCTCAGAAGAAGATGCATTTTCAAAACGTCACCCACACCCAAAATGTTAGTCTCGACCCTATTAAATTACAAGCTCAAATGTGCTCTCTCTCTCTCTCTCTCTCTCTCACTTTAAAAATAAATAAATAATTAAAAAATGTCATTGAGGGACAATGGGTTAGCGAATTCCCCATCCTCCCACAGGTTGAAAACTAGAACCCAATACCTGCACTTTTAAAGGGTTAAGATCATAAAAGGAGTTCATCATATTATCAAACATGGTAATTTAGTTTTAAAAGAAAGTGTAAAGATTCAAGAAAATTAATATAAACATCACCATCATGAATTAAGGTGTCTACATATACGATGTGGAATCCTGAAAGTGGAAGATTGTCGAGAATGCAACTCTTAAACATTATCCTACCGCTAAGTTTATAGATTTAATAAAGAAGTGCCAACTACATTGCAGGTATCCTATGAGATTTTACCAATACCAATCAATGATTGCTTTTAAAATAAATCAAGATATTTATGCTTCAAGAATTTATCAAAACAAATTCAAGATATTAACATTTTTAAAGTTGAGTTTAGATTTGGAAATCCAAAATGTTCTTTTTCATTTTCTTTGGTGCTCATTTTTTAATGTGCCTATCAAGGTTGACAACTTGTGCATAATAACTGAGCAAGAAAATCTGTGTAATGCAGAGAACTTAAATTCTTTTCTTTTAGAGCATTCCCATCAACAATTGCAAAAAATTTAGCATTTACAATCTTAAAACACTACTTTTTCTATTTTAACACTCCATTTTACAATATACCATACATCAAAACTTCTATTTTTTTTACAATTTCATTTAAATATTATTTTTTTATAATTTTTTATTCTTTTTTGTTTTTATTTTTTTCATCCTCACTTTCTCTCCCTCTCGGTCTCACCGTGTCGCTCTCTCCCTCTCGGTCTCACCGTGTCTCCCTCTCTCCCTCTCGATGACCCACGCCGACGAGACCGATCAAGTCGACGATCCACGCCGGTCAACTCGACGATCCACGCCGGTCACGTCGATGATCAACGAACCCAAACCCACGAACCCAAACCCATGAACTCAAACCCACAAACCCAGACCCCACAAAATCGCCGGAGCACATCGCCGGAGCACATCAGACCGCGACCCAAAACGCCAAATCCATAATCTACACAACCATTGCCAAATCTAACATCAAATCACAAACTTAAAAGAAAAAAAAAAAAAAAAAAAACCATGCGATAGAGATCGGCTTGGCTTGCGCCGGCCTGGGTTTCGTCGGAGAGGGAGGCAGAGACGTCGAGCTGAGGGAGAGAGAGAGCAGAGAAATGGGAGCAAGAATGAGAAATGGAAGAAACGGAAATGAGAGAGAGAGCAAAGAAAGTCTGGAGAAAGAAGACAAAGAGTTAATATAAAATGATTTTTTTTTTTTACAATCTTGCTACAGTGGGCTGCTAGAGTTAGCAGCCCACTGTAGAGGTATTGTAAAATAAATAAGATATAAGAGTTTTGATGGAGCATGTTTTTTAGTGTTTTTAGCATTTGACTGGTTAAATTTTAGCATTTATAACATATACCCATCTTAATGAGAATGCTCTTATATTGGAGATCCACATCTACAAGCTTTGACTTTAATGGCACTTCCTCACTGAGTTAGAGTAATGTGGAGGTGTAAGTTGTGGGTTTAATATCCACAAGGTGTGTAACCTACCAATAAAGAAATCTCCTGGCTCCACCTACACACACAAAGCAAGGAAAATTCCTGGCTCCGCCTAAATGGAGATGAGAACTAACACAGAGGCATAGCTGACATTACCAGCAGTAATGGCAACACGCCTGCCCAAGCATCCTATGTACTTTTTGAGAACCATATTAGGCTAAAATTTCATCAGCAAATGTCATATAACCAAGCCCTCTATGACAAGTTTTTCTTTCAACTCGAAGCAAAATGCATCATGTTATTAGTTTGAAGCCAAAACATAAGGGCAAAGCCCAAAGAACATGTGAAGGATACCTCTTGACCATGTATCAAATGTTTACGTTAGGCAACCCAGGCTGGGCCAGGCAGGTGAGAATCATCTGCAAAGGTCACAAACCCAAAGCCTCTATGACAAATTTTCATCACATCCTGCACATACCAGAACAAAAGGCATGAGTAGAAAAAAAAGTTAGTTAAAACTGTCAAAATTATACAATTGTATTACCCTGTAGGAGACCATAACCTTGAAGTTGAACACCACATGCTAGATCAAAGAATCAAGTTGGAATCATTAGAGATGCGTAAAGGTTTCCAAATATATCAACAAATATATTTTCTCATTTGGACTACTTCAATACTACAAAGACATTTCTAAAGGTACTTAGTATGCAATAAAAAATTCTCTTCCAGTCCAAGATTGGTTTTTTTTTTTTTTTTTTTTTAATTCAAGTGCAAAAGCATTTTGTTATAGCTTAGTTGACCATAACTTTTTTTTAAAATCAACTACCAAGTACAGCCAAGTTTAGAGGGGATATTACAGAAATACTATGTAATGAAAAATTTTCCAAAATGCAGAAAACATTTTTGGCGTAAATGCACTTTTAGTCCTTATATTTTGGAGTCATTTCTATTTTGGTCCCTACATTTTCATTTTACCACTTTTAGTCCCTAAACCAATTAACGCGTGACATTTAAGTCCTTACCGTCACTCAACTAACAGAAAAAGCTGATGTGGCAAACGGAGGTCACTGTTGAAATAGTAAATGCTGACGTGGCGAATAAAATAATAATAAAAAATTATTTATTATTTAATAAAGGCCAAGTCAGCATAAAATAATAATAAAAAAATACATTTTTATTTTTTTTTCTAAATTCTTTTAAAATAAAATAAGATAATTAAATTAAAAAAAAAAAATTTTCTTTCATTATTTTTTTCTGAAGAACATGTTCTTCAATGTTGTTCTTAAATCTGCCTGCATCTGGTAAAGCCTCTTAACTCCAGTGGTTGTCTCTTTGGACACCCCAACCAATCTTTGCTTCATCTTGTGGTACCTTTTGGGATCTGCGTTCAACCCATCTCTGATAATGGTCAGCACAATCTAGAACTCAGCATTGTCGGTGGAAGCTGGGTCTAGAAGAGTCCCATTCTTCTCAAACAACTCCTCGGCCTTAACGCCCTCGTGGATGAGCAAAGTGGCGTCACCACCGTCGTCGACTATGAGATCGGGCCCACCACTGGCACCTCAGTCGAGAGCACGCTCGGTGCACCACCAGTACTCCTGGAGGGTCTTGCCCTTCTAGGCGAACACAGCAGCAGAGTCACGGGCGATGGTGGCGGCAGCGTGGTCCTGGGTCGAGAAGATGTTGCAGGAACACCTACGGGCCTCGGCTCGACGAAGGCATATCTAAGCTCGATGAAGGGAGATTTGAGCACAGAGAAGACAGATCGGGCCATGGCAAAGGGAGATTTAGGCAAGAGCATGACAAAGGTAGATCTAGGCACGACGAAGGTAGATCTAAGCGATGTGAAGGCAAATATGGGCAAAGTGAAAGCAGATCTGAACCCAGCCCATTCTCTCTTTTTCTCTAATCTCGATCTTACTTGCCCTCTCAGCCTCCATGGTTGGAGCTTCAAACTCTGTAGATCGAACCTTCTCTTGATACGGGCGGAAGGGGACTCATGGGATTGTTTTGGTGAATAGATTGAATGCTTTGCTACTATGGTTTTTATTTGCAGATGGAATGGTAAGTCTGGGCAAATGCTTGTGCAAAATTTGTATGAATGGCTTTGAAATTTGCTGTGTTTAGTGTTTGTAGTGAAAATCTGGTGTTTACTTTAAAACTAAAAAAAGTAAAAATTTTGTTTGTTTTTTATTTGGATTTCAAATAAAGGAAAATGTTGTTGTTGAGTTTGCTCTTTGATTCTGGGTTTGACATTGTTGCTGGGTTTATTTCTTGATTTAAGAAGAACATTGAAGAACAAGTTCTTCAGAAAAAAATAATGAAAGAAATTTTTTTTTTAATTTAATTATTTTATTTTATTTTAAAAGAATTTAGAAAAAAAAATGAAAATTTCTTTTTTTATTATTATTTTATGCTGACTTGGCCTTTATTAAATAATAAATAATTTTTTATTATTATTTTATTCGCCACGTCAGTATTTACTATTTCAACAGTGACCTCCGTTTGCCACATCAACTTTTTCTGTTAGTTGAGTGACGGTAAGGACTTAAATGTCACGCGTTAATTGGTTTAGGGACTAAAAGTGGTAAAATGAAAATGTAGGGACCAAAATAGAAATGACCCCAAAATATAAGGACTAAAAGTGCATTTACGCCAACATTTTTTTTTGTACCTACATTTTCCATAAATATAGACAGATTGATAATTGGGAAGCAGAGTTCAAATGTGCTATAAAAGCCATGCAAGGAAGAGGCTTTACACCTACACTTCTAAAAGTAGCCTACCTAGCTAAAATCTATCGTATATAGAAGAAAATCAAAGATGCCATGCTCAAAATTACAAAGATGAAGAAGCCATTTTTGAATTCATAAAGGATGCCATAAGATTTGGCTTCGTCTCTTATTTTTATAATTACTTTCTGCAGCTTAAGCTGCTTGTTTTTCTATTGTATTAAAATGTACACTCATTATTCCCAACCCAAAAAAAAAAAATAATAAATGGTTAAGTTCGTTGATACCTAAGTTCGCTTTTGCTCTATATTATTAACCTATTAGGTTCCAGATAATACCAACTTTGGACTTTGAAGAAATTAAGGTAACAATAAGTTTCATTTTTCAAAAATAAAATCTTACTTAGCGTGTAAATCCCATCCAGAAATGATCTTTGTTAGTTCAATCAAGCACCAACTTGATGAAGTGTTATCACTTGAGAATGACAATAATGAAATTAAGTAGAGGGGTGCGATTAAAATGTGAGTTTAGGAAAAGGAAATAGAAGCGGTAACTGAAAAGTGCAAGAATTTTATGAGGTTCTTGAAATGTAATTCACAGATTTAGGAAATTGCAGTTCACTGACCCGGCCCTCTGTCCATGCTGCCACAGTTACTTCAGAAGATCTTATTCAGCAGAATAAACACAACAAAAGTAGAGGGAAAAGTGAAAACAAACCCTCAGCATCCTTGAAATGACAAAAGGTATGAACAATCAACCATCAAGTGTTCCAAAAGAACTTCTTGATGTTGCCCAGAATTTCAATAAACACGTCTAGAAACTTGAGCATATGCCATTCCTCACTTATCCTTCAGTCCATAACAACAAGAGGAGAAGGCAATTGTACCCTTTGCAAAAGCACAGAACTCTGGCATTCTTCCTCAGAACAAGGAAGAAAATACAAAGAGTTTTCATCTGAAGAGCTCACAACCTCAATTAGCAAATACAATCAATTATACAATTATATGTGTTTGTATGTATGTAGCCAAAGTGTGACAAGCGATGCACTAAAATGAATTACCAGATACAATTGGAAAAGGGCTGCTCTTTGAACCATTTCTATAATGGTCTATATTCTCAAGTAGATACTGGAGGATGTGAACTTTATCAAATAAAAAACACATGAAACCCCTAATTTGCGTTTGTACTCCAAAATTTGCTTTTGTCAAAGAATCCATGTTTTAAATGTCAAACCAAATAATATCCTCAAAAATTTTGGATTTTCATGCAGCAGAAATAAAACCCACCATATTATGATTTATGAGATGAAACAAAAAAAGTGTCGCCTTTGACACTAGGAGCAAGAGAAATGGAACTAAAAAAGTTTCAAAAGGATTAAATACTGGAGCTGTTAGAGGCAAATCAGGCTTGCTGATGCAAAGCATGCAGGAAGACGTTTGGATTAAAAAAAATCCCCCAAGTCCTTCTTTTTGGCATTTCAATCATAGATAAATCCTTTCGAACAATCTGCATCCACTGTGAGCAATAAAGAAAGTGTATAATTTTTGACAAAAGCTCTTTGAACTTGGCTGAAGTATATAGTATAATGGGGAAATTGATAAAGTGAAGGATGCAAATCAACACCCAAATTCTGCCAGCAACCTAGCTGGATATGGATATGTTGGATGGGACCATCTGGAAGCACTGTATTGGTTACCAAGCTGCATCTATACACTCCTTAAAGATTGTAGTATGCAATTGAGACGTTAGCTTGCTTATCTCTTCCATTTCCGCCATTATAATATTTGGAACTTACTTTCCTGAAGAGATTTCAGATCTTACCCTCATATTTCAACACATAAGCTGTGACAAATACAGAAAAGGGAAAGGAAATCTATGCACATCAAGCTTCACTAGTAGTCACCACATGAGCAGATCCCATTTTTGAAGTGATGAAATCACTTCACATCCCTCACAACAATATTTCTGTTCACAATTTTCGTAATGAACTTGGTTGCTTCATGGTAATCCCCACACACCCTAAGGTTATTTATGATCAATAATTTGGTTCCTGGCCTCGTGTTTAAGAGACCATAAGCAATAGCAAGCCTCCACTGTGATTACATAACTTTTTTTTTTTTTTTGGACTTCCTCATCAAGGGAATGCAACACAGATTCAATCTTTGGGACATATGCAATAGCTCTCATTTCATGATCCAACTTATCCAAAAGTTGCATCATATTTTCATATTGATAATGGATCTTATCTTCCATAAGAAAAGCATGAAGTTTCCCTTTCACTTCTACTACACTATACCCTGGCACTTTCTTCATCCCTGTCTTTTTCATGATCTCTCTAACACTAGCTACATCATCCCACTCCCTCGCCTTTGCATGGTAGTTTGAGACCAAAGAATAAATTCCCAAGCCATCCTGATTGAACTCAAGAACCATGTTTGCGGCCATCTCTCCAATAAACAACATGTTATTTTTGCAGCAACCTGCCAGGAGAGCAACCCAAACAGCAAGCCCCAATTCAGCATTCATGGAATCTATTATCTCACAAGCCTTTTCAACTTGACCTACGCAAGCCAAAAGATCAACCATACAAACATAATGCTTTTCAGTTTGAGGGACCTTATATTCACTAACCATGTGATTAAACAAGTATTGGCCTTCTTCCACAAGACCTGAGTGACTGAAGGCTGAGAGAATGGAAGAAAAAGTAGCATGATCTGGTTTTTGAATTGTTTTTGTCGTCTCTAGGAAGAGTGATAGAGCTTCTTTTCCATGCCCATGAATTCCATAGCTAGTTATCATTGCATTCCAAGAGATTGTGAGCCTTTGTAATTTATCTGATCAAGCAGAGTGCGTGCCCAAGAAAGGGCTCCACATTTTGAATACATGTTAATCACAGCAGTACCTAAAACTTGATCAAAATCAAGCCTTCTCACAATATATTTGTGTAGATTTACCCAATTTTGAAAACCCAACTTGTGAACATGCTATAAGTGCACTCAAAAGACCCACTAAATCTGGTCTGTTTCCATAACCCTGCATCTCTTATAAGGCATCTTCTTGAAAACACAACAAGCAAGCTTCAAATGTCCATTCTTGGCATACATAACCACAAGGCTAGTTTGAACTACAACATCCATTTGAAGGTTTTTCCAAATCAAATACCCATGAAAGGGCCTACAATCATGTTAATTGGGATGCCTTGTTCTATCTGTTGGATAGGATGGGTGTAATGGTGAAATGGAGGGTGGATTAAGGCATGTGTCACTTCTGTCCAATTTTTAGTTCTAGTGAATGGATACCCTAAAGGTTTTTTTGGAAGCTCACGGGGTTTGAGACAAGGTGATCCTTTATCCCCTCTTCTTTTCCTTTTGATTATGGAGGTCTTAAGCAGGATTCTAAGAAAGACTAAGGAATGTGGTCTGATTCATGGTTTTCATGTGGGACCTATGAACTTTATTGGTGTGCGCATTTTTCATTTGTTGTTTGCAGACGACACTATTTTATTTTGTAATGCTTCTAGGGAGTTGCTGCTTTCTATAAGGTTGGCCTTGTCGTGTTTTCAAGTTTTCACAGGTTTGAAGGTTAATATGGGCAAAGGTGAGATTGTCCCCAGTAGGGAGGAGAATAATCTGGATGCTTTGGCTAATATCCTTAGTTGCAGGGTGGGTAATTTGCCTTTGAAATACTTGGGGATGCCACTTGGTACTTCATTTAAGACAACTTCTATTTGGAATCCCATTCTAGAGAAGATGGAGAAGAAATTATCGGCATGGAAACGCCTCTATTTATCAAAGGGTGGTAGGCTCACTTTATTTAAGAGCACTCTTTCTAGTTTTCCAACTTATTTTTTATCATTACTTATTATTCCTAAAGTTGTGGCTGCTAGATTGGAAGGAATCCAGAGAAAATTTTTATGGGGATCTTCTAAGGGGAGTTTCAAATACCCTTTGGTGGCTTGGGACAAGGTTTGCTCACCTATTGAAATGGGTGGATTGGGGATAAGAAATGTAGTGTCCTTTAATCAAGCTTTATTAAGGAAGTGGTTGTGGAGGTATAGGCATGAAGTTACTCATCTTTGGCGGAGGGTTTTATCCACTAAATATGAGGAGGGTTAAGGGGTAACTAAAGTTTGTAGGAGGGCTCATGAGTGTGGTTTGTGGCGTAGTATTAGTGAAGGGTGGGAGAGCTTCTCTAAGCATTTTTCTTTTGTTGTGGGTGATGGTATTCAAATCCTCTTTTGGCATGATTGATGGGTTGGGGTTGATCCCCTTAAAATCCTCTCCCCTGAGTTCTATGTGACTTCGGCAAACAAGGAAGCTTGTATCTCTGATGTTTTGTGTCAATAGGAGGGGGAAAATGTTAGATATTGGAACTTGAGATTTTATAGGGATTTTCAAAACTGGTAGCTTGCTGCATCTTTTTCTCTACTTGGTTTTATTTAAGCTCATCTTCCACAGGGAGTAGGTTGCGATTCTCTGTGTTAGGGCCTTAATGGAAGTGGTAAGTTTGATACTCATTCCTTTCATAATGAGTTAAGGGAGGCCCTCAACTCTATTTTCCGTTGGAAGGGCATTTGGAAAGCAAAGGTTCCCAAAAGGGTGGCTTTTTATTGTGGACAACAACCCATTATCGCATTCTTACTTTGGACAATCTCATGCTTAGGGGTCGCTCTTTGGCAAATCGGTGTTGCATGTGCCGGTGCAATGGGGAATTTGTGGATAATCTCCCTCTTCAATGTCATGTAGCACATTCTTTATGGGTTTCAATGCTTTAGGCTTTCGGTATTCAGTGGGCGTTGCCTAGCTCTGTGGCAAAATTATTATTTTGTTGGAGTTATTGGCTTGGGAAACATAATTCAAATATTTGGAATTTAATTCCAAGTTGTTTGATGTGAACTATTTGGATAGAACATAATCTTCGTTCCTTTGAAGATTCTAAATTTGTGTTTTTTAATGTACAATGTGTATATTGCAGTCAATTAACCTTAACACAAGTTCTTCTCAAAAAAAAATCTTAACACAAGGAAAACTTTCAAGGTTCGTACAAATAACTCTATGCAAGTGCCAATTCATGAAAAAATGTGAAAGAATGAAAGAAAGGAGGTAGAAAAAAAAAATACCATAGGTAGTGCCATTCAAGTCGAGGTTAAAGATGTCCACGGTGGTGACTGATTTGGCTGAGGAGAGTGTCCACATCTGATAAGTTTGGATTCATTAGGACATCAGCGAGAATAGAATTTTCTAGTAGAGCAATGAACTTTGAGTTTAACCATGCCTTCTTCATGCTGTTGCTTCTATGTTTTTGATAGGTTCACGCTATTGCTTTTGTATACATAATCTAGTACTAATAGAAGTGAAGAAGAATGAGAATAGGAGTTAGGCAGTGAAAAAGTCACATGTGAGGGTGAAGACATAAAGCCTAAATGTGGTACTGGTACCAACAAGCTAAATGAGAAGCATTCTGATTCCTTTTTAAATAAGCAGGACACATGGAAGAAATTCAAACTTTCAAAAAAAAAAAAAATTAATGCATGCTACCATCTAAAACTTAGCTGATTTGGAACTGTAAATGAAGATAACTTTGTTTCTTTCTCAAAGAATGCACCACAGTGGAAGAGGGATCTGCAGCCACCATATCATTCACAATAGGAGCAGCATTCTCTAATACAATCTGCAAGAAACAGAATTGATAAAAAACTAGTGCACCAACAATAAAATGAGAACAAGTTGTTTTATTATTGTCTTCAATGTAATGACATTCCATCCATTATAGGTCCTGTATACTTCACTTGTTCAATTAGATTAATAGAGTTTTCTTCAAATTAAAGTGAAATTCAAACCCAACAGAGATTGCAAAAAGAAAAACGCAACAGGAATTTACAAAAGCTTTCACTAGATTAATTAAGTCAGACTACTTCTTCTTTCTTATATTTCAAATTCCAACCAACTGGGACTAGCCAATTAGGCCAGTTGATTTCTAAGATTCTGCTTCCATTACTAGAACTACAATGAATCTTCAATCACAAGTTGTCTTTCTTAAGTCAATTCAAGAGTTGCAATCAGATACAGCAACATGGTATAGGGATTGTGGAGAAGTATTTATAACTATCACAATACAAGTGCCATATTCACAGAACATAGTGTCCGTAGACTAGATCAGCCATGTTTTCTAAACTTCACCCACACCCAAAATGCTAATCCTGACCCTTTTAAATTCCAGGCTCAAATGTGCTATCAACTCTCTCTTACTTATTTTAAAATAAAAAATGTGACTAAGGGACAATGGGGGAGCGATTCCCCTCTCCTCCCACAGGTTGAAAATAGAACCCAATTCCTGCACTTTTAGAGGATTAAGATCATAGGAGTTCGTCATATTATCAAAAATGGTAATTTAGTTTTAAAAGAAAGCGTAAAGATTCAAGAAAATTAATATAAACATCACCATCATGCATTAACGGTGTTGAATCCTAAAAGTTCATGAAACCTAACAGTAAATCAAGATATATATACTTCAAGAATTTATCAGAACAAGTTCTAAATATTAACCATTTTTAAGTTAGGTTTAGACTGGGAAATTTAAATGTTCCTTCTCATTTTCTTAATTTTTTAATGTGATCATCAAGGTTGACAACTTGTACATAATAAATGAGCTAAGAAAATCTGTGTAATGCATAAAATTTAACTTCTTTCCTTTCTACACTGATTGGCTTCTGTGTATACATAAACCAGTAGATCAACATCAACAAGTTTTTCTTTCAACCTGAAGCAAAAATGCATCATGATATTAGTTTCATAAGAAGCCAAAGAACTAAGTGAAGGATACCTCTTGACCTTGTATTAAATTTTTGCGTCAGGCAACCCAGGCAGCTGAAGAATTATTTGCGAAGGTCACAAACCCAAAGCCTCTACGATAAATTTTCTTCACATCCCGCACATACCAGAACAAATGGCATGAGTAGAAAAAAAGTTAGTTAAAACCGTAAAAATTTGAGGGCCACAATGAAAGTTGAGCTATCAGGTCTTACACCGTCCAAAGATTATCCTATGATAGAGACATGGAACTTCAACTGGGTACTCTTTACGCGAATACGCAATGATCATGGCATTCCATGCATCTATGCCTCTTTGAGGCAATACATCAAACACTTTTCGGACAGTTTCAATGTTGCCCATATTTACATAGAACACGATGAGTCCACCATTTGAGCTTCCGTGCTTGAAGAGACTGGTCAAGAGCATGAGTGCATGGGTTTTAGCAAATGGGTGCTTTGCGTTTACAAGAGGAGAGGTATAAGACGCTTTGGACATGAAATGCTTCTCTTATTTATGGTGATGCGAATGTTGACAGGAAATTAGCGTTTCTCTTTATGGTGATGTGAAAGCCAAACAGCTTTCACATTATGCAAAGTAACAGTCCCAAAATAGGAGATTACAAGATTCGGCTTCATCATTATGCAACACACATGATAAATTTTCCTGTCAGACAATTTGGAGTGATTGACCTCTCCAAATAAAAGTCGAAGAAGGCCTTTTTCTTTCTTTTCTTTTTCTTTTTTTCTTTTTTTTTTTCTTTTTTTTTTTTTTTTTTTTTTAACTTTTGAAACTTTATTAAGATTTTATAATTTACTACGTTTTTTTAACTTCAGCTATAAATTGTAATTTTTGAAATTGTTGAGTTTAATTTGTTACAACCCTAAACTCTAAGGTTTAAATTGTAATTTTCCCTAAATACAGTATTTTTTAGGAGGAGCTATAATCTCTATATATCTTTATATATTAAAAAGATTCAAAAAGTTAGTTATAACTTTAAAAAATATAAAAAATACATCTAATCTAATTAGATAATCCTTATTCTTAAAAAATAAAAAATATGGTTAAATTTGTAATATGGTTAAAAAAAAAAAAGAAAAAAAAAGAACTACTTGGCAAACTTTTTCTTAAAAATTAGCATACTCTCTATCTAAACATATCTCACGTATGTTTGATACATTTTTTTTTTTTTTCCAAAAACTAGCACACATTAAACTCAACAAATTACTTCATTTTAAATTCTAAATTTTAGTTTTATAAGAATCCTTTCCTATGTAACCTCACTAACAAATAGATAAATTCAAATTGAAATTAAACTCAAAAAAAAAAAAAAAAAAAAAAAAAAAGAGCCTCATCACATATGTGGAGCGCGAGTGATGAGGCTAGTAAGTAAATAAAATCTTAAGAGAGGAGTAGGAAATCTAACCTATTAATTTTTAACTCTATATATATATATATATATACACACACACATTTTAAAGGGGGAAAAAGAAAAGAGCATGGCCTTACTAGTCTAAATGTGTTTCCATTTTGGCTCCAAGTTCATTTATTCGAGAAATAAGGTCCTCATGGTGGAGAACTGATGTGGCCAATTATTCTACTAAAAAACTTCCATCTATTTACAATTGCTGAGTTAGAAATTTTTTTTAAACAAAAACTAATTACTGACTTAAGAATTTTAAATAAGTAGGAGTATTTTAGTAGAATGGTGGATAAGTGACGTGGTCTACCATGAAGATCAAATAATTTTTCCATTTGTTCAAAGAACGGTAAAAATAAGTGAAAACATTTGACAAATCACTAGTGAATTGAATGAATGACAAATGCACTGTCAAACACTTAATGGCTTGTTTGGAAGTTTAGAGAGAGAGGAGAGTAGAGGGGAGTAGTGGGGAGGGGAGTAGAGGAAAATGATTCTCCTCCATCTTGTTTAGATGTTTTTAAAATTAGTAAGGGGGAAGGAGTAATTAGCCCTTCCCCTTGTGTAATTTTGTTAATATAATAAGGGTAAATTAGGTAATTTACTTGGTCAATAGTTTATGTACTCTACTCTCCCTCCAAATCTCTCCAATTTTGGAGAATTAAAAATGGGGGGCTAGAGGGAGTTGAAACCCCTCCAAACTCCTCCCCCTCCTTCCTTAAAAAACTTTCAAATAAGGTAATTAGATTACTCTCCCTCCCTCTACTCTACTCCCCCACCTTTTTTAAACATCCAAACAGGCCATAAGAGTCACAGAATGTATTTGTTTTGAAATTTGTTAGATGGGTCATGGGTGCAGCAAGAAATTTCCAAGGCAGTAAAAGTAGAATTAAAAAGTTAAAAGACTTGAGGCAAATGATCTATCCATATTCATCTAATTGAGTATTGCTTGGAATATGATGATTGGTTTTTGTTTTTACAAAACAATATGTTAATGGGCACATTTCATACATACTAATATGATCTATTGTACGATTGGTGCAAAATAACGATAGTGTAACTTTATAAGTGGTAAGTACATATAAAAGTGATTTTACAATCACAATTTGCTATTTACAAAATATATTAAACCTTGAGGTCTTTTCCTTCTTAATATAAAAAGTATATCATTGCTTCAAACTTTTTTTCTTTTTCTTTTTTGTTTCTCAAGCAGTCAAGTCAACCGACCAGCCTTCATGGCTTGATTCCTGTTAGATTGCGTTCAGCGTGAGCTTTCAACACTACAAAGTTTTGTGACATAATATCATCGCCGATTAGAATGAATCTCCCATTATCCTTACTAAAAAAGAAATCAAATAACAGATAGTACCAAAGCCAGTAAACTGTTCTAAAGAACTAAAAGCCTTTTCTTACCAACTTTCTCCTTCATGCAATCAATGTGGTGAAGGTTTGGAAATATCCATTCAAGGTAGATTATACAATACTTTCACGTGATTACATAATTAGCATGCATTATGATTATTATTATTATTATTTGGAGAAACAATTAGCATGCATTTGACAGCAAACAGAAGAAAAATACAAACTACATCACAGTACATTTAGCATGGTCCATTCCATCAGATTTGAAGTATACTAATTAGATTACAGAGGGAGAAGTATAAAGTTCATAATCAATGACAATGCTTTCCTTGCGTCCTATCAATTCAATCATCCTTGCCAGCAACACTGATAAATGCTTTGATTTCAGTCCTCCCCTATTGCAAACCAGCAGAAAACATCAACACAAGTTATTGGACAAATGCGGGTCTAGAAATGGACTTACATCTAATTACAAAGATTGTATTAGAAAAATGCATATTGACTCAGCCAGAACCACTTCATCTTCTTAAGTAAAAGTGACATACATATGAAATCAACCAATGGTAAGTCCAAGACCATGCATGTAGGATACTATGCAGACTTTGGAACATTTGATCAACAAGAAAGTTAAACAGAGAAAATACATCAATTTGGTTATAATAAATATAACCAAAAAAAAAAAAAAGAGGCTGCTAAGGGGAACGACCCTGCCCCTGAAAACAGAACAAAAAATCACGATATGGATCGCTGTGTAAAATCCAAAGTTCAAAGTAGCACAGCACACAAATTCAAATAATAAATATAGCTCACAAGCACAGAAACACAGATCTACAACTACAAGCAACTAATATAGTTCACAAAAAATAAAAACAGAAAAGCTTTTTAAATTTTAAAATAGCAAAAACAATTTACAACTAAAAAAAAAAAGACTAGCAGATCAGAGAGGAAACAGGCACCGTACAACAGATCAGTATGAGAACAAGTATTAGGCCTCTGTTTGGCAACTGAGAAATCGCAATCCATCTCCTTCTTTCTCGGTGTCTGTCAATATCTCTCTCTATCTCGGTCTCAATCTCTCTCTCTCTCTCTCTCTCTCAGTCTCAATCTCACGGTCCCTCGCCGACTCGCAATCTCTCTCTCTCTCCCCTGCCGATCCGACGATCCCTAACTCTTTCTCCTTCCCCCTTTCTTTCTCCCTCAATTCCTCAGGTAGGGCTCAATCGTATTGTGATTTTTTGTTTTGTTTTCAGGGGCAGGGAACGACGTCGTTCCCCTTTTCTGCCCCTTTTTTTTTCCTTTTTCCTAATTACAAAATTGAAAAAAAAAAAAAAAAAAAAAAAAAAAAAAAAAAAAAAAAAACCCAAAACTACATCATTTTGGTTAATTGACAAAATTTGAAATTTAAAGGACTGAAATGACAAAACTAAAACTTAAAGGACTGAAATGATAAAATGTGAAATTTAAAATGTCAGTTTTGGATTTTAGCCAAAGTTTTACAACTAGTATTCCAATGTTATATTTATGAGAAAGTTTAAAGACAATTTTAGTATCACAATTTTTGTTACAACTCTAAAGTGGTTAACTAAAGTAGTAGAGAAAAAGTGGTGAGTATGTGTAAGTGATTGGCCAAACTCATAATTGCCAACTTCCAAGTTGTGGTATAAGTTGGGGCAAATAATATGTTAGTAGAAGAAAGGTATATTTATACATGTAATCTTTTCCACAAGTGTATAAAATCGGTACTTTCCACTCAAATAAAAATAAAAATAATTATTTCATATAAATTTATTGAAAGAAGACTAGGAAGCATAGTTTTAAAAATCGGACCAACTGGTGAAATCGGAAATCAGGCACCAATTTGGTCTGGTAAAAACCCCTAAAACCGGTATAAAACAGGCCAAAAATTGGAAAAAAAAAAAAAAAGGGAATCAAGACCAAAAACAATTCTTTGGTCGTACCGGTTCTTAAAACCATACCAGGAAGTGAATGACATATCAGTAACTTAAAAAGGAAGAGCTCAAAAGTCAAAAGTCACAGAGGCAGCAATGCAAGTAGAAGAAAGGTTATTCTACAACTTGTTAAACCATTTCTTTAAGCATGGGATTGTTAGAGATAGGATAATAATTGTTGTAATCCCTTTAGTTAGTTAGTTGAAATTATGATGAGTTAGTTAAGATATGTAACTCATTTAACACCTAGATTAATTCTTTGATCACATGTAACTCATTTAACACATGGATTAATTCTTAGAGCACATGTTGAATTAATTAGCTAATTATCTTACGCCAAGTGGGCCAGTAAGATTGGAGCTAATCTCCTATAAATACTAATCGTAATTCAACGGTAGATGTTGAAGAATAAACCAATTAATTGCTTAGTGTATTTCCTCTCTTTTAATATTTTTCTATTGAGGGTGACTACCTCAAATTAAGTCAATTCTCCTATATTCTCCTACAATTCCTATCAATCCCCACTAGGAATCGCTAAGTTCCTAACAAGGATCAACAGATGTTATTAGTCTTTCAGGATAAAATTCCCGATTACAACTTCTAGTTCTACGAGGTCTCACTTCACTATTACAATTTTGCTGATTTCTTTCCCTAATATCAATTATCAATTAACCCCAATTGTAAGATAAAGAAGCCATATGGACACCCCACAACCTGTCCCCAAATAAACACTTAACATTCTCTAAAACTTTCTGGCATAGCTCCAACTGGTACCCTCATAAAACATTTTACAAAACAACATAACCCACAATAAGCTACTCCTATTTTTTGGGAAAAAATGCATTTTATATGAAGGAAAGAAATTGCCAGCAAATCCGAACAAAACTGGCTTGCTTGAGCTGTGCGTATGTGTTCTGAAAAGAAAACCATATAGAGGCATAAACCCTAACATTTTCTCACTTGTCCAGTTTGTATGAAAAATATAGGATAAGAAAACAAAATTTATATGTTTCAAAGGGAACCCAGAAAGTTGAGAACTCAAGAACTAAGTCTGGCACCACTATTTTCAGCTCGTATTAGTAAAGCATTACAATTTTCTAAATACAAATATTGGGGATTTGTCAAGTTTCCTTACAGCCATACAGAGAAATAGTCACATACAAGAATAAATTTTGTGCTAAGTACATCAATAAAGATAATTTGACCACCAAAAAATAAATAATAATTAAAGATATTCAATTAATAAAAGATAATCCATCAAATACAAATATTTTAAGGACAAAAATAAAATATACTCAACTAGAGCTCAGTTGCCACAAACACCCAACAGGAATTCGAGACAAAAACTTCAAATTTAAAATCAAATTGTTTAAATGAAACAAAAAATAATGACCTTTCTTATATTAGGATCTTGATAAACAAAAAGCCCTCCAATAAAAAGAGCCTAATTCAACTATTACAAACTCAATACAAAATCAAAAAACCAACGAGCAAAATTTCCACTACTTTCTAATAATCAAAACTGAACTAAATCAACAAAATTCATCATAGCCTCAAAGAGTAACAAAAATAAAACTGAACTAATGGTTAACTCAATTTTCAGATTTCAAAAGGTTGATGCAGTGAAGGGAAAAAATGATCAAATGCTCTTTTTTAAATTAATTAATTAATTTATATAGGCCCTAAGAGAAGGCGGCCTCTATGGGAAAAAGGGCCCAATGTTTTTCTTTCTGTTTGTTTTTATGTGGCAAGCATCTACTGTATTCTTTTATGGAAAATTGTAGTAAGTACTACAAATGGAGCAACAAAAGTTCTAAGTTTACCCTCCAACATTATTGAACAAAAATGATGAGCACACAATTAATTGCACATTTCTTCTCACCTGCTAGCAATTTGACAATTTCTCCTCCCCAACAAAGTCCAATAACTCCATCTTTTGCACTATCCAGCAACTAGACAAAACAAGAATCACAAATTACTGAACTTAAATGGCCCTTTGTCATAGATTACTAAAAAAAAAATGCAAGCATATGTCAATGAATTTAAAGAGAAAAAAGAAATAAAATAAAAAGCTACAAATGAGTTCTGTAAGAGAGAGAGAGAGAGAGAGAGAGAGAGAGATGGTGACTTACACAAAAATCAGAATTATTAGCCTTGCAGATTCATCAAAAAGCTACCACTTTCACGGGGATTTCTCTTGCTCGCTATTAGAGTTACCTTGTTCATGTGTGCTTAAATTCCCAAACCAATTTCCCAAACGCGAAATGAATCTTTCAATTAGATTAGGGAGTTGTATCCTCTTTGGATCAGGTATGTCTGTGTCATTAGATGTGCCTTGTCCACTAGGTCCAGCCCCATCCCCATCAGATTCATCACGGCTTCGCTTAACTTTGGTATCTTCTGCTGAATTATCTAAGTCATCCTTATAAGGAGTGATGCTGCAGTTGTTTCCCCTAGCCATTTGTTTGAGATCTTCAATGTCTTGCTCATATACCAAATGGGCCCCGCATTTCGTAAACTCCATGCCTGGACTGGTAGATTGAAATCCAACCAGAATATGGCTGAATCCATTAGCATCAACTTGATTCAATTCTTCTATCCAATCCTCTCCGAAATATTGAAAGGGATAATATTCCAACCAAAGGTGATTTGATTCAACATTACCAAACTCTTCGATTAAAGAAATGCCCCGTGTGGTATATTGATATTCGTTGGCTATAACAGAACACCAAAGCTTATGCGTAAATTTAAAAAATCCCATATATTCAATTTCAAGTTTGTCAAGTGGATGATGCTGGCGAAATGCATAAGCAACACACATAGCGATTCCTATCAATTTGTCACATAATAAATCTGAAGGCACTTGCAATTTCAATGAAGGCCCCACATTTTGGTGGCTAAACCATTTTGGAATTTCACCTCCAGGCATCTCGAAACCATATGTCCACAGCTTTGGATTACGGTTTCTCTAAAATATACAAATCATGATGATTAGAACTTCATGGAGAGAGAGAGAGAGATACCTGAGTGATATAACGCCATAGCATTGTTAACAACAAATCACCATAGCCTTGATTGTCAATCAATTTGACACAATTGGTAAGACGAATATCCGGTCAAAAATCATCTTCTAGTCTTAATGATAATGTTTCCAGTGAGGTACACTCCATTGCATAAATATGCTTAATATTTAATGGAAGTTCTGACAATGATCGAAGACTAGTGCAACCACACAAATAAAGTTCTTCCAGACTAGATAGTTGAGTGATACTTTTAGGAAGGTAAGCAAAATTATTTCCTATTAGACTTAATTTTAATAAAGACGACAAGTTGCTAAGAACATCAGGAATTGTTTGAAGATTGCAGTAACTAAGATCCAGTTTGGTCAAAGAGCACAAGCCTGATAAACTATGGACTAACATTCTCATGGGATTTGGACTTCTTCTTGGCATTAAAGGAAAACTAAGAAGTTTATTTGAAGATTTAGGTGATAGCCATTCACATCCTTTAAAAGATACTGCTCTAAGATTTTTTAAGTGACCAATGGACGAAGGTAGCCTTGTTATAGCAGTTCCACCCAAACCTAGCTCCTCCAAGCCTTCAACATTTCCCAAGATCTCTAGCAATTCATCCAGTTTTGAGCAACCAGATAAAATGAGAGATTTTAGAGACGTCAACCTACAACAAGCAATAGGAAGAACTGAAAGGTTTTTGCAGTCTCTTAAATTCAATCTAACAAGGCTAGTTAAATGCTCCAGAGATATTGGTAGATCTTTTATAGAAGTATCATTCAAATAAAGTTTCAACAAACATGACATATTTCCCACAATCTCTGGAAACTTCTTCAATCTTGAACAACCACCAAGATCAAAAATTTCAAGAGCATCCAAGCCAATCTTGTTTGGAAGTCTTTTGAGACATTTGCAACCATTCAAGTCCAATCGAATAAGTTGTTTGAGATTTCCAAGAGATGCATGGATATACGACAGTCTTGTACATCCTCGAAGAATCAAATGCTTAAGATTTGGGGATCCACTAAGGTCTAGGGTCTCAATCAAGTTTTGAGACTCACTTAGGTCAATGAGTTTTAGCTCATCTAAAATCTGTTATAAAATAATATTTAATTAGATAAACTCAATCCTCAATGAAAACGAAGAAAATACACATTTGCAAAAGTGAAAAACTTACCAAAATCCCTTTCCATAATTGTCTAATGCCACTACAGACCATTCTCAATTCAACAAGTTTGTTTGGTTGAAAACTAGTTGGGATGTAATTTAAAGGATATCCATGCCAATTTATAACATGTAACTCATTAGAAAGATAGTTGAAACCATGTGGAAGTTGCACATTACATCTAATGAGGTCTTCTGGAGGTTGCACGTCTGAGAATGCTTTCCCAATTTTAAGAAATCTCAAATTTTTCATCTTTGAGAATGCTTCAGCATTCAATTGTTCCTCTTTATGAACAGGTATTATTAGGGCTATGCCTTCAACTACTTCTGTTCCCTAATAACAAAAAATAATGAAATTAGAATAATTGGCAATTTCTTAGAAAAACTATAAGAATATATGTACTTCTAAGTTCAGGTTTAGACTAGTCAACTTACAATATTATTATTTAATACATGATGAACATCCTCATAGAGCCACAACCTACTACGCCCACCAGGCTCTTCAGGGGATTCACGAAGAACAATTTCTTGACCCATTTTTTGTAGTAAATCATGCATCCACAAATTTCTATCGTCATCAACAGTTATGAGAGATTTTTCAATAAGAACACCAATATTGTAGTCCGGATAGTAACCAAAACCTTTTAGTATATCTCTAATGCAATCATTGCTCTCTCCTTTGAAAAAACATGCAATATCTAAAAACAATTTTTGCTACGTGTCCGTTAGCCCATTATAACTTATTTGAAGTATATCCAAAATGTTTTCATTAGGTTCTGCTTTTAGTTTTTGTAAGACATTTTCCCATTCATTAATCTTCTTATCAAACAAAGAAGAACCTAAAACTTTAAGAGCTAAAGGAAGGCCTTTGGCATAACGCATAAATTTCTTAGACAAATCCATAAAGTTTTCTTCAGGACGAGGTTTCTTAAAAGCTCTCCAACTAAAAAGCTACAAGGCATCATCTTTATTCAACCCCTTAATTGTATATATATCATTCACACCGCATCTTCTCAACAAATGGCTATCTCTACTAGTTACAATGATTCTACTCCCTAGACCAAACCAATCGTGCCTCCCAACTAATGCTTTTAGTTGTTCATCACCATCCACATCATCGAGGACAATCAAAACCTTTTTATTATGTAGTATAGTCCCTATAACATTGATTCCCTCATAAAAATTCCATATATCTATTTCACTTTCCACGAGGATCGTAGATAGAAGCTGCTTTTGTAAAAAAACTAAACCTTGATTTTTAGTTTTTTCTTTAACATTTGCAATAAAGCTGCTAGCTTCAAAATTACCAGAAATTCTTTTATAAATTTCTTTTGCAGGAGTCGTTTTGCCCATTCCACCCATCCCGCAAATCCCAACAAAGCGAACATCACCCAGCCCTTCGCCTAAATATAAATCCAACACTTCCTTCACGCGGGAGTCTATTCCAACAAGTTCCTTGCAAACACTTGGAAATTCACGATTCAACTCACTAAATATCTTTATGAGGATTTCATGGATAACTATTGAGTCATGCCTGTAAAAAAGAGAGCAGAACAATAATTTTGTTGAGATAGAGTAAAGTCACATTTAGAGACAAAACATTCAACATAAGTACAATCTTAGCAACGTTCACTAGTAAAAGGAATCTTTTAAAAGTGTAAAATAAGACATCTTGGACATTCTAACTTGTTTATCATAACAATTCTTAAGGAAACTAAAACTATAAAAAGGAGGCAGGCTTTATAGATTCGACAATTCATTTGTAGAATGTGGATTAACCAATTTTGTGTCTATGTTTGTCCATATTGCGTGATTTAGTAAGTGACTACCATGTGGTTCTTCAACCAAGGTCCAATTTGAGCTTATAATTTCCTAATTTTGTAATATGGATGGAACAAAGAAATTAACGATGGATAGAATTATTCTAAAAGAAATTCTTACTTTTCCTTTAAATCCCATCCAGCGAGATCACCAATTTTTGTCAAAGCAGCTTTCCACGTTTGCACATTCCCTATGTTATCCTGGAGGTGCTCTTCATGTTTTGCAAAGGCATTTGCAAAAGTCTCCCTCTGATGACACACGTCATTAGGATCTACATAGTGAAAAACTGGCAGAACTACCAACCCCATCTTCTCCATGCACTCAACAATCTTTGCTAGTTCAATCAAGCACCACTTCGAAGAGGCATAGTCTTTTGAGAGAATAACGATAGCAACTCTTGATTCTTCTATTGCTTTCAAGAGTTCTGAAGTATTGATTGCTCCCTGCTTGAGTTTTTCATCAACCCCAAAAGTGGATATGCCTTTTTGTTTCAAACTAGAATATAGATCGTTTGTAAAATAAGTGCTCTCACCTTTGAAACTAAGAAACACATCGTGTGCCCACCTAGAGGTAGAAGAAGAAGATGGTAATGATGAAGTAAAAGCCATGAGAAAAATGGATGAGCTTGAACCGTGAGCGCTTTTAGTTTACAGACACAAAAAATTGTACGTATGGCCGAAGAAAGCTTGTTGAAATAACACTGGGCAGTGGAGTGTACTGTAGCTAACTGAGACAAATTAAGGTTCCGGCATTCATGAATCATGAGTCAACAATTCATTTTCTATGTGCAAGTGGCCGTCCTCATCTTCCAAGTATCTTCCTGGCCCAACAACTACGTAAATTTAAAAGTAAATTGTTAAACTATATTATTTGGTTTATAATGGGGGACAGGTATATAGAATTTGTGTGCAGGGCATGTGGTGGGTTTATGAGAGTGAGAAGATGCATGGTATTGGTGGGGTTCGTGTACGACTCTCTCTCTTCTTTTTTTTTTTTTTTGGCTAAATGAACGACTCTTTATTGAAAGAGTGGATGTCTGTCCTAACTAGGTATAGGATACTTTAATTTACGTTAAAAAAAAATACTTTAATAAGTTTGGATTTGGGTCATAAAAAGGTCAACCCAAAAACAATATAATAAGAAACGTGTCATAAGCGGGTTAATCCGTGTAACCCACAATAGACATGTTTGACACACCAATTTATTTGTGTTAACCCAAAATAATCCACTTAACACAACCCTTTTAACTCGTATAACAAATAAATATTTATTTTATTTTAGATTTGTCAAATTCCTTTTATATTTAACATATATTTTAAATTTAAAAAGAAAAGTAAGTAATTACAAAAACTTATAAGGGATATAATTGGAAATTGGAACTTTAAAAATCCTAGATCTCTATACCTTACAAACCCTAAATCTTTAAACCTTCTTATAAATATCGAATTTTTTTTTTTTTTTTTTTTTTTTTTTGTATTTCAGCTGCACTACTCACTCTACTATATGATAGACTCACGCCCAATTCTCAAACTCAAAGTCTCAAACTACTTATTGCTCTCTCTCTCTCTCTCTCTCTCTCTCTCTCTCTCTCTCTCTCTCTCTCTCTCTCTCATGTGTTTAGTGAGTTTTAGAATTAAAGAAAACCGTTTTTCTAGTGTTTCAAAATTCTGCAATAATTTTTTCTGCATAATTTTTTTGTTCTATAAACTTTGAACCCATGTGCCGTTATTAATATATGAAATATATTAATTATTGATTAAGGCCACAATTGTAGCTTTTATCTTGTGCTGTGTGTGTGTTTTTTTTTTTTTTTTTTTTTTTTTGTGTTTGTATTAGTGTTGGACACTGTCTGCATATCTTGCAAGTGAGTTTATTGAGATAGTTTATAAACTAGATCTGATGGGTATTGCTTTTAAAACTATTGAGGCATGATCATATTTTGTAACTACTAATACTTATATATATTTTTTTGGCATAGAACTTGCACAAATGAAATTGGATGAGTTTGTAGAAGATGTTGTGAATTTGGATATCAACAAAGAATCTATGAATGATAATCGTAGTCATAGTCAAAATTAGTTTACTATTTGCTCTAATTCTTTCAATATTGATACTTAGCATTTGGCGAGTTCCAAGGATATTAATTTTTTGTTGAACTATATTATTTCATTTTTGTTAAACTATGTTATTTTGAATTTTGGGTTGAAATGTATGCACTTCTTTTAGAGTGTAAAGAACTTATTTCTGGATGAATGTTATATTTTTGTTGAACTATATTATTTTGAATGTGGATTGAAGACTTGAAGTGTATGCACTGCTCTTGAAATGTAAAAAAAATTATTTATAGATGGATGTTATATTTAATATTATGTAGGTTGAAATGGGTTGTGTTACATTCGTGCCAACGCAACACAACTCGTTTATTAAGTGTGTCAAATGGGTTGGGTCAGGTCAACCCTCCTTATTAACAGGTCGGGTTAGGGTTGAAAGATCATGACACGATTATTAAATGGGTCGGGTTAGGGTTGAGTCATTTAGTTGAATACCCTACCTCAACATGACACGAACCCAACACGCTAACCCGAATTGACACCTCTACTAAGAAACACATCATGTGCCCACCACCTAGGGTTAGAAGAAGAAGATGGTAATGATGAAGTAAAAGCCATGAGAGAAATGGTTGAGCTTGAACAGTGAGCGCGTTTAGTTAACAGTGACTGAAACTTGTAGGTGTGACTGAAGAAAGCTTGTTGAAATAACGCTGGGCAGTGGAGTGGGTGTAAGTAAGTGAGACAAATTAAGGTTCCGGCATACATGAATCATGAGTCAACAATTCATTTTCTATGTGCAAGTGGTCCTCCTCATCTTCCAGGTATCTTCCTAGCCGAACAAGTACCTAAATTCAAAAGTAATTTGTTAAAATATATTATTTGGTTTTTAATGGGGGACAAGCATATAGAATTTCTATGCATTGCATGTGGTGGGTTTGTGAGAGTAAGAAGATGCATGGTATTGGTGGGGTTCGCGTACGACTCTTTCTTCTTCTTCTTCTTTTTTTGGGGGGGGGGGGGGGGGGGGCTAAATGAACGACTCTTTATTGAAAGAGTGGATGTCTTTTTGTCCTAACTAGGGATAGGATACTTTAATTTACATAAAAAAAAAAAAAAGAAAAAAAAAAAAAAGAAAAAGAGGATACTTTAATAAGTTAATATTATTAATGATCATTCACATTATTAAAATCATATAATATTTATTGTTTAAATCTAATTCAACAGCCAAGAATCACGTAGTTCGATTAGTTGGTGCTTGACAGTGTTTTCAATAGTGATATTCTTAATTCAAATCCCCTCCCTCCAAACTGTAAAATTACCAAAAAATCTCATCCCATAATACTAGATACTTTTGTCAAAGCAACTCTCTATTAGTACATATCCTCTGCGGTTTTTTTTTTTTTTTTTTTTTTTTTTTTTTTCAAACACTCTTCATGCAGTGGTTAATCAAGACCTAGCGTAAGGACCCTATTTATTAAAATAAAAATAAAAATGCTCTACTTACTTTATAAAAAAAGCACTACTCCATTATAAAAAAGCGAAAAATTGTAGAGTAATGCTATAGATATACAACTTTTATTACATAATATTTACAATTTTTTTTTTTTTTGAGAGAGTATTTACCTATGGCGCCCGCTCTTTATGATAACTTTTTATCATCAGACCAAGATAACAATCGATATTTGGTTTTGGCTGAAATTAAACCCTAGATCTCTTATTTAACCATAAGAGATTTTACAAGTTAAGCTAACTAGAACCTACTAATGTTTACAAATTGATGTGTCACAATTACAATTAAAAAAAAAATAGTTATTTTTTAGGTGGTTGAAGTCTACCAATCACATGAATTATCACATCAATTTGTATACTTTACACAATAAGTTTTTTTATGTATCTTTAGCATGTTCTATAAATATATGATTATAAGTGGTTAAAAAATGATTGTGCACTATTTTTTTCATACCTCCAAAAAATCTCTAAAATATTAGACTAATAGAAACTTAACCCAATTGAAAACCATAATTTATATGGAAAAAAAAAAAACATTTTGAAATTTCAATTATTGTAAACTAATATTTTACATGGTAGATTACTAGATTGTTAACGTTAGCAACCTAATCTCTCACATAACCATATACCGAACAATCGCCAAGAAAGCCATTATAAACTTACCAAACAATCCCCTCTTTCCGTGCTGTAGAAAGGTGACCTTTTTTTTTTCTTGGGAGAAACAAGAGGAGTGACTTTTAGATGAACAAATTAAGCTTGTTTGACGGGTGTGAAAAGCACAAATGCTTTGAAAGAGTGAATGTCTTTTTGTCCTAACTAGGTATCTCGTTGTATGTGTGTGTATATATGGAGACAATAGGATACTTTAATAATGATCATTCACATTATTCCAATAAAATAGTACTTATTATTTATAGCGTAAATCTAATTCAACGACCAAGAATCTTGTAGTTTAATTTTGTGGTACTTGATAGTGTTTCTAATAGTGACATCCATGATTCAAATCCCCCTTTCCCCTAATTAAAACACAGAGGATGCGTATTAATAGAGATCTTTTGATTCAAAAGATCTCATCCCATAACACCAGCAACTTTTTCCAAAGAAAATCTCTATTAATACACATCCTCTATGTTCTTTTCTTTTAAAAACTCTTCAATTCATGCAGTGGCAGCTCAAGGCCTAACTTAACCTAAGGCCCCTGTTACTTAAAAAAAAAAAAAAAAGTTCAACTCACATTATAAAAAAACACCACTCCATTATAAAAAGACCCAAAATTAAAGTAATGCTATGTTATGTATATACAACTTTTATTACATAAAGTTTACAAACTGATGTGTCACCAATAAAAAAATTAAATTAAATTTCATTTATTAAGCCATTAAAGTTGTATGCTTTACGCAATAAATTTTTAAATATCTTTAGCATGTTCCATAAATACATGACTATAAATGGTTAAAAAAGGATTGTGCACTATTTTTCTTACCTCTAAAAAGATCTCTAAATTATTTGAAAAGAAATATTTTGAGACTTTAATTTTTGTAAACCAATATTTTACATGGTTGATTGTTAACGTTAGCAACCTAGTCTCCCACATGGCCATATACTAAATAATCTCTATCTCTTTTATAACACCAAAATAAAAATTTATAAAGATTAATATTTATATATATATATATATATATTCAATTAGAAATGAAGCTAAAAATCCAATAAACAAATTAGTGGAGGAGAAGTTAGGGAGGTTGTTTTAGTGATCAAGGAATAAGCCACTATAAACTTACTAAGCTTTGCTATATTGTATCATGTACCAAGTAATTCCCCTTTCCACGTTGTCAGAAAGGTGGTCAAGATGAGTGACTTTTAGGTGAACAAATTAAGCTTGTTTGACGCATAGTTATGAAAAGCATAAATGGTGATGTGGAAGGCATTTTCTGCTTAAGTAGGTGAAAAGAGGATGACAAATGCTACCATTGGAGAAGCCACTATAAATATTGTATCACTATCATGTACCAAGGTTTGGATTAGCGGTATATGCAAGTAATTCCCCTCTTTCCGCATTGTTGAATCCACTGGACTAGCTCGGCAAACTGTGATCAATTCAATTGTATTCATTTTGTAAGAGTCTTAGTTTTTCTTGAGTGTGTTTTAAGCTCCATTCTAGACCAAAGATTCAAGACCATGAAAAACAGAAGTTTATGTAATATCGAAACCACTTGACACCAACTCAATCAATCGAGAATCACTTATCTCAACCTATTGATGCAAAAGTCTTGACTTATCAAAATTTCTGCATAACAAAATCCAAGTATGTTTCAATCAGCCTAGGGTTTAGTGGTTTTCAAGGGAAGGTATAAAATTGACCCTAGGGCGCATATTTCAAGACTTTGTAGAACTGTGTGGTGTACACAATCATAAGAGATATTTGGGTACTCTTTAAAGCATCAACTGGAGATCCAAATTCATGATTTTGAAGATCTGGTGATCAAGATGAAGTTATTGCATTCTATTAAAAAAGAATTGTTGGAGTTAATCTTTAAATGGGTACTTGGAAGTCATGAGTGAGTGTTCACGTTCAACAGAGTTCACTTGTAGAAGAGTCAATCAATTCAGAGCTACATGTGGTCACTTTACTAAATAACACATATGATAGTAATAGATTTAAAGTTAAGCCTATTGTATATATTTCAAATTTACATAGTGGAGCTATTTTCCTTATGGTTGTTAGTTAAGCCCCCAACAGTGGTTTTTACTTTGGGATTGTTATTCCATTGGTTTCCCTAGGTAACTAAATTATGTATTCGTCTATTTATTTATTTACGCAATGCTGTGTATGATTATATCTATCAAGTCTAGAACATAATTAGAATAATTAACTATTTGGCTTAAAATACTAGGATGGAATACAAAGGTGCTATAGCGGGAAGATGATGACAAATGCAATAACGGATTGGGTGCTTGTCCTTGCCCCTATAGACACTTTTGTTGCATCCTCACAAAAAAAATATGGAATTGAGCATTCTTCTATCTTTTTTGGATAATTCATAATTTTTTATTGTTACAAAACAGAAACACTTAAAACACTGAGACTTCAGTTAGTCCCCTACAACAAAGGCATCTGCCCTGACCTACACATTAAAAGATCATCTCCATTTGAAAACAGTGTTACATCGTCCCAACCCAGTTTTACATAGAGATATGAGCCTTCGGACCAAACTACAGCATCAGATTGGTGTTATCTTACCCAACATCTTCTTTTAAAAAATAAGACCAATCACAAACCTAGCTACTAGCAAAACTTTTAAGCAGAAGCCATGAATGATGGAATGTGGTACACTCCAATTATAACAGATAACTCTATTTAGGTTAGGATAGAGTTGCAGTTACTTCCTTTGAACATCATTCTAAACTTAACGTCCTTTCTCATTCTCTTCACTTTGATTTCCTCGGTTTTGACCTCTCCATGAATTCTTAAGTTTCTCTGAGACCATATGTGATAGACAATAGCCCACCAAATCACTCTGCACAAGAAAGTTCTGAGGCTCTTTCCTTTGATAGTCAGCTACCCACATGAGTGCCTATTGGACCCAAGCACCTATCTATCATATATCATGATAACATGCACACGTCTGCCCACGTATCCTATGTACTTTCTAAGAAGTGTACTCAGCTAAAATTTCATCAGACAGTGTCATAAAACCGAACCCCCTATGACACATTTTTCTTTCATCCTGAAGCAAAATGCATTATGATATTAGTTATGCCAATAACATATGGGCAACACCCAAAAAGGATTTGATAAATACTAATATATAACACAGAATATGCAATTACAGTACAAAATGAGTTTCCATGATGTGCAAATAGCACCATGAAAAACCAAGCAATCAATTACAATTAGTACCAAGAAAAGCCTCTGAGAAATTACTAATTTTCAATTCTTGTCCCAGGATGAATTTGGCAGGATATCTCATCTGTTTCCAATTGGTGTTACCTCTAAGTGTTCATCATGTGTTCATTTTCCCTCTTGTAATCATATCTAAACATCTTAATTTCAGCATTGCGCAATATTGAATTTTTGCTATATAGATAAGTTGGTAAAGTATCGCTCTAGAAGCAAGCCCATTTTAAAAACTTGAACCCCAAGCTGGTTTAACAATACATCTTATCACATGCTTCCTAGCATGGTTGAAGCATTTAGAAAGAAGTTGTCAAGAAAAACAATGCAATAATATTTTCATCAGCTAGCCATCCACACATTCTCAATTAAACTACATATAAATCAGCTACTTTTTACCTTAAGAAGATACACGTCAAAAACATAGATAAACTGACTGAAATGCAACTGCATATTATCAACTGTAGATTCAATCGGAATACATCCTATGAAAAGCCTCTTTCTCCACTTAGCAACTGAACTTGTCAAAGGCTTAACAGCACAGTCATCAGCAGAAGCAGAACTAACCACCATTTCTGCACAGTCATCAGCAAGTCCTCTTTACGTCCAGAAGATAATAGTCAATTCACAGGCATCTGACCGGTTACATGAGCATGATCTGCAGGAGAGCAGAATCAACAGCAATATGCACACCCCTCACCCCCAAAAAAACAATTTTAAAAATTGACAGCTTGAGAGCCAATATACTAGCATAGCATTGTAAATATTTTCTAATGTACAATAAGGATATCCATAATGACTGTAAGCAGAACTATTCGATGTCCTGTAAAATGGAGAACCAAACCAAAATTAAGTAATAATATGGGTTCATTTAAATCTTGAGGATACATTTTCCAGTGCAGGTTGAGATGCAGAGAACAATATAAATCATGCACATTAGATCTATCAACAAAATTCCATATTGGGACATTGTCCCATAAAAGTGTTTGTGAACACTAGCATTGGTCCCAATATCACACAGATCATATACACAAGCAGTATGCTTTTCTCAGTTGTTACTTCCAATGACCACTTAAAATGATGTAAAGGGCTGGCAATCACATATTCTAATTTAAATTTCTTTTCCGTCAGTGCCAATCTAATTCAACTATAACCAACAATGGTCTCGAACCTCTTAAGCTGTCTATTACAATGTTTATCCAAGAGAATAGGAAATATATACATTTTGGCAATGTTAATCTATCAATTATTGAAGAGTGAATACCCATTTTGCAGTAAAATTTCCAGTTATTATAAAATGAGGAAGTGCTATTATGAGTGAAAGGATGGAAAAGTCATTACTCACCAAATCACAAAGAGAATTAGAAATAAATGAGATATTTTATTTAAATTTAAGACAGAAGGAAGAGCACAGCAGTACTGAAGGCAACTGTGCAAGTAGTGGAGAGGTTATTCTAAAACTTGTTTTCCCATATCTTTAAGAATGGTATCAGTGGGGTTGTCTCAGTCTCTCAAGGTGAAATTCCTCATTAGAGCTTCTTATTCTACTGGATCATGCCTCATATATCATAATTAGAGTTTTGCATTTTTCTTTCACAATTATCAATCATCAATTAACAAATGAGACCCCAATTAACAGATAAAGAGGCCACACAATCCTTTATTTGCTTGCTTACACTACATATCACCTAGCTATTTAAAGAGTAAGCCCAAACTTCTGCACTATCAAGGTTGGTCAATTTCTAGGAATTGAATCCTGGGTTCTAGGAATTGATGCTTTTGTACTATTTGGTAGTCTAGCCCTATCTTGATTTTGTTTATATATTTCAAGGGATCATGAGTTCATACTTCATAATATAATCATGGTTCCAATGATAAAATGCCAAACTCCCTTCCATTGTGAACTTGAAGTACCTAGATTCAGAATGCCCCTTCTTAAAATCTAGAATCACAATGAGAAATTCCATGCATAAGCACTAAAAAGCAACAACCCTACCCGCTTCTCACGACCTACATATTGTACAACTTCAGCCAAGCCAAAGAGCACATCACTTCATTATTGTGCAATGTACCAGACATATAACCTACAAATAATGTCTCAAACTTAACTACAAGCCAAAACTAATTATCAAATTACAAAACCAACATGATAGATAGTAGCTTACTTGCTGAACCAGAGCCACCATAGGGGCGAGGATGATGCATATGCTCTTCTAGGGCTTCCTTATCAAGTGACCCAGCTCATGTATAAGCAGTACAGCAATGTGGTCATCCCACAACCTATCCCCAAATAAACAACAACATTCTCCTCCAAAGCTTTCCGGCATAGCTCCAACTGGTACCTTCAGAAAACATATATACAGAACAACATAAACCACTAAGATCCTATTTTCTTGGAAAAATACATTTTATTTAAAGGAAAGAAATTGCCAGCAAAGCCAAACACAACTGGCTTGCTAGAGCTGCGCTTATGTGTTCTGAAAAGTTTCTAAGAAAATTATAGGATTATAAAAAATAAATAAATGTGTGTGTGTGTGTGTGTGTTTTGAAGGGAAACCAAAAAATTAAGAACTCAAGAAATAAGTCGGGACGGGAACTGCTATTTCAGCCCATATGATTCAAAAGCTTTTACCCTTTTCACATTATTTAACCTCAAGTTTCCTTGTAGCCAAACAGAAATAGCCCCAAACCCAGTTCCACTCTCCATCATCATCAGCATCAACCCCACAGACACTCAAAGACAGTGTAGTGGTCGTTGTAGTAAGCACCAAACCCTGTGCTCTGGCAGTAGTACGAACATCTCTGCCATCTGGCATTGTAGCCTCTTTATCTACTATTGGTTTCTAAATGACAAATAAGATGATGAGAAGTTTCTAATTCTTGGGCAAACTCAACACAAAATCCGAAAACCAAAAGGCAAATTTCCAAAACTTCATACAACAGAAAAAAATAAATAAAAAATCATTGACTCCATTTTCAGATTTCAAAAGGGTTAATGTGGTGAAGAAAAACAAAATCACATGCCTTTTTTTTTTTTCGAAAGGGTCAATATTCTACTTTCCATTTGATAACACAACAACACTGAAGTGGGGCTGCGTCTATTCAATTGTATTCTCCTATTCCTATGCAAAATATTGTAGCAAATACTATAGAACAACAAAAGTGCTGATTTTACCCTCCAGCATAATTGAACAAAAATGATGAACACACAATCAATTGCAAACTAGTCCCATAAGAAAGAGAAAAATGTGACTTACAAAAAAACCAAAGAGAAAACAGAAAGTTTCTCAACTGTGGAGATTCATCAAAGTTGCCACTTTCACTGGGATTCCTCTTTCCTCACTCACAATCAGAGTCACCTTGTCCTTGTATGCATGAATTCCCAATCCAGTTTTCAATTAGATTAGGGTGCTCTGTCCACTTTGGGTGTGGTGGTTCATCATCACGGCTTTCCTTGATTTTGGTATCTTTCTTTGAATCGCCTAAATCATCCTCATAATAAGGAGTGATAAAGCAGCTGCTAGACCCAGGCTTAATTTGTTTGAGATCTTCAATGTCTTGGTCGAATATTAAATGGGCTCCGCATTTCGTAACCTCCAAGCCTGGACCTTCAGTTTCAAATGTAAGCTCAATTTGGGTGAATTCATTAGCATCCAATTCTTCTTTGTAGTGACTTTCGAAGTATGCATGATAGAGAAAATATTCGATCCAAAGATGATACGATTCAATCTTACCAAATTCCTCCGATAAAGGAAGCCACACTGGGTTATATCGATCTCCGTTGGTTTCAACGAAACACTGAAGCTCATGTGTATATATCATACCTCTATAATGTTCAATATGAAGTTGGTGAAGTGGATGATGCTGGCGGAATATATAAACAGCGCACACTGCGATTCCCATAGGTTTGCCACTGAATAATAAATGTGAAGGCACTTGCAGATTCACTGAAGCCCCCACATTTTGGTGCCTAAACCAATTCGGAATTTCACTTCCAGGAATTGTGAGATATGTTTGACGCAACGGGTCACAGCATCTCTGAAACAAATAAATCATGATGTTTAGAACTTCACTCACATGCAAGAGAGAGGGAGAGAGAGAGGGAGAGAGACAGACAGACCTCAATGATATAATGTCTTAGAATTGTTGACAACAGGTCACCTTCGCCTTGATTATAAATGAATTTGACGCAATTGAGAAGATATATTATATTCGGCCAAAAATCATAATCTGGACTTAACGATAATGTTTCCAGTGAGGTACAGCCTCTTGCATCGATAAAATACGTATTTAATAGAAGCTTGGGCAATATTTGAAGTTGAGTGCAACCACTCAAGTAAAGGCATTGCAAATTAGATAGTTGAATGATGCTTTCAGGAAGACAAACAAAATTGTTTCCTTTTAGATTTAACATTGTTAAAGATGACAAGGACCCAAGAACATTAGGAATCGTTTGAATATTGCAATAACTTAAATCCAGTTCCGTCAAAGACCATAAGCCTTGTAAAGAACACTCTAACATGCCCATGGGATCAGGACTTCTTTTTCGTTGCATCAAAGGAAAACTCAAGAGCTTATTGAATGATTTAGATGATAGCCCCACACATCCACGAAGAGATAGTACTTTGAGATTTTTTAAGTGAACAACAGATAAAGGCAGCCCTGTTATAGCAGTTCCACTCACGTCTAGCTTTTCTAGGCCTTTGATATTACCCAAATTCTCTGGTAATTCATCAAGTTTTGAGCAGCCAGATACAGTGAGAATTTTTAGAGACATCAAACAACAACATGCATTCGAAAGACTTGAAAGGTTTTTACAGTCTCTTAGATCCAATTCAATAAGGCCAGATAAATGCTCCACTGAAAATGGTAGATCTTTTATAGTTGTCTCACTCAAAAAAAGTTTCGACAAACGTGACATATTTCCTACAATTTTTGGAAATTTCTTTAGTCTTGAACAACCAGCAAGATCCAAAATTTCAAGTGCTTCCAAGCTGATCTTGTGAGGAAGGCTTTCAAGACATTTGCAACCATTCAGATCCAATCGAATAAGTTGTTTGAGATCTCCAAGAGATGCATGAATCTTATATAGTCTTGTACAATGTCGAAAAATCAACTGCTTAAGCTTCGGGGCTCCACTAAGGTCTGGCATCTCAATCAAGTTTTGAGAGTCACTTAGGTCAATGAGTCTTAACTCGCCTAAATTCTATTATAAACCCAAAAAAAAAAAAAAAATTATTAGATAAAGTCAAGCCTTAATGAAAACGAATAAAATGCACATTTTCATAACTAAAAATCTTACCATGTTTCCATTCCATAGTTGTTTGATGCCACTACAATGCATTCTCAATTCAACAAGTTTGTTTAGTTGGAAATTGCTTGGTAAACATTTTAAATGATAGCCATGCCATTTGAGAAGACGTAACTCATTAGAAAGATAACTGAGGCCTTGTGGAAGTTGCACCTTACCTCTAATGATGTCTTTTGGAAGTTGCATGGTACCATTTGTGAAGTCTTCTGGAAGTTCCTCACTACTAATTTTAAGCAATCTCAAATTTTTCATCTTTGAGAAGGCTTCAGCACTCAGGTGTTCCTCTTTTTGAATAGGTATGTTTACCATTATGCCTTCAACTACCTCTGTTCCCTAATAAGAAAAAACAAAGAAATTAGAATAATTGGTAAATTGTTAGAAAATTTTATAACAATATATATACTTTTTTAAGTTCAAGTTTGTACTAGTCAACTTACAGAATTATTCTTCAATACATCAATTACATCTTCATAAATCCACAACCTACTACGTCCACTAGGCTCTTTAGGAGATTCACGACGAACGATCTCTTGACCCATATCTTGCAGCAAATCATGCATCCACAAAATTCCGCGGTCATCAATGGTTATGAGAGATTTGTCCTTAAGAACACCAATATTGTAGTCTAGATAATAACCAAAACTTTCCAGTATATCTCTTATGCAATCTATGTTCTTCCCTTTGAAAAAACATGCAATATCTAAAAACAAACCTTTTTGTGTATTAGCTAACCCATCAAAGCTTATTTGAAGTACATCCAAAATGTTTCTATTAGGTTCTTCTTTTACTTTATCTAGGGCACTTTTCCATTCATTCCTTCCTTTAGCATACAACGAAGAACCTACAACTTTAAGAGCTAAAGGAAGGCCTTGTGCGTAATTCACAAAATCCATAGACAAATCCATATAACTTTCCTCAGGATGGGTTTTCTTAAAAGCACCCCAACTAAAAAGCTCCAAAGCTTCATCATCATTCAACCCCTCAATTGTATGTATATCATCCACTTCATTTCTTTGAAAGAAATGACTATCTCTACTTGTTAGAATAATTCTACTCCCCGCACCAAACCAATCATGTTTCTTTGCTAATGCTCCTAATTGATGTTCTCCATCCACATCGTCAAGAACAATAAAAACCTTTTTATTACGTAATCTATGGCTTATAAAGTCGATTCCCTCATCAACATCCCATATGTTTATTTCCCTTTCCATGAGGATCTTAGAAAGAAGTTGTTTTTGTAAAGAAACTAGACCTTGATTTTTAGTTTCTTCTCTGACGTTAGCAATAAAGCTACTAGCTTCAAAGTTACCTGAAATTCTTCTATAAATTTCTCGTGCAAGAGTTGTTTTGCCCATTCCACCCATCCCGCATATCCCAACAAAGCGAACATCACCCAACCCTTCACCTAAGCATGAACCCAACATTTCCTTCACACGTGAGTCCATTCCAACAAGGTTCTCATAAACACTTGAGAATTTATGATAAAACTCATGTGGGCATATCCTTCCAATGATTTCTTGGATAACTTTTGATTCATAACTGCAAAGAAAATTGCAAAACAATAATTTTTATGAGGCAAAGCTAGCCACATTTAAAGATAAAACATTCAGCATATAATCATAATCTTAGCTTTGTTCAGCCACATTGACAATGCCTAATTATATTTAGTCCTCTTTGTTTTACATTTCTTGAATGCTATTTTCAGCGCCCTTTTTTCATTTAAAAAAAAAAAAAAAACAACAACAACAACAACAACAATTGAAGTATTAGCTGTATAATTCTACTTTTCTCCTAACCACTTGCTTTGGACATTTTTACTTGCTTATTTTTTTTCCTTCATATAAAAAAAATGATGTATTAACTTTAACTGTATAATTCTACTTTTCGCCTAACCAGTAACCACTTGCTTTTGATATTTTTACTTGCTTATCAAGACAATTCTGCCAAAAACATAAAGTAGCAATTCGAATGATAACATTACGGGTGGGTGGGTAGCTTATATAAAGCAAAGCCATGTAGACTCCATAAGTCACGAGAAATTATTGTGTACTCCCAGAGTACAATAAATGTATACTCCCTTCTTTCACATGAATGGTAAGTCCCACTAATTAAATTCATAATAAGACCCACCATTTATATGAGAAGAGAAAATATGCATTTATGGTACTCCGGGAGTATCTAATAATTTTTCATAAGTTACATGTAGAACGAGGATTACCAAGTTCGTGACTTTTTGCTCATATTGGGTAATTTAGGGACTACCATGCCAAAATATGCAAATCCAAAGTCCAATTTGAGATTATAATTTCCAAAGTTTGTAATATACATGGGACAAAGAAATTCATTGCAAGATGTATAATGGAGACCATTTTAGAGATATTAGGGGCCAAATTTGTTTAAGGCCCAAGTCTGTGTAATTACATACTTGCATGACACTAATTTAGAACTACTAGGATTTGAATAGGGTTAGTCTAGGTTATTTTTAAAATAGTTAAATACTGATGAAGTAAAAGAAAAAAGACAAAGGTAAGAAATGATAAATAAATTCAAACAAAGAAAAGAAAAGTTGACAATAAATAGCATTATTTCAAAGAAATTCTTACTTATCCTTTAAATCCCATCCAGAAAGATTGGCAACTTTTGTTAGAGCAGCTTTCCACGTCTCTGCATTTCCCATGTTATCCTTGAAACTCTCTTCATGTCTATCAAAGGCTTCAGCAAAAACTCCTCTATGATTCCGCACATCACTAGGATCTACATAGTGAAAAACAGGTAGAACTACCAATCCGGTCTTTTCCATGCACTCAATGATCTTTGTTAGTTCAATCAAGCACCACTTTGAAGAAGCATAGTCTCTTGATAAAATAATGATAGCAAACCTTGATTCTTCTATTGCTTTCATGAGTTCTGGGGCAATTGATGTTCCTCGCTTAAGTTCTTCATCGTCCTTAAAAGTGGATATGCCTTTTTGTTTCAAAGCTGTGTATAGATGATCTGTAAATCTTTTGCGGGTGTCCTCGCCTCTGAAACTAAGAAACACATCATATTTCCCTCCCTTGGAAGAAGAAGAAGAAGCAGAAGAAGATGATGATGATGGAAGAAGAGCCATAAAAGAAATGGAAGAGCTTGAATAGTGACGTTAGAGATTTAGGAAATTTTGCAGGTGTGACTGAAAAAGACTCAAAAAAGCCTCTTGGTTAACGCATATGGAAGTATGTGTTTGTAACTTGCAATAAGAGTGAGAAGATGGGTCAAAAGTTCATTATATTCTATGACCCATTAACTCATTTTTTGTTAGAGTTGGTGGGCAAGTGGGCATCCATCTGAGTGAATGAAATTTCCCCAGGCCAAGACGAGCGAGTGAAATTTCTCAATTTCTTCTTCTTTAGCTGCTTTTTTCACGTGGGCATGGGCTCCACCTCCATATGCAAAGGAAAATACCTGGAAGAGGAGGACCACTTGCACGTGGAATCTAATAGAAATTCCACTCACTCTATATCACAATTTATTAAAATAGTCTACAGTGAGTAGTGAAAAAAAAGGTTGTTGGTTTTTTTTTTTTTTAGAAGAAAAAAAGGGTGATAAGTTGATGAAAAAATAGTGAACAAGTTTCTTTGAATAGATTAGTTGTGAATGTCAGTCCTTTATAGGTTATTTTTTGCTAAACAATGGTCTTTTTTTTTTTTCAAAATTAAAGGACAATATCACTACAATTACCATTAAAAAAATTAACATAATTATATATTTTGGAAATCTAACAAGTGTATGTTCTTTATATTCTTAACAAGCATATCAAATTTTATGTCAATCAGATGTTATTTATTATTCGATCTATAAACTTATTTTTTATGCATAATTTTAGACTACAAAATTTTCAAATTTAAATATTTAATTGATGACATATCTATTGATATTTAATTTTCTAAAAAATTTTATAAACATGAAAGATATAAGAAGAAAATGTAATCTAACAGAACGCATTAGTCAAAATTAACATCTAATAAAAAAATAATTAGTGGAGTTCATTGACAAACTTTGTCCTAAAAAAAAAAGGAAATGGTTAGCAAGACAAAACTATAAAAATGAAATGATATATGTCCTTCTCTGTTAAGAGTCCATTTGGGATCCGCTTATTCTGCTGAAACTGAAAACTTTTTGCTGAAAGTACTGTAAATAAAGGTAAAACTTAATTAAAATAGCATAATAAGACTCATGAATATTATTAAAAAATGTAATAGGACCAATAAATAGTAGTAAAAATAAGCTGAATAGTAAAATAAGTTGGCAAAAATAATTTTTGCTAAATACACACTAAATTAAGCATCTTTGGAGTCACTGAGTACACAACAATTGTAGAACCTTCAAGTTCATGTGTTTCAGACATTATCCGGTTTGCTGAATCTGTAAACAGACCAAGCAATACCATGACGTTAAATGGAAGACCAATTTGTGTACAAATACACAATATAGAATACAGCAAAGGGTGAAGTTCCACAATAGTCATCTTCCAAACGACGCCTTAAACACTATACTTAGTTTAAAATCTCTTTATTAAATTAACACATAGGGAAGTATGTGGTTGTCAAGTTGTAATGAGAATGAGCAACTGGGTCAACAGTTCATTTTCTAGGACCCATCAATTATTTTTATTTTTTTGAGGAGGTAGGATACATCAATTTTTTTTTTTTTTGGGTAAAAGGAAAATATTGTCAAAGACAAAAGGAAAAACTAGACAGCAACAGAAGCCGCACTGGCAGCAGTTAGTCTACAATAGTACAAATTATTAATGTCCTTAGCTAATAAAGTTTTTAGATCATCAGTAAAAAAAAAATCAAAGACAGCAAAGTCTTACTGCATAAGAAGTCTCCGTGCATAGGACCCATCAATTAAGTTGTCGCATTCGCATAAACTTTTTCTTCTTTATTTAATATTTATTGTCAGACCAATTGTTTTTTTCAGTTTTCATGTGAACGCGGGCTCTATCGGCGCAATCTTCCATAAAATACTTGGAAGCTATCCAAATTCTAAAACAAAAATTACAAAAGCAAATCGAAAAATGCTAGGAAAACACCTGGAAGGTAAGGCCACTTGCACACGTCACAATTTATTGAAATTAAACAATAATGTCATTTTGTAATATGAGGATACTTAATTGAACAATAATATCTTTATTTTTTAAATAATATAAATTTTATTAAATTTTTTTTATTAATAGGTGTGATAAGGAATATGGTTATTACTAGTTCAACAAAATAACAAATAATAAATAAGTATTTGAAATTTTTTTTAAGAATAATTTGTAAGATTATGCTTCACTCTTTTTTCTGTTACTTTTTTTTTTGTTTTCTTTGACCACCAAACCTTACTTTAACTGCTTTTTCTCCGTGTGGGCTTCATCTATGTAGACCTTCATATGCGTAGAAAAAAACTTGGAATCCGAAAAAAAAAAAGAAAAAAAAAAGGAAAACTGTCATTTTGTATAAAGAATCATATCCTCATCTTTTATTCTTGGGCAAATTATAATTTACTTATATATAGTTTGACTAAAATTTAAGTTATCTATCTGTAATTTAAAATTTGATATTTTATCTATGTGAGATTTAACTGAAATTTAAATTATTTATGTATAGTTTAAAATCTTATAATAAAATGTCCTACTAAATCCTATTTGATGTTGTATTTTTATATTTTTATTATTATTATTATTATTATTATTATTATTTTTTTTTTTTTTTTTTTTTTTTGAGGAAAGAGTCGGAAAAGTTCATTTCCTTCAATACAAGAGCGGTCAAAAGTTAATTTTCTATGACCCACTAATTAATTTATTTATTTTTGTCGGTCGGTGAGTGGGCATCCACCATAAATTGTTGCCTAAAGTCTTTCTTCTTTATTTTATTAGCAGACCAACTTTTGCTTTTTTTAATGGGTTGTGTAACGGGTACTGTAAGACAACAACTTTTACACATCTTTTTACTTTTTGTAACTTTGTGTCCTTTTTGATAATTTTTTAGTAATTTTTTTATCTTTATTGGTAATTTTTTAAATAATTTTTTGTTTTTTTTATTAATTAACACAACGAAAAATCTTAATAGGCAGTACACGGTGCTCATCACACTGTACTGTTAACATTTCCTTTATAATAAATAGAATTTTACCAATTCATTGACTTGGTATTTCTATATCTACTTAGAGCATTTTCATCAAGAATGCTATAAAATATAGTATTTAACATCTTAAAAAGTTACTTTTTTTTTTAATTTTAACAATCCACTCTACAAAATACACTACATCAAAAATTCTATTATTTTATCATTTTATTTAAATATTATTTTTTATTATTTTTTTATGTTTTCATTATTCTTTCTTTATTAAACAAATACTTTTTTTTTATTAAACAAATACTTTTTTTTTTTTAACAATCTTGCTACAATAGGCTGCTAGAAATAGCAGTCCACTGTAACGATATTATAAAATAAATAACATTTAAGAGGATTGATGGAGCAAGTTTTTTAAGATTTATAACATTTGACATGTTAATTTTTAACATTTATAGTATTTACCTATCTTAATGAGAATGCTCTTATGCTTCACTGTTTTTTCCTTTTTCTGTCTTTCTTTGTCTTCTTCTTCTTTTGTTTTCTTTGACTATCAAACCCAACTTTACCGACATTTTTCCACGTGGGCTCCACCTTTGCAATCCTTCATATGCAAACGAAATACCCGGAAGCTATCAAAAACATAAAGGAAAAAAAAAAAAAAAAACATGTGAATGTGGAGGGCCAAATGCATATGGAATCTAATTTTTATTTTCTAAAAAAAATTGTATGAACCTCATCCTCACGTGGAAGAGGGGTCAAAAGTCCATTTTCTTTTTATTTTCTAAAAAAAATTGTATGAACCTCATCCTCACGTGGAAGATGGGTCAAAAGTCCATTTTCTTTGACCCATCAATTAATTTTTTTTTTTTTTAGAGTCGGTGGGCAAGTGGGCATAAAGTCTTTCTTCTTTATTTTATTATCAAACCAATTTCTGATTTTTTCACAGGAAAATACCTCTGTCTAGGCAAACCTCTATACACAGGAAAATACCTAGAACCTATTCAAAATAAAATAAACAAAAGGAAAACGGAAAATTTTATCCAAAACAAAATGCACTCACTCAATATCATAATTTATTATAATTGAAAAATAATTTCACTTTGTAACACAGGATACTTAACTGAACAATAAATCTTTACTTTTTTATAAAAAGTATTAAAAGTAATACAAATTTTATTTTTAAAAAATTTATTAATAGATGTGATAATAATAAATGTGATTGGTACTAATTCATCAAAATAATAAATGAGTATTTGAAATTTGTTTTGTTATCGATAATTTGTAAAATTATGCTTCACTCTTTTTCCTTTTTCTGTCACTTTCTTCTTCTTGTGTTTTCTTTGACTATCAAACCCAACTTTAGCTGCTTTTTCCCCACGCAGACTTCATTTGTGCAGACCTCCATATGCATAGGAAAATACCTAGAAGTTATCCAAAAAAAAAAAAAAAGGAAATGGAAAACACTCAATTTTATTTGAGGAACCACATCCTCATCTTTCATTTTTTATAGAGTTTGGAAACTCTAATGCTCTTTCGAGTCAGTTTGTAAGGACTTAGTTTCTTTAATATATGTGTTTGTTTACTTGAAAAATAAAAAATTGCATACTCAATTTCAAGATTTATTAAAATAATTTATGTGAGTTGTAGAAGAAAAAAAAATGATAAGTTCATATAAAAAGTTGTGAATAGAAAGTCTCCACCCTATCATTTATAATCAACTACTTAAACATGTTATAAAATTGAGTATACAATTGAATGTATTCTTGGATTAATATGAATAAATTACTTGTAAATTTTGATCACTCCATCTTATTGTGCCCATTCAAAATACAAACTATTTCAGGATGATATAAAATAAAAATAAAATGGATTTACATGTGAATTTTGGTCATTCAAATTGTAGCTATGCAGAAAAGACTATATTAAATTATATTAAGAAGAATTTAATTATATTCATTAAAGTAGTTTTCCTATATATTTCTAATAATTGTACCCTTAATTTTAGGACAATATGTTGTTGTATCCTAGGCCCTTCCATGTCCAAGTGCTATATTTAAAATATTTGCCTTGTTACTTGTTGATATTGTATCATAGTGGTATCCAATGTCCATGACACTAGTAGGAATATATAGGAATATATAATCTAGTGTTTCTATTCAAACATTTCTATCCATGCTCTATGCATCCATTAAGTACCAATTAAGTTCAAAATGTTGTTATAACACACTAAACTGAGCCATTGTGGAGACATTTGGAAAAAAATATTTAATTAAATTACGTCAGTATTAGTTTTTTCTTAATTACTCTTCCATTTCTTTTACCTGCTTCTCTCTCTCTCTCTCTCTCTCTCTCTCTCTCTCTCTCTCTCTCTCTCTCTCTTCATTGTCAAATTGTTTTTCTCATTTCTCCTTTCTCACGCTAATGGTCCAAACAAGTTTTGAAATATCCACATCTGAGTACAGTAATTGGTTAAGTAGTGAAGTTTCACATTGAATAATAATGATAAGAGTGAGTGATTAATATAACATAATTGGGCCTAAATTTATTGGCTTAAACTTTTAGGTTAAATGATGTCCTAATATATTATGTTATCTTACTGATCAATTGGAGTCCCCCCAACAATGAGCAACTTAAGAACCTATTAAATACATTGAGGAATGTGAAACGTGGGGACTCAAGATGCAACATTAATTAGCACTCACACACACAAAAAGGTTTGATGTGGCCCACAAAAGCTATATTCTTACTCTAATTGAGTGATTGTTTTGAATTTAATAGTTTATAGTTCCATTTTTGTTGTGACATTGTCTCAACATCCAATTGTGAGTTGGAAAGTTAATTGAATTTCCAGTTGAAGAAGGAAAAATTAAATTGATTATTTTTGGGTTGACATGGTGTGGAAGACAAGGCTATTCCTTGAAATGAGATCTTTGCTTGGGAGGCAATGCAAGGGGAGAGACAACAAAATTTGGGTGTTGACAAAAATTTTGTAAAGCGCACAAATCAATGAGAATTTGTGAGACTTTGATTAATGTTGCAAAGTGAAGCAAAAAAGAAAGAGAACTTGCAATGTGCATAGTAGTGAAGAAAGAATAAGGTTTTGTGGTGAGCACAGTCAAGAAGAAAAATAGTGTGTGTGAGAGAAAAAAAACAAAAAAACAAAAAACAGTGAAATTTTTCTTTAGCTGTGAGACATACATATAGTTGATAAATTTGGAATTTTATAATTGATTTCACCATTGAGAATCTTATTTGGAGTATTTCTTGTGGTTTTTTCCCTTTAAGGAGAAGTGGTTTTTTCACGTAAATTCTTGTGTTTGTGTGATTGATATTTTGTCTTGATAATTCTAGTGATTATATTGAATAATTGATTAAAATTGTTAATTGATTTTCTTAATTTACACCAAATTAGTTTGGTACTCAATTGTTTTTACAAAATAATATACTAAACCTGGAATTAGAAGTCTTTTCTTTTAAAAATTTTCTAAATAGCATAATTTTAGGAAAAATTTGCTAAATAACACCTAACCAAACTTAGTTATGTAGCACTTTATTGGAATTTGAGTTTAGTATAGTGAAACCCAAGTTTTTCAAACTCGAGTTCCACGTGAAACCAAGTTTACCAAACTCAAGTTCTAGAAAAGAAAAAATGCTAAATAATTAAATAAGTTTGACCTAGTGCTTTTTTTTCTAAGTATTTCCTAAAATTATGCTATTTGGCCAAAAAAAACCTTTTCTTCTTCACTTCTTCTACTCTCTTTTTATTTATTTATTTTTATTTTTAAGCTTTACTTACTTATTTGATGTCCACCAGTGACCCTTCACCAATCCCCACCCTCAAATGAAAAGAAGAAAATGGGATGAAGGTGCTAATGTGTGAAGACAATGACAAATGCAACCATCAAACATATTAAAAAAATTATAGTGTTAAGTGTCTGGTCTGGGTCCTTCTTCTTACTCCTCAAGGCTGAGAGACTAAAAGATTGTTGCATTCTTGCATCTACACACACCCAAAAAAAAATTGGTCTTGCTATTTATTTTGTGTGTGTGTGAGTGTGGAATTGTGGATAATTTAGGAATTTTTGATGATATGAAACAAAACAATACAAAAACACTTGAAACACTTAAGACTTTAGCTATTCCACTACAAGGACATCTACCCTGACATAAATTCCCTACTCAAGATAAAAGCAGTGTCGAATTTTGACATTATTCCAACCCAGTTCTACAGAGTCTAACACAAAGACACGAGTCTTCCAACTGAACTACAACGTCATACTAAATTTGCTGCTAATCAAACCCAATATCTTGTTTTTGCAAACAAACCAATCACAAACCTAGAAACTAGCAAACTTTTAAGCAGAAGCCATGAAGGATGGAATGAGGTATACCACTATTAGAATGGAGAACTTGTTTAGGATAGAGTTGCGGCCACTTCATTTAGTTATTTACTGTACCACTTAATGGGCCCTGCTAGCCCATCTTTTGCTTCTCTCTCATGTAATTCAACTTCTCAAGCCTCCAACCATCATGGAGCCTAGCTACGAAGCTATCAGCCTTGATGTTCACATCAGGGCTCCAACACCAACAACAACACCATCATGAAATTCAACCAAATAGCCCTCATGACACTAACACAATAATTCTTATAATTCATAAATTCCTTATGCACAAAGAAACATGAAGCTATATTAGCTAATTCACAAAAAAAAAAAAAAATGGATAGCATCAGTGCCAAAACTCTATAAACAAAAAGGTGTTTTTATTTGTTGCAATGCGGTGCCGTTTGGTAACGTTGTTTGTATTTTTTAGAAATTCGTGTAGGTAAAAAAGTGTGTAAAAATGCGTGTAATGTTGTTTAAAAACTAAAAACATGTTGTTAAACTCCTCTACCAAACGGCCCCCTCAAGTTTTCAGGAGACAAAAACATAATTGATTGTAAATCTTAATTTGCTTCTTTTTTTCCTTTTTTTTTTTTTTTTTTTTTTATTTTTTTTTTAAGTCAGAGAGATGCTTTAACAAGGAATTGAAAATTTGATACCAAAGCATTATACCAAAATTTGCCAATCAATGCAATGACTTCAAGTATGCCTTTGACCTATTCAATTCTATGCCTCTACAATCTCAATTGTAAACAATACACCAAATATAAACACATAAATAAACAGAGTATGAACATTTGTTAAACACTTTACTTGTTAACGAATTTGAAGGGAGAGTGAAATACAGAAAGAAACCCTAAGTTTTGAGAACTAGATAAAAAAGAGTAAATTTATTGAATCTGAAGCAAAGTGAAATCAATTTGATGGCAAGGAAAGTCATAACTCTGTTTGGTTGCCGAGAAAAAATAGAAAGGTTTTCTTAGCAACCAAATAAGAAAAGCAAAGTAATTGCGGAGAGAAAGAACTAATCCGTGCCTAATCAAAGGAGCTGAAACCACCGCATATTAAAGTAGAAAATTAAAGCCTTTATTAACATTTTTTAGTGACCGTAGATAAAAATATGTTGAAAAAACTCAAGTTGTTTATAGTGCAAGTAGCCAATAACATGGGCAAAACTCAAAAAGGATATAATAATACTAATATATAACAATAATATACAGCATATGCAATTATAATACAAAATCAATTGCCATGATGTGCAAATAGAAACGTTTAAAATACATGCAATCAATTAGTACCAAGAAAAGTTATTACTTTGCAATATGCAGCCCTAGATGAATTTGGCAGAATATCTCATCTCTTTTCCAATTGGTGCTACCACTAAGTTTTTCATCATATGTTCATTTTCCGTCTTGTATTCATATGTTAGGCATCTCTATTGTGTAAGTGTATTTGGGTACAAGTATGTGTGTGTTAGTGCAGGGGTATACATGTAATGATGCAGGGGTGCGTGTACTGATGATGAGGTGTGCGTGTATTGCCGCAAGGCTGCACGTGTAAGTGTGCATTACATACCTGAGGGTGGTTAGTTAGTTACTATCAGTTAGTTATAGTTGGTTAGTTAGTTAGGGACTTGATGTATAAGATGAAGAGGAGTAGTTACACATGGATTCATTGAATAATATCTTTTGTGAAAGGGTGGGTAGTGGGTGATTGATGATGGTGGAGTTGGGGGTTGCCATGGCAGTGATTTGCTAATATGGGTTCGTGGTGGTGGTAGTGGCAGTGGTGGGCAGAGGGTAGTGGGCATGGTGGTGGCTTGGTGGTTTCGGGTTTGTTTGGTTATTTTTTAATGGATTTGTGGTTGGTTTTTGGTTGGTTTGTGGCTGGATATTTGCTGGGTTTGGTGTCATAATGGTTGTTGTGTGGTGGTGTCTAGGTTGCTGTGTGGAGGTGGTGTGGTTAAGAGGGTGGTTGCTATGTAGATGGGTGTATTGGGTTTTCTCTGTGGTACTTAACCACTGGTTGAGAGAGAAGAAGGGAGACAGAAATTAGAAAGAGAATGAAATATATTTAATTGTATAATTTATATTATTTTAATGTGTTGTATTGTAAAATAAAAATTTGGATGTTGGGAGTATTTTAAAATGGTATGGTATAATTGATAAAGTAGTTTTTTGAGATGATAAAATAGAATATAATAAAATAATGAGATGTGAATGCTCTTAGAAGAAGAAGAAGATGATGATGATGATGATGATGATGGAAGAAGAGCCATAAAGGAAATGGATGAGCTTGAACAGTGAGCTTAGAGATTCATAAAATTGCAAGTTTGACTGAAAACCCTAAAAAAAAAAAAAAAAATGCCGCTTGGTTGACGCATATGGAAATAGGTGTTTGTAACTTGCAATAAGAGTGAGAAGATGGGTCAACAATTCATTTTCTATGACTTATCAATTAATTTTTTTTGTCAGACTCGGTGGGCAAGTGGCCCTCCCACTATAAATTGTCGGGATGGACAAGAATGTCTTTTTCAATGCTTTTTTTCTTCCCCAGGTCTTTTCCCGCGATATTTTTATCTTTTTTTTTAATCAAAAAATAAAAGGAAAACACTTGGAAAAGAGAAGGTCCACTGGCACAAGGAATCGAATAGAAATTGAACTTACTCAATTTCACAATTTACTAAAATGGTCTATTGTGAGTCGTGGGATAAAAAATTGAAAAAGTGATAAATTGATGTAAAAAATGTGAATAGGTTTTTGTCCTACCTAGTCCGTCATTTAAATATGTTGTAAAATTGAGTATAAATATAAAATTAAATCTTGGTCTCTCTATAAGTCATTTTTTTCCAAATAATGCTTTTTTAAAATTAAAAAAAATTATTTTTCCAAATAGGTCCTTATGAAACTTCTATAGGAAAAATAGCCTTGTTATAACTTGACTTTCTAAAAGTTGATTTCTACGCAAGTTTTAAAAGGACTTGTTTGGCAAAATAACCTTTTTTTAATTAAAAAAAAAAAGACTTTATTATGCAATTTTAGCCCCTCTATATCTTATTGTGGCCATTCAAAATACATTTTATTTCAAGATGCTATAAAATAAAAGAAAAGCTTGTTTATAACCAATGTCTATAATTCTCACTAAAAAAAATTAACTTGGTTATATATTTTAAAATTCTTACCATTAGGTTGCATGTTTTTTAAGTTTTTAACACTCATGTCAATCGTATATTACTTATTATTTTATTCATAATCTTATTTTAATTGCATAATTTTAACTTACTAAAACTTGAAATTTAAGCTTTTGATTAATGATATAACTATTGACCTTTGAATTTTTGAAAATTTTACAACATAAAAGATATAAGAAGAAAATATAATCCAATTAGTCGAAATTCAAGTCCAATAAAAATATAATTAGTGGAGTGCAACTAATTTTCCGTCAAACTCTGTCCTAAAATAAAAAAGAAATGTTTCACAAGACAAAACTATAAATATAAAATAATATATGTACTTCTCTATTAATCAAGTGGTCATTAATCAAGTGGTCATCCACGTTATAGCTATAATTTCTTCAATACAAGAATCCACAGTTGAATACAAGTGAGTGATGCAGCCTTTACAATGAAGTCTCCCGCCTCTCACGTGACCACTTCTAAAGACAGTGTTAATGGCAATTAAGAAAAAGTCTCTTGGTTGAGAAGATGGGTCAACAGTTCATTTTCCTTGACTCATCAATTAATATTTTTGTCAGAGTCGGTGGCCAAGTGGCCATCCCACTATAAATTGTCGGAATGAACAAGAATGTCTTTTTAATGCTTTTTTTCTTCCCCAGGCCTTTCCACGTGATATTTTTATCTTTTTTTTTTAATCAAAAAATAAAAGGAAACACTTGAAAAAGAGAAAGGCCACTTGCACAAGGAATCGAATATAAATTGAACTTACACAATTTCACAATTTATTAAAATGGTCTACCGTGAGCCGTGGGGTAAAAAATTGAAAAAGTGATAATTTGATGTAAAAAATGTGAACAAGTTTTTGTCCTACTTAGTCCGACATTGAAGTATGTTGTAAAATTAAGTATAAATATAAAAGTAAACGTTGGTCTCTCTATAAGTGCCCGTTTGGTTGGGCGTTTTGAGCCCACTTTTACCATTTATGCGCATTTGCAAAATGCTGAGACGTTTTTTGCGTTTGGCTTAGCCCAAAACGCCAACTTTTTGGAAAAAGTTGCGTTTTGGATGAAGGCATAAACGCGCAAAACAATTATGGACCTCTGGAGGTCCATAAACAAAAAGTCGAATGCACGTTTGAATGGTATCTGTTGGGCTCTGCCGCAAAATACCAAATTAGCCTTGATAAATGGCTTCAGTTCTCTCACGGTCCTCATTCCTCTCATCTCATCTCTCTGCTCTGCCCTCTCAATAACAAATTTCCAAATCCAAACACAAAAAAATCTATAACAAATTCCCAAATCAGCTAAGGAAAAAAGAAAAAAAAAAAAAAATCAATCCCTTGAATGGGTGTTACAGACGATGTGCTAAGAAAAAAAAAGAAAAAAAAGGAAGAATGACTGAAGGAGAACTCTGTGAGTCTATGGGTTCTGGTAGAGCAGAAAAGAGTAAAGGATAAAAAGAGGAAAGAAGGAAAAAAAAAGAAAAGAGTAAAGGTATATTTTTAGTAAAGGGAGAAAGGAAGTGCTAAGAGAAAAGGGAGAAAGGAAGAAAGGAAAAAAAATAAATAAATAAATAAAAAAGAAGAAGAGGAAGAAGGAGAGCTGGAACGTTCTGAGCTTGGAGGAAGTGGTAGGTTGCAAAAGAGGAAAGAAGTAAAATAAGAAAAGTGTAAGGGTTACGTGTGTGGAGGAGAAAAAAAAGGGAAAAAAGGAAAAAGAAAAAGAAAAAGAAGTGTGGTACGTGTGTGGAGGATAAAAAAAGAGGGAAAAAAAAAAAGAAAAAAAACAAAAGAGAAATGGTATCACAATTTTTTTACAATAAATTTTAAGTAGTAGCTTATTATTAACTAATATTGATGAGAAAAAAATAATTTTTTTAGAAAAAGAAAAAAATAATTTTAATAGTATGTTCAAATTAAAATTAGTATCAATTTTTATCACAATATTTTCACAATACTTTCACAATAAATTTTAAGTGGTAGGTTATTATTATCTAATATTGGTGAGAAAAGAATAATTTTTTTAGAAAGAGAAAAAAATAATTTTAATAGTACGTTCAAATTAAAATTAGTATCAATTTTTATCACAATATTTTCACAATAAATCTTAAGTGGTAGGTTATTATTAGCTAATATTGGTGAGAAAAAAATAATTTTTTTAGAAAGAGAAAAAAATAATTTTAATAGTACATTCAAATTAAAATTAGTATCAATTTTTATCACGATATTTTCACAATAAATCTTAAGTGGTAGGTTATTATTAGCTAATATTGGTGAGAAAAAAATAATTTTTTTAGAAAGAGAAAAATTGATTTAAGTATGATGAAGTAGTTGATTTAAGTATAAACCAAACTCACATCCAAAAAAAAAAAAAAAAAGTATGAAATAAACTCCTTTATATATACATTGTCCTTTTTGGTAATTTACCCCTCAAACTACCACTTTTATAAGTACTAGCCAAACACTCAGCTTTTTCAAAAAGCACATTTTAACAGCTTTTACCAAACACTCAGCTTTTTGAAAATGCACTTTTTTATTATGCACTTTTTGAAAACTTCACTTTTTTATTATGCACTCTTACAAAAAGCTGAACCAAACTCACCCTAAGTCATTTTTTCTAAATAATGCTTTTTTAAAAACATAAGAAAAAATTTATTTTACTAAATTGATTCTTATGAAACTTCTCTAGGAAAAATAGCCTTGTTTGTAACTTGACTTTCTAAAAGTTGATTTCTTTGCAAGTTTTAAAAGGATCTGTTCTGTAAAATAATCTTTTTTTTAATAAAAAAAATACTTTATTATACAATTTTAGCCCCTCTATATCTTATTATGGCCATTCAAAATACATTTTATTTCAAGATGCTATAAAATAAAGGAAAAGTTGCTCCTCAAAAAATAAATAAATAAATAAATAAAAGAAAAGTTTGTTTATAGTCTATGTTTATAACTCCCACTAAAAAACAATTAACATGGTTATATATTTTAAAAATTCATACGGTTAGATTGCATGTTTTTTAAGTTCTTAACACTCATGTTAATAATATATTATTTATTATTTTATTTGAACAATAATTTTTTTTGATACAAGATAAAAATTCTATACTACCTTAATATAAGTGTATATATGTGTGAAGCTCACATCTGAAAACTTGAATCTCAGCCCTTACCTCCAAACCCCACAAGCCCCTTACCTCCATACCCCATAAATATTTATACTTGTAAAGTGACTACCGCACCAAGGGTGCGCGGTGTTAATAATTTTTTTTTAAATGTTAAAAGTACAACCATTTTTTTTTAATTTATAAATGCATGGTGTAGTGAATGTGATTGGTACTAGTTCAACAAAATAATAAATAGGTATTCAATTTTTTTTTTTTTTTTTTGATTGGTAATTTGAAAGATTATACTCTCCACTTTTTGTTTTTCCCCCTCTTTCTTTGCCACTTTCTTCTTCTGTTTTCTTTGTCTAGCAAAGCCAACTTTTTCTACTTTTTTTTTTTTTTTCACGTGGGTTCCATCTGTGCAGACCATATGCATAGGAAAATACCTAGAAGCTATCCAAAAACCCCACACATAAAAAAAAAAATTTGAAAACACTAGGAATAAAAAACAGAAAAGAAAAGGAAAATAAGGGTGCACAGTAATAGTAATATTTTTTTTAAAAATATTAAAAGTACAACTATTTTTTTAAAATTTATAAACGCATGTTGTAGTGAATGTGATTGATACTAGTTCAACAAGCAAATAAATAAGTATTCGATTTTTTTTTGGTGATCGATCATTTGTAAGATTATGCCTTTCTGTTTTTTTCCCCCTTTTTCTTTGTCGCTTTCTTCTTCTGTTTTCTTTGACTATCAATCCCAACTTTTGCTACTTTTTTTTTCACGTGGGCTCCATTTGTATAGACCATATGTATAGAAAAATACCTAGAAGCTATACAAAGACCCCCCAAAAAAAAAAGAAAAAAAAAAAAGAAAGGAAAACGCCGGGAATAAAAGAAGAAAAGAAAAGGAAAACAGGGATGCGGTGGTAATAATATTTTTTTTTAAATGTTAAAAGTACAATCATTTTTTTTTTTTAATTTATAAACATATGTTGTAGGGAATGTGATTGGTACTAGTTCAACAAGATAACAAATAAGTAGTCAATTATTTTTTTTTTTTATCGGTAATGTGTAAGATTATGCTCTACTCTTTTTGTTTTTTTTCCCCTTTTTCTTTGTCGCTTTCTTCTTCTGTTTTCTTTGACTATCAAACCCAACTTTTGCTACTTTTTTTTCACGTGGGCTGCATTTGTGTAGACCATGCATAGGAAAATACCTAGAAGCCATCCAAAACCCCACCAAAAAAAAAAAGAAAAAAAAGAAAAGGAAAACACCGGGAAATGAAGGGCCACTTGCACACTTAATTTTGTACGAGGAACCTCATCCTCATTTTTTTTTTTTTTTTTTTTTTTTGGTAAGGGAAATGTTAACACCCAGTCCACTAAGGATGATTTATTGTGAGATCTATTTTATAAAAAGTTAGTATAAATTGATAAAATGACTGAAAATAGTACTGAAGTGATAAGTGAAACTCAAAAAGTTGTCTTTATTGGCTCAACCACTTAATCATTTTATAAAATTGAGTATACAATTGAAATTGAAAGTATTCTTGGATTTATTTGAGTGAATTATTCGTGAATAGTGATCCCCTTATTATTGTGCCCATTCAAAATACAAATTATTTTAGGATGTTATAAAATAAAAATAAAATGCATTACTTGAGAATTTCAGTCATCCACATTATCGCTATAATTTCTTCAATACAAGATTTTACAATTGAATACAGGTGATTTGCTTAGCCTTTACAATGAAGGCTCTCTCATTGTAAAATTACACCTGACTAGTTCTCAAGACGATGGTGATAGCAATTGAGAGCAGATGCAGTTACGCTGCAGTGCCAATATGTGAGTTGATCTTAATATGATAAGTAACTGCAACAATCATCAACTATCCATCAAATTTTAATTATTTCACAATCCTACAGCGTTAATTAGTGATGCAAGCAGCTGTAAAAGCATTTGGATTTTCTAGATATTGCTAATTGCAACAACAAGAGGTGGTAAATGTGATCAAGACATAACTTGATACCTGCAAATATCATCATCTGTGACACTTGGAAGTATTCTAGCAACAAAAACTCAAGAACAACACTTGGAAGTACCATTTCTTCCTTTGGAAAACAGTGAGTTCATGTTCTGTGGACATGTAACTAAGAGACAGCTCTTTCTCATGAAAATATAATAAATTTCAATTTCAAAAGATTATCCCACGAAACTACAAAATCATCTTGGGACAATAATGGCAAGGCAAAAGCAAACTACATACCCCATGGAGTGAATAAGTATTAGTATATTAACTATATCATCATCCAAGCCAAACAGCTAGAGCTGTATAATACGATATAAAATCAAAAAATGCAAACAAAATATCTCTTTACCATAAAATCCATTAAAAGATATGGGTAAAAGCTATCTTGATAATTTTATTAGTATTTTTAGCAATAAACAACCAAAGAATTATGTTGTAATTACCCATTCTATCATGCCATAAGGAAACATATCAATGTAGATGATAATCACTTGGGACAGGATTCAGCATAGAAACATACTGAGCTAATACACTTGAGCTTATACAATATTTTCAATCTATTGTAAAAAGCAGGTTGGCTTTCTGGCCAAGAGCAGTGCACTTACTGCTGAAATTTTATATGGACTTCATAGGTCTTGGTACTATTTTTATTCGTTTATGCTGTTTTCTTCTCCTTTTAAGTTATACTTTCCTTTGTTTCTTGTTGTATCCAAAATGGAGGTCCACTCAAGGCTAGCTTTTCTTTAGCATTGTATCTTTTATACTCTCTTTTGAATAAATTCTGTGTCATATACTTATATATTGCAACATTAAAATATAAATAGAGAAAGTTCTCTAGCAAGAAGTAACTTGTTCATCATTATAACAAATTGGTCATTATTGATACCTATGAGTCAGCATCAAGAGAATGGAGAGAGAAACTCAAGCTTCTCACAATATATCTGCATAGTGGAAGTGAAGACAAATAGGCAATACTTCATCCACGTAGATATAACTCTTAAAACTAAATTACAAAAACCAAGGAACGTGATTTACAATTATTTGAAGTATAACCAATTAATTTTCAATTTCGAAGCAGCTATAGCTTTTGTCTACCAGCTGCCTAAGAGATTTTTTCCCCCTCTTTTATCTTTCTATAGCTAATAAACATAAGTTACACATAAAAAAAGCAAACTTGGAACAAAACAACAGACCAATCAAGTTTAAACACATACATATTGATTTAGAGTAATGCAAAGATAATTTAGTACAAAACCGTTATAGGTTCTTTACTCTTACGCAAATCAAATGGTTGGCTATTTCAGACTGTAATTGTGCTATGAGCAGATGATTATGGCAAGCTTTGTTGCATATGGTATACAGGTGAAATGTATTTTGGCTTTTAACATCAATTTGTATTAAATACATATTTTCATCTAATAACACAAGTACTATCAAGAATTGGCTACCAAATAAATCTTAATTAAATTATATAAATCCTCTTAATATTATATATAATCCTAGTGTTACTCATAAAAATCTCTCTTAGTTAGAGACATTTCTAGATTTCTACTTCCAACACCTTATGTTAGTTGGATCAATACTTGGTAATGGCCAATACACCAAAAAAAAAAAAAAAAAAAATAGTAAAGAGATTTATATGCATAAGAAACCACATACTCATATCACAAACCCCAACATACAAGCAACCAACAAATAAGAGCAAACTAATTTTACTGCATAATTATTTTATTTAAAAACAAAACACAAAAAGGGGCACAACTGTAGTATATTAAAAAAGTAATTTTACAAAGGATGAGCCAAGAAAAGAATTTTGCTGCATTCAAAACAAAAATAACTGCAAAGAGACCCAAAAAGTGGGAGGCGGATGGGAGAAATTTTTAAGGATATTGATGCTTACTTCCATCTTATGGAATTAATGAATGACAATTGACTAGCGACAAACAATTTTAAAATATACACCAACTCATTGGAATTGATAGACAAAGAATTCTCTCTACATGTACACATCAATTTTAATAGAACTCAAAGAAATATGCAATATTTTTTTGGATCCAAATGGACGAAACTTAAACAAATACAATTAATCACATTTTGCTGACTGAGGCAAGACAAATAAAAGATCTATCATCTGACATGTCCAATCATCCAAATATAAACAGTCTATATGCTGTTTTTTTTTTTTTTTTTTTTTTTTATAAAATTTAATCACAAAACAATGGGAACTTAAAGCTGTAAAGCTAAAGATTTGGAACGCAATATAGGAGGTACCGCCTCAAGATGGTAATCAATTTGAAGAAAAGAATTCCTTTAAGCTAGGAACAAAACTTGCCTTTGAGTAGCAACTTGAACCTCAAGTATCCTTTCATTATGGGTATGTTCAGCTACAAGAATTTTTTGACAGCATGAATATCAGATAATATAATTGGAAATAATGCTCAACCTACCCTGATTAAATTTAATTGTCTAGCAGCTCAATACCTAAGGATCTTCTGAAGTGCTAAATGGGACAAAGCCAAATCCACGAGAACATCTTGTTTGGCAATTTTGCTACCATAGCAGAAACCAATTAGTCACCAAGCTGTAGAAACCCACCATCTAATATACAAAAAATCTGGAAAATCTGATTCATGAAAGAAACTAGAAACTAACGATCAAACAATAATTGCTCATCAAACCAATGCCTGTAAAATATTAGTTTCCAACTCACTGAAGTAGGTAGGAACTTAGGTAATAATCAACCTATAATTCTCATTTGTATGGAATAATTTTACCAAAACTAAGTAAATTTAAGTTCTTGCAGGCTAGGAGGGTAAAATATTATAAAAAATTAAGTCTCCTAGCAAGAAATGAGAGGATTAACTAGCAAAAAAAAAAATTTTGCATGAACAGAGGACGAACATTGAACATAGAAACCAAAAAGTACAGTATCCGTAAGCAAAAAATTTATAATAGAAAAAATCATGTATAGGAATTGTTCACAATACCTTCATCACCAATATTACATTTTCCAATTCACCAAACTTACTCATGTACTGCCTAAATCCTTTCCAGAACCTGTAAAAAACCACATCAAGAAAAGGATATATTATTAACAAGAAGAGCATGTCCTACAGTTTGAAGATACACATACTACCAATTTTTGGATTTCACTCATCATAACATTTAGGCTCAGAAATAACGAAGGAGAATGGCACATAAAAAGAAATTCAAGTATATGCCAATGAATAGCGTGTGTGTGTGTGTGTATATATATATATATACATATGCATCTACCAAGATCAGTGAAAGGAGGCAAGATGGTGACATACAAAAAATTCAGAGAAGAAAGTTTATTAGCCTTCTGGATTTGCCAAAGCTACCATTTTTCACTAGTATTTCTCATAATCAGAGTCATCTTGTGTGCTTAAAATCCCAATCAAATTTCCCAAACTTGGCATGAATCTTTCAATAATATTAGGAAGTTATACCATCTTTGGATAAGGTAGGTTATTAGAGCTACCTTCTTCACTAGCCTGTTTAGATTTCTGCGTAATAAGTAAGAATATTCCATTATCTGTTCTCCAAGTGAAGCCAGGGAATCCTGTGCAATAGGGCTATTGTGTTTCGTGCTACATTTGTTATGTCTATTGTGGATGCTAGTGTGATTGTATTTGATGTCCTAGTAAGAGTCAAGATATAATTAGGACAAGCTAGGATTTGTGACGAGAATTTTGTTCTTCTTTGAATTTGTTTGTATCATGTCTAGTTATTCTATTGTTGATACAAGTATGTTGTGTGTGGCTTTGTGCTGCATCTTTTCTTAATAACTTATTTATTTTCATCCAAACAAAGCATAACTAGGTACAATATCATACAAGCATGCAACTTTTGGAAAATTGATTGACAAGAAACTTAAATAGAGGAAATACTTAAATTTGGTATAAATTTCTGCTAACTATTAAAGTATTCATCCTCAGAAATTTCCAAAAAAGGAAAAAAAAAAAAAGAAAAAAAAAAGAAAAAGAAAAAAAGAGGCAATGCTAATATGAGTTAAAGATACCGATGGGAAAGTCAAATCACAAAGATAAGAGGAAATAAATGAGCTATTTTAAATAAATCTTTGACAGGGGACTAGAGGGTGGATGACACATCAGTACCTTAGAAATAAAGAGCTCAAAACTAATGAAGGTAGCAGTGCAAGTGGAGGGAGGTTATTCTACAACTCATTTTCCCTTGTCTTTAAGCATACAATCGATGGTAATCTCTTTCAGTTTGAAATATCTCATCACAGTTTCTAGTTCTATTGGGTCTTGCTTCACCATTACAATTTTGCTTATTTCTTTCTCTTTTATCAAACATCAATTGACAAATGAGACCCCAGTTATCTGATAAAAAGGCCATGTAGTGATAAAGCCCACACTTCTACCCTGTCAAGCTTGGGCAACAGCTAGCAATTGAAGCTTCAATGCAACTATATTGATTCAACCAATCTAGAAGTGATCCACATATTATATAGGAGAGCCAGGTCAATTCACCTGGATGGAACAACATGACATTGGTTTCTAAATGAGAAAAAAGACGAGGAGAAGTTTCTAATTCCAAATTTTCAAGGATGGTAGCTGGATGCTCATAGACTGAAAAAGAGTGCATATATAAAGGTCGTAGCCAGCACACAAAGCTTCCACTTTTTGTGGAGTCTAGAAGAAGTCATAGAAGGTAGCCTTAACACAACTAATGACATTCAATTGATAGCAAAGAATCCATCTAGTGCAAATTTTAAAGAAAAAAATCAATATTATTGCTTTATTTTACTAACTCAACATAGCTAACCTATCATACAAACACACGTATCAAGAGTTCACAACACTTCATTTCTAGGATCAAATTTTCAATGAAAACAAAAAATAATGGAATTAGTTGAGTCTCTTATCTTGGTACCCAAAAAAACAAGAAGGCCTGCATCAAAAGGAGCCTAATTTAACTTTTACAGGCCCAATTTCAGGGAAAACTCAGCACAAACTCCAAATACCTAAAAGCATAATTTCCACAGATTTCTAATCAAGAAAACAGCACAAAATCAGCAAAATTCATCACTACCTTGGAGATCATCAACAATATAATAGAAAAAATAATTGGTCAGGTTTCGAACTTCGGAAAATTTCAAATTCCAAATGTATATGTTGTACTACAAGACCAATCATATAAGGGCTACAATCCCACACACATATCTGGGAGCAAAATCCTCTCCAAGTTTTTCAACATATAAGGTGAATTTCATTGCTAGAATAACAACCAAATTACCTTTTAGACATATGAGACCAAGTTGCATAGGTTTAATTATTAATTAATTGACTCTTTACTTCTTTTTTTTGATAGGCAATTAATTGACTCTTTACTTCACATACACGCATAAAAATATAGGATAGGTTCAAGTTACACTTTTTTACCTAGTGTAACTCTACAAGAGTTTAACATTTTTTAAAACATAGATTTTCATGAAATCTAATGGTGAAAAAAAAACACTAGTAGTCATGTCATTAAACGAGCTCCTTGCCGGCAATATCTTTTATTTCCAAAATTTAATACATTCTCTCTCTAATACCGAAAGTTTTCAACTTCTCTCTCTCAGCTCACCTCCTCCTCCCTCTCCACTGCTTTTGTTGAGTGCCGACAACTTGGTTGTGCTGGCCATAAAACCAGTTAAAACCACAAGTGATGCAGGGAATCCTCTACCTCTAGCAACTAGTATTACCGATATTGGAAAACGATAAACAATGAACAATATCTCACAATGATGAATTGTGTTCTTTATGGAGGTTAATCCCCCTCTCCTCTATAAGCCAAGGGAGGAGGTGGACCCCTTACAAATGTTGAATCCTTATTGGCTGTGAATACAATACAAAAACACTTACTAAAGCAGAGGAAAAGTGAAAATAACCCTTAACATCCCTTAAATGACAAAAGGTATGCACAATCAGCCATCAAGCAATAGTTCCACACAAACTTCTTAATGTTGCCCAGAATTTTAATGAGCACGTCTAGAAGCCACTTGAGCATATGTCATTCCCCACTTATCCTTTAGTCCATGACTACAAGAGGAAAAGGGAATTGTATCCTTTGCATAAGCTCAGAAATCTGGCATTCGTCCCCAAAACAGGGAAGAAAATACACCGAATCTGATCTGAAGAGTTCACAACCTCTACTAGCCACTAAATTCAATTATATCATACATATATGTGTTTGAATGTATGTAGCCACAAGTGATGTACTAAAATGAATAACCAGATACAGTTGGAAAAGGACTGCTCTTCAAATCATTTCTGTAATGGTCAATATTATCAACTAGAAACTAGGATATGTGAACAGCATCCAGAAAAAATAAACATATGAAATTCCCTAAGTTGTGTCTATACTTTCGATTTTGCTTTTGTTAGAGAATCCATGTTGTGAATGTCAAACCAAATAATATCCTCAAAAATTTTGAATTTTCATGCAGCAGAAGTAAAAGCCACAATATTATGAGATGAAAAATATGTATTGCCTTTGACACTAGAAAGCAAGAGAAAAAAAATAATTAAGAGTTCAAAAGGATTAATTACCAGAGCTGTTAGTGGCAAATCAATCTTGTTGATGCTAAGCATATGGGAAGAAGTTTGGATTAAAAAAAAACCCCTCACGTCCTTTTCTTTGGCATTCCAATCATAAGTAAATCCTTCCAACAATCTGCATCTATCATGAGCAATAAAGAAAGTGTATCATTTTCCACAAAAGCTCTTTGAACTTAGCTGATGCATATAGTATAAAGGGGAAATTGATAAAGTGGCAGATGTATATCAACACCCAAATTCTGCCAGCAACCCAGCCGGATAAGGATATGTTGGATGGGACCATCTCAAAGCACTGTACTGGTTACCAAGCTGTATCTATACACACCTTAAAGGTAGTAGTATGCAATTGCAATGTTAGCTTGCTTGTCTCTTCCATTACCCATTATAATATTAGCAACTTGCTTTCCTAAAGAGATGTCAGATCCTACCCTGATATTTCAACACCCCAGCTGTGAAAAATCCAGCAAAGAGAAAGGAAATCTTTGCACATTGGCTTCACCAGTAGTCACCACATGAGCAGATCCCATTCTTGAAGTGATGAAATCGCTTCACATCCCTCACAACAATCTCTCTGTTCACAATTTTCGTAATGAACTTGGTTGCTTCATGGCAATCCCCACACACCCTAAGGTTCTTTATGATCAGTAATCTGGTTCCAGGCCCTGTGTTTAAGAGACCAAAAGCAATAGCAAGCCTCTCACTGTGATTACATAACATTTTTTCTTTGACTTCCTCATCAAGGGAATGCAACACAAATTCAGTCTTTGGGACATATCCAATAGCCCTCATTTCATGATCCAACTTATCCAAAAGTTGCATCATATTCTCATATTGATGATGGCTCTTATCTTCCATAAGAAAAGCATGAAGTTTTCCTTTCACTTCCACTACACTATACCCTGGCACTTTCTTCATCCCCGTCTTTTTCATGATTTTTCTAACACTAGCTACATCATCCCACTTCCTCGCCTTTGCATAGTAGTTTGACACCAAAGAATAAATTCCCAAGTCATCCGGATTTAACTCAAGAACCTTCTTTGCAGCCATCTCTCCAACCAACAACTTGCCATTTTTGCAGCAACCTGCCAGGAGAGCAACCCAAACAGCAAGCCCCGATTCAGCATTCATGGAATCTATTAGCTCGCAAGCCTCTTCAACTAGACCTGCACGAGCCAAAAGATCAACCATACAAACATAATGCTTTTCCATTGGCGGGACCTTATATTCACTAACCATACGATTAAACCAGTATTGACCTTCTTCCACAAGACCTGAGTGACTGAAGGCTGAGAGAAGGGAAGAAAAAGTAGCATGATCTGGTTTTAGATTTGTTTTTGTCATCTCTAGGAAGAGAGACAGAGCTTCTTTTCCATGCCCATGAATTCCATAGCTGGTTATCATTGCATTCCAAGAGATTGAATCTTTGGAGTTTATCTGATCAAAGAGAGTGCGTGCCCGAGAAAGGGCTCCACATTTTGAATACATGTCAATCACTGCTGTACCTAAAACTCTATCAAAATCAAGCCTTCTCACAATATATCCGTGTATAGATTTACCCAATTTCAAAAACCCAACTTGGGTACATGCTAGAAGTGCACTTACAAGAGACACTAAATCTGGTCTGTATCCACAACCCTGCATCTCTACCAATAAATCAAGTGCATTCCCTGCAAAACCATTTTGAGCAAAGCCAGATATCAATGCACCCCAAGATATGACATTCTTATAAGGCATATTCTTGAAAACATGACAAGCAAGCTTCAGATGTCCATTCTTGGCATACATATCCACAAGGCTAGTTTGAACTACGACATCCATACGAAGATCTTTCCTAATCAAATACCCATGTACAGAAAGACCCAGTTTTAAGTCCCCAAGACTTGCACAAGCCTGTGTCAACCCCACTATCACAACTCCATCACCTTCCATTCCCTCCTTTTGCATTCGCCTATACATATCAACCGCTTCAATTGGCCGCCCACTTGCGCAAACCCACTTATCATAGTTGTCCAACAAACAAGATCCCTTCTCGGCATCCTATCAAAGACCACGATCGCTTCATCCATCTTCCCACACTTTGCATACAAATTCAAAAAAGAAGATCCAACAAACACATCAAACTCAAACCCACAATCCATTGCTCTACACCAAATTTCCTCCCCTGTTTTCAAATCCAACAACCTCGTGCACGCCTTGAGGGCCACCGTGAAAGTTGAGCTATCGGGTCTAACACCTTCCGAAATCATTTGACGATATAAATTCAGAACTTCAACTGGGTACTCTTTACGTGAATACGCAATGATCATGGCATTCCATGCATCTATGCCTCTTTGAGGCAATATATCAAACACTTTTCGGGCAGATATAATGTCGCCGATATTTACATAGGAAGCGATGAGTCCACCATTGGAGTTTCCATGCTTGAAGAGGCCGGTCAAGAGCATGAGAGCATGGGTTTTAGATATTGATGCTTTGTCTTTACAGGCTAAGAGGAGAGCTCTAAGACGGCTTGGGCATGGAAGGGAAAGCATGTATGTATACGAAGCTGATTTTCTTAACTTTATATTGGTACTGTAGAGTTTTGGTTTGTAGCCGTAGGCAAAAGGACAACAGAAAAAATGGAGGGTAATGGTAACTTCTTCAAACTTTTGAACATCCAATTGTATTTGTAGAACGACCCACGTCACACTCCCGCAGGGATTTCCCTCGCAGAGAAAAAACACTTTCATGAGTTTATCTTTTGAAGTTTGAATAAATTTTTTTTTTTTTTTTTTTTTTGATAACCATTGAAGTTTGAATAAATTAGCACTCTTTATGGTTAACACTTTCATAAGAATCTCTTAACTAAAGTTTAAACATGGTTAGTAAAATATAATTGATAAATTTAGAATAAAAATATAAAATTTATCAAGTACCAAAAACACTAGCAGAAGCAAATCTCTGCATAATTCATTGTAAAAAGAAAATAATAATAATAATAATATTAAGCAAAATTCACACTTAATATTTTAATATATACTTTAATTTAAAATTTAAAAGTTAAATTTTAGTTACAAAAATAAGATAATTTTGGGAACATACATTGCCCTTAAGCAAAGGGCAAGTCAGTACAAAACATTTTTAATTTCAATTTAGTAAAATTTAGTTAATTGGATGTCCATGGGGGAAAATGCTTTTTCCCTTCAAGTTTGGGTAGAATGTCATTTCTCAAAATCTAAAGGGAGTGAAGTGTAATTACTCCTAATTTTTTTTTTAAACAAAACATTAATGGTAACCAAACTAATAATTTTTTTTTTTTAATATAGATAGTGATAGAATTTGAATTTATGATGTCACTTGTTGTTAAGTTCATTTTGGCAAAAACCCCAATAGCAGGAAGAAGCTTAACAATATGGGCAGAAAAAAGTTAGTAAATTAAGAAAAAAAACTATTAAGCCCGAGTGGCAAAAATAATGGATCATAGGCCCAGAAAATAATAAATGGACCTCCCAGGAAGCAAACGGGCCTAAAAGAGCTCAGAGTAAGAAGTAGTAAACCTGTGGGCAATATAGAAAGCAAGAATGGGTCAAAGAAAGCCCGAAGTAATGAAGTAAGTGAGAAAGGGTTAATGGAAAGCCCATGAACCCTAAAAGTGATGGATATGGTAATTGGGTCAGGGAAGCCCAAAAGATGTAGCAAAAGCCCATGGGAATGCAGAATTAGAATAGGCTGAGGACGCCCAAGGAAATGGGCTGAGGATGCCCAAAAAGGAAGGAATGGGCCAAGAAAGCCCGTAAGCAAAGGAATAAGTCAAGAAAGCCCGAAGTAGCATAAATGTAGGCCCAATGACAATATTGGGTCACTGTAATTAAGTGAAAGAAAAGCATATAGCGGGCCCAAAAGAGACCTAGCAGGCACGAATCAAATAATATCACAGCAGTAATAATAGAATGGCATGACAGAAGCACTAACAGGCCTATGAAAGGAATGAAAGATGAGTTAAAGAAAGAAAAGCCCATAACCTAGCAAGGCCCAGCCCTTGAAGAAAGCAAGCCATAAAGAATAAAGGCTCAGAAACCCGTTCTCGCCACAAAAGGTCAAGAATGAGCAGCATAACGCATAGACGAGCCTTCAGGCCATGGCAAACGCATGAGCAGCAGACAAGCTTTGGACACACACGAAAGTGGAGCACGCACAAGACTTTGGCATTACCAACCTGTACCTAGCCAATACAGGAGTGGTGGGTCATGATTCAAAGGTAAGAGAGGGTATGGTCTGGTGGTGGAGAGAAAGGGAGGGAGCCTATTCTAGGGTTCCCACTCAAACTCTTTTGGGGAAAATATCCTGTTAGGATGACATACCACCTAAAAGAGGGAAGAATGAGTTGGAACCACTAGGTGCACGCCGTGAGGGATAGTGAGAGAGAATGCTCACCCTGTTTCAAATAGGAATGCCACGGTGAATAAGTAAACAAAATAGAATTCTTTGTCTAGTAATAGAATGTGGCACAGCTAGCACAGATAAGTGGTGGTGGTTGGGCAGTTAACAAACCAGTGGGTGGTTTGAAAGGACACTTATACCGAGACAAAAGTGGTTAAGGGGTGAAATGGTAAAAAACCAGTCACAGCAGGTAATATATAAGGATAGTTGTGTACAATAAAAACAACAACACCGGCATAACAACAATAACAATCACGACGAGAGTCACAGTGTCACAACACGACCATCACATCACAACATTACATGAAGTGAGAACTAGAAAGAAAGGACCAGGAAAAGCAGAGTAACAAAACCGAGAAATAGAAAGGGGGTTGGAAAGAAGAATAGAGAAAATAGGATGGCAAGCATGCACCAATAGCTAATCCCTTCTCTCACTCTAAAAGCTTACTCTCTGTTAAGGATTGAGAATTTTGGGCACAAGCCATTCAGGGTCATTCTCTCAAAGTGGATAATTTCTACAATAGGATCTTCTTACAAGGTTATCTACATTGAGAAAGTGGTTCACTCCTTGGTTTTAGTTCCGTAATGCAAATGAGCACGGAAGACTAACCATTTCTTCCTTGATTTTATTGTTTAAGTATTAGTATTACTTATCTTTTATCTTTGCCCTTTCATTCATAATGCATTTCTTGTTGTCGTGTTGTCCAGTTCTCTATTTTAATTAAGAATCATTTATTTATTTTGTCTAACAGCAAGCGTATTTCCTTTATTATTGTTATATTGCATCTGCCTGTCATAACTCTTTTGTAAGAACTTTGTCTACCATGGGTATGTGACCAAAGTTTCAACAAAGGGGCTTTAGTTTGCGCACAAGCCGGTTTAAGTGAATTGCAGTTGGACCGGTCCTGACTCTCCTACCTAAAACCTTTGGGCTGTAGTGTGGCAGGAGGCAGCCCAGCCCACAACCACAAAAAGGCCCACCACACTTCTTAATCATTTTTTTAAAAGTATAAATTCCATTAACATATTCTGAGATTTGATCTAATGCCAACCAAATCCAAAACTTTTCAAAACTAATCAATTTGGTCTAGATAAAGTTATTTCCAAATGAACACATCTCTATTTGGAAACAGCTTATTTAGCTTTTTGTTGAAAACTTTTTATTGGAAATATGTTAAAGTATAATTATACTTTGAAAAAGTGAGAAAAATAAGAAAAATTGAAGTTTTTAAAAGTTGTACATAAAAACTAAAAGCTGAGCTTATAAACTAATGTTAAACAAATACATGCAACTATAACATTTAGTTTTTTTTTTTTTTTTTTTTTTTTGTGGAGGTGCTATTTGAACTCAGGTTCCTTAATAGTAATAAACTTTACTAATTAAAATAACATGAACTCATCAAACTAATTTGTCTACTAAAGAATTGGAATTGACAAAAAGTTATGTAACCAGGTTGCTATTTTCCTTCCAAGCTCCAATAATTGTATGTTTATATAACTTTTGACATTTATAAAATGATTGTTTTTTTTTTTTTTTTTGGTTGAAAAGTATGACACTTTCTAAGAGTGAAAATAAAATCAAGGAATTGATTGCTTCAAGTAAACCAAGGGATTGGAATAATCAATTATGTATATATATATATATATATATTCCAAGGTTTACATTTAATAAATTGATCAATGACCTATTTTCAAATTTTGTAAAAGGAAAATATGAAAGCAGTCTAAACTCTAAAGTTCCTAGAAAACTAGTTAAATATATAGAAAGAAAATTATATAACACTGAATATAGAGCATAAAATTAATTTAAAGAAAATTTATAAATCTACATTTATTTATTCTTTACAAAAATTTCCAAGGGTCAAGAAGAATAAATGACAGTAATGAATGCAATTTACACATAAAAACTATTATAAAATACAAAATGAATAAATATAAGTTTATATTTATACATTTAAAATTTTTATTTCCGTAATATATTTCTCCATCTAACTTAAGGCCTAAGCACCCTAGAAAATATATAAACCCATAATTCTACTTGCTTGTAGAAAATTTTAGTTCTTTCTCCTCCCTCTTAACATAGCTGTCGTTGGAGAACAACAAATTACATTGGTAAAATTATATGGAACGACAAATTTTCAAATTCAAATTTTCAAAAAGTGTTAATAAATAATTTTTTTAAAATGGGTATTTTAGGAAATTTGACTTAAATGTAATGGCATTCCACACTTTATCATAACAAGTTACTCTCAAATGAATGGATAGGAATAATTATTCCATTCCAGCTTTGTCTATTCTTTGTAATTCTTATTCCTATTACAATGTAATGACCATTACAATGTACCAAACGTGCCTTTAGTGATGTTCTACATACAATAGATTGTTTTAAGTTGTTTGCATCAAATAGTTCATTTCTTCTTGCTACAAGTAGGAGTGTCCAACCCACCTGCAAACCTAATCCTCCCGCCAAACTCGAACAAACTAACGTCACCCGATCTGGCTGCTAAGGCAATCAGCTACGAGTCTCGACCCTTAAAAACCCGATGCCACCAGGCCAGTTGTGGGTCTTCTCCACCAAAACTCAAGCAAACAAACCCAACCAAAAATACATAAATTCCAACAATTTTTTAAGCTTTCTAGCGACTTTTCCAACTAGATACGTGGATTTCGATGATCATCACGACTAGACCTAGTGGAGATACACCACATTTGGCAAAAATTCATTAGATCCAACGAATTTTCCATACGATTTGGCAAAAAACTCTTTGGATATGACAAGATCTCCACCAGAACCGGTGAGATCTTGCCGCTCCTCCTTTTTCTGGCAATTTTCACCTTCACCCAAAATTGACCACCACCCAAGGCTTACCCGAACCTACCAAACCAATACCCTTCTTGTTGGCTGCGAGTATGGTAGTTCCCCACCCAATCTGATCAAGTCAATTGTGGGTTGGTCACAAACTTGACCAAACTGATCTGTGGACAGCCCCAGCTACAAGTAGTTACAAATTCTCAAATAGTTTAATTTACAATGAGAACCAATAAACTGAACTTACATTTGACATCTAGAGTAGTTTACATTTCCCTTCTAGGATATCTATATATATATATATATATATTAATAGGTAAAATGGAGAGAAAATCCAATTAGGTTTTAAATTGGATTCAAATTGTTGTTTAATTTGCATCACGTGTCCTATTTAAGTTTTTTTAATTTTTGTTCTAGGTGAATTAATGAGGTACAAAAGATGAAGGGTCTAATATAAATAAATCATCAAAAATTCAATAAACAAAAAAAGAAAAAAAGAAAGAAATAGTAAACTCATATGTATATCCAAAAGAAATTAAAAAAATAAAAGAAAGAGAGAGTATTATTTGAATCCATATATGTGTGTAATTGTAATTTTTTTAATTGTACAGTGCATATGTACGTATTATACACTAGTTTTAGTAATTGCAAAAACCACTACTAGTGAAAACTATACTTGCAAAAACAATGACAACTATGAGTATCTGGTCATCAACCTACCGCAACTCTTCTAATTTGTCCATATTTAAGGCTCGCTATGAACAAATATATGATACAAAGCCTAGAAACTTATGATATTAGTGAAAAATATACTTGACATATACAAAATGAAACTCTATTGATGCAACCCAGTTAAACTGGATGTTTTCTATGAGAAGAGGAGAAAAAAAAGCTTACAAAAATTTAAATTATGATTTTTCCACACAATCATCTTAAACATTTTAACGTCCATATCACATCAGGGCCACAAACATATTTAAATCCTCTAAAACATTTTATGTTATCTGCTTCGAAAAAAAAACATTTGAATATTTTGAACCACAACATGATCGGTTAATAGAATCTAAAAACCAAACAAGGAATGATAAATAAAATAAAAGATAAAAATACAACCATAAAGCAAAATCATCATTTATCCAAAAAATAATATATATAATCTTCATTCTATATATTTGTATTTCATCATCAATAATAACCATTAGGTCAAATGATACTTTTGAATAGGGGTGTGCAGTCAACCCGCCAAAATCGATCTGACCCAACCCAACCCATCGGAATGAGTCGGTTTTTAGGGCTTGGTGGGTTGGGTTGGGTCACAAATTTTTTTTTGATAGCGGGTCAGGTTAGGTTTGGGTCATAAAATTAAAAACTTGCCAAACCTGACCCGACTCACCCATATATTTAATATATATTTAAAATACATTATATAATTAATCATTTTTAAAAAAAAATAACCAGCTCTTCCTATCCTAAATAAAAACCAATTAGTTCACACAAACCCTAGTAAAAATTACTATTATTGTTTAGTCATTAGTGTTGTTTGCCTTTAAGGAGTTACATTGATACTAATCTTTGGGTTTTTTTTTAATATATTTATATTTATTTTTTTTTATTCAATTTAATAATAATAGTAATAAAAAAATTGTCCAACCCATGGGTTCAACCTGACCCAACCCGACCCATGTGAGCTGAGTTGGATTGGATTGGACTTATGTGATGGGTTAGGTTGGTTTGAATTTTTTTTAACCCACCATGGTGGGTTGGGTCAAAAAATCCCTTTAACCCGACCCAATCCGACCCATGCACACCCCTACTTTTTGATGTTTTCAAACAAAACGTGTCAGGTTCAAATCATTTATTTTCTACTTAAAATGTGTGTGTGTGTGTGTGTGTGTGTATAAATGTTGAGGTTAATGGATTATGATATTTATGTTGGAAAAATAGTATAGAGTGAATAAGAAATTGACTCCTAATGTGACCACTTGAACATGATATTAAAGTTGTGAAGATCATTGAGTCCTGCATTGGAAATAATAGAGGATATGAGTTTTGGGTTGGATATTGGGGTGGGCTTTAGGCATGTGTGGACTAGGTCCACTTATCCAATTAATAAAAATATTTTAGTATTTTATTTTTTGAGTCAGTAAGTCTGTATACAACAATTATCTTTGAAACTGTGTTTTTGTTTTAAGTTACATATAATTTGATAGTCCCTCATTCATGAAAAACAATTTTTAGAGAAACTCTCCTAGAGAGAATATTTTTGTGCATTCATTTGAGTCAAAGAGAGAGAAAGAGACATAGAGTAATTCATAGAGCACGGACCTTGTGTACTTCTTCTCTATGTTGTAGATCATTTTATCTTGGGAGGCAGACGTCTATAAGTCTCAAAGCACCACAAATTATGTAAGGAGCTAAATTTGCTTTAAGGAGATTGTGTTAAACATAAGACTTGATCTGATTCATTCATCCTTCATGTATTTGGTTTATGAGTTTTTAATTATTTGCAGATTTCTTCTTATATATACAATATTTATTTATTGCTTTTACGTATCACATTTATTTGTGTTATTGCTTATATTTAGATTTATATATTCTTTTTTTTTTTGTTAATCACAAAAGTAAATTATTAAAATATACCTAACAATCTTAAAGTAGATATTATATATTTTAACTTTTTTTTTTTTTTTTTGTGATTTACGGTGAAAGGAATTTTGTGTTGGTTGAAAAACGCTAAATCGGCAACTGTATACTCCTGCGTAGAACTTGGAAAAATTGAGTTTGTGTTTATTGTGAATATATATCTACTTGTTTATTTCTTATATATAAAAGCGGCTGTGCCGCTACAGTGATTCAGAAGGGTTCATTTAGTGTATTGGCATTGTTCATCTACAGTGCGATTTTGGTGAACCACTTTGCCTTTTTTTTTTTTTTTTTTTTTTTTTTTTTTTTTTTTTTTTTCCAGTCTTCCATTTGTACCTTTTTTTTTCTTTTATATATATATTGTTATACTGACACAACAAATTTCATAATTATTGAGATGTAATGCGCGAATGTGCATACAGTGTTTTTGCACTGTACATCTACAGTGCCATTTTGTTGAGCTACTTTGTCTTTTCTTTTACTTTTTTTTTTTTAAGTTTTGAACAGTAACTACAGTACCAAGAGGCACTGTAGCTACAGTTGTTAAAGTTTTTTTTAGTCTTCCATTTGTACTTTTTTTTTTCCTTCTATATATATTATTATACAGACACAACAAATTTCACAATATTTTCACAATTATTGACCGTGCTTTGGCACTGTACATTTGGTGAGCAGCGGCACTGTAGCTACAGTATCAAGCGGAATTGTAGCTACAGTGCCTAAAGTTTTTTTTTTTTTTTTTTTTTTTGTAATCGGTTTGTGTTTTTTTTTTTTTTTTTTTTTTTTTCCTTTTAAGTATTTATGTAAGCTAATATATATATTGTTATACTAACACAACAAATTTCACAATATTTTCACAATTATTGACGTGTTAATTTCTTACAAGTCGAAATAAAATAATAAAATATCTGTGACCAACCACAACTAAAAATAAATGTTTTGAGAAAATGTTACAACACTTATTGTGCAGTGCTTTTGCTTTATCGCGAATGCGCGTATGCATGGTAGTTGCAGTGCTTTTGGTTTAGTTAACTGGCACTGTAGCTATAATGCCTAGAGTTTTTTTTTTTTTTTTTTCACAATAATCGGTTTGTGTTTTTTTTTTTTTTTTTTTCCTTTTAAATATTTATGTAAGCTGGTATATATATTGTTATACTAACACAACAAATTTCACAATATTTTCCCAATTATTGATGTGTCAATTTCTTACAAGTCGAAATAAAATAATAAAATATGAGACTGTGACCAACCACAACTAAAAATAAATGTTTTGAGAAAATGTTACAACACTTATTGTTATCACAATATTTTCGCAATTGTTAAGATCTCAGTTTTTTATAGATCAAATAAAAAAATGCTAAGTCCACAACATTTTAACACTAATTTCTACGGTGCCTAAAGTTTTTTTTTTTTTTTCCTTTTAAATATTTATGTAAGCTGGCATATCTATTAACTATATAAAAGAACCAAAGGTTCATGAATAGTATTTTTTTGGTTTATTCAATTATTGACGTGCACTTTTTGTTTTGTACTTTTTTTTTGTTTTGTTTTGTTTTTTTTTCCTTCAAGTATGCCAGTTGGTTTAAGCTTTGTTTTTGTAAGATCTTTATATGTTTACTTTGTACTTGCAATGCAAGTTTACATTGTAAATACACAAAAGTGGTTAATATTATACACATTTGCACAAAAAATGGTAAATATTGTACAAATTTTGTGAATGTGTACAAAATTTGCCAATTTTTTTGTGTTTACAATATAAATTTACATTGTATTTAAGTACAATGTTTACATAGAGATATTGTGAAAATGTTGTGATGCATGTGTCAATTCCTTATGAGTCAAAATAAAATAAAATAAAATAAAATAATAAAATATCATACCGAGATCTAGCACAACTAAAAATGTCGTGACATATTGTTGTTATTACAATATATTCACAAATATTGAAGTGTAAGTTATAGGTCAAAATAAAATAATAAAATATTGGACTGGGATCCGTCACAGTTTTATACGAATAAGATTAACTTTTTATAACATAATTATCAAAATTCTTAAAATTAATGTCTCTTTTGATTAACGTAAATCTCTATGTATTTTAAAAATCAAATGATTTATATCTTTATCTTATGATACAAATAAAATTTAAAATTGATCTTAATTACTACTCTTTTTTTTTCCATGGCTAGCACATGCATTGCACGTGCTACCCTATCTAGTTATATAGTTAAATTGTGAACTTTGATCTTTTGATAACGTCGATTCTCGTGCTTGACTGCAGATTGTTTCATACATTGTTTGTTAGTTGATCTTTCTTTCTTCTTAATTATATTATTGTATTAGGGCTTTTTTGTCTTATTTTAATCTTTGTTTGACAGGGCATTGTGTAGATTTTATTTGCTGGTTTGTACGTATTGTGCCTGCACTGTTTGGTTTTGAAAAATAGTTGAGTTAAGTTGACTTTTTTTTTGCACAATAACATATTTGAAAGTTAATATTTATAGGTGTAAATACACTTTTAACCCCTACATTTTGGTTTTTTTTTTATTTTGGTCCCTACATTTTGGCTTTTTTTCATTTTGGTCCCTACATTTCTATTTTACCATTTTTAGTCCCTAAACCAATTAACGTGTGTTATTTTAGTCATTTCCGTCAATCAATAGACGAAAATCGCAGAGGTGACAAACAGAGGGATTAAAATATTATTAAAAATTCACTGTAGCAATAAAATAAAATAAAATAAAAATTTAAAAATAGAACACACTAGAACATAAAAACAAGAACAGAAACCCAAAAACCCAGATTTGGTTGAATGTAAAATGATTTCAAAGTGTAAATTATTTTCAAGAAATGAAAATGATTTCAGGTGAGTGGGTCTGAATATTATAATAGGAAATCTGAATATATAAACCAAATCAACAAAAAAACATAACAAAAAAAATTTAGTCTTCCTCAAAAATAAGCATTGATCGTGAGAGAGGGAGAGGGAGAGATAGATTGAGAGAAAGAGAGAGGTAAAGGACCACAGATTGGTGGGTGGGTCTAAAGGAGGCGAGATGGGCAGGTGGGTCTGAGAGCAGCGAGATCGGCAGGTGGGTCTGATAGCGGCGAGATCGATGGGTGGGTCTGAAGGAGGCGATGGCGACGAGATTGGTTTGTAGATCAAAGATTGTGTTAGCTTCTCGCTGAACGTTGAGCTTCTTCACAACAACCTTAACCTCATCCTACCGAATCAGTTTCTCCAACTCTCTCTCAGCATCCTTCTTCGCTCTACCGCTCTAGTCACCAGAGGTCCGATCCCATCGCCTGGGATCAACATCACCGCGCGTGGAGCTCCGTCACTGGGTTAGGGCATGTAGGTCACAGATCAATTAGTGTTGGTCACGATCTCTCTGACCTGGGTTTGTTTTTCCATTTGGGTGGTGGTTTGTTTTAAATTTCTAGGTTTGTTTTTTTCATGTGGGTTTGATGATTTTTCTGGGTTTATGGGTTTGAATTGTTAGAGGTTTCGGTGGAGGATGGTGTTTGGATATGGAAAATGTGAACATCGCCAGTGGTGGCCGTGGCGTACAGCAAGAGGAGAATCAGTTGCCTATGAGTGGGTATATGGGTTTGTTTGAAACTTACATGAGTGGGTATCCGGGTTTGTTTGAGACTTGTGTGACTGAGTTTGTTCAGATCTGGATATCCTTGCTCTTGTTCTGGGTTTATGAATTTTATTTGCTGGAGGTTTCGTTGTTGATTGAAAGATGAGAAAATCTAGGTTTGAGTTGTGATTTTGAATATCTGGGTTTTTGTTCTTGTTTTTACGTTCCGGTGTTTTCTTGTTTTAATTTTTATTTTATTTTATTGCTACAGTGAATTTTTAATAATATTTTAATCCTTTCGTTAGTCGCCTCCGTGATTTTCTTCTGTTGGTTGATGGAAAGGACTAAAATAACACGCGTTAATTGGTTTAGGAACTAAAAGTGGTGAAATAGAAATGTAGGGACCAAAATGGAAAAAAGCTAAAATGTAGGGACTAAAAGTGCATTTACGCCATATTTATATTTTTTTCTTAAACTTGGCTGGTTTTGAAGATTCAATTTGCTTGAATTTTGTTGAACACAGATGTTAAACAAAATTGTTGTGAATCCTGTTGTGGATCAAACCAACATGAACCTTTCTGCGGTGATTTCTAAAGTGAACTTGGTAGGAGGAAATACCTAGGAATGGTGGGTAGACACTAAGGCTACTTGCCATGTATGCTCAGAAAAGAAAATGTTTTCTACATATAATCCTGTGGGTAATGGAGAATAAATTTTCATGGGTAATTCTTCGACCTATAAGATTGAAGGAAATGGAAAGGTTGTTCTAAAGATGACTATGGGCAAGTATCTTACTTTGAAGGATGTACTGCATGTGCCAAACATTTAAAAGAACCTTGTATCTGGCTCGTTGTTGAGCAAGAACGGTTTCAAGTTGGTTTTTGAGTTTGATAAATTTTCACTCTTTAAGAGTGGAATGTATGTGGGCAAAGGATATTTGAGCAATGGCTTGTTTAAGATGAATGTAATGACTACTTTTCCTACTATTGATAATAACAAGAGTACATCTTCTGTTTACATGCTTGAGTCATCTAATGTATGGCATGGTAAATTTGGTCATGTTAATTATCATACTTTGCATAGACTAATCAATTTAAATTTATTACCTAAATTTGAAATTTATTTTGATCATAATGTGAAATTTGTGTGGAAGCTAAGATGGCTAGAGCATCTTTTAAATCAGTTGAAAGAAGCACTGAACCTCTAGATTTAATACATAGTGATGTATGTGACATGAAATTTGTACAAACTAGAGGTGGTAAGAAATATTTCATCACTTTCGTAGATGACTGCACTAGATACTGTTATGTGTACTTGCTAAGGAGCGAGGATGAGGCAATTGACGCATTCATGCAATATAAGAATGAGGTTGAGAATCAACTTAACAAAAAGATTAAGGTTCTAAGGAGTGATAGAGGTGGGGAATATGAATCACCTTTTGGTGAGTTTTGTTTACAGCATGGTATTGTTCATCAAATCACTGCACCTTATTCACCTCAACAAAATGGAGTTGCTAAAAGGAAAAGTAGAACCTTGAAAGAAATGATAAATGCAATGTTGATAAGTTCTAGTTTACCACAGAACTTATGGGGGGAAGCTATTCTTTTTGCCAATTATATTCTTAATAAATTGCCTAAAAAGAAAACCAATAAGACATCCTATGAATTATGGAAAGATAGAATACCTTCCTATAAATTCTTAAAGGTGTGGGGGTGTTTGGCAAAAGTGGTGGTTCCTATTCCTAAAAGGATAAAGATAGGAACAAAAACCATTGATTGTGTTTTCATTGGTTATGCTCATAACAGTATTGCATATCGATTTTTAATTTATAAGTCTGGCATTCCTGACCTGCATGTCAATACTATTATTGGATCCAGAAATGCATCATTCTTTGAAGAGATATTTCCTTACAAATCCACACAAGAATCAAGTTCTCATAAGAGAAATTTTGAGTCTATGTCTAATACATCTCATGATCAAGAGTTGATGAAAGAGAGGAATGAGGTTGAGCCTAGACGTAATAAAACGGCTAAAACGTCAAAATCGTTTGGTCCGAATTTTCTAACTTATATGTTAGAAGATGAACCTCAAAGCTTCAAGGAAGCTATTTCTACACCTGAGGCGCCTTTCTGGAAAGAAGCTGTCAATAGTGAGATTGAATCCATCTTACAAAATCATACATGGGAACTAGTGGATCTTCCACCAAGTTGTAAACCTCTAGGATATAAATGGATATTCAAGAGAAAATTGAAAGCTGATGGATCTATTAACAAGTACAAGGCAAGACTTGTTGTTAAAGGTTACAAACAAAAGGAAGGTGTGGATTATTTTGACACATATTCACCTGTTACAAGAATAACATCCATTTGGATGTTGATAGCTATTGCAGCGTTGCATAAACTTGAGATACATCAATGGATGTAAAAACTGCATTCTTAAATGGTGAATTAAATGAGGAGATTTATATGGAACAACCTGAGGGGTTCATTGTTCCTGGTCAAGAAAAGAAAGTGTGCAGGCTTATTAAATCTCTTCATGGATTAAAATAAGCTCCAAAGCAGTGACATGAGAAATTTGACAATGCAATGATTTCAAATGGGTTTAGAATCAATGTGTGACAAATGTGTGTATATTAAAGATACCGCAAATGACTATGTCATTATGTGTCTCTATGTTGATGATATGCTCATTATAGGTAGCAATAATGATATCATTAAAGCTACCAAGAGAATGTTGACTAGTGAGTTTGACATGAGAGATTTAGGTGTTGTAGATGTGATACTAGGAATGAAGATTTCTAGAAAATCTTATAGACAATTGTCTTATCTCAATCACATTATGTTAAGATAGTTCTTGAGAAATTTAAGAAATATGATGACAGTCCAATGAGAACACCTATAGATGTAAATTTACATCTAACTAAGAATAAATGGCAAGGAATATCTCAATTGGAGTATTCGAGAATAATAGGCAGTCTTATGTATATAATGAACTGCACTAGACTAGACATAGCATATTCTATTAACAAGTTGAGTAGATACACTAGTAATCCAGGGGAAGACCACTGGAAGGCATTAGTTAGGGTTTTGAGGTATTTGAAATACACCTTAAACTATGGGTTGCACTACACTCGATATCCAACTGTACTGGAAGGGTATAGTAATGCTAATTGGATATCCGACACAAAAGACACCAAATCCACAAGTGGATATGTCTTTACATTTGGTGGTACAGCAGCATCTTGGAAGTCTTCTAAACAAACATGTATTGCTAGATCCAAAATAAAATCAGAATTTATTGCATTGGACAAAGCAAGAGAAGAAGCAGAGTGGCTTCGTCATTCCCTAGAGGATATGCCAATGTGGATGAAACCTGTGCCCTTAATCTGTATACATTGTGATAGCAAATCAGCTATTGGTAGGGCACATAGTCATATGTACAACGGTAAGTTTCGACATATATGTCGAAGACATAATACCGTGAGGCAATTGCTCTCTAATGGAATTATTTCCATTGACTTCATAAAGTCGAAAGAGAATATAGAGTAGAGAGTAAGTAAACTGCTCATCGAGGGGAATGAGGTTAAAGCCTATGACATAAAAGTCTTCGAGATGGCAACCCAACCTAGCTGACTAGAGATCCCAAGATCTAGTAAACTTTGCTTTTAATGATTCTTATATCTTGGAAAACCAAGTGGGGTATAGTAGGATACTCTTAATAAGAGTCACCTATATGAGTGTGAAGTGGGCCGCTTCTATGAGAGTTTTAAGGCTAAATTCTCTAAAGCATTTCATGAATTTACTAAGATATGTTCAGGGCTGAAATGAACACAATTATATGAACGAAATATGTTCGAAAAGGAGCTGTGTGAATTCCATTGTCTTGGTATACACAAACGGTTGAACAGTTCAAGACATCATGTTCATTGGTTAGCCAGTATATCCGATAGTCTTTCACAAAGGAAAGTTCAAAGCCAAAAGTTACTTCTCTCGATATAGTAACTTTTCTTCTACTCTCTTTGTGTTTGCATCATCATTTGCAATGTGTTTTATCAATTTCCATTCATGTGGAGGATTGTTGGAAAAATAGTATGGAGTGAATAAGAAATTGATTCCTAATGTGACCACTTGAACATGATATTAAAGTGGACATTGGAAATAATAGAGGACATGAGTTTTGGGCTGGATATTGGGTTGAGTTTTAGGCATGTGTGGACTGAGCCTACTTATCTAAATTAATAATAATATTTTATTATTTTATTTTTTAAGTCAGTAAGTCTGTATACCGCAGCTATCTTTGAAACAATGTTTCTGTTTTAAGTTACGTATAATTTGATAGTCCTTCATTCATGAAAAACAATTTTTAGAGAAACTCTCTTAGAGATAATATTTTTGTGTATTCATTTGAGTCAAAGAGAGAGAAAGAGACATAAAGTAGTTCATAGAGCACGGACCTTGTGTGTTTCTTCTCCGTGCTGTAAATCATTTTATCCTGGAAGACAGATGTTCGTGAGTCTCAAAACACCACAAATTGTGTGAGGGGCGAAGTCTGCTTTAAAGAACTTGTGTCAAACACAAGACTTGATCTGATTCATTCATCCTTCACGCATTTGATTTATGAGTTTTTAATTGTTTGCAGATTTCTTTTTTATATATACCGTATCTATTTATTGCTTTTGTCTATCACATCTATTTGTGTTACTGCTTATATTTAGATCTGTATATTATTTCTTCTTGCTAATCACAAAAGTAATTGTTAAAATATATTCAACAATTTATAATAAATTTTATACCAATAACATTATAAATTACTTCCTAAAAAAGTTATAATTATCCTTTTTTTTTAATTAATATGGACCAGGAATATTGAAGCATTAAGTGCAAGTTGATGCTTTTTGTACATGCTTGGACTCCATTAGAAAGATAATGATTAGAAAGCTAATGATGTGCACTTATCTTTTCTTTTTTATCATTTTAGAACAATCTTTATGGAAGCAAAGCTACGCCACTCGTCAACCTGATTCTCCACAACAACAACAACAACAACAACAACAACAACCAAAAAAAAGAAAAAAAAAAAAGGGCCATGACCCATCACATATATAACCGGTTATACTTTTTTATTCTCAGTGAGTTGTGTTTTCGGCCACAAGGCAACTTGCGCAACTAGAGAAAAGCGAGGCGGCTAACTTGTTTCCTGTTTAAAACTATGAATAGTATCATCACATTATAAATACTATCATTTTTAATCATTAGAAATGATAAATTAATTTTCTCAAAAAAAAAAAGAAATGATAAATTAATATTTCCATTAATATTATTAATATCACACCGAGTGTATAGTGTATAATAAATCATTTTTATATTTTTTTTTGGTGTTTAAGGATTTTTTTTTTTTTTTAGAAACAAGGAAAATGTTAAAAGTATTGCGATTTTTACTCCATCAAACTTATAAATTAATGTGATAATATATATGATTGATGGATTTTTTTTTTTTGAAAGTGTGATTGGTGAACCACCTAATAAATAAATGTTTGAAATGTGTTTTAGTAATCAATGACACATCAATTTGTAAAATTCATGTAATAAAAATTGCAATATTCATCAAATTACTTTGCATTTAAAAGTTGATATATTAATTTATATAACTAGTTTAGTAAAACTTTATTTAGTAAAGTTTGTACTCTGTTGTACCCAACATAATTTCTACAAAGGATTTATTCCCCAAAAAAAAAAAAGTATGAATGAACATGATAATTAATATTCTTAGTGCAATGTCGATAATGTAATAAATAATTTTTTAACTACTTTTTATTTGTTTAAAAGACAACACATCAATATGTAAGGTTTAAATTTCTAACATTATTGTAGGTTCCAGTTAATACCATGGTTTTTAAGTGGAGTTTGTGGTGTGTTTTTGTGTTAAAACCTCTTTTTCTTTCCATTGTGTGCGTGTGTGTTTGTTTCTTAAAAAAAAAAACTAGTCTTTATTTGTTGTCAAATAAAAAATTTGAAGTTTGATCCCTGCTTATACCAAAAACCAATTGATATTTTGGTATGATGATAAAAAAAAAAAAAAAAATCATATAGAGCAAATGCCATTAATTTAAAATTCAATCATATATATTAAAAAAAAAATTTGTAACATCACTCTTCTTTTTAAGCAAGAAGTCGAGTGAAGAGAAAGGACCAACATAAAAAAGAGAGAGAGAAAGAAAAAAAAAAAAGGAATGTTTTCTATTAGCCAACTAAAGCTTGGAGTTTTTATTTTATTTTTATAACAAAAGGGATATCCAAACTTTTCTTAAGTACTTGTGAAGGGGGCTCCCAAAAAAATAAAAAAGTGCTTGTGAAGTTAGTATTTACCATTTCTTCCCCAATCACTACGAGTAACTAACAAAAGTTACAAAATTTTAGGTAGCACGGGTATGGTAGGATGCTTTGATTAATATATATATATATATATATATATTTTAATTCTTAGCAAAATTCGCATTATGTATTTAAAATTAATTATATATATATACACACACAGTGATTTAACTAGAAGCACTACTAAATTTTTTATTTAGAAAAATTTATGCTACATAGTTTATTTAATAGTTTGTACACTATGAGAAATTCCGTTTTTTTATCACCGGGAGTACTTGATATTAGTATAAAGTTTTCAAAAGATCAAAGATTAATATAATTATGCTATCGATCAAAGGTTAATAATTATATTATTAATCAAATGTATGAATTTTAAGTCTTTATAGTTTAAAATTATGTATAAAAAATAAGTTTATAAATCAAAAAATAAATAACATCCGATTGACACAAAATTTGATATATATGTTAAAAACATAAAAAACATGTGATTTAACAATTAGATTTTAAAATAAATAGTCATGTTAATTTTTTTTAGTAGGAATTGTGGTTACAAATTAGTTGTAGCTAAATTTGGGATTGAGATCTAGTGCACCATGCAATTACCCTCTCTTCTCTCACAAACTTTTTATCACACTCACTTTTTAACTATTTTCTACTTTATTTTACTCAATACTTAAGATTAAAAGTTGTTTTTTTTTTTTTTCACTCTCAATTTCAACCACCAAATACTATTGCAACCGGTGCAATTTCCTAATCTCAAACCCCAAATTTGTCCAATGGATTGAGTACTATTAATTGTATTTTAATGTTCAAGAATTGACTTTTTTTTTTAAAATGAATAAATTGTCATAGTCGCTATGTGTAAAAGCTATTATACACTTTCCTTAAAGACCATCACGACAATATTCCCTCAACTAAAGTAAGTTGGCTTCTTATCAACAAAGAAAAAGAAGTAAGTTGGCTTTATCCACAACTAGCCTCTGAGCACGCGCTCACGCGCGTGCTCAGAGGCTCTTCTATTTTTTGGGTAATAATTAATTTAGAGCATTTATTATAATTTAAGATTACTATATTTTTCAATTACAAACACGTATGTTTAGAGGCTAGTTTAACTATAGGGTGAAAGAACAAATAAGATGCTAAACTTATACAAAATTTTTATCATATGTCATTGTCAGTATCAAAATTTCTAGGAACCTATTTAACAAATTGTAAACACTTCAATTTTCATTTCAAAAACAAAGTAAGGGGGAAAAAAAAAAACCAAAAATGTATTGTTAGTAATATTCATTTAAATGCTACTCACTTTGATTTGGCTAGCAATATTCTTTAAGGGGTTCAATGTTGAAAGTTGAGGATGGTGCATCTAGAAGACTCTGCCTGTTGCCATGGCTACTGCAGTCACGTTGTAGTGGTCGGGTTTTGGGGTTGGTTTGTAGTTGTTGTGTTGTTGGGAAGGAGATGGAGTGGAAGAAGAAGAGTGAGGAGGCAGTTTTGGTGTGTAGTGTGTGCAGAGGAAACGGATGAAACTGTATGTGGGTAAGTGGGAGGTTTTTTTTTTTTTTTTTTTTTTTTTTTTTTTTTTTGTATTGGTTAGTGGTAGGTAGATTTTTGGGATTTGTATGTGTTTATCCTTGATTTTTGTTTTTTGTTTTTTCTTTTTCTTTTTAATTTGCACAAAAGATGGGAGTGTTTTTTTAAGAATTTTAAAAAAAAATAAAAATAAAAAGAAGAAGAAGAAGAAGTGGACGGCTGTGGATTTAAAAAAAAAATTTATAGTTAAAACTATTTAATTGATGTGATAATTCATTATCTATTTTTCTATTAAAAAAACAATAAACGTATAGTTGCTTTGAAGAAGTTGGTTAATGAAAGAATGTTCCTATTTTGTAGGCAATATTTTAGTGCAAGTTAGACATGTATTTTTACCAAACTATCATTTAGTTTTGTCTCCACTTAAATCTAGGGGTGTAGGGGTATTTTGGAACAAAAAAAAATTCGGTCCAAACAGGTGCAGCCCCTTAAATAGTAGTATAGATAATAATAATAAAAATAAAAAGTAAGTTGGCAAGGAATCACTCGGAAGAATGTTGCTCATAATTTTTAGGGGAAGAATTGGAATCTTATTTTTGTAGCGACTTTAAAAAATTATAGTATTTTATTTGCTTTCACTAAAGTTACCCATATATGGATAGAAAAATAAGAAAAAAAAAAAAAAACAGAAAGTAAACGAAATATTAGGTACTGTTGTTTAAATCAGTTTCCCAAATCAACAATTTCTTGGAAGACACGCTTTTGTTGGTTGATATAAAGTCTCTCTCAGAAGCAGGTACACTTGTGGTTTTTGCTTGACCCTCTCTGCTTAGCACTATTTCTCTCTTTCTAAACTAACCCCAAACAAAACAAAGGAAGTCCCACAAAGACTGAGACTCTGTCTGAGACAGACCCAGAAGAAAAGAAAGCATGGGAGACGAAAAGGACAAAAAAGTTGAAACCGGGAAGAAGGTACCGATAGCTGGAAAGAGGAACATACTCATCACAAGCGCCTTGCCTTACGTTAACAACGTTCCTCATCTCGGAAACATCATTGGCAGTATGTACTATTATGTGCCACTACTCTCCTTTTTTTTTATTTTTTTATTTCCTCTTTTATTTCTGTCTGCTTCGTTTTACTCTTTTCTTTTCTTGTAATAACTAATAATTGTTTTCTTGAATACAAATCATCTATATCGCTTTATAGATAATTTGTATTCATAACATACAGTCAACATGTGTGTTTATGCCAATTTCGTTGTTAATGCCATGAATTAATTGTATAGCCAAATCAAATATCTCCTTTTTGAATGGAAAAAAAAAATCTCACTAATGATTGATTGTCTTTTAGTTATTTGTTATGAATGAAAAAGTGATACAGCGAGCAAAGGTGTAAAAATGTTTAGTGACATAGCATTTTTTGATTTAATAGGAGACTATTTGTAGTATATGTTTTTTTTGAATTTTACATTTTAGAAATGATGAATAGGGGTTAAGTAATATGAACTAAATTCTTGCGAGACATGTGTTTTATGGTGCTAATCATGAGGGGGTAAAATATATCTTCCCTTTAAATTTTCTTCACATTCTTAGTATTTAGTATGTGCATAACATTGGTCGATTTATCTTTGTTGTTGAATATCCAATCACTGTCTTCATTGCTAATTTTGATACACATGGTACAGGTGTTTTAAGTGCTGATGTTTTTGCTAGATATTGCCGTCTTCGTGGCTATAATGTGATTTACATATGTGGAACTGATGAATATGGAACAACAACAGAGACAAAAGCTTTGGAGGAGAATTGTACCCCAAAGCAGATTTGTGACAAGTAAATTGTTTATTGTGGCAGAGCATATTTTATGATTTCAATTGATGTTTTGGTTATTGAAGGTTTCCTTTTGATCTGCATATCTAGAAATAGAATATCTAACTCATTCACTGATGGTCACTTTCTAGTGCAAGGTCATAAAGAGGAAACTTTGTATGATGATATATAAAAATTTTTATGATTTCTTTTGTCCTTTTATTTTTGGTGATAAGTATGGTGACTGGTGAGAAAAGCAGGGTAGAATGTTTTACTTTCACCTTAAGTTTTTGGATATGTTACTGAGTTGCTTTTCATGCCTCTGTTACAATTCATTTTAATTTCTATATTCTTCCTATAGGCCTTGTTTGGATTGAGGGGTGGAGGAAGGGGGAGCAATGGGGAGTAGAGTATAGTTGCCTAAAAATTAGGCAAAATTTTGGCCAACTCTACTCTACTCCCCCTCAATCCAAACGGACCAATAGAGTCTCTATGCATTGATATTGTTGGCATTCCCCTATTCCTCTTAAAAACCTTTGCTCTTGGTTAATGACTTCAATAAGATGGCTATAAGTGATAAATTACTAATTTTCTCAAAAGTTTAAGTTGTTTGGAATGGTGAATTTGATCATATAATCATAACTCTAACAAAAAGTTGTATCTCAGAGAAATTTCAACTTTTAATTGCAATGTAGATATTACGCAATTCATAAGGAAGTTTACAATTGGTTTAACATAAGTTTTGATGAATTCGGGCGCACATCAACTCCTCAACAAACTGATATCTGCCAATCAATATTCAAGAAACTGATGGAGAACAATTGGCTTTCTGAAAACATGATACAACAGGTACAAAGTTACCATAATGGTTTGATGTGCTTGTAAAAGTGATTCTTTTCTTCCTTAGCCACGGTTCTTTTTTCTTCTTCTTTTTTTGTTGAATACTGCAAACTTGCAGCATTATTTACTCAATAATGAATTTTAATTCTACAACAATTCAGCTTTATTGTGACACATGCGATCGTTTCTTGGCTGATCGATTTGTGGAAGGCACCTGTCCATTTCCAACTTGTAATTATGATTCTGCACGTGGGGACCAATGTGAAAAGTGTGGTGAGCTTCTAAATACAACTGAACTTAAAGATCCAAGATGTAAGGTATGTGTGCCTCTACTTTCTCTTAAGTTCTGCTTTCTTTTTGAATATTTTCCCTAGTTTATACTTAAGTTATAATTAACAGGTATGTCGGAAAACTCCCCAAATTCGTGATACGAACCATTTATTTCTGGAGCTCCCACTGCTGAAGGATAAATTGGAGGTATATATCAATGACATGTCAGTTGCAGGATCTTGGAGCCAGAATGCTATTCAAGCTACTCATGGATGGCTTAAAGGAGGATTAAAACCCCGCTGTATTGCTAGGGATCTTAAATGGGGCGTTCCTGTTCCACATGAAAAATTTAAGGATAAGGTTAGCAAGTAATTTTTCATGTTTTTTAGAAATTCGCCATTTCTTTTGATTTTGGGGATTTACCATTTCTCTTGAAGTGGAGAAGTTCCTTTTTTTAGTAGTCCTAAAGAAAGCTTGCAGGTTGACTTCCGGTCTTTTTGCTTGTAGTAGTTTTGGCAAGTAATCCTTTTGCTTTCACTGGTTGATCATGATCCCTCCAATTTCGTGACGCTAAGGTTTTCTATGTATGGTTTGATGCACCTATTGGTTATGTCTCAATCACTGCATGCTACACACCTGATTGGGAGAAGTGGTGGAAGAACCCTGAAAATGTAGAGCTGTATCAGTTCATGGGCAAGGACAATGTGCCATTCCATACTGTAAGAATTTTTAATCACATAAAATCTTAGATTTATATTTGTTAATTTACAACAGATCTTCCATGTTTTAGCTTAAAAAAAGGATGCAAGAACTCGTTTTATCAAGGATAATATCTTCATCTATGGCATTTTCTGTTGAGGGAGTCAACTCTCTGAATTCTCTGAGATTTTGTTAGCTTTGTATTTTTCAGTATTTTTTTGTTGTTTTCCTTTTACTGTTTTCTATTGCTCCAGGTGTACACATATAGTGGGTATTTTATTTCCTACCAACTATTCATACAATATACATAGACACACACACATCAATGCAACACTATTTGATGCACCTCATCTAATCAATATGCATATACCTGATATTATTATATAATATAGTGCACACATTCTTGTATTTTTATGACTATCAAGTTATTGAGTTAGTCAATTTCAGCTAAGCCTGGCTCAATCTTGGTTTTGTGCAAGGCTACTATTACTTGAGTGCAATAGTGATTTTTTACATATTAATTTTGGTCTCTCCTTAGAGGAAACTATTGTTTCAAATGATATCTGAAAAGGCCAATCCAGTATATAAGCTGGTGTTCCAAGTTTATTAAGGTAAACATTATATTTTCATGCATTGGCAACCACCAGCATGGATGTACTGCATGCCACCATCCTCTAGTATCAATCAATCAGGTCCCCTCCTGTCCCTTTCTTCATAAAATTGGGAGTTGAGATATCATTATTAGACCTTTGAAATGTTAATTTTTGAAGTTAGTTCCAAAAGCCTTTTAGCTCAACTAACACCTCCTTGTATTTACAATAAAGACATATAGAGTTCAAATCTCCCTCTCTTAACTATTGAATTATCAAAAAAGTTTTTGAAGTTAAAACTTACACGGATTAGTTAAAGCATTATTTCACTATTTCAATAAGAGTCAGATTTTTCCTGCCAACTGCTTATTTGCTTTTTATAATCTCATTCCAGGTGATGTTTCCATCTGCACTCCTTGGAACTGGAGAAAACTGGACATTGATGAAGAGCATTAGTGTTACAGAGTATTTAAACTATGAAGCAGGTATACTTTAGCCACCTGAAGTGGTTGTCAACTTGTCATTATGTCACAACCTTACGTTGATTGCGTATTTGATGCTTTAATTATTTATTTTTAAGCTCTCTTTATATCATTATCATCATCACTACTGTTGAATTTATTATAAATGTTGCAGGAAAGTTCTCCAAAAGCAAGGGTATAGGAGTTTTTGGCAATGATGTCAAAGATACTAACATTCCCTCAGAAGTGTGGCGATACTACTTGCTGACTAACAGGCCAGAGGTAAGTTCTGTTGATGAGGCTTCTGGTGATTCTTGATTGCTGCACTCTACTTGCAAAGTTCTAATGCAGTTTTTTCCCATTAGGTCTCAGACACATTGTTTACATGGGCAGACTTGCAAGCAAAACTAAATACTGAGTTACTGAATAATTTGGGCAATTTCATTAACCGAGTATTGAGTTTCATTGCCAAACTTCCAGGTCAGTAAGCTGCTTGCAGACATCAAATCCTTATAGTGCTGCTCTCTCAAATTGGAATTTTCTTTGAAAAATAAATGACTAAAACACCCAGTCTTCAGATTTATTTTTAGCCATATTTTGCTACCCTAAAATCTTTGCATTCTGGAAAGATATGAACATGACTTTAATCCTTCTAGTGCTAAAAAGAACAATTATCAAGTTGTGGGATAAAATATCACTTTCCTAAAAGAGGAAAACTACATGGGTTGAATGTAATTGGAGATGGCAGATCATGGTACTGTGCAATTAACAATTAAACTCTCATCTGTATTAGCTAATATGATAAAGCTGTCTTGCTTTCTACTTTACTGTTCTTTGTTGCAAAAGAAACAGAGATGTACCTTGTCTCCATAAATATTCTTACGTATTGGACAATATAAATATTTGGAATCCCAGGAACTTCACAGAATAATATAATCATATATACTTAAATATGTCATATCTGGTCCAGTATTATTAAACATGATTTTCTGTAATTGATCAAGGATTTAAATCATAACTAGAATTGTTTGTCAATAACTTCAATGACATGGGCTATTAATTTATGAAAAAACTACTTGTATAATAATTTTATTTATATTTTGTACTGTTGAAGTCATAGGATTATGTATCTACATATCTAGTAATTGTGGCATGATTTCTGAAAATTTGGCCTAAAAGTGCAGTGAATAGTATATTATCTCAGAGTAGACCACCATATTATCTTAAATTCATGTCTTAGCATCCATTTTTTATAACTTGACCTTTTGGATCGTCATATGATGATTGAAAGTTTGGGTTACATGTGTTCACTTGTGCAACTGAAACTTCAGGCAGTCACTTATTGGTTACTTTCTTTCTCTCCCTATGTCATATGTTCCTACATCTTTTTAGTGAGAATTAATTTTTGCAAGGCTAGGATATGGATCTGTCATTCCTGATGCTCCAGGGGTGGAATCAAATCTCTTGACGAAAACATTGTCAGAAAAAATTGGTAATTATGTGGAGCAATATGTAGAAGCAATGGAAAAGGTGATTAAATATGGTTATGGTTAATTTAATCTTTATGCATAATAATTTTCTATAATTCAGACTTAGGTATCCTCTATGCATTATTTTACCAAGAAGGGGGAACTATCCATGTTTCATATGACAGGTTAAACCAAAGCAGGCATTAAAAATTGCAATGAGCATCTCTAGTGAGGGGAATGCATATCTGCAAGTAAGCTCATTAAAACTTAAAAGTTATATTTTATTGAGTGTTCACTCTATTTCAACTACTGCTTATTCATCAAATTTTTTAATATACAGGAGAGCCAATTCTGGAAACTTTACAAGCAAGACCAAGCTTCCTGCTCTCTTGTGTTGAGAACTTCAGTGGGGCTGGTTTATCTTCTCTCGTGTTTGTTAGAACCTTTCATTCCATCATTTTCTATCAGGGTACACTGCACATCCTGCACTCAATACATTGTTAGCTTAAGAGTAAGAGGTATCTTCCAAATGGTTGTCAACCACTGACCGATTCTGCATTTTCCAACAATGAAGGTACTAAAGCAGCTTAATTTGCCTCCTGAAAAAATTTCACTTTGTGATGAGACTGGAGATCTTGAAAGGGCGAAAAAACCTTGGGAAAGTCTACCTGCCGGTCATAAAATTGGGACACCAGAACCTTTGTTTAAGGAGTTGGTACATGTTTTATTCTTTTACTCCCACCTCCAATAATTATTTTTCCCCAATCTGTTTGCTTTTCTAAATGTTTATATTGTAATTTATCTTCAATGGTACAGAAAGATGAGGATGTGGAATTTTTCCGGGAGAAGTTTGCTGGAAGTCAAGCTGATAGGGATGTAAAAGACAGAAGTCGAAAAAAAATCACAGAGCAACTAGGGAAAACAAAACTTACTTAATATCCAACTATAATCTCATTCCAGGGAGTCTGGAAAACTTTTATGACATGTTCCATATTACTTGAAAATTAATGTTGAAATATTTCTCTAGCATATCACCTTGTAATAAGCTAACATTCCACGTAAATTTGTGACACCTGTTAAAGAAGAGCAGCATAGGATACTTAAGTCTATTTACATGGCAGGTAAGTAAAGAACATAAGAATGAACAGGTTCTCACAATGACAAATAGCCTTGAGGATCCTTATCTTTCCATGAATGAAAATTTTTCCATTGAGGGAATACTTCCAATATTGGATATATTAAGTACAGATGGAAATAGATAGGCCTTTAATTTGTCTACTGGTGTAAACATTCAGCCCCACTGCTGCAGTTTTTCTTAGCATGCTGCTTCTCCACATTGAAAGTTTTGCGAAATCTGGTTTAACAAGCCCATTCCCAGCTTGTAGTAGCCTAATAGGTTCAAGTTAAAACCAGGGATGGAGCCAGGAATTTGGTTTAGGGAACCCTTTTAGAAATACAAATCTACATTAATGTTATAAGTTCTATTTCAAACAAAATGCTAGGGTAATTCTTTGGGACCTAAATTTCAGCTATTTGAAAACACTAGCTTCATTACCAGCTTCTTGCAGAGAGGTCTTAAAAGGATTTTCTCATTGAATGTGCTCAAATGCAATCCCAGCAATCACCATGAACATAATGGGTAAAAAGAAGCTTGCACCATTGACAAAGATACTCACCCATCATTTAATTTCCACAAATATAATTTAAAAAATAAATTTTCACCAACAAAATTTCCTTTAACAATGCAAAATCAAACCCAAAACGATTCTGTCAATTTGTACAAAAATACATGAAATTCTCCCCTTCAATTTGCTAATGCTAAAAACTGATGCCAAATGGACAATTACTTTAACGGTTAGATATTTCTATTGAATTTTTATCCAATAAAAAAAAACATAAGAATTTTTTTTATAAAATTAGCATATATACAATTAAAAATCCATCACAACCTTAGGGGGTATATCAAACACACGAGTTTGTAATTTCTTTTTCTTCTTAATACCAATGTCGAAGTTATTCAGCCAAAAGAAAGGAACTCATGAGTTATTAATCATCATAATAATAAAGCTTACACAACTATAAAAAGGCATTTAGATTTAAAATGATTAATATTTTTAAGTTATCAAAGAAGGAAAAGATAGTGTTTTATTTATTTATGGAAGATAGTGTTTATAAAGCAAATCAGAGCAGTGAAACTAGGACCAAAAAGACGCCAAATAGAATTACACTTATCATAAAGAGATCGAAGTCTGTGGGAATCGAACCTACGACCACATGGTTAAAAGCCCTGCGCTCTACCGGCTGAGCTAAGACGGGTCTTTTATTATAGCATCTAAATCAGATTATATCTTACATTTAGAATGTAACCTTGATTGTTCCCTGCAAATTACACCCAAGAAGTCAATTGCATCAATATCAAAATTAATAGTTACCTATTATAAATAAATAAATAACACAATTATAAATTTGAATTTCTTACAATTTTAATCCTTAAAAATACGGCCTAAATTCCAAGGCTATTATTAATCCTTAATAAGTGTGGTGGGCCTTTTTGTGGTTGTGGACTAGGCTGCCTCCTGCCACACTACGGCCCAAATTCCAAGGCTATTATTAATAAGAAACTGGTTGGGATGTATCCAAATGATAGCCTTGGAATTTGTTATAAACTAAATGTTTAGTTTGTCCAGTTATACACAATCATGTTGAGACTTTAGACATTAGAAAGTGATCGCTAGGAGATTCTAAAGAGATCTGCTAGGAGAGCTGGATGAATTTATCAACTTTTCTCTTTAGAGTAACAGAAACAATAATAGGGCATCATTACAAGGTATAGTATACTACATTACTACTTTTAACAAATCAGTTACTTTTATGAACTAAAATTTGATTTTACAATATTAATCTTCAAGGATTACATGACACTACAAATTGGATTGCCATTGATGTTCATAGGAAGAAACACCATATTCAGATATGCTAATGGAGTGAATTAACTAATAATATAAGTATTAACCAGAAAAAAGATTATTTGGAAATCATCAAAATATTAACATGATCAAGACAGCATTTACTTTCAATATTTAACATGATCAAAATATTTAACATTTGCACAAATTATTAAGAATCTTACAAGACAACACTCTTAAGCTTGTACCCTATATGATCTAGGAATTGAAAGTACTTCATTCTCCATAGCTTATTGAATAGTTGTTGGTGCAAATATAATGATAATGGAAATAATACAAAGAGAAACTGAATAATACTACTGAATTTTATTACTTTAAAGAGAGAAATTACACAACACTATTTGGACTGAGGCGCGGCACTTGCTCTCTTTAAAGAGATTCAAGCCCTTGGTTGGCTAAACTTTGTAACCGGTGCAGACCTTTTCTGACTTGTCTCCCTCAGGATACAATAGCCCAACAAGTGTCGTATGGCTAGAACAACCTCTGCATAAAGTGTTCAAGCCCAAAGCTCCACCAGAGGCTGATTCATTTCCAATTTTGATACCTCCACTCTTCACCTCCCCCTTGCACACGTATCTAGTCCAATATCTGAGACAATTCATTTTAGCCCATTAATCACCACAATTAAAAAGAATAAAAAACTCTCTCTCCTTTTCAATGTGGGATTAAACATTTTCACTAACTCCTCATCTTCCATATTCACTCCCATATCTTTACATTTATGTTATAACATTTATTTATTTTAATTATTTAATATTAAAATGCTCTAACAATAGTAAAGGACCACATACACCCAAATTATTAAGAATCTTACAAGACAACACTCTTAAGCTTGTACCCTATATGATCTAGGAATTGAAAGTACATCATTCTCCATTGCTTATTGAATAGTAAAGGACCACATACACCCCAAAACCCAAACACCAAGCCGAGTGACATGCTCACATAGAACCAATCCACTTCAAGTCCACTAGTATCTTTACTTCTTATGTTGGGTTTTACACCATTTGTAGTACAACTATTAGTAAGTGGTGGTCCACACAGTTTGTTTCCAATAAAACTGGATGGATCAAGGCTTTGTAGTTGAGTGCTTAAAAGAATTTTCCCAATCAAATTGTTGTTTGACAAGTTCAAATGATTTAAAAATGTCAAACTTGACATGCTTGAGGGAACTTGAGTGTCTGTTCTTTATACTCTTAACATGCATATTAAATTTCATGTCAATTAGATGTTGTTTACTATTCGATCTATAAATTTATTTTTAATGCATAATTTTAAATTGCAAAAACTTGAAATATAAACATTTGATTGATGATATAACTATTGATCTTTATTCTTCTGAAAATTTTGCAAACATGAAGCATATAAGAAAAAAAAAATGTAATCCAACCGCGCATTATTCAAAATTCACATCTAATAAAAGAATAATTAGTGGGGTTAGAGCCTTTCACAAACTTTGTCTCAAAATAAAAAGAAAATGGTTAGCAAGACAAAACTATAAAGATGACTTCTCTCTTAATCAAGTAGCCATCCACTTTGTAGCTATAATTTCTCCAATACAATAATGCAGTTATGCTATTATGCCAATAAGTGAGGTGATTTTAATAAGATAATACCTCGTAGAAAAGAAAACAAATTGGATCATAGTAAATAGAATTTTACCTATTCATTGACGTAGTATTTCTATATCTTCTTATGCTTCACTGTTTTTTCCTTTTTTTTTTTTTTTTTTTTGTCTTTCTTCTTCTTCTTCTTCTTTTGTTTTCTTTGACTATCAAACCCAACTTTTATTAGAGTCAGTGGGCAAGTGGGCATCCCACCATAAATTGTATCATAAAGTCTTTTCTTCTTTATTTATTATCAAAACAACTTTTGCTTTTTTCACGTAGACTTGGGTTCCATCTGCGCAAACCTCTATATGCACAGGAAAATACCTAGAACCTATCCAAAAAAAAAGGAAAATGGAAAATGCCAGGAAAGCACCTAGAAGGTAAGGAAAACTTGCACACAGAATCCAATACAAAATGCACTCACTCAATATCACAATTTATTAAAATTGAACAATAATGTCACTTTGTAATCTGGGGATAGTTAATTGAACAATAACATCTTTATTTTTTTTTAAATTATTAAAAATAATACAAATGTTTTTTAAAAAATTATTAATAAATGTGATAATGAATATGATTGGTACTAGTTCAACAAGATAATAAATAAATAAATATATATATATATATATATATATTTTTGTGATCAGTAATTTGTAAGATTATGCTTCACACTTTTTTTCTTTTTCTGTCACCTTCTTCTTCTTCTTCTGTTTTCTTTGACCATCAAGCCCAACTTTAGACGCTTTTTCCATGTGGGCTCCATATGTGTAGAGCTCCACATGCATAAGAAAATACCTAGAAGCTATCAAAAAAACATAAAAATGGAAAACACTCAATTTTGTATACATTCTCATCTTTCATTTTTTATAGAGTTTGGAAACTCTAATGCTCTTTTGAGTTAGTTTGTAAGGACTTAGCTTCTTTAATATATGCGTTTGTTTACCCAAAAAATAAAAAATTGCACACTCAATTTCAAGATTTATTAAAATAATTTATGAGAGTTGTAGAAGAAAAAAATGATAAGTTCATATAAAAAGTTGTGAACAGAACGTCTCCACCCTACCATTTATAATCAAATACTTAAACATGTTATAAAATTGAGTATACAACTGAATGTATTTCTGGATTAATATGAATGAATTACTTGTGAATTTTGATCCCTCCATCTTATTGTGCCCATTCAAAATACAAGTTATTTCAGGATGATATAAAATAAAAAATAAAATGGATTACATGTGAATTTTGGTCATTCACATTGTAGCTATAATTTCTTCAATACAAGATTTTACAGTTGAATACAAGTAAGTAATCTACATAGTCTTTACGATGAAGTCTTCCCCCTCTCTCATTGTAAAATTACACATGACCATTTCTAAAGACAATGGTGATGGCAATTGGGTTGGGAGTAGATGCAATTATGTTGCAGTGCCAATATGTGGGGTGGTTTAATATGATAAGTATTGTGTAGAAAAGACAACATATTAAACTATATTAAGAAGAATTTAATTATATTCATTCAAGCAGTTTTCCTATATATTTCCGATAATTGTACCCTTAATTTTAGGACAATTCACACACACACACACACACACACACACACATATGCTGTTGTATTCTAGGTCCTTCCATGTCCAAGTCCTATATTTAAAATATTTTCATTGTTACTTGTTGATATTGTATCATATCGGTATCCAATGTCCATGACACAAGTAGGAATACATTATCTAGTGTTTCTATTTGAACATTTTTGTTTGTCCATGCTCTATGTATCCATTAAGTGCCAATTAAGTTCAAAATGTTGTTATAACACACTAAACTAGTCATTGTGGAGACATTTGAAAAAAAGTATTTAATTAATCTACGTCAGTATTAGTTTTTTCTTAATTACTCTTCCATTTCTTTTACCTCTCTCTCTCTCTCTCTCCTCATTGCCAAATTGTTTTTCTCATTTCTCCTTTCTCACGTCCAAACAAGTTTTGAAATGTTCACATGTGAGTATCGTAGTTGGTTAAGTAGTGAAGTTCCACATTGAATAATCTTGACAAGAGTGAATGATTAATATAACATAATTGGGTCTAAACTCATTAGCTTAAGATTTTAGGTTAAATGATGTCCTCATATGTTATGTTATCTTACTGATCAATTGGAGTCTCCCCAACAATGAGCAACTTAAGAACCTATTAAACACATTGAAGAATGTGAAGCATGGGGACTCAAGATGCAATGTGAAGCGTGGGGACTCAAGATGCAACATCAATTAGCACACATGCATAGAAAGGTTTGATGTGGCCCATAAAAGCTATATTCTTACTATAATTAAGTGATTGCTTTGAAGTTAATAGTTTATAATTCCATTTTTGTTGGGAAATTGTCTCAACATCCAATTGTGAGTTGGAATGTTAATTGAATTTCCTAGTTGAAGAAGGAAAAATTAAATTGATTATTTTTGGGTTGTCTTGGTGTGGAAGACAAGGCTATTCCTTGAAATGAGATTTTTGCTTGGGAGGTAATGCAAGAGAAGAAACAACAAAGTTTGGGTGTTGTTGACAACAAATTTTGTAAAGTGCACAAATTAAGGAGAATTTGTGAGACTTTGATTAATTTTGCAAAGTGAAAGCAAAAAAGAAAGAGAACACGCAATGTGCACAATAGTGAAGAAGGAATAAGGTTTTATGTGTAGTCAAAAAGAAAAATAGTGTGTGAGAGAAGAAAAAAAAAAAAAAAAAAAAAAAAGCAAGATTTTTCTTTAACTGTGAGACATACATAAGGTTGATAAATTTGGAATTTTATAATTGATTTTACAATTCTAAATTTTATTTGAAGTATTTCTTGTGGTTTTTTCCCTTTAAGTAGAAATGGTTTTTTCTCATAAATTCTTGTGTGTGTGTGATTGGTATTTTGTCTTTTTGATGATAATATTGAGTAATTGATTAAAATTGTTAATTGATTGTCTTAATTTCCTAAGTATTTCCTAAAACTATGCTATTTGGCAAAAAATTCCTTTTCTTCTTCCTCTTTCTCTTCTACTTTTTTTATTTTTAAGCTTTACTTACTTTTATGTTTTCTTTTAGCAGTCCAAGTCAAAAAGACCTATCTTTTCTTTCTTTAAAAAAATGCATGTCATTACTTGAAAATTTCTAAAGGTTGGATAAAGTTTGTTGTTCTTTCTTTTAAAAATTTACTAAATAGCATAATTTTAGGAAAAATTTGCTAAAGAGCATTGACCCAACTTACTTATTTATGTAGTTCTTTTTTGGAACTCGAGTTTGGTAAAGTGAAACTCGAGTTTGTCAAACTTGAGTTCCAAGTGAAACTCAAGTTTACCAACCTCTAGTTCCCAAAAAAAAGAAAAAAAAAATGCTATATAACTAAATAAGTTTGACCTAGTGCTTTTTTCCTAAATATTTCCTAAAATTATGCTATTCGGCAAAAGAGGCCTTTTCTTCTTCCTCTTCCTCTTCTTCTCTTTTTATTTTTAAGCTTTACTTACTTTGATGTTTCCTTTTAGCAGTCCAAGTAAAAAAGACCTGCCTTTATTTGACATCCACCACCGACCCTTCACCAGTCCCCACCCTCAAAAGAAAAGAAGATAGTGGGATGAAGGTGCTAATGTGTGAAGACAATGACAAATGCAACCATCAAACATATTAAAAAATTATAGTGTTAAGTGTCTGGTCTGGGTGCTTCTCCTTACTCTCAAGCCTCAGAGATAGAAATATTGTTGCATTCTTGCATCCACACATTCCCCAAAAAAAGAAAAAGAAAAAAGAAGAAGATGGTCTTGCTATTTATTTATTTTTGTGTGTTAGGGTGGAATTGTGGATAATTTAGGAATTTTTTATTATATGAAACAAAACAATACAATAACACTTAACACCCATTTGATTGAAGATTTTTAATATCATTGTTTAAAATGATGTGAAAACTATAGTTTAAAAAGTACTGTGAAAACATGTGTTTACAGTATTCATAAAACAAAAAATATGTTTGGTACCATGTTTCAAATAACATATTCAAGTGTGTGAAAAACATAATTGCGTATTTGATGTGTGTGTATTTTTTTTTTTTTTTTTTTTTTTTAAGTTGACAAGTAGGCCTCCTGGTTAGAATTGAAAAATGAAGTTTTATATGTTGTCTAATCAAGTGTGCCCCATGTTTTTCAAAATATTTAAAAAAGTACCATTGAGCAACGTTGTTTGAAATCTAAAAACTAGTAATAAGAGTTTTCCAAATTCGATATTTAAACACCCTAAATTGAGCAACGTAACTCAAACACTTCTAAAAAAATACTCGTACCAAACATGTTTTTTTTTTTTTTTTTGGAACCACAGTTTTCAATGTTTAAGGTGTTGTTTGGATTTTGCTAAACTCAGTTAACAAAACTGAGTCTTGTTAACTCATATCCCAAAAATCGTGGGCCTCACATGGATGATGTTTGTTTGGCTTTTTTTTCGGATGTTAACTCAGTTATAAAAACTGAGATTTTTGGGATTTGAGTTAAGAAATTTGGAAACAAGAAAATGTTGTTTTCAAGTTATTGAAATATGAGTTTTGTGGCAATATTGTAATTTTCTTCACTAAATAGGACCCATTGCAGTGTCTTGTCTAATCACTTTGACTCTCTTTCTTTTTTCTTTTATTTTTGCTGAAACTCTTTTTCTTTTTTTTGGTTCTTTTTCTTTCTTTCTTCTTCTCTTCATGTCTGCTTCTCTATTTCTTCTTTTCTTTCTTCTTCTCCGACCCACTGCTTAATTCTTTCTTTCTTATGAAATATGATTACCATACCATATTTCTCTCTTCGCGTGACCGATTTGCCTCTTCGCATGACCGATTTTCTGTGAGACCGATCTAGGAAGAAGCATTTTGGCGGTGGAGAGGAAGAATTAAAAACAAAATTTCTACCGTGACTAATCTGTGAGTTGTGTATTTGTGGGTTTCAATTTGTGTTGTTGAGATCTTTGTAGGTTGTAATTGGTGTTTTTGAGGGTTGTGATTGTGGGTTTGTGGTGTTGTGTGTGTTATTGAGGGGGAAAAAAAAAACTAAAGAATAAATTAAATCAAAGAAAAGGAAGATGGGTTTGCCATCACTCTGTCTGTAGTGTTACGGACGATGGGTCTACCATGAGAACTTGCTGGTGGTATGGTGGGTTTGTCAAGGGAGGTGAGTTGATGATTTTTATGGGTTCGGGTTTATGCTTTAGGAGAGTAAAACAAAGCTGAAGGGGGAAGGGGAAATGAGAAAAGAGAAAAAAATAGGATGAAACCTTCCGCGGCAACTTTGCTCTGACCAAGTTACAGGTATGGGGCCCACAAAATGTTGAAAAACTTGAGCGATGACAAGTTAAGTGAAGTGTGCCAAATGGGTGGGTGATAGAAATTGGTGTATTTTAAGTGATGAGTGATGAGTAAGGAGTGATGAGTGACGAAAATTGAGTGAAGGGTGATGAGTGATGAAAATAAATAAACCAAACAGGGCCTAAATACTAAAAACTGTTTTTTAGAATCACATACCAAACAGGCCATAAGACTTCAGCTATTCCACCACAAGGGCATCTACCCTCACATAAACTCCCTACTCAAGATAAAAAAAGTGTTGACATTATTCCAACCTAGTTCTACACAGTCTAACACAAAGACACGAGTCTTCAAACTGAACTACAACATCATACTGAATTTGCCACTAATCAAACCCAATATCTTGTTTTTGCAGACAAACCACTCACAAACCTAGATACTAGCAAACTTTTAAGCAGAAGTTATGAAGAATGGAATGAGGTATACCCTTGTTAGAATGGAGAACTTGTTTAGGATAGAGTTACAGCCACTTCATTTAAACATCATTCTAAACTTGACATCTTTTCTCACACTCTTCGCTATACTTTCCTCTGTTTTGATTTCTCCTCCATGAACTCTTGAGTTACACAGAGACCATATTGATAGGCAGTAGCCCAAACCACTTTGCATAAGGAACTTCTGAGGCTCATTCATTTGATACGGGCAAACCCACATGGGTGCCTATTTGGCCCAAGTGCATGGCAATTGCCAATAATAGGCATTTCTAAGATTACCAGAAATATTAGCAGTACAACATTTAATCATATTTCATACTGACACTCCTTCTACCCAAGTATCCTATGTACTTCCTGCCTACTTGGCTGAAATTTCATCAGCAAATGTTACAAAACTGAAGCCGTCTGATAAGTTTTTCTTTCATCCTGAAGCAAAGTGCATTATGATATTAGTTTTCTAAGAAGCCAACAACATATGGGCAAAACCTAAAAAGGATGTGATAAATGCTAATGTATAACAACCATATACAGCATACGCAATTATAGTAAAAAATAGATTTCCATGATGTGCAAATAGCATTGTTAAACAACCATGCAAAACATAGTAATTGCCGATGTAGAACAAGGTCAGGAAGTAGCACCAATTCCCAACTATTGAAATTTGTTACACCACTCTTTGTTTCATAGTAAAGTACAGAATTCTAGTTATCTATAATATGTGGCCTGCAATACATGTAAAACAAGAATTCTTAATTGAAATATTAAAAGCAAGAGTGACAGTTTTATGCTATTTAATTTATGAATTACTTTAGAAGGAATAATGGAGACCAGTAATTCACTTTTATTAAAAACAATTTACAATATAATTGGCACCTTAGACTTTAAAACATTAAATTCATCTAGCATTTTAGCAGCCTTGTGAAGAACCAAATGCAAGTTGTATTAAAACTAGTTGTCTATTCAATGAGAAGCACAGTCAAGAACACAACTGTCAATATTTATAGCCTATCCATAGCCATAGTTTTGAAACCTGGACTGTTTAACGAATGGTAAAAGGAAGAGGTTTAAGTTTTTTGAGGTTTGATCGGGTTCCGACTGAGGGTGGACCGTAATGATGTCATAATTAGTTTGATAATTAATTAATATGAAATTAAATAAAATAACTATGAAAATGTTAACAATCTTAACAAAAACAGTATTTAAAAATGTTAAAAGTATATCTTGATTAAAGATTAGATGATATTTCTTATAATTTACTACAAAGATTAAATAAATATCCTCTAATTATTTAAAATATTTAATTAAATTTGCAATATACTAATAAAATTAGCCAAAACTAATGCATTTAAAGTTTATTTCATTCATTTGTACCACACACAGTTAAAACAATAAGTTACATTACATCGTATTATATTTATATACATTCAAAGGCCTTAAAAAAAGAAGGGTTAATTTCCCAACAACAAATGTCTTAGGGAAATCAATCCAAATGAACAAGAAACTTCAAATGCAAACCTGTATTAATCTAAAAAAAATGCAAACCAAAGGTGGGTTTACATACAAAATATTATGTTGCGTATGGTTCTTCCACTATCTTTGTGGAAATCCAGAATTACCATGTTTTAACACATGGAAGAATCTTGATGTTAATTCATATAGAAAGTGAATCACAGACCTGTATTGGACCTTTATTCCCAGCAGTGATATTTGAGATCGTCCAACAACCTTTTTTCTTGATGTTTTTTCCTGTGATTTTGTGTAAGAAGTTGATAGAAAACAAGAGAGCACTTGGTTGTCAATTACAAACTGGAAAATACATAGCAAAGTTACTTTGTTGCCATGTATAGGCAAAAAACACAGCACTTTAATTCAAAATGTATACTTGAGAGAGAGAGAGAGAGGGCAATATGGCTTGTTTATTAATTAATATGGTCTTTCTAATACATGCCTTTCAAAGAAAATTTTCTTTTCTTGCTATTCCTAGTTCAACAACAGGAATCTAAAATATGACAGCATGTATAGGCAACAGTGCAAGTCTCCACCATTATCAGAGATCACATATTCAAAGTAATACTAAAAAGTGGAGACACAATTATGCAGAGCAAAGAGCCAAAAATAGAAGTTACAATTCAAGACAGACTACTAAGAGTTTATTTCGGATGTGATGAAATGTTTAGCTTATTTTGAGTTTTTAGTTTATTTTTGGTACTATTCATGAGTCTCATTGCATTTTTTGGTATTATTCATAGGTCTCATTGTACTATTTAGCTAGCTTTTAACTTCTTTTTTTCCTACACTTTCAGCAAAAAGTTTTTAGTTTCAGTTAAATAAGCTATTCCTAAACGGACCCTAAGAAGTGAGGTAAAAAACATTGCATACAAATAAGAAAGTCATAATTTCAAGAAACTATTTTAAGAATTGTTGGCATTTGTCCTGATGAGAGTCTAAGAATTTCTTCGCCAAAAAGACAATTCAAATAGACCTGGTCATTGGGAACCTTCACCAACCATAAGTGGAGCCAATAGCAATTCATCTGGCCCCATAAAAGAAAAGTGGGAAAAAAGAATGTAAGGATGATGATAAACTTCTGTAATAAACTGCAAACTTGTTATAACAATTGACACAATAAGCTACGATTAAAAAAGGCAACTCTTTTCTAGATTACAGGTGCTATGCATATGGGTGGAGAATCAGTAGAAACTCTAAAGAGCCTAAAGTATCATATTATATTTCTGTAGTTGCAGCTCTACTCTAAAAAATCATGTTATATTTTACCAAGAGAGGGAGAGAGAGGGAAACAAGGCAAGCAACTTCCAAAAGGAAGTTCAGAAAAATCTACTATAGAATTATAAGAGGTTAATAGAAAGAAAGTTAAGAAACCCATATCAAATCCTATCCAAAGCTCAGAAAAAGAAAATCAAATGATAAACACTAAATAGCTCTTGACATATAAATTCTGGATTTCCATAAAGAAAACATAGAAGATGTCCACATTTGATTAGAGTGGATATTATTTTTCTTACATGATATTATTAAGTCACACATAAATAAATATGGAATCTGTTAACTATTAGAAAAGAAGATACGACGGTTTTGTCCACAGATCTACCAAACCTTACTGTCTTCCTTGAGACTTCTTTCAAATTTTCATTCCATTATATATTTATTCAATTTTAAATTAAAAGGCCAAAAAAAACAGAAAGGAACGAATTTAAAGACTCATGACACTTCTGAACAAATTGCAAATGAACAACTAATCAAGCCATTCTATATGCCATATCTTGCCACAAGTATTTTCCAACCAGTAACACCAATAACACAAGAATTCTTATAATTCTTAAAAGGCAAAAGAAGAATATTTAATGGAACAATAAGTTAATAGTCTTTTTTACATTGTCAGCATATACCTTCGTAGATGACTGTAAAGATAAAAAAAAATTTCCCATTGCCATCAAGATATGAATTACAGGTTTCTCTATTTAGAATTCAATCCCCATTTAATTTCCAACATTGAAGAGCCATTGTGATTATGCAACCTTGGATTTAACAGTTTTAACTTAAAAATGCATAATTATGTACACAATACAAACACAGAATTTCCAACAACTACATCTCAACCTCAAACAAGACAAACTTTAAACCCAAAAACATATTCTTCAACTACTAAAGAAGTAGGTCAAAGAGGTGACAGAGCAAAAAAAACCACAATCAGAAGCAAAAAGTAATTAATATAGCAAAGCTTTGCATGGATTTACCACTATAATACCATGAAATAGGTGAAAGCCTGAAAACAAAACTCATATTCATTAATATAGCAAAGCTTTGCATTGCAGACAGACCCCCAGCCTGAGGCTCCACCTTGTTTGTCCTCTCAACCTGCAGACCGAACAACATCACAACCTTCTTCTCCATCTCTCAAGACCACTCAGGTACAACAAATTCACAACCTAAAATTCAAGAAAGCTCTCAGCCTACTCCCACTTCTACTCAATCTCCATCTCTCACAACCACTCAGGTACAAACAACTCATACTACAAATTCACAACCTAAAATTCAAGAAAGCTCTCAGCCTAGTCTCACTTCTACTCAAATCTCCATCTCTCATAACCACTCAGGTACAACCAACAGGTCCAATGAATTCACAACCTACAGTTCAAGAAACCTCTCAGCCTACTCCCCCACTTCTACTCGAACCCCATCATCTGTATCTGAGCAGGAACCAAAGCCAATAGTTATGTCTCAGCCACCATCACAAGAACCTCAACCAAAGGCATAACCTTAACCTATACATACCCCGTTTAATGCAATTAAAAAAAAAATATATTAAATGATGCAAACCGCAATTCAAACTCCAATCTTCTTCCATGGTTTCCAAAAGGTGATCAAAAAACACAATCATAACCCCATCCCTTCAAATCTTTAGTTATTTACTGTACCACTTAATGGGCCCTGCTAGCCCATCTTTTGCTTCTCTCTCATGGAATTCACCTTCTCAAGCCTCCAACCATCATGGAGCCTAGCTATCAAGCTATCAGCCTTGATGTTCACATCAGGGCTGGGGCAGAACACGGACCAACCAACACCAATAACAGCACCAACAACACCACCATCATGAAATTCAAACCCATAGCCCTCATGACACTAACACAAGAATTCTTATAATTCATAAATTCCATACGCACAAAGGAACATGAAGCTATATTAGCTAATTCACAAAAAAAATGGCAAGCACCAGTGCCAAAACTCCATAAAAAAAAAAAAAAAGTGTTTTTATTTGTTGTAATAAAGTTTTCAGGAGACAAAGACATAATTGATTGTAAATCTTAATTTGCTTCAATATTTTTTAATTTTTTATTTTTAAGTCAAAGAGATGCTTCAACAAGGAATTGAAAATTTGAAACCAAAGCATTATACCAAAATTTGCCAATCAATGAAATGACTTCAAGTATGCCTTTGACCTATTCAATTCTATGCCTCTACAATCTCAATTGTAAACAATACACCAAATATAAACATATAAACAAACAGAGTATGAACACTTGTTAAACACTTTAATAGTTAATGAATTTTTTATCTAGTTTTGAGAACTAGATAAAAAAGAGTAAATTTATTGAATCTGAAGCAAAGTGAAATCAATTTGATGGAAAGGAAAGCCATAACTCTGTTTGGTTGCCGAGAAAAAATAGAAAGATTTTCTTAGCAACCAAATAAGAAAAGCAAAGTAATTGTGGGGAGAGAGAACTTATTCGTACCTAATTAGAGGAGCTGAAACCATTGTGTTGAAAGAGATGAAGAGCTCTGTGATTGCCATGATTGCCAAGATCTGGAGCTTTGAAATTTCCATGATTGAGATCGAGGGCTATCAAAATTCAGTTTGGAATTTCTGAGTTTTGAGAGAAAGAGAGAGACTGTGATGTATCGTAGAAATTGTATGCTCTATAAAACTTTGATTATAAAGTTCCTATTTTCAACATCTGCAAACCATTACTGAACAATTTAAAACTTTTTCAACATTTAGAAACCATTAACTTACTTTTTCCACATTGATCAAGCCATTGATATAACTTTTTCCTATCTAATTTTTTTTTACCCTTTTTTATCACAGATAATTTTTTTAAAACACTTATTTCAACAGTTATGCTAACTGTGGAAATAAGTATGCTAATTTCCTTGCTTTTACCCCCACAGTTGTCCATAGTTGTGTACAACTGTAAAAAATTAAAGCTTTTATTAACATTTTTTAGTGACTGTGGATAAAAAGATGTTGAAAAAACTCAAGTTGTTTGAGTGCAAGCAGCCAATAACATATGGGCAAAACTCAAAAAGGATATAGTAATACTAATATTTAACAATAATATACAGCATATGCAATTATAATACAAAATCACTTTCCATGATGTGCAAATAGAAACGTTTAAAATACATGCAATCAATTAGTACCAAGAAAAGTTATTACTTTGCAATATGCAGCCCTGGATGAATTTGGCAGAATATCTCATCTCTTTTCCAATTGGTGCTACCACTTAGTTTTTCATCATATGTTCATTTTCCGTCTTGTAGTCATATCTCAACATCTTGATTTCAGCTATTACTAGTGTAGCACAGTATTGAATTTGGTATACAGATAAGGTGGTAAAAGCATTAATCTGCAAGCAAACCCATTTAAAACCTTGAACAAACCCAAGCTAGTTTAACAACACATCCAATTACATGCTGCATGGCCATGGTTTAAGCATTTAGAATGAAGTTGTCAAGAAATAAAGAAGTAGTAATATTTTCATTGGCTAACGATACAAATCAGCTACTTTTACCTTAGAAAGATACATGTCCAAAACATGGCCAAATTGACTGAAATGAGACCACACATTATCAACTCTAGCTTCAATTGCAAAGCCATTCCGCCGTAGATCGTCGTATATCGTCGACCAACGAAGATCAATCAAGAGAGAGAGGGTGAGATTGAGAAAGGGAAAGCGATAGAGCTTTCTGCCATGGAGGCATGGACAGAGCAAGCGGGAGAGAGAGAGGGAGAGAGAGAGAGAATGGAGAGAATGCTCTAGATCAAAAACAGATTGGTTCAGTTCCATTTACCTTTTAACCCAAACAACCAAGCCCGAACAGACATGAACCAGCAACCCAACCTATCACAATAAAGCCCAGATTGAAATTTAATCCAACTCAAGCCAAGCCCACAACAAAAATATACCAACAGCCTAACCCAAAAATAATTCTACTCTATAAAATTCCCAAACTACTACTACTATTTTTTTTTTTGATAGGTAATCAGAGAAATATTATAAAAGAGAAAAAATAAAAGTACTAGTAGTTCATGATGATGAACAACAAGATAGAAGAACCAAACAGCAAAAAAAAAAGATAAGGAAATCAGAAAGCTAATTTAAGGGAAAACATAAACTCTGAAAGAGACAAAGAATCAGTAAAGCCCCAACAACGAGTCCACTCAAAAAGACTACGCTGGCATAAAACCTTTAACTCATCCAACGTCTTCTCCATGTTCTCAAAGGAGCGACGATTTCGTTCCAACCAAACAGTCCACATTAAGCACCCTGGAATCAAATTCCAAATATTTGAATAGTGCTTCCCAAGCCATTGATGCCAGCAAGATAACAAACTTGCCGTCGATCTTGGCATAACCCAATGTATACCAAAAGCCTGAAGCATGAAGGACCATAAGGTATGTGTAATAGGGCAATGAATCAGAAGATGGTCTACCAACTCCCCATCACCACAACACATACAACACCGATTTACCAAAGGACGATCCCTAAGCATGAGATTATCCAAAGTGAGAATCCGATTGTGCGTAGCTGTCCACAAGAAGAAGGCTACTCGCTTAGGAATCTTTGGTTTCCACACACCCTTCCAAGGAAACAAAAGATTTGGATTGCCCTGAATTTCTTGGTAATAAGATCGGGTATCAAACTTACCATCCCCTTTGAGTTGCCAACGAAGCGTATCCCTCCTATCCCCCCGAGGAATACGAGGATGGATAAGCCGAAGAAGAGAGTAAGAAGCAGCTAACTCCCAATCTTCAAAAGCTCTAAAAAACCTTACGTCCCACACTTTGAAAGTACCTCCTTCTGGAGTCCACAAAACCTCAGAGATACAAGCATCCTTTGCAACTGAACAGACATAGAGCTCAGGATAGAGGTCTTTTAGAGTATTATCCCCAATCCACCTATCATGCCAGAAGCGGATACGGGTGCCTTCACCCACTACAAAAGACAAATGCTTAGAAAAACTCTCCCACCCTTCATGAATGCTTCTCCAAAGACCACAACCATGAGTTCTCCTGCACACCTTCGTACACCACCTCCCATGACCCTCACCATATTTTGTGGAGATTACTCTCCCCCAAAGATGGGTAACTTCATGCCCAAAACGCCACAACCATTTCCCTAATAAAGCTTGATTAAAAGACACCACACTTCTAATCCCCAAACCACCCAATTTGACAGGTAAACGCACCTTTTCCCAAGCCACCAAAGGATATTTGAAACTACCCTCAGAAGACCCCCAAAGGAAATTCCTCTGAATACGTTCCAATCTAGCAGCCATAGCTTTAGGAATAGTGAAGAGTGATAGAAAGTACGTTGGAAGACTTGAAAGAGTATTCTTTAGTAATGTGAGCCTACCACCTTTAGATAAATAGAGACGCTTCCACCCTGAAAGTTTCTTTTCCATCTTCTCCAAAATAGGATTCCAAATCGAAGCAGTCTTAAAAGAAGATCCCAATGGCATTCCCAAATATTTCATAGGTAAACTCCCCGCTCTACATTGAAGAATACTAGCCAATTCAACTAAATTATTCACCTCCCCAACAGGGACAATCTCACTTTTCCCAACATTAACCTTCAAGCCTGTAAACACCTGAAAACAAGACATCGCCAACCTTATGGATAGCAACTGATCCCTAGAGGCATCACAAAATAAGATAGTGTCGTCCGCAAACAACAAATGAGAAATCCGCACACTAACAGAATTCACTGCTCCCACATGAAACCCCTGAATAAGGTTATTCTCCTTTGTCTTCTTCAAAATTCTGCTTAAAACCTCCATTATCAATAGAAACAAAAGAGGGGATAGAGGGTCACTTTGTCTCAACCCACGAGAACTTCCAAAGAAACCTTCAGGGGATCCATTTACCAGGACCGAAAAATGGACAGAAGTAACACAAGCCTTAATCCACCCCCTCCATTTCAAACCAAAACCCATCCGGTCTAACAAATAAAACAAGGCCTCCCAATTAACATGGTCATATGCTTTTTCAATATCAAGCTTGCAAATCACCCCCGGTAATCGGCTTTTCAGCCTACTATCCAAACACTCGTTTGCAATAAGCACTGAATCCAAAATCTGCCTTCCACCAACAAAAGAATTCTGAGACTCAGAGATGAGATTATCCAAAACCGCCCTCAACCTATTCGCCAACACCTTGGACAACTTGTACACACTACCCACCAAACTGATAGGGCGGAAGTCCTTAATGTTAACAGCATTACACTTCTTAGGGATTAAAGTGAGAAATGAAGCATTCAAAGACCGTTCAAACACAGAGTGCTGATGAAAAAAATCAAAAAAATCCATGACATCCTTTTCCACAACACTCCAACAATGATGAAAGAAAGCCATGGTGAAACCATCAAGACCAGGGGCTTTATCACCCTCCATCTCCCTTAAGACCTGGAGAACTTCCTCCTTCGTGAACTCCTTCTCTAAGGACAACCTCTCCTCCTCCGCAATACAAGCAAAATCTAAACCACCCATAGAAGGGCGCCCCAAATCAGTTTCCTTATACAGCCCAAGATAGAAGAGAACTAATTGAGAGCGCACCTCAGTCTCATCCTCATAAAGAACACCATCCACCTCGATCCTTTTAATGTGATTAGCATTTCTATGAGAATTTGCTAATCTATAAAAGAAACGAGTATTATTATCTCCCTCCTTCACATACAAAGCCCGAGATTTTTGTCTCCAAGAAATTTCCTCAAGGGAAGCCAACTGTTCAATATCTCCTTTGAGTTGAATACGACGGAGTTGATCCTCACCCGAAAGCCCCAACAACTCCTCTCTCGCATCTAAACCCAACAGTTCAGTCAGCAAATTTTTTTTCCTAAGAGCCAAGTCACCAAACTCCTCCCTATTCCATTTTTTTTAAGTCAGCTTTCAAAGCCCTCAGTTTTTGAGCCAAGATAAAACTTGGTGAGCCCACAAAACTGTACCCATTCCACCAATGTTGAACTCTATCAACAAAACCCTCAACTTTCAACCACATATTTTCAAATTTAAAGGCACTCCGACCATGTCGAACAACACCAGCTTCCAACAAAAGTGGGCAGTGATCTGAAATAACACGAGGAAGCACCCTTGGGATACATTCTCAAAATGTTCCTCCCAATCTAGAGAAACCAAAGCCCTGTCAATTCTTGACATAGAGGGAAGACCAGAGTCTCTGAACCAAGTGAAGGAAGCACCCTCTAACGGTAAATCAACTAAAGAATTACTCTCTATAAAGTCCGAGAAAGCAAACATAGCAGGACTAAACAACTCACAGCCAAGCCTTTCACTTGGGTACCTAATGCAATTAAAATCACCTACCAAGCACCAAGCCATGGGCCATCTGGCACGCACCTGAGACAACTCCTCCCATAATGCAGCCCGCTGACCATCATCATTGGGGCCATACACACCTGTACAAGCCCAAACAAAGTCATCCACCACTCTTCTCAGTAAGACACTGACAGAAAACTGTCCAACAATAATGTCCAATTGTTCAAAAACCCTCTTATCCCAAATAAGCAAGACCCCTCCTGAAGTCTGCACTGCGTCCAAAACAGCCCAGTCAATGAAAGGACTCCCCCATAAACTCCGAACAAAAGCAACATCAGTAGAAGATACTTTCGTTTCTTGAAAACAAACAATATCACACTTCCAATCTTTTAGTAGATTCTTACAAACCTCTCTCTTCCGGGGATTGTTAAGCCCCCTTACATTCCAAGAAAGTAGTCGGAGAGTCATTTACAACTACCAACAACCCCTATAGCAGTCGAAGAAACTCTACTCCTACTCCTAGAAGAGACACCCTTGTAATTAACATTAGAGATAAGCCCCTTAAGCTCCCTGAGACCTCGTGACCCTGTATTAGCCGGTCGCTTAGGCAGCCCAACATCAATCACCTTGAGACACTCCTGTTCCAAAAGGCGAAACAGAGCCAAACATTGAGCTTCATGTTTCACGATAGGGAACCCCACCACGTTGCAGAAATTTTTCATCAATTGTGACACCCAGTTCGACTGTGATCCAGACTCCATCACCTGAATTCTTTCTGTAAAGTCCTGAACCAACACCAACTCTCTGAGATCATTGGGTTCCCACCGAGACAAAGGATCACACTCCAACACACAAAAATCTTTTTCTCCACTTCCACAACTATGGTCAGAGTAGTAGTAGTAGCAGTAGAAGCAGTAGCAGTAGTGTAGTAGACTACTACTACTACTACTACTACTAATAATAATAATAATAATTATTGTTTCTCAAAAAAAAAATAATAATAATAGTAATAATAATAATAAACCCCACGAGCACATAAATAATTTGAAAATTACTCCAAAACTCCTTGACATCACATAAATATTTAATTTTAGATATGTTTTTAAGCAATTTTTTTGTTGTTACATAATTTTTAAACCTAGAATAAACATAAATTTTGTCTAAAAATATTTAAATTATACATAAAAATAAATAGTAAATAACTAATTAATAGTTGTACCTCGGATGTGTCGTGCCCTAATTTTTCAAGAATTGTTGTACCCCCATACCCGTACACATACTTGTATGCGTACCCGAGTTTGTGCAACTTAATATTCCTCCTCCTCTTCCTTCTCCACTACTTTTGCTGAGCACCGACAATTTGGTTGTGTTGACCATAAAACCAGTTGGGTCCCGCATGAAGTAAACCTAAGACTTTCAATTCCAATGACACCAGGGAAGATCAAAAGCTATAGGGAAGCTAAGTATCTGCAAATGTATGGGATAGTTAAGGTTTAGAAATGGGTTTTCAAGGAAAGTGGGTTTAGATTGGTTAACTATCCATATATTGGTTGTCATTATTGTAACAACAATGGGCATTTTAGTGTTAGAGGTTTATATGATGAGAGTGTAAAGAGAATAACACAATATATACATGGAAAACCCTTTTGCATAAGCAAGAAGAGTGAAAAATCACAGGTGAGGCAGGAAATCCTCTACCTCTAGCCACTAGTATTACAGATATTGGAAAATGATGAACAATGAACAATATCTCATAGTGGTAAATTGTGCTTTTTATGGAAGTCAATCCCCCTCTCCTTTATAAGCCAAGGGCGGAGGTGGACCCCTTACAAATGCTGAATCCTTATTGGCTGTGAATACAAAAGGTATGCACAATAAGCTAAAGTAGAGGAAAGGTGAAAATAACCCTTAACATCCCCAAAATGACAAAAGGTATGCACAATTAGCTATCAAGCAATAGTTCCACATGAACTTCTTGATGTTGCCCAGCATTGCAATGAGCACGTCTAGAAGCCACTTGAGCATACGCCATTCCCCACTTAGCCATTAGTCCATGACTACAATAAGAAAAGGGAATTGTACCCTCCACATAAGCTCAGAACTCTGGCATTCTTCCCCAAAACAGGGAAGAAAATACACAGAATCTAATCTAAAGAGCTCACAACCTCTATTAGCCACTACAATCAATTATATTATACATAAGTGTTTGTAATGTATGTAGCCACAAGCGATGTACTAAAACGAATTACAATTAGAAAAGGGCTGCTCTTTAGACCATTTATGTAATGGTTTATATTATCAACTAAATACTAGAACAAAGCACGCAGGAAGACATTTGGATTAAAAAAAAAAAAAAAAATCCCGCAAGTCCATTTCTTTGGAATTCCAATCAGAGATAAATCCTTTCAACAATTTGCATCTACAGTGAGCAATAAAGAAAGTGTATCATTTTCAACAAAATCTCTTTGACCTTGGCTGAAGTAGTATAGAGGCGAAATTGATAAAGTGGTGGATGTATATCAACAACCAAATTTTGCCAGCAACCCGGCTGGATATGGATATGTTGGATGAGACCATCTCAAAGGACTGTACTAGTTACAAAGCTTCATCTATACACTCCTTAGAGGTTGTTGTATATGCAATTGAGATGTTAGCTTGCTTCTCTCTTCCATTACCCCATTATAATATTAGCAACTTGCTTTCCAACAGAGATGTTAGATCCAACCCTGATATTTCAACACCTCAGCTGTGACATTCTTATAAGCTTCTTGAAAACATGACAAGCAAGCTTCAAATATCCATTCTTGGCATACATATCCACAAGCTAGTTTGAACTACAAAATCCATAGGAAGATCTTTCAGAATCAATTACCCATGAACAGAAAGGCCCAATTTTAAGTCCCCAAGATTTGCACAAACCTGTGTGAACCCCACCATCACAACCCCATCTTCTTCCATTCCCTCCTTTTCCATTCACCTATAAATCTTAAATGCTTCTATTGGCAGCCCGCTCTTTGCAAACCCACTTATCATAGTTGTCCAACAAACAAGATCCCTTCTCAGCATACTATCAAATACCACAATTGGTTCATCCATCTTCTGACACTCTGCATACAAATTCAAAACTGAAGACCCAACAAACACATCAAACTCAAACCCACAATCCATTGCTTTACACCAAAGTTCCTCCCCTGTTTTCAAATCCGACAACCTCGTACATGCCTTGAGGGTCACTGTGAAAGTCAAGTTATCGTTACGGGTCAACACCTTCCAAGATCATTTGACGATATAGATTTAGAACTTCATCTGGGTACTCATTGTGTGAATTGGCTATTATCATGACATTCCATGCATCTATGCCTCTTCGAGGCAATACATCAAACACTTTTCAGGAAACTTCAATGTCGCCTATATTTACACATGAAATATACTTTGGAGCACAATGCCCTTATTTACCAAAATACGGTGAGCGTATAATATCAGATAATTTAATTAGAAAGAATGTCTCCTTGCTCAAACTACCTTGACTAAATTTAATTGTCTAGCAGCTCAAATTCAATAGCTAAGAATTTCCTGAAGAGCTAATGTGACAAAGCCTAATCCATGAGAACAAATACATGGGCTATTTAAATAAATCTTTGGCAGGAGACTAGGGGTGGATGAAACACCAGTAACTTAGAAATGAAGCCAGCAATACAAGCATAGGAGATGTTATTCTACCACTCATTTTCCCTTGGGATCAATGGGTATTCACTTCTAGGTTGAAATTCCACGTCACAAATTCCAGTTCTTGTGAGTCTTGCTTCACCAGTCCATCACAATTTTGCTTTATTATCAAATAAAAAAGCCATTTAGTGACAAAGCCCATACTGTCAAGCTTGGGCAACAACTTTCATTTGATATTCACTTGATAGCAGAGTATCCCTCTACTGCAAATATTCTGAAGAAATAAATCAATTATAGCTTTTCTCTTTTAACTCAATAGAGCTAACTTGTCATTTAAACACAAACATCAAGAATTCTAGACAAAGTTTCATCCTCATATCAATTTGTTTAACTGAAAACAGAAAATAATGATATTTTGTAAGTTTCTTATATTGGGACCCAAACAAACGAGTCAGAACTCATAAGGAGCCTAAATTCTTCTACTGTTTCAGGCCTCATTCTTAGGCAATCCATCACAAAATCCAAATACCAAAAAGGGAAATTTCTAACGCTTTCTAATCAACCAAACAATGAATGGGTGGGGTGGTGTGGGGTCAAAAAACAAAAAGAAAAAAAAAAGTGGGGTCCTTTAAATTTTAAAATAGTTGTAATAATTTCAAATAATAAAAAAAGTTCTCTCTCTAAGCATAAGAGACACAGTTGCACTTAAAGAAGCAATTTTATCACCTTTGCTGCAATTTCAACTTACACGTAAACCCCCCAAAGCCCCCACCGAATGCAATACAATTAATTAAAAGAAGCAAAAGGAATACTCTCTTGAATCTAATTTCAAAACAGGGTCCAAAATTTCTTCTTTACATTTGATTTTACCACGCTGGAATGGCACGCATCTATTGCATGGAAAGTTGTAAAATATTCTATAAAAAGAGAGCAAGAACGAGAGTGACAAATTTACCCTTCATACAATCAGTTGCGACACTTTGTCCTCGCCAACTAGAGTCCAATAACTTCTTGTTATCAACTATTAGAAATTGGAATCACAAATTAGTTAACCCATATATATGAAACTTGTCACAGATTAAAATGAAAATTAAATAAAATGCAAGCATATGCCAAATGAATATTTAAAAAAGAAAAAATTAAATAAGAAAGAGGGGACTTACAAAAAAATCAGAAAAAAAAGTTTATCAGCCATGCATATTCATGAAAGCTAGCAAATCCAAATTCACTAGGATTCCTCTTCCTCTTCCTTGCAATCATAGTCACCTTGTTCTTATTTGCTTGAATTCCCAATCCAATTTCCCAAACGTGGAATGAATCTCTCGAGACTGAGAAAGGGAAAGCGATAGAGCTTTCTGCCATGGACAGAGCAAGCGGGAGAGAGAGAGAGAGAGAATGGAGAGAATGTTCTAGATCAAAAACAGATTGGTCCAATTCCATTTAGCTTTAAACCCAAACAACGAAGCCCGAATAGACATGTGCCAGCAACCCAACCTATCACAATAAAGCCCAGATTGAAATTTAACCCAACTCAGGCCAAGCCCACAACAAAAATATACCTTAAGCTCTATTTTTCTTAATACAACAAACTAAAAAATAAATCAAACAAAAAAGTTGGGTCCCTTTCGCTTCCCCCTGTTTTTTAATACGTTATTCTTATTCATTAAACCAAAAAGTTGCATTAGTTTAACTATTGATTTAATTGCGCTTTTACTTCACATATGTATTCAAATATAACAGCATAATGAATCAAGGTCTATTGTATTCAACAAGAAAACTTTGCAAATAATTTCATTGCTTGTATCTACCTATTTCTATAAAAACTAATTAGAAGAGAAGGCAACCTCTCTGGTGAAAAACAGCCCTATTTTTCTTCTTTCCTTTTGAGTACCAAGAGAGCAACAAGAGTATCTACTTTACCCCACAAAATTAATAATCATGAGCGTGCTATCTGTTGCACATATCTTCTTTGATCCAGACAATGCCACAGTTTCTCCTCACCAATAAACTACAAAGTCCCACAACTCCATCGTATCCAGTATGGGGAAACTAGCAGAAATAAGAATCACAAATTACTGAACTCATATGAAAGCATATATGCCAATGAATTTAAAAATGAAAAATGAAATATAAAGCTACAGAAAAAAATCTGTAAAAGGGAGAAAGATATCGGTGACTTACAAAAAATTCAGCTATACAAATTCATCAAAGCCACCACTTTCACTGGGATTTCTCTTCCTCTCAATCAAAGTTATATTGTCCTTGTGTGCTCAAATTCCCAATCCAATTTCCCAAATGTGGAATGAATATTTCAATTAGATTAGAGGTACCTTCTCCATTGGTTCCATTCTCATCCCTATCATACTCATCATGACTTTCACTCAGTTTTGGAATCTTTTGCTGAATCTTCCAAATCATTTTCATAAGGAGTGATGCTACAGTTGCTGTTGCTGCACCCATGCATAGTTTGGTTCAGATCTTCAATGTCTTGCTCATATACCCAATGGGCCCCGCATTTTGTAACCTCTAATCCTGGACCATCAGTTTCAAATCCAATCTCAGTTTGACCAAATCTATTAGCATCTATTTGACTCCAATTTTCTTTCAATTTCTGATTGAAAAATTTATGGGGATAGTAACCCAGGTAAAGATGATACGATTCAATCTTACCAAATTCTTCTGAAAAAGGAAAGCTAGATATCGGTGGGCTTTCATATCCGTTGGCTTTCAAGTAACACTTAAGCCAATGCGTAAATCTATAACCTTCCAAATAATTTGAATGAAGTTGGCGAAGTGAAAGATGTTGGCGGAGTACAAAAACTGCACACACAGCAACTCCCTTCAATTTATCTGAAGGCACTTGCAAATTCATTGAAGTCCCCACACTTTGATGCCTAAACCATTTCGGAATTTCTCTTCCAGGAATTATAATATCATAAATGGATTCATCTCCCTGAAACATACAAAATTACAAAATCATTATATTTAGAACCTCACAAGCAAGAGAGAGAGAAAGAGAGAGAAAGAGAGAGAGACCTTAAATTGAATGTGATGTCTTAGCATTGTTAATAACATGTCACCGTAGTCTTCATTGTTAATCAATTTAACACAATTGAGAAAACAGAGGAACCAAGAAGAACCATCTTCAGGTCTTAATTGTAATATTTCTAGTGAGGTACAACCATCTGCATCAATACGCCTAATATTTAATGGAAGCTTTGGCAAAGATTGAAGATGTGCACAACCACTTAGAAGAAGAGTATCCAAATTAGATAGTCGAGTGATACTCTCAGGAAGGCAAACAAAATTATTTCCCCTAAGATCTAATTTTGTTAAAGGGGAAAAACAACCAAGACCATCGGGGATTGCCTGAAGATTGCAATAACTTAGATTCAATTCGGTCAAAGACCATAAATCAGAAAGAGAACGCCCTAACATGCCCATGGGGTCTACTCTTCTTTTTCGCATTAAAGAAAAACTGATGAGTTTATTTGATGATATAGATGATAAACCTTCACATCCACGAAGAGATAGTACTTTGAGATTTTTTAAGAGAACCAACGAAGAGGGTAATTCTGTTATAGCAGTTTCACTCACATCAAGCTCCTCAAGACCTTTGATATTCCCCAAATTCTCTGGTAGTTCATTAATTTTTGAGCAGCCAGACAAAGTGAGAATTTTTAGAGACATCAAATAACAACAAGAATTTGGAAGACTTGAAAGGTTTTTGCAGTCTCTTAAATCTAATTTAGTAAGGCCAATTAAATGCTCAACTGACAATGGTAGTTCTTTTACGGCAGTCTCGTTCAAATAAAGTTCCAACAAACTTGACATATTTCCCACAACCTCTGGAAACTTCTTTAGTCTTGAACAACCAGAAAGAATAAAAATTTTAAGAGATTCCAAGCTGATCTTGGGTGGAAGGCTCTCAAGGCACTTGCAACCATTTAGATCCAATCGAATAAGACATTTGAGATTTCCAAGAGATGCATGAATCTTAGATAGTCTTATACAACGCTGAAGAATCAACTGCTTAAGCTTTGGGGCTCCACTAAGGTCAGGCATCTCAATCAAGTTTTGGGAGTCACTTAGGTCAATGAGTCTTAACTCATCTAAATTCTGTTATAAACCAAAAAAATTATTAGATAAACTCAAGTATTAATGAAAAAGAAGAAAAAACACATTTGCTTGAGTGAAAATTTTACCATAATTCCTTTCCACAGGTGTTTGATTAAGCTGCAACGCATTTTGAGTTCAACAAGTTTGTTTGGTTGAAAACTAGTTGGCATGGATTTAAAAGGATATCCATGCCATTTTATAATGCGTAACTCATCAGAAAGATAGCTAAGACTTTTTGGAAGTTGCACATTACCTCTAATGAGGCCATGTTGAGGTTGCACATTAATTTTAAGCAATCTCAATTTTTTCATCTTTGAAAAGACTTCATAATTTAAGTGTTCCTCTTTTTGAATAGAAATGTTTAGCATTATGCCTTCAACTACCTTCGTTCCCTAATAATCAAGAACAATGAAATTAGAATAATTGATAAATACTTAGAAGGATTTGTAAACTTACTGGATTAAATTTGTCAACTTACAGTATTTTTCTGCAATACATGAAGGACATCCTTATAAATCCACAACCTACTTCGTTCCCCTGGCTCTTTAGGGGACTCACGACGAACAATTTCTTGACCTAGTTTTTGAAGTAAATCATGCATCCACAAAATTCCATTTTCTTCAATGGTTATGAGAGATTTATCCATAAGGACACGAATATTGCAGTCTGGGTGGTAACCGAAACTTTCTAGTATATCTCTTATGAAATCTTTTTTCTTTCCTTTGAAGAAACATGCAATATCTAAAAATAGTTCTTTCTCTGTATCCATTAGCCCATCAAAACTTATTTGAAGTATTTTCATAATATTTCCATCAGGTTCTATTTTTAGTTTATCTAGGGCACTTTTCCATTCATCCATTGTTTTATCGAACAATGAATTACCTAAAACATTAAGAGCTAAAGGAAGGCCGTTAGCACATTTCACAAAATCCTTAGACAATTCTGCATAATTTTCTTCAGGATGTGGATTCTTGAAAGCTCTCCTACTAAAAAGCTCCAAAGCGTCATCATCATTCAACCCCTTAATTGTATATACATCATCCACTCCGTGTATTCTCAACAAATGCCTATCTCTACTTGTTACAATAATTCTACTTCCAAGACCAAACCAATCATGTTTCCCTGCTAATGCTTCTAATTGTTCTTCTCCGTCTACATCATCAAGAACTATAAGAACCTTTTTGTTGCATAGTCTATTCCTTATAGCACTGATTCCTTCACTAACATTCCATATATTTATTTCACTTTCCATGAGGATCTTAGAAAGAAGTTGTTTCTGTAAAGAAACTAGATGTTGATTATTAGTTTCTTCTCTAACATTAGCAATTAAGCAAGTAGCTTCAAAATTGCTAGATATTCTTTTAAAAATTTCTTGTGCAATAGTTGTTTTACCCATTCCACCCATCCCGCAAATCCCTACAAAGCGAACACCTCCAAGCCCTTCATCTAAATATAAATTCAACATTTCATTCACGCGAGATTCTATTCCAACAAGGTCCTTGAAAACAATATTTTGAGATATAAGATTCAATTCACCAAGTATCTTTTTAAGGATTTCTTGGATAACTATTGATTCATGCCTGCAAAGAAGTTAGAAAAACAAAAATTTCATGGTGGAATAATCGTATATAATATATGAAAGTGGGAGCTGAATCAATAATTCAAATTAGATTCTAATGGCACTTCAATTCTTTACCAAGAATCCTTCTAACTACCCTATAATTTAATGTTATGTGCCTTTAGATTATAAATGCACTATAATTTTATGCTAAGTATCCTTCTTAGTATACTCTAATTTCGTATCAACTATTTTTATATTCAAATTAATGCATCTAAAATATGAATAGTTTGCATTCAAATTTATTATGAGTGTGTAAAGTCGGTTACTTATATAGGTAGCAATGATTAGGACCTTAACCCAATCCAGTGGACCCTAATGTAAGAGTAAGTAAAAATAAGTAGTTTGGTTTAATTAGCATACATGATTAGTGGTGGTTATTAATTATATATATACACACACAAAAGCAAAGTAACTATTTTTTTTTTTTTTTTAAGAAGCAAAGTAAATGGTTAATCACAAGTTTTTCATAAGAAAAAGTTAATCATAAGTTAGAGTAACCTAAAAGCTAAGTCCTTAAAAAATGTTAAGTCTTTAATTGAATTTCATGAAGGGTAATTGAGTAATTTCACTAGCGCACCTTATTAACCAATCAAATGAAGACACACTTAACACCAAAATATCATGCATAGTTTCCACATGTGCTCCTCTTAAGGGTAAAATCAGCCACGTGGCGGGCCATGCAGAGGCCTAAGCAGACCATTCTAATTTCTCGTCTCACAAAAGAACTAGATGGATGAAACACACTCTCCATTCTCCAAGCTCTCTCCCTCCAAGTTCTCCTCAAAGACTCAAACTAGAGTGATTCTAGTACATTTCTCTCAAAGAACCGAGCATAGGGGTCGGGGGAAAATCTAAGTTTTTCACTCAATAATTCATTTAAGCTTAATATAATAGTTAGAATTAGCTTGATGTGTGGGAAATCTCTTTTAGGAAACTATTTTTCAATTGGATATTGTTGGGAATTAAAGTAGTTATGTGAACCTACATGTGGGTAGAAAGTTTTAAGGACCCAGCTTTGCATGTGTATAAGACTGAAGGAAACAAGAGTTTAAATGATGGGTTTTTACTAATTTAATCATTGCATGTGATTATACAATTAAGCAAAATTATAGTTAGTAATTAATGCAGTATTAATCACTGAATTTTAATTATATGCCATACTGATTAAAATGCTTAATTGGCTGCCTACTAAATATATTTAACATGTCTAGTACAAATATAAAATTTCCCACACGAAAAAAAGACCATTTGTAATTATTTTATGTGTAAATGTGTTAAAACTGTCACTGTGACAGATTCAAACACAATATGAAAAAGCTTGATTAAATCCTATTCGGTGAATTTCGAAGCTAGGGGTAGTTCCTATAAAAGCTAATATACTTATGGTTGTAATGGAATTAGTCTCACAGCAATTGGATGAGTATAAAAATGATGGTGCAATTTCTAAGTTGACTGCAACTCTGTTAGAGTGGATTTGAGTACGCTGGTTTGTATGATTTTTGGGAAATCATAGTTATATTCCTTTGCTCTGAAAATGTTAATAGACATCTATAGGAATCGCTCTGTAAATTTTCATGAAAATTAGATGTGATTTGATAGCCTATTGAAATCTTGTAAGTGAAGTATATGTTGCTGGAATAGGCAGTTAAAAGGAAATGTACACCTAACTTTGGGATTTTATTCCTAAAGGCTAGAGCTATGGTTTTGGGTAATTATAGGGACTCCTACGAACCTATTTAGGGTAAACAATGAAAATCTATGGGAGTTGATAGCTAAGTTATGAAATGAATACCCTTTATAGGCTAGAATGGTACTAACGGAACTTCCATCCTTTGATCTAGGGACAGGCCAAGACCAGTAGGTGACTCCACTGCAAAGCTTTGAGACTTCAAGGTATCTGCTCCAAGGTAAGGGAATGTGCCATGATCGTTTAATAGCCCATGTTTTGTAATTGTATTTACTAATGAGAAATGAATCAAAAACTTTTGTACCACTCTCTTTGTACCCACTCCATGTATCACAAATCAAATCTGCCGTGTGTCTATTAATTCCTAAATTTTAGTTTGTGTCTTTCCTTAAATAAAAGATTAAAAAATAAAAACCTTCTCATCCCCACCCGGGCCACCACCACTAAGCTCCTCCACCGCCACCGGCAAGAGACCACAACAACCCCAACCTCATAGTCACCACCACAACCCCAATCAAAAGGCTAAATTAAGTGCAAAATTCGAAACCCAAGAAGTACAAATTGCACCAGTTGTTACTCCAGCTTCAATCCATGGAAGGATCACAGAAGGAAAATCCTCAGACTCCCCCGATACATGTCCATATGCCTTTTCAACCCCGACAATCCCTATATAAAGACCTGTCTATACCATCAACCTCTCCATTTTCTCCAATCTCTCCCTACCAAAATCTCCAACCGTTAGCCATAACACACCCAGACCATAATCCTTTTAAGCCAAGTGGAATACTTCCTGCAATGACCTATAAGATTCCACTTCAGCCTGAGACCCAAACCAAACCACAAAATGAATCTTTTTCTACCAAAAAAGACAAAGAACCATTATACCAAATCCCTGACCCAATCATTGGAGCCTCTTCAAAGCCTCCAGACATGAATATGTTGGCTGTAGACCCAGACCCTCCAAACCCAATTTCATCGTTTCTCAAAACCCTTACCCTGGAGGATTCAATGCAACCTTGGGTACTTCCTGTAATTGAAGATTCTGAGTTAGATTTATCTGATCTTGGTTTAGAGGAGGTGTTTATGACGAATACGGAACCAAAAGTGGAAGAAGAAGAAGATGATGTTCTTAAACCCAAACAGCCCCCACCTCCACCACCACCAATATTTCCTCCACCACCTTTTATCCCAGAATACCAAACAAGATTGACCTACTCACCGACTACTGACTCCAAACACCTGTTTACTCTTGATAATGTTCCTCCCTCCAGATGGCATGAAGAGATTTTCAACATGTACTCCTGGTGCATAGCAGAACTCCAATCTCCAAATACTAGTGTTCCTCAGATTATTGCCAAATTTGTTGCAAGGATCAAAGGGAGATTAAGAGAATGGTGGATTAATTTGGGAGAATACAGGCAAAGACAGGCAGCCCAATGCAATACACTGGAAGACTTTTTCATAGTAGTTCACAATGAATTCCTTGGTTCTGTGACTCATTACACAGAGGTGGCACGAGAAGAATTCTTACTGATGAAATGTTGCTCATTTGAAAGAAAAGATCTGGAAAAAAATTTTGACAGAATGTCAAGGAGATACTATTCTTTTAATGGCATGGATGATGTCAATTCCAAGCACACTTTTCTCAATTCCCTCCCGGAACCATTAGAGGATGAAACCCTTCGTATGATGAATCTTCAGAAGATAACGTTGCAGCAGGCCTCCTTAGGAGAAATTTATCAGCATGTGCTTATTGCTCTAGAAAAGCTCTGCAATCAAAGAAAGTTTCTTTCGGAAATTGACAAGATTCATAGCAGACTCAAAGACAATTGTAAAAGGAAAGACTTGCAGATCAAATGCTATGACAAAAATTGTGCATGTTCAACAAAAAGAAGAGCTCATTTCAAAAAATATTCTTGGAAGAAAAAGCACTATGCAAGCCAACAGAAGAAATCTTTCAGGAAGAAAAAATGGAAATTCCTTAGAAGAAAGCAGTTCAAAGGAAAAACTTCAAAGGTCTGTTTTGTATGCAGAAGACCTGGCCACTTTGCAAAAAACTGTCCAAGGAAAGAAAAGGCAGCAAAACTTCTTGAACAAGCACAGATCCATGCAGAAGACACTCCTTTCTCGGACGTAGAATCACTCTTCTCGCTGGATGATGACTATTCTCCTCAAGCTTTAGCAGTTCTGGCCTACTCTATATCTGAAGAAGATTCAAATTTGGATAGTGAAGAAGAGTCAGACCCAGAAATCCAAACCATATATACATCCCAGCCTATCATAGCCCCCCTAACCAGTCCCACACCCATAGCCCAAGTAAATATCCTCATTGATACGTATGCCAAACCCATTCCAGTAATAGCCTTGTTTGACACAGGAGCAGCAGCAACAATCCTTCATCCCAAAATACTGCCCAAAGAATGCTGGCGACCCCATCATCAGATGTTCAGAGCAGCAAATGGAGAAACATTCTTGATCACCTTGAAAAGTAAGCCTATTCTCATCAGAATCTTCCCTACGCTTACTATCAAACACCAAGTCCTTGGATCCCCTCTTACAGGTAGAGACCTTCTTATAGGATTTGATCTCCTTCATCAAATACCTAGCCTAAGATGGTCCTCAAAAGGACTCATGCATAAACAACACCTTCTCACCTGGACCCAGGTTCCCCATTTATAAAACAATGTACTTCTTGGGTTTCGAATTTTGCACTTAATTTAGCCTTTTGATTGTTGCATTTATTTATTTTTTTAAAAACACATTAAACACCTTTAAATTCAACAAAGTAAACCCGTCTTCCTCTACCCCTTTCCCTTAACTTTTAAGCAAAACAAATACTATTACCCCCAGAAACCCCAAAGCCAAAACTGACCCAAATTTGCTACCAATCGATCCCACTTAATGCTTCTATATCGTTTGTGGCATTGAGGTTTTGTTGGTTGGAAGTTTGAATGAAAATCATATTTTAATTTGTTGAATGGACCTATTTGGCCTTTTTCATGGACATTCCACGGTGCCTGTGAGATTGGGGCGGTGGTCTCTAGTTATTGACGGCAGTGGAAGTTGTGGTAGTGGGGGATAACAAGGTTTTTTTTTTCTTAATCTTTTATTTTGGTGAAACAAAAACTTAAATTTAGGAATTAATAGACACATGACAGATTTTGATTTGTGGTACATGGAGTGGTATAGAAAATTTTGATTGATGAGGAATATTCATGTTTTAGTAAAGTAATTCAAAGGTTGTATGTTAATACACGAGAATAGAAACAAATGTGTTTAATAACAAAGCTGCTCGTGTTTATGCTTATGTTTGAATGAAATTATAACTATTTTATTAAAAACTATACAAACTCTTTTATAGTGAATTATGAAAGGTAAATAATGTGCATATGAAAGATGTTCTAAAAGCTCTTTTGAAAGTAAAGAATTTTCAAGAAATGGCATTGTAATATTGTACTTGGCATAGGTCAGGGAGAACTTCATATAGATGAAAAATGTGCCCAGTTGTTTGTACTTGGGGAGTGTCTGACATAGAGTCATATGACAAATGTACCCAGATGTTTGTGCCTGGGGAGTACTTGGCACAGAGTCACATGAACCATACCTAGATGTTTATACCTGGGGAATACCTAGCACAGAGTCAAATGGCTAGCCTAAGGGTCAGGTAATGTAGTTTATGAAATGATTTAGATGATCCAATACTTATTATGATCCAGTAGTTTTTCAATATGTTTGACACTCTTGGCCATTTCGACTTCAGATTTGTGAGTTTCACGTTTTATGTTTAGTTATGAGATTTGCACAGGCATTTTTAGTGTATGGGAGTTATGATTCTCATGAACGGTTTATGAAACCCAAGTTATATGTTTAAAGATAATGCTTTCCAAAACTTATGATTTCATGATATATCTGCTTACGAGTTATGTTTCTCAAAGGAGACTTAGAACATGCTATGAAGCTTATCATTCGTGTTTTCATAATGAAGTTGATGAAATGTTATAATTCAAGAAAGTTTATATTATGTTTTATGCAAATTCATGAAATCATTTTAGCATGAACCCGGTTTGTAAGCGAGTCATATCCATTTGTGCAAATTATTTTGTTTATCATGCATTTCATGCATGTTATTAAATGCTCATGCCACACATCCCTTACTGAGCAAGTGGAACACTCACCCTTCAACATTTTCAGTTAGCAGGTACTCTTGCAGCTCAAAGTAGAGGCTTAGTACAAAGTACAGTTAGCTATGTGGTAGAACAAGTATAGTTCTGTACTGTATTTCTGTTGTGCAGTTTATTGTGAGGTTGTACCAAACATTTCAGGTTGTAATGATACTTATGATGGTATTAGTCTTTCACTGTTATGCATTTTGGAGTTTATGTAAACTGTGGAGATGCAACAGTATGAATGTGATTACATGATATTGGTTATGATGTTATCACTTCCTATAGTTGGACTATGTTGTCCATGTTGTGAGCTTAGCAAATAAAATTATAGCAATGTGAAAGAAAAAGAAAAAATTTTCATACTCAAGTTAGTTTGGTTTGTTTTAATATCAGGCGTAGGGTTGGTATTAGCATGTCGGTCCGATTAAATCCATGGTTTGGATTTGGGTCATGACAATATATGTATCTAATTGTGGATGTTCTTAATTGTATATTTGTATGCAAGAGTTTTAAGGTAGTGAAGTATAAATATAGGAGACCAAACATTCAAAATACAATCTTAGCTTCATGCAATACAAAAATCTTACAATATAGCACAGTAATTGAGGTTTGATTTGTTTAGCACATCATATAATCTAAGTGAGAACCATGTGTTTCTTTGTGGCTAACACAGTTTAATAAGTTGAGAGGGTTTTTAATTTTATTAAATCATTTTTTGCACCTTTCTTGGATTTCTATGTCAGACTCTTTTTTTAATTTTCTTTAATCTTCATAGCAAGAAAAAAGTTATAAAAAATAGACCAATAGATGTACTCGTAGCTCTTGACGTTTTCAATGGAAACGTCAAAGATTCAAATCTCCCCTCTCAACAATCAAATTATTAAATAAATAAATAAAAATTTAACTACTCCTCAATGAGAGTCAGTCATGGTCGTGGACGGTTGCAAATCATACTAATAGCCATTTAAACCGAAATTTACATCTTTCAAAATGCTTCTCATTTCTTTATTCTATTGACAACTGCTCAGATTTTACAAGATTCTTGATTTTTAATAATTACTTATTAAATTCTTCGTTTTAACATTACCTTAATATGTTTTATTTATTTATTATTCTTTTTTTTTTTTATCGATCTAACTCATATTTTTTTAATTTTCCCATTTATCTTTAAAATCAACAAATTTTCTCCTATATACTCAAATATTCAAAAAATGAGCAAATGCCCCCAATCTGTTTCTGTTTTTAATTAAATTCAACAACATTTTTTCAAAAAGTTATTAGTCGTACATCACAAGGAAGACAAAAAGTTGAGGGTTTTATTGTTATTTTCTTGGATTGTATTTTTAATCATTGTGATTTCATGTGTTCATGTGTTCATGTGTTTTGTGGGTTTTCATTTGTATTGGGTTGGTAAGGTGAAGTCGTCAAAGTGCTAAAATGAAAGTAAGTCGTTGAGGTATTTCGCTCTTACAAACTTCATTGCAAGAAGTGAACTTAGGGAAAAATTAAAAGTTGAATTTGAAAAACAATTAACTAGTGTGTTTGACCCTCTCTCGTACAACATGCACTTCGAAAGAGCGAACTTTAAAGAATCTGAGACAAAATATTCTATAATTTTTTTTCTTTGCAATTTCAGCCTCTTAGTCTACCTATATATATATATGATCCCATTTCCCCTGATTTTATGACTTGAATTTCTAACAGGACAAATGTGTTTAGAAATCTATTTAATCAGCAGTTAGTTTGTTATAAGTAGGTTCTAATCCTATATATACTTCTTTTCATGGTAGATTTCTCAAACGCTCATGCCCATATTATTTTTACCAACCGTTTTTTTTTTGTTTTTGGTATTATCAATAGTGACCAACTTCCTCTTTTCCTTTACACTATGTTTGGTTCGGGTGAAAAGGCAAGGGAAAACTAGGGGGAGAGGAAAATGGGGGAGAAAATGTTATTTTCCTCCGTTTGGTTCAGCAGAGAAAACTGAAGGGAGGGAAAATAGGGGAGAAAACAAGTCGCCTGGGCCCACAAAAATTCATCCCCCCAAATCGGGAAGAAAACAGAGGAGAGAAAATGCTCCAAACCTGAAATGACGCATATATCCCTTAGATTGTCTATTTGAGTCAAGGTCAGCCAAGTCGCCGTCGCTGTCACCCTACGCCGTTCATCAAAATTTCATGCCGTCGACTTCGCCACCCACAAAACCTCACGCTGGCGACTTTGTCACCAACAAAATCTCACATCGCCACCCACACCGGCAACTTTGTCACCCACAAAATCTCACATCGCCACCCACAAAACCTCACGCCGGCAACTTCGCCACCCACAAAATCTCACATCGCCACCCACAAAACCTCACGCCGGCGACATTGCCACCCACAAACCTCACGCCGTTGACTTCGCCACTCACAAAATTTCACATCGCCTCTCACAAAATCTCACAGGTCGACTTCACCACCCACAAACTTGTTTCTTATTCCTCTGATGTCCTCTCCGTGCTCTAGTTACCAGAACTGATATGGGACCATGGGTAGACGAAAGGATGATATGAATGGGTTTTGTTTTTGTTTGTTTTTACTTTTCTATATGTGCAAGTGTGTGCAGCAATTTCTTTTTATATATATAATCTTGTTTATTTAATAGGTAAGCTGAAAATTTTATTAAATTCGTATGTAGAGTTTTTTTTATAAGAAATAGTGTGTAATATTCCTAAAAAAAATATGTAATTAAAAAAATTAGATTGACTTGCTTATAAATATATTTATATATTTGTGGGTAATATAATTAAAAATAAAAATATAATATTTTAAATAATAAGGATAAAAAAGTAAATTTATACCAACTATATTTTTCATCATCTCATTTTTCTTCTCATCCAAACAAACAAGTTTTCTATCCCTCTACTTTTCCATCTCTCCTTCCAAACACACACGAGGGAAAATTAAATCTTTTCTATCCTCTCACTTTTCCATCCTCCCATTATTTTCTATCCTCCTACTTTTTCACCCCTCCAACCAAACAGACCCTTAGAGCAATCATCTACATATATTTGGTATTGAGAAATCGGTGATTTATATTTTAGACCCAAGTTTTATAGCTAATGTCAGTTTTAAGCTAATTATTGTACAATTTAAAACGCAATAGTTTAAGTGATTAGCCGACTGAAGGTAGAGAGAATGATGAAGTTTAAGCTCTGGGGTTTATGGGTTCTCTCTAGCTCTATAAATAAGTATTAGACATATTCAACTAAAAGGAGGCAAGCATTTGAATTGAGGCTTAATTGCTAAGTTTGTGTCTTTATTTGTATATATTGAGTAAATACCAAATATACATATACTACCATGCTTCAAATTACCCAAAGGTTCTTCATTAAGTTCATAATATAAACACAGAAGATAAACTGAAATTTTCTCTGGTTTGATTGACTAAAAAAAGTAAATAAAACTCTTCTCGTCAATCCATGGGAAAGTTGGAAAAATTTTAGCGTAGAAAATTACAATATTGATAATAGCATGAATAACATTACTCTACAAAAGACAAATGTTACCTATCATGCAAATGCCATCCAGATATATGACCCACGTCTTTCAAAGCAGCTTTCCACGCTTGTACATCCTCTATGTTAATCCTGGTATCTTTCTCATGTTTAGCAAAGGCTTCAGCAAGAGTGCCACTTTGGTTCTTTACATCAGAGGGATCCATGTGATAAAAGACAGGCAAAACTGTTAATCCAGTCTCCTTCATGGATTTAACAATTTTTGCTAGTTCAATTAAGCACCACCTTGAAAAGGAATAGTTTGTTGAGAGAACAATGATAGCATACTTGGATTCTTCTATTGCTTTCAAGAGTTCTGAAGAAATATACTTTCCTCGCTCAAGTTTCTCCTCATCCCTAAAGGTGATAATACCCTTCTGTTTCAAAGCAGTATAAAGATGATCTGTGAAATTCTTGCGAGTGTCAACACCACAAAAACTGAGGAACGCATCATATTTCCATCGAGGGCAAAAAGAAGAAGAATACGAAGAAGAAGTTGAAGAGGGGGAGGAGGAAGTTTCTTGAGTGGCCATGAAAGCAATTGGTAACTTACTAGCTTGTTAAGCGATGTGTACTAGAGAGTGTTGCAGACTTAGAGAATGGGAGCAACAATAAGAGATTTTATGTTTCTCTAGCAAGGCTGAGTGAACTTCCAGGCAGGCGACCAGCTATGAACTTTTTTTTTGGTTGAAGACCAGCTATGACTCCCACTTGCTTTTGTTTTGTCTATCAAGTTGGCCATTTTCACACCATAAAGTCTGGCTTTTTCGTTCTTGTTCTGACCGTGCCGGGCAAGTTAAGTTAGTGACATTTCACATTTGTCACTGTTTTTTGGACTTTCAAATTCAACTAAATTTGCTGTTTTTTCACTTGGGCTCCACGACCTTTTGTTTCTTCTTTATTTTATTTTTACTATCAAACCAGCAACTTTTGTAGCTATTTTCACGTGGGTCCATTTATTTGTGCAGACTCCAGACTTCCTTGTGCTTGCATAGAAAAATACCTAGAAGCTATCCAAAATAAAAGAAAAAGAAAAACACTTAAACATATGGAGGAGAAAGACAAGGGCCACTTTCACAATTGCACTCACTCAAAATATCACAATTTATCAAAATGGTCTACCGTGAGTCGTGAAAAAAAAAGGGCGATAAGTTGACGTAAAAAATGGTGATCAATTAAGTTTCTACCTTATCAACCACTTAAACATATTATAAAATTGAGTATAAAATTGAATTTTTACTTATATTTATTTGAATGGATTACTTGTCAATGCCGGTCCCTCTCTAGATTATTTTTGCTAAATAATACTCTTTAAAAAAAAAAAAATAAAGGACAAAGTTTATTTGTAACTAATGGCTACAACTCCTACTGAAAAAATTAACATGTTTATATATTTTGAAAATCTACCTGCTAGACTGTTTGTTCTTTATGTTTTTAACATGCAAATTAAATTTCATGTTAATCAGATATTATTTACTATTCGATTTATAAATTTATTTTTAATGTATAATTTTAGATTACAAAAACTTGAAATTTAAACATTTGATTGATAATATAGTTATTGATTTTTATTCTTTTGAAAATTTTGTAAATATAAAAGATATAAGAAGAAAATGTTATCCAACGGCACATTAATCAAAATTCACATCTAATAAAAAATTAATTAGTAGAGTTAGAGCCTTTGGAAAACTTTGTCTTAAAATAAAAGGAAATTGTTAGCAAGACAAGACTTTAAAGATGAAATGATATATGTACTTCCCTATTAATCAAGTGGCCATCCACTCTATAGCTATAATTTCTTCAATACAATAACGTAGTACGAGCATCTCCAACAGCCAACGCATAGCCAAAATATATAGAATATATGCTATTGTTCATGCTCCAGCAGCTTCTTTATGTCTGGAAATTTTTTTTTGCTAATGAATAGTAGCCTATCAAGTCTGATGTGCTACTGTTCATTCTTCAAATCATTTTTTTCTATTATAATAATTTGATGTTGAATAAAAAAATGTTGGAGGATGTGTAGTTGTTAAAAAAAGAATAAATAATGAATGAATAAATAATATTTAAATGAGATAGAAAATCTGTTGAAAAGTGTATTTGAAAAAGTGGGTAGATAAAAGTAAAAATCACTGTTCATTCTCCAAAAAGTACAAAAATTTAATGAATTTGTTAGAAATGCTCTAATGCTATTATGCCAATAAGGGAGGTGATCTTAATAAGATAATACCTGGTAGAAAAGAAAACAAATTGAATTATAGTAAATAGAATTTTACTTATTCATTGACGCAGTATTTCTATATATCTTCTTGTGCTTCACAGTTTTTTTCTTTTCTCTTTCTTCATCTTCTTCTTCTTTTGTTTTTTTTTACTATCAAACCCAATTTTAGCAGCTTTTTGTTTTTTCATTTTTCATTTTTCTTTCTTCGTCTTCTTCTTCTTTTGTTTATTTTTACTATCAAACCCAATTTTAGCAGCTTTTTCCCCACGCGGGCTCCATTTGTGTAGACCTCTGTATGCTTAAGAAAATACTTGGAAGCTATCCAAAATCCCCCTCCCAAACAAAAAAAGAAAAGAAAAGAAAAGAAAAGGAAAACACGTAGAAGTAAGTGGAGGGTCACATCCATACGAAATCTAATTTTTTCTTTTCTAAAAAAAAAAAAAAAAAATTGTATAAGGAACCTCATCCTAAGGTGAAAGATGAGTCAAAAGTTCATTTTCTGTCACCCATCAATTAATTTTTTATTAGAGTCGGTGGGCATCCCACCATAAATTTTCGTAGAAAGTTATTCTTCTTTATTTATTGTCAAACCAACTTTTGCTTTTTTCACGTGGACGTGGGCTCCATTTGTGCAAACCTTCATATGCACAAGAAAGTACTTGGAAGCTATCCAAACAAAATAAAAGGAAAACGGAAAATGCTAGGAAAACAGCGGGAAGGCAAGGGCACTTTGTACACGAAATCTAACACAAAATGGACTTACTCAATATCATAATTCATTGAAATCTGGGGATACTTTAATTGAACAATAATATCTTTATTTTTTAGAAAATTAATAAAAATAATACAATTTTTATTTAAAAACTTTATTAATAAAATACTAGTTTAATAAGATAATAAATAAATATATATATATATATATATATATTTTGGTGATCGATAATTTGTAAGATTATGCTTCACACTTTTTTCTTTTTTTCTGTCACTTTTTCTTCTTTCTTCTTCTGTCTTATTTGACCATCAAGCCTAACTTTAGCTGCTCTTTCCACGTTGACTCCATTGTGTAGACCTCTATATGCATAGGAAAATACTTGGAAGCTATTAAAAAAAGAAAAAAAAGAAAAAAAAGAAAGAGGAAAACACTCAATTTTGTATGAGGAACCACATCCTCATCTTTCATTTTTTTTTTTTTTTTTATTATTGTAGAGTTTGGAAACTCTAATGCTCTTTTGAGTCAGTTTGTAAGGAGCTAGGCCCTATTTGATTAGGGTGTTTGAACAATAATTTTTTAGTGTTTGAACACTTAGGGCCCGTTTGGTTCTAGTTTTTAAAAATTGTTGTTTAAAAAGATGTGAAAACTGTAATTTAAAAAGTGTTGTTGAAAAACGTATTTTTAGTGTAAATAAAACAAAAAAATGTGTTTGGTACGAAAGTTTAAACAATATTTTTTAGTGCTCAAAAAACATAAAATATGCGTTTGGTACTTGTGTTTTAATTGGTAAAAAAAGCTGAGCAAATGTACTAAAATACCATTTTTTAATCAGAGGAGAGAGAACATCCATTTGATTAAAGTTACTCCTCTCTTTCCTTTTTCATCCGTTCTCTTCCTCAGAGCAAAACACCAAACCCACGCGGTCCTGATCTCCATTGACGCCGAAGAAGATCCACGGCTGGGCTTGACATTCCTCAAATCACATCTCCACTGTCAACGCTCCAAGACCCAGCAGCTAATCGAGCATCTGTTGCCGCCGAGTCGCCGACCCATCACTCCGAGATCGAGGTTCGAATCTCACTTTGACCTTGCTTGTGATTCTTTGCTTTTCTCTAAAGACCGAACCGTTCCTTCTTCCCTTAAAGATTTCTCAGTTTTTTGTTTTGTTTTTTTTTTGTTTTGCTCACCAATCGGGAAATCCCCCAATTTTTCTGTTCTTCGTTAGCTGTTGAAACAGTATTTCATTTACAATCCAAACATACACGCCCATTCTCGAAATCTTTTGCTTACATTCTCTAAATCTTTTTATGTTGAGACAATGTTTGATCTTTAACCCATTCGATTTGTCATTTTTCCTAGCACCCTGTTTGGTTGCCGAGAAAGCCGATTATTAGCTTCATTTTACTGTTTTTTTTTAGTTGATTGGGTTTAGTTTAATTATCCATGAATTTAAGCTTTCTGAATATGATGAGTTTGTGGTCGGTTTGACTGCCTTTCGTTAGTGAATTTTTACTGTTATTTTTAGTTAATTGGGTTTAGTTAACTATTCCTGAATTTAAGCTTGGTGAATTTTATGATTTTGTGGTTGGTTTGACTGAAACTCCTTAGTGAATTTTTACTATTACTTTTACTTGATTGGGTTTAGTTTAATTATTCAAGAATTTTAGCTAGGTGAATTTGATGATTTCTGTGTTCGGTTTGAATGAATTTTGTTGAATTCAATTTGGATGTGATGGATATAATGTGGTGCTGTTCAGGCCAATTCCTCAATTATAGTGATGAACAGAAAGGTTTTGTGAGGTTTTGCCCCGTCTGTTCTGGTTCTGTCAATGATGGTTCTGTAATAAAAAAATTTGAAAGTTTGCATTACTCTTGCACCGAAAATAGAAAACAGTTATAGGAAATTGCATAGCTATAGGCTGGTCTACTTGGATATGTTGCTATATTTTTTGTTGCACGAATTGATAGCTGTATCAAAATAGTAATGTGTAAGTGAGTAGGTTTATGGCTTCTTCTCGTAGATGTCGGACACAATGCATGAGGATATTGACGATGGCCTTCGGTTTCGGAATTGCAACTGTTTCTGTGGCTTGAGAGCAAGTGTGAGAATTTCTGATAAACGAAACGATAACCGGTATAGGCTATTTCAATGCTGCCCAAAGGACAAATGTGGGTTTTTCCAATGGTGTATTTCCTTGAAGACCCCATTGTCATATTCGGAGGATTTCCAGCTACTACAAGAAGAGTTATGTGTATTGCGAGAGGAATTGAGGGTCATGCATGACAAGGTCCACCCTTTAGATCAAACAAAAAGAAGGGTCAAGATAATGTTTATTGGATGGTGTTTGTTATGCACCACTCTTGTACTACTGCTAACTATGACAATGGTCTAAATTAAACTGTTATGATAATGTCCTGTAACCATATTATCTTATTATAAATTACTGACTCCTCATGAACTTGATGTACTGTGTACAATTTTTGGACGATCTTGAGTCATCCATTTTGCTAGTGCTAGGTATATGTATGGGGATGACTCTTGACTCTTACAACTGTATGTTATTGGCTTAATAGTAGTTTCACAATAGTATGTTATGGTCGCATTCCTCTAGCTTTTCTTTTGCCTAATTACATACTGTACCAGCACAATTGCTGTTGCTGTTTTGTTTTTTGCTTTTTTTCTTTTTTGTTTGTGTGTGGAAAATGGAAATAATTGTTGTTATTCAACACAATATCAATGTCAGTAGGATATTGTGTCCTGCGTAACTTTGGAAATAGAATAGAGAGAAACCACAAAATATATATATATATATATGTATATGCAGCTGGATTCTTGAGCAAGGTTTAAATAATTCTATCTGCCTCAGTTTCCTAATTGGATAGAGTTCTACTATGAGAAATTGCCGGTTTGTTTAATACTTTTTCTCTACCAAGGAAATGATTTGGAACTTTGTACTAGTTTATTTAGCTGTAGCCTTCTCTAGGGATTTGGATGTAGGTAATACTTTTAATCTTTAACTTTTAAGGATTTGCAGAGCTCATTATTAGTGGATTCCCCATGAGAATGCGTTTGCTGTGATCCTTTACCATTTTGGTAGAATAGCAAATGATTCCTTGAATCTTAATAATGTGGTGGTTGTATAAATCAAAATCTTTTTGTCCTAGTTTTGGTGCTCTATTGCTTGATAATTTATTTAGTGAGTTGTATTTTGGGCAAGTCTTGACATAACTCTCGAAGAGAAACTATTTAGTATTATTACAGAAGAGTAGTATAGACTGTATAGTACTCATTTTTCTTATATAATAGTGAGTTGTATTAATAAATTGAATGGTAAGATTTACTATTCATTTGAACGAATAGAGTAACCACATTGTTGTATTCTAAAACTAAGTCTAACAGTACATAATAATTTTCTTATTTCAATTTTTTCATTCTCTCTCTAAATAAAAACATAGGGAAATGTTAATAAATAATCTAAGGGTATTGATTTAATAACATATAGGTGATAGAGATTAGAATATATGTATGTGTGTGTGTGTGTGTGTGTGTGTGTGGGAACTTCATTAATTAAATAGAAGATTCAACAATAATGAATAAACCTCACACGCATTCAACATGACTTTAGGGACTTCTTGTTTGAAATCTATATATATATGTTAAGTTTTATTTTTTGGGCATCAAATAAGCCATTCTGGTCGTTGTGGTGGCAATTTAAACTGACATTACCACAACAAATACAATTATGTTTGTTTTTTGACCACTAAACCTGTAGGCATTTGCCATATTCATTAATGTATTTTGATATTTTTAGTACTTGTCATAACGCCACTAACTGTATTACTAAGACTGCTTAATTATTATTAAAAAAAACTTTTTAATTGTTTTCTTATTTTTTCTCCTTCAGATGAATGTAGCTTAGTACTGCACTGAAAGATGCCACAACAAAGAAATAATAATCTTGAACAGTATATTAATTGAAGACAAAATGTAATGCAATAAATTAAGGATTATTCTTTTAATTTTTTTCTTCTTCATTTGACACGAATCGAAGAGACTGTCACATTTAGCATGTTTATTGAAGTTTAAACCCAAGACTTTGAGTACAGGTACTGTGCAAGTCACTCTATTACTTGAGATCTTAAAAATCATTTGATAATTGATTAGTAAATTCTATTTTCATTTGTAAAAGTACTATAGCTAGCACTATTGAAGAGTTATTTATATCATTAAGTCTCTAGCAAAAGACATTGTATACTTACATCTCTCTAACTGGAGAAGGACCATTGTGACGTTCTTGAGAAAGCAAGATCTCCACTTAAATAGCCATTTTCATCAAGACATAAACTACAACCTGTGCAGCTATGCCAATTAATAATTCTGGTTCCAATTTCAAATAAATCTTTTAACTTAACAGTAATGCTTCACTTACAATCGACTAAGAATTCTCAATGGTTGTTGCTCAAGGCACAGGACAACAACCAAATGCAAAAACCGCACAAATGTTCACTCCTTTATCAAAGTAAATATATACCAAACTTATATAACTAACAGGGTAAGTATGATATTGGTAGATGAGTCTAACACAATAACTTTGGGACCATATTTGGCTTGTTCTTACTGACATGTCCCTAGTAAAGCAATGCACCTTATAAAATATCTATACAGATTGAGAATCAAATTTTGATAAATGATTAACTATACACATTGAAAATCAAATTTTGAAAAATCAAATTTAATATGAATCCAATGTGAACTCAGTATTAACGCATACACCGTTTCTAAAAAAAAAAAAAACTCATACACCAAACATACTTTTATAAACACACAACAGCATCCCCAACTCTCACAACCCAATTAAATTTGGTTTTATAAACACCAAACATACTGCTGCAGGTTTTATAAACACACTTTTATAAACACACTTTTAGAAACATACGTTTATAAACACATAGTCCCTTTCTTCTAGAGCCTACAATAGATACCAACGGTTGGGGACTCTGCAAGTTGGACCACCATTGGTAACGTAAACTACAAATGCAAACATAGCATAATGTCATTGTCTAATACCTCCATAACTAGCATCTATTTTTGTCACAACATATTCTTCAACCAAAACAAGGTTCAAACTTAAAATAGAGTTTGAATAGTGCAATATCCACATTTTTTAAGAGTCTATTCCCAAAAAGCTCAATCATGGTTGCCTATGTAATCTGCCCACATAGCAGCTGTTATCGCATCACGATACTCCGACATCGCTCGTTGTGCCCGAGAATTAAAAGCTTCTTCAGTGCCTCCACTGCCTACGCGTGCAACTCCCGCTAAAGTTGCGTCGCTGTTACGCACAAATGATCCTTCCCACACATGGAACATTTCATCCGCCCGGTTATACATGCGGATAAAGTTGTGAAGTGCACAACAAGCGGTCACAATCAGTCGTTGTCTAGAGAGAGAGAAGGAGTGCATTTCAGTCAGGATCGGGAACCTCGCCTTCAACACTCCGAAGCATCGTTCAATTACCATCCGCAATGACGAATGCCTATAATTGAACAACTCTTGTGGGGTAGTAGGTTGCCGGTTCGCACCGCGAAACTCTTGGGCATGGTAGCGTGCCGACTTGTGTGGGGGGAGGAATGCACTGCCTATTGCGTACCCCGAGTCTATTGCGTACCCCAAGTCTACGAGGTAGTACGATCCTGCAATAAGAGTAATAACCATTGGCAAGTAATGTTACCCAATACAACTAATTTTTAAATGACAATAAAAGGAAAATTGCAACAGGAACACCATACATAGAAACATATAATAAGTTTCGTAGCTATGTCAATACTACAATTAAACTAGGTAGCTCTAATTAGGGACCTCAAAACTTATATATTGTGGAAGGAAAAAAATTGTCAGTTCTGAAATACTACCAATTAACTCTAATTCAAATGACACTTAGTCCTTACTCAATAATAGGATGGATGGTATGGTCATTGGTTCAAGACTCACAAGATAAATGTATGACTTACCAACAACAAAAAAAAAAAAATAATAAATAAATAAAATGAAATTCACTTTCTCTATCAATGGTCATTGTACTCTTGCAGATAACTCTTTGGAGTAATTGGTGGCAACTTCATTATGTGCCTTGACCATGAGCTGGGTTCAAATGCTTATTGCACTATATATATGTATATATGCAGGTCCTACCGCACCCTATGCACCCTAAAGGGGTTATATATAGTATGATGCACTTCTTGGTGTAGATGAAATGGTAAAGTAAGATCTCATTGCCATTGCCTAACATTGCTTAGATGTAAGACCGTTAATTTAATCCACCTATATTCCCAGCAAGGGGATTTAATAAAAAAAAAAAAAAAAAAATTGTCACTATAATGAGTTTCTAAAAAAGTAAGAAAGGAGCAAGTGTTTGAAGCATAGCAAAAATTGTTTTAATAATTGGATAAGTATAACTGTACAGATATATAGGAAATAGAGAACAAATTATAACTCAATCACATTCTACATAATGTGCAATGCATTAACCACAATGTATAAACTGTTTTAGATATCTCTAGTATGACTTTAGCTCTCATGGTATAAGATAATTCAAATTCTTTTTTTTTTTTTTACCTCTAGGCGGCCAAGGGAACTCATACTCGGCATGTCCAAGTGCGTCCTGCATGACTCGTGAATCATTCGCACTCCCTTCCCATCCACAATGCACATATGTAAACCGCATGTCGAAGTTGCATGCACACATCACGTTTTGGGTGATGTCACTTTGTCTATCTACGAATGCGGTGGTCCTACCGGATGGGGCAGAAGCACTTATGTGCGTCCCATCGATGGCCCCCACACATTTCTGTTAAACAAATAGGTAGCTCTAATTAGGTAACTTCAACGTATGTGCAATCAGCTATTTCTGACATTTCATAGGGGATTCTTTCTATTCTCTATTACAGATTTTTCGAATTATAATCAATCAAAGTGATAATTTATTTAAGAAGCAAAAAAAGAAAAATCAAAGTATACCTCAAACCATGGGTAATATTTCTCATTCCCTCGAAGTGAATGAGGAAGCTCAGCTGCATCAGCGTCGGGCCGGATGATGAGACATCCCAAAGCATGGATAGCACGCAAGGCACGCCGGAACCGCCTTTGAATGGTCTCGAGAGAATGCTGGAAGCGGTTGGCAGTTAGCCGATAGTCAGCGTTGTGTCCGACGATAAATAGCACTGTCCCAACGGCCTCCTCAACTGACACAATACCAGTGTCCTCCTCTAATAGGTGCAGCCGCTTCAACTCATTACACAAGTGCCTGAAAATGGTCTTGTCCATGCGGAAGATGTCGTAACACACTTGGGGATTTCCTTCTAGTACTTCAATCACATATGACCTTCCACTCAGGATACTAGTGCACATAGGTCGCTTCATGTAGTACTTTTGTACGTACTCTATACATAGCTGAACATAAGCTGTGGCAATCTCAAGTTCTACCTCACTATCGTACTCATCTGAATCGGGATCAGTCATGACTGAATCACAATCTGAATCTGTATTCGCCATAACTGAATCACACCTGTGGACAACCAAAAAGTTCACATCAGCCACTATAAACAAGTACATATACACACACACACACACACACACGAACATATATATATATATATATATATATGTTGCTATATGTATATATATCTATATTGCTGTATGTGTATATATATATATATTATTATATCTATATATATAAGTCAGTATATATATAAATTAGTATATACGGCTGCATGTATCTATAAGTGAGTACATATATTTTTGCATGCATAAGTGAGTATCTATAAATAAGTATAGCACTATATATATATATATATATATATAAGTGAGTCTATATGTTGCTGGAAGCACTATATATATATATATATATAGTGCTATATATAAGTTATTGTGTGTACCAACAAAAATTTATAAATATATATATATATATATATATATAAATATTCATAGATGTAACTGTGTACTATAGGAATTCCATAAACAGCACAACTATACACAAAGCAATTGCAATTACTGAACAACAAAAGCAATTGCAATTTCAACAGCACAAAGCCACAACAAACTAATCGAATATTTCTTACATAACTCGCATAGATGTCCAAAGCATTATATAGTAATAATAAAAGAAGCTAGCAACCAAACATTGCCCAAAATTCCATAAAGAACACCTGATTTATCTAAAAATTTTATATATATATATATATATATATATGTCACTAGACAAAATAACACAAAACTACAACAAAGCAATTGCAATTGCTAAACAACAAAGCAATTGCAATTTAAACAGCACAAAGCCACAACAAACTAATCCCATATTTCTTACATAACTTGCATAGATGTCCAAAGCATTATATAGTAATAATGCTAGAAGGTAGCATGCAAACATTGTCCAAAATATGCATGCAAACATTGTCCAAAATATTAAGATAATACATACTTGGCCAATTCACATTAAACCAAAATAACTAGACTAATTAACTTCCTAGTTTGTCTTTAAACGATGCACATTCCCAACCACCTCCACAACTACTGCAATCCACCCCCAATGAACTCAATCCAAGCCCGTCTCCTATCAACTGTCATAGCAAAAAAAGCGGCTCTACTCTTGAAGTTATGAAGCTCCTGCACAACCTTGCAATATGTGACATGATCCACATCGGTGTACTGGTTGAGTAGTGTTATAGCTTCTGTAACTGACTCATTTTCACCCCCCACACTAGCATCTCCGGTGTCAATGGACCTTTTCCCCCTCCGGTTCCTCATGTCAGTAAACCCCCTAATAGCTTCAGTCATGCTTTCAAGGGAGTGCCCTTTCCTCCTTTTTCCGCTTGAATTAGATAGTTCAGCTGGCCGCTTTTCAGCTTGCCTCCGGCTTTGAGCTTCACTTGGTGTGGGCAGCTCCTCCACATCATCAACACTTTCAGTGTTGACGTTGACATGCACCCCCGATAATAGAAAGGCCGCATCTAGCTCTCTCTCTTCGTCACTATTGGGAGCTGGTTGCGCAGATGACATTTGGAGGAAACCAGTGGCTGTGTTTGAATTGAAAAGGCTGCCCAATAGGTCGTAGTGTTTCAGCCCCTTTTTCTTGAACTCCTTGAATTTATGATTGACCTATTAACAACCATATATATTGGGTTAGATGACTTATTCATATAAAACCCAATACAAATTAGATGGATAATTATAATAACACTCTAATAACCATCCACTATTGCATAACAAAAACAAAAAGAGTAATAGTAATAATAACCCTATTAACGTTATACCAAAATCACATATTTGTTTTCTATAGTATTAATATAATTTTTAGAATTCAAGACTTAGTAACAGCATCTTTCAATCAACATATCTTCCAAATTAATGTTGGGACACAGCTGACAGCCACATGTTAGACTTACATGAATTAAGAAAATCCAACAATTAACCAATCTTTAAAAAAAAAAATTCAACTAACATTGACAAGTCTGCAATATTTCAAATCAATAATAACAAGAAGCATCTAAACACAATAACACTCCAGTCACAGCAATACAAAGACAGCACGTCCAACGGGCGAAAGTGGTTTTTTTTTTTTTTTTTTTTTTTTTTTTTTTTTTTTTTTTTTTTTTTAAGAAAGTGGTTCTCAGCTTTCACAACTGTGACTGAGTGATGACACAATAAGAAAAGGATGAGCATGCTTAAGATCCAGATTTCAGATAAGTAGGATCCAAAAGATCTATTATAATAACATAGAAAGCATTTTCAACTTGAAAGGAAAAAACTCCAAGCAAAACTGTTATAATAAAATCATGGGTTTCAATGTATCTTCTTAACTTGTATGCCTAAAACTCTACTTCACAACAAATATCATGGTATCACAGACCGACACAAACAGTTTTTTGACTAGCATATAGCTAATTGTAAGAAATGCTGTTTGGAGTATGTTCAAGGACTTACCGCAAATGCAGCAGCCCAAGCTTCCTCACTGGCCGTCACCGTATTTGAAATGGGGTCCCATCCCATTCCTGTACGTGCGATGAGCTGGGAGAATGTGCGGTGTCGACCTTTCAGTCGTTGATATTTTTGTGTGAGCTGTGTCTTGTTATAATTTTTATTCGCACGATTGTTAAACTCATTCATAATGATTGTCCAAGTTCCAGTCTTGAACTGCCCTTGGGGCATGTTCCCTTTAGCATCCTCTTCTAACAAGATATCAATGAAATGTTTCTCGACTGCCTCAGGCCACAACTTCTTATCCTCGGCATCAGTCATTCTCTCTTCCATCTAAATAAATGTTTGGTATACTTACATAGACTTATCATTTGAAATTGTATGATATGGATGAACAAACATTACTCACTAAAAGACCCAAAGCAGCAGGCATATAGGAGAAAATTGAACAAAACTAAAAAAAAAAAATACATAGGTATGCATTGTATACACATCAGTTTATCATACACTTGCAGTGGCACTGAATATTTATATAATTGGGTGTGTGTCAGAGCTGGAGTAGCTCAGTTGGTTAGAGCGTGTGGCTGTTAACCACAAGGTCGAAGGTTCAAGCCCTTCCTCTAGCGTATTATTATATCATTTTCCCTTTTTTTTATTGCCTTTTTTCCTTTAAAAAGTCAAAACCACGATGTCAACCAAGTGACCAACTAATCACAAGGTCCCAATTTGAAAGGAGGAGAAATAATTGCTTAAAGTTAAATCCAAACATTTAAAAAAGAAGAACGAATCCATTAACTTTCAGTCATATCCCAATTTCCTAATTCCACAATCCACAGAGGGTAGTCTTTGCTGTTTTTTTTCACTTTTGCCTCAGCCACAATTATTGTTCCATTAGTTGTTTGAATTTTTTTTAAAATTACAAAGATAAAAATCATAGTCATGGAAAGTTCAATGTGTTAAATCTTATCCTTCCTTAATTAGCCTAATGATTAAAACAATAACATTAATACTAATAATAATAAGAAGAAGAAGATTTAAAATGTTCTGGTCCTTAGTAATGAATCATATTCTACATGATTTTCTTTTTCTTTTCTTTTTTTGATTGGAAACATATGACTGGATTTCATTAATACGGACAACAGTCGAAGGATATTCTACATGGTTTTCTAAGGCTGCTACCTGCACAACATGTCTGGATTTTCACATTTAAAAAGGCCTTACCATAAAATGTTTTGTTCTTGTTTTTGCTCACTTTTAATGGCACTAAAATTATAGCCTGTAACCCGTTGAGAGAGACGGCTTTCTGCTGTGAACAGCACGGTTATTATACACATCCAGAACCACCATTCGGGGACTTGACATTGGCAATAGTTTTAAGCAACCCGGTTCTATCTATGAATCTCAAACGATTGGGAAATATAATCTTGATCTTTAACTAATTGCAACAATCCGTTGGCAGCTGAAGATTTGTAATTGAATTGCAAATTTTCGACAAGAAATAAAAAAGGCACCAATTAGAAAGGAACCCATAAGCTTTGGCAATACCATGCCATAGCAGCATCAGCTTGAGATGGTTTTACTCTTCGCATTCATATCAATATCACACAGATGTCAGAATTATAGTTTTGATGGTTATATTGTTTTAAGTGTCTACTTTGATTAAATCAAATCAAGGTTACAAAAAGGAAATTTGAAAAAGGCAAAAAAAGAGAGCAACAATACAATCAGTTTTAAGAATTCATCTCATCAATGTTGGTCCGGAAAATAATTTTGGCAACACAACGTACATAGAGATACATATGAAACTGACACTTACACCTACTGATCTGAAGTTCACATTAGCAAGAACACAGAGGCCACAAAATGCAGAGAAAATGCATGAACTAGGTACAAAGTTATAACAGAACAAGCAATAAAGATTCACTATAATTTTGTCAAAAGAAACTACACTTACACCTACTGATCTCAAGTTCACATCAACAACAACACAGGGGCCACAAAATGAACAGAAAATGCATGAGGTAGGTACAAATCAGCAACAACACAGGCCACAAAATGAAGAGAAAATGCATGGGAAAACCCCCAAAATTATAACAGCACAACCAAAAATGATTCACATATTACACGGACCTACCTGTAAGGGAAAAACACGGTGCGAGGAGGAAGCAGAGGAGGATGCAGAGGAGGACGCAGAGGCTCTGTATAGCACGAGAGAGGTGGATGAGGATGAGAGCAAGGCTTCCATCTGAATGAATATGTGGGATTATAAATAAGCCCTAACCTGGAATAATGAGAACTGATCTGAATTAGGTTGGATGTGAAAGAAGGCTGCAACAAGTAATTAATAAAATCTTTACCTGACCAAGCCTTCGGACTGTCCGAGTAGTGCAAACCCATTAGCAGCAGCTTCGTCGTAGCTGAGAGAATGATTGATGTGATGCGGTGTGTACAAGACGCGTTGACGAGGGTCAGCGAGGATTAGCGCTGGGTTGGTGAGATTAATGGTGAGCTCTGCTGGGTCGGTGAGATTAATGGGGAGGTGAGAGTAATGGCGAGCTCTGCTGGGTCGGTGAGGGAGTTATGGAGGTTGAGGGGAGTTATGAGAGTAACAGGTAGGAGGAATTTGGGGTTTTGAAGAGATGAGAGTAAAGCAGCAGACAAACGTGAAGAAAAGCTGATCAGGTGGGCCCCTAGCTGTGTTCAAATTTATTTACCGGAGTGCCACTGAACTGTATTTTTGTTGTTTAAAATGAGCTCAGACATGATTCCAAAAACTAGTGTTCAACAGGGGTTTTTTGAACAATGATTTTCAAACATCACTGAACAGCACATACTCACCAAACGGGCTTTTGTTAATTTCGGACACTAGTGTTCAGTGTTTAAACACTGAACACTGTGTTTTGAAAAGGGTGACCAAACGGGCCCTTAAAACTGTGAGCTAAAAAAAACACGTTTGGTAAGAGTGTTTTTTACTAAAGTGTTTGAGTTACATTGTTTATTTTAAGGTGTTTAAACACGAAATTTAGAAAACTCATCTTACTAGTTTTCAGTTTTCAAATAATATTGCTCAATAGCACTTTTGTAAATTTGCTAAAAACTATGGGGCCCACTTGATTAGACAAAACAGAAACTGACTTCTCTCTCCTCAAATAAAAAAATATTAAATGGTATTGTGCTTGTTATCTTTTTAAAAATAAACACACAATTATGTTTTTTTCACACATTGAAATATGGTACTAAACAAATTTTTTACTTTATGAATACTATAAACACGTGTTTCAACAACACTTTTTAAACCATAATTTTCACATCATTTAAAAAAATTGCAGACTCAATTTCTAGATTTATTAAAATAATTTATGTGAGTTGTAGAAAAAAAAGAAAAGAAAAAGAAGATAAGTTCATATAAAAAGTTGTGAACAGAAAGTCTCTACCCTACAATTTATAATCAACTACTTAAACATGTTATAAAATTGAGTATACAAATGAATGTATTTTTGGATTAATATTAATTAGCTTGTAATTCTATGCATATGTATGTATATACTTAAAGATATAAAATAAGATACATAATATAATTTATATATATATATATATATATAATTTAAATGCTATTGATAGTTATTTTTATATTTTGTTAACTCTTTAAAAAAATTTGTAAAAATATTATTAAGTATAAAATGTAAATTGTCCGTGTTTATTTATTATTGTAAATCACTTTTATTTTTTATGATTTATTTATTTTAAACTCTTTAATTTTTATATTTAATATTTTATTTAAATAAATATTTATGACTTGTTTTGTTTTGTCTATCTAGTTGGCCATTTTCACACCATAAAGTCTGGCTTTTTCGTTCTTGTTCTGACCGTGCCGGACAAGTTAAGTTAGTGATATTTCACATTTGTCATTGTTTTTTGGACTTTCAAATCCAACTAAATTTGCTGTTTTTTCACTTGGGCTCCACGACCTTTTGTTTCTTCTTTATTTTATTTTTACTATCAAACCAGCAACTTTTGTAGCTATTTTCACGTGGGCTCCATTTGGGCAGACTTCCATGTGCTTGCACAGGAAAATACCCGGAAGCTATCCAAAATAAAAGAAAAAGAAAACACTTAAACATACGGAGGAGGAAGACGAGGGCCACTTTCACAATTGCACTCACTCAAAATATCACAATTTATCAAAATGGTCCACCGTGAGTCGTGAAAAAAAGGGCGATAAGTTGATGTAAAAAATGGTGAACAAGTTTCTATCTTATCAACCACTTAAACATATTATAAAATTGAGTATAAAATTGAATTTTTACTTATATTTATTTGAATGGATTACTTGTCAATGCCACTCCCTCTCTAGGTTATTTTTGCTAAATAATACTCTTTAAAAATAATAATAATAAAGGACAAAGTTTATTTTTAGCCAATGGCCACAACTCTTATTGAAAAAATTAACATGTTTATATATTTTAAAAATCTATCTGCTAGTGTACTTGTTCTTTATGTTTTTAACATGCAAATAAAATTTCATGTTAATTAGATGTTATTTACTATTCGATCTATAAATTTATTTTTAATGTATAATTTTAAATTACAAAACTTGAAACTTAGACATTCGATTGATGGTATAGCTATTGATTTTTAATCTTTTGAAAAATTTGCAAATATGAAAGATATAAAAAGAAAATGTAATCCAATGTACATTAATCAAAATTTGCATTTAATAAAAAAAATAATTAGTAGAGTTAGAGCCTTTGGCAAACTTTGTCCTAAAATAAAAGGAAATTGTTAGCAAAACAAAACTATAAAGATGAAATGATATATGTACTTCTCTATTAATTAATCAAGTGGCCATCCACTTTGTAGCTATAATTTCTTCAGTACAATAATGCAATTATGCTATTATGCCAATAAGTGAGGTGATCTCAATAAGATAATACCTCGTGGAAAAGAAACAAATTGGATTATAGTAAATAGAATTTTACCTATTCATTGACGTAGTATTTCTATATCTTATTATGCTTCACTGTTTTTTCCTTTTTCTGTCTTTCTTCTTCTTCTTTTGTTTTCTTTGACTATCAAACCCAACTTTAGTTGCTTTTTCCCCACGTGGGCTCCATTAGTGCAGACCTCCATATGCATAGGAAAATACAAGAAGCTATCCAAAAAACTCAAAAATAAGAAAGGAAAAGGGAAACACGTAGAAGTGGATCAGACCACATGCATATGGAATCTAATTTTATTTTTCTCAAAAAAAAAAAAAAAAAAAGTATGAGGAACCTCATCCTCATCTTTTATTTTTTATAGAGTTTGAAAACTCTGATGCTCTTTCTATTCGGTTTGTAAGGGACTTAGTTTCTTTAATGTATTCTTGGATTAATATGAATGAATTACTTGTGAATTTTGATCCCTCCATCTTATTGTGCCCATTCAAATACAAGTTATTTCCGGATGATATGAATTAAAAATAAAAAGGATTACATGTGAATTTTGGTCATTCACATTGTAGCTATAAATTCTTCAATATAAGATTTTACATTTGAATAAAAGTAATCTTCTTAGTCTTTACGATGTAGTCTCCCCCCTCTCTCATTGTAAGATTACACATGACCATTTCTAAAGACAATGGTGATGGCAATTGGGAATAGATGCAATTATGTTGCAATGCCAATATGTGAGGTGGTTTTAATACAATAAGTATTGTGTAGAAAAGACAACATATTAAATTATATTAAGGAGAATTTAATTATATTCATTAAAGTAGTTTTCCTATATATTTCCAATAATTGTACCCTTAATTTTAGGACAATTTCAAAGAACAAAAATGTCTCTCTCACACACACACATGCACACACACACATGCACACGCACACCCACACACGCACGCACGCACATGCACGCACACTCTATTGTATCCTAGGCCCTTCCATGTCTAGGTCATATATTTAAAATATTTGCCTTGTTGATATTGTATCATATTGGTATCCAATGTCCATGACACTGGTAGGAATACATTATCTAGTGTTTCTATTCAAACATTTTTGCCCATGCTATATGTATCCATTAAGTGCCAATTAAGTTCAAATTGTTGTTATAACACACTAAAATAGTCATTGTGGAGATATTTGAAAAAAAAGTATTTAATTAATCTACGTCAGTAATAGTTTTTTCTTAATTACTCTTCCATTTCTTTACCTGCTTCTCTCTCTCTCTCTCTCTTCATTGCCAAATTGTTTTTCTCATTTCTCCTTTCTCACGTTAAGGTCCAAACAAGTTTTGAAATATTCACATGTGAGTATCGTAGTTAGTTACGTACTGAAGTTTCACATTGAATAATCATGACAAGAGTGGGTGATTAATATAACATATTTTGGCCTAAACTCATTGGCTTAAGCTTTTAGGTTAAATGATGTCCTAATATGTTATCTTATCTTACTGATCAATTGGAGTATCCCCAATAGCGAGCAACTTAAGAACCTATTAAACACATTGAAGGATGTGAAGCATGGGGACTCAAGATGCAACATAAATCAGCACTCACATGCACAAAAAGATTTGATGTGGCCCACAAAAGCTATATTCTTACTCTAATTGAGTGATTGCTTTGAAGTTAATAGTTTATAGCTCCATTTTTGTTGGGAAATTGTCTTAACATCCAATTGTGAGTTGGAAAGTTAATTGGATTTACTAGTTGAAGAAGGAAAAATTAAATTGATTATTTTTGGGTTGTCTTTGTGTGGAAGACAAGGCTGTTCATTGAAATGGGATTTTTGCTTAGGAGATAATGCAAAAGGAGAGACAACAAAATTTGGGTGTTGTTGACAACAAATTTTGTAAAGCGTACAAATCAATTAGAATATGTGAGACTTTGATTAATGTTGCAGAGTGAAGCAAAATAGAAAGAGAACTCACAATGTGCGTAGTAGTGAAGAAAGAACAAGGTTTTGTACTAAGCGCAGCCAAGAAGAAAAATAGTGTGTGAGAGAAAAAAAAAATAGTGAGATTTTTCTTTAGCCGTGAAACATACATAAGATTGGTCAATTTGGAATTTTATAGCTGATTTTACAATTGTGATTTTTATTTAGAGTATTTCTTGTGGTTTTTTCCCTTTGATTTTTTTCACATAAATTCTTGTGTTTGTGTGTGATTGGTATTTTTTTTTGGGTAATTTTGTTGATAATATTGAGTAATTGATCAAAATTGTTAATTGATTGTCTTAATTTACACCAGACTAGTTTGGGACCCAATCATTTTTACAAAATAATATACTAAACCTAGAATTGGAAGTCTTTTCTTTCTTGGAAAAATATATGTCATTACTTGAAAATTTCTAAAGGTTGGATAAAGCTTGTTGTTCTTTCTTTTAAAAATTTGCTAATTAGCATCTGATCAAACTTACTTATGTAGCACTTTTTTGAAACTTGAGTTTGGTAAAGTGAAATTTGAGTTTGTCAAACTCGAGTTCTAAGTGAAACTCAAGTTTACTAAACTCAAGTTCCAAAAAAAAAAAAAATAAATAAAAATTCTACGTAGCTAAATAAGTTTGACCTAATGTTTTTTTCCTAAGTATTTCCTAAAATTATGCTATTTGGCCAAAAAAAAAAAAAAAAAAAAAAAAAAAAAAGGCATTTTCTTCTTCCTCTTCTTCTCTTCTCTTTTTATTTTTATTTTTAAGCTTCACTTACTTTTATGTTTCCTTTTAGCAGTCCAAGTCAAAAAGACTTGCCTTTGTTTGACTTCCACCACCAACCCTCCCCTAGTCCCCAGCCTCGAAAGAAAAGAAGAAAGTGGGATGAAGGTGCTTATGTGTGAAGATAGTGACAAATGCAACCATCAAACATATTAAAAAATTATAACGTGAAGTGTCTGGTCTCGTCTGGGTGCTTCTCCTTACTCCTCAAGGCTCACAGACTGAAAGATTGTTGCATTCTTGCATCCACACACACCCAAAATAAAAATAAAAAAAGGTCTTGCTATTTATTTTTTTTGTGTGTGTGTGGAATTGTGGATAATTCAAGAATTTTTTATGATATGAAACAAAACAATACAAAAACACTTGAAACACTATACTTCAGCTATTCCACCACAAGGGCATCTACCCTGACATAAACTCCCTACTCAAGATAAAAACAAGGGCAAATAACACTTACTCCCCTTGAGGTTTGGGAAAATGACACTCACCTCCAAACTTAAATGAAAAAAACATTTTCCCCCCTTTGACATTTATTTATCTAACATTTTCCATGACATTTATTTATCTGAAAGGGGGGGGGAGTGTTATTTTTTTTAAATCTCAGGGGGGGAGTGTTTTTTCCTTTCAAGTTTGGGGGTGAGTGTCATTTTCCCAAACCTCAAGGGGGGTGAGTGTTATTTGCCCTAAAAACAATGTTGACATTATTCCAACCCAGTTCTACACTCTAACACAAAGACACGAGTCTTCAAACTGAACTACAACATCATACTGAATTTGCTGCTCATCAAACCCAATATCTTGTTTTTGCAAAAAAACTAATCACAAACCTAGAAACTAGCAAACTTTTAAGCAAAAGTCATGAAGGATGGAATGAAGTATACCCCTATCAGAATGGAGAGCTTGTTTAGGATAGCGTTGCAGCCACTTCATTTAAACATCATTCTAAACTTGACATCTTTTCTCACACTCTTCGCTATACTTTCTTCTGTTTTGATTTCTCCTCCATGAACTCTTGAGTTACACAGAGACCATATTGATAGACAGTAGCCCAAACCACCCTGCATAAGGAACTTCTGAGGCTCATTCATTTGATACGGGCAAACCCACATGGGTGCCTATTTGGCCCAAGCGAATGGCCATTGCTAATAATAAGCATCTAACATTACCAGAAATATTAGCAGTACAACATTTAATCATATTTCATACTGACACACCTTCTACCCAAGTATCCTATGTACTTTTTGCCTACTTGGCTGAAATTTCATCAGCAAATGTTACAAAACCGAAGCCGTCTGACAAGTTTTTCTTTCATCCTGAAGCAAAGTGCATCATGATATTAGTTTTCTAAGAAGCCAACAACATATGGGCAAAACCCAAAAAAGGATGTGATAAATACTAATGTATACAACTATATACAGCATACGCAATTACAGTAAAAAATAAATTTCCATGATGTGCAAATAGCATTGTTAAACAACCATGCAAAACATAGTAATTTCCTATGTAGAACAAGGTCAGGAAGTAGCACCAATTCCCAACTATTGAAATTGGTTACACTACTTTTTGTTTCATAGTAAAGTACAGAATTCTAGTTATCTATAATATTTGGCCTGCAATACATGTAAAACAAGAATTCTTAACTTAACTGAAATATTAAAAGCAAGCAAGAGTGACAGTTTTATGCTATTTAATTTATGAATTACTTGAGAAGGAATAATGGAGACCTGTAATTCACTTTATTTATTTATTTATTTAAATGTTACAATATAATTAGCACCTTAGAATTTAAAACATTAAATTCATCTAGCAGTTTAGCAGTCTTGTGGAGAACCAAATGCAAGTTGTATTAAAACTAGTTGTCCATTCAATGAGATGCACATTCAAGCCCACAACTGTCAGTATTTATAGCATATCCACAGCCATGGTTCTGAAACCTGGACTGTTCAAAGAACTGTAAAAGGAACACATTCAAGGTTTTTGAGATTCGACTGGGGTCCAACTGAGGGTGGACCATAATAATGTCATAATTACTTTAATAATTAATTAATATGAAATTAAATAAAATAATTATGAAAATGTTGACAATCTTAACAAAAACAGTATTTAAAGATGTTAAAAGTATATCTTGATTAAAGATTAGATGATATTTCTCATAATTTACTACAAAGAATAAATAAATATCCTCTAATTATTTAAAATATTCAATTAAATTTGTAATATACTAATATAATTAGCCAAAACTAATGCATTTAAAGTTTATTTCATTCATTCGTAGTGCACACAGTTGAAACTATAAATTACATCACACCGTATTATATATATATATATATATATACATTCAAAGGCCTTAAAAAAAATAAGGATTAATTTCCCAACAACAAATGTCCTAGGGAAATCAATCCAAATGAACAAGAAGGTTCAAATGCAAACCAAAGGTGGGTTTACATACAAAATATTATGTTGTGTGTGGTTCTTCCACTATCTTTGTGGAAATCCAGAATTACCTTGTTTTAACACATGGAAGAATCTTGATGTTAATTCATATAGAAAGTGAATCACACACCTGTATTTGACCTTTATTCCCAGCAGTGATATTTGAGATTGTCCAACAAGCTTCTTTCTCAATGTTTTTTTTTTTTTGTGATTTTGTGTAAGAAGTTGATAGAAAACAAGAGAGCACTTGGTTGTCAATTACAAACTGGAAGATACATGGCAAAGTTACTTAGTTGCCATGTATAGGGAAGAAACACAGCACTTTCATTCAAAATGTATACATGAGAGAGAGAGAGAGAGAGAGAGAGAGAGGGCATTATGGCTTGTTTATTAATTAATATGGTTTTCTAATACATGCTTATCAAAGAAAAAAAATTTATTTTCTTGCTTATCCTAGTTCAACAACAGGAATCTAAAATATGATGGCATGTATAGCAACAGAGCAAGTCTCCACCATTATCACAGATCACATATTCAAAGTAATACTAAAAAGTGGAGACACAATTATGCAGAGCAAAGGGCCAAAAAAAGAAGTTACAATTCAAGACAGAATACTAAGAAGTGAGGTAAATAACAGTGCCATACAAACAAGAAAGTCATAATTTCAAGAAATTATTTTAAGAATTGTTGGCATTTTTCCTGATGAGAGTCTAAGAATTTCTTTTCCAAAAAGACAACTCAAATAGACCTGGTGATTGGGAACATTCAACAACCATAAGTGGAGCCAATAGCAATTCATCTGGCCCCATAAAAGAACAGTGGGAAAAGAGAATGTAAGGATGATGATAAACTTCTGCAATAAACTGCAAACTCGTTAGAAAAATTGACACAATAAGCTACAATAAAAAAAGGCTACTCTTTTCTAGATTACAGGTGCTATGCATATGGGTGGAGAATTAGCAGAAACTGTAAAGAGCTTAAAGTATCGGTATGTTCATCATTTGAAGGGACAGCTTAATAGTCAAAGAAAGGGAGTAGTTGCAGCTCTACTCTAAAAAATCATATTATATTTTACCAAGAGAGAGAGGTAAAATAGGCAAGCAACTTCAAAAAGGAAGTTCAGAAAAATCTACTACAGAATTATAAGAGGTTAATAGAAAGAAAGTTAAGAAACCAATATCAAATTCTATCCAAAGCTCAGAAAAAGAAAATCAAATGATAAACACTAAATAGCTCTTGACATATAAATATTGGATTCCCATAAAGAAAACATAGAAGAGGTCCACATTTGATTAGAGTGGAGATTAATTTTCTTACATGATTTGTAAACTATCTTGCAGATGTTATTACGTCACATATAAATAAATATGGAATCTGTAAACTATTAGAAAAGAAGATATGAGGGTTTTGTCCACAGATCTACCAGACCTTACTGTCTTCCTTGAAACTTCTTTCAAAATTTTCATTCCACTATTTATTTATTCACTTTTAAATTAAAAAAGCCAAAAAAACTGAAAGGAACGAATTTAAAGAGTACCCAGTTGGGCACTTCACAATTCCCATTATTTCATTTGTATTTATTAAAGGCAGAGAGAGAGAGAGAGAGAGAGAGAGAGAGAGAGAGATGAGAGACTCATGACACTTTTGAACAAATTGCAAATGAACAACTAATCAAGCCATTCTATATGCCATATCTTGCCACAAGTATTTTCCAACCAGTAACAACAATAACACAAGAATTCTTATAATTCTTAAGAGGCAATAGAAGAATATTTAATGGAACAATAAGTTAATTGTCTTTTGTACATTGTAAGCATATACCTTCATAGATGACTGTCAAGATAAAATTTTTTTCCCATTGCTATCAAGATATGAATTACAGGTTTCTTTATTTAGAATTAAATCCCCATTTAATTTCCAACATTGAAGAGCCATTGTGATTATGTAACCTTGGATTTAACAGTTTTAACTTAAAAATGCATAATTATGTACACAATACAAACACTGAATTTCCAACAACTACATCTCAACCTCAAACAAGACAAACTTAAAACCCAAACACATATTCTTCAACTACTAAAGAAGTAGCTCAAAGAGGTGATGGAACAAAAAAAAAAAAACACAATCAGAAGCAGAAAGTCATTAATATAGCAAAACTTTGCATAGGTTTACCGCTATAATACCATGAAATAGGTGAAAGCCTGAAAACCAAACTCACATTCATTAATATAGCAAAGCTTTGCATCGTAGACAGACCCCCAGCATGAGGCTCCATTTTGTTTGTCCTCTGAACCTGCTGATCGAACAACATCACAACCTTCTTCTCCATCTCGCAAATCCACTCAGGTACTACAAATTCACAACCTAAAATTCAAGCAAGCTCTCAGCCTACTCTCACTTCTACTCAATTTCCATCTCTCATAACCACTCAGGTACAACCAACTCGTACTACAAATTCACAACCTAAAATTCAAGAAAGCTCTCAGCCTACTCTCACTTCTACTCAATTTCCATCTCTCATAACCACTCAGGTACAACCAACTCGTACTACAAATTCACAACCTAAAATTCAAGAAAGCTCTCAGCCTACACTCACTTCTACTCAAACCCCATCATCTGTATCTGAGCAAGAACCAAAGCCAGTAGTTGTGTCTCAGCCACCATCACAAGAACCTCAACCAAAGGTATAACCTAAACCTATACAAACCCCGTTTAATGCAATAAAAAAAAAAACCATCAAACGATACAAACCACAATTCAAACTCCAATCTTCTTCCATGGTTTCCAAAAGGTGATCAAAAAACACAATCATAACCCCATCCCTTCAAATCTTTAGTTATTTACTGTACCACTTAATGGGCCCTGCTAGCCCATCTTTTGCTTCTCTCTCATGGAATTCACCTTCTCAAGCCTCCAACCATCATGGAGCCTAGCTATGAAGCTATCAGCCTTGATGTTCACATCAGGGCTGGGGCAGAACACAGACCCACCAACACCAATACCAGCACCAACAACAACACTATCATGAAATTCAACCAAATAGCCCTCATGACACTAACACAAGAATTCTTATAATTCATAAATTCCTTATGCACAAAGAAACATGAAGCTATATTAGCTAATTAAAAAAAAAAAAAAAAAGGCTAGCACCAGTGCCAAAACTCTATAAACAAAAAAGTGTTTTTATTTGTTGCAATGAAGTTTTCAGGAGACAAAGACATAATTGATTGTAAATCTTAATTTTCTTTAAATATGTATATATATATATATATATATTTTATTTTTAAGTCAGAGAGATGCTTCAACAAGGAATTGAAAATTTGAAACCAAAGCATTATACCAAAATTTGCCAATCAATGCAATGACTTCAAGTATGCCTTTGACCTATTCAATTCTATGCCTCTACAATCTCAATTGTAAACAATACACCAAATATAAACACATAAACAAACAGAGTGTGAACATTTGTTAAACACTTTAATAGTTAATGAATTTGAAGGGAGAGTGAAATACAGAAGGAAACCCTAAGTTTTGAGAACTAGATAAAAAAGAGTAAATTTATTGAATCTGAAGCAAAGCGAAATCAATTTGATGGCAAGGAAAGCCATAATTCTGTTTGGTTGCCGAGAAAAAATAGAAAGGTTTTCTTAGCAACCAAATAAGAAAAGCAAAGTAATTGCAGAGAGAGAGAACTGATCCGTACCTAATCAAAGGAGCTGAAACCACCGCATATTAAAGTAGAAAATTAAAGCTTTTATTAACATTTTTTAGTGACCGTGGATAAAAATATGTTGAAAAAACTCAAGTTGTTTGTAGTGCAAGTAGCCAATAACATATGAGTAAAACTCGAAAAGGATATAATAATACTAATATATAACAATAGTATACAGCATATGCAATTATAATACAAAATCAATTTCCATGATGTGCAAATAGAAACGTTTAAAATACATGCAATCAATCGGTACCAAAAAAAGTTATTACTTTGCAATAAGCAGCCCTGGATGAATTTGGCAGAGTATCTCATCACTTTTCCAATTGGTGCTACCACTAAGTTTTTCATCATATGTTCATTTTCCGTCTTGTAGTCATATCTCAACATCTTGATTTCGGGTATTACTAGTGTAGCACAATATTGAATTTGGTATATAGATAAGGTGGTAAAAGCATTAATCCGCAAGCAAACCCATTTAAAACCTTGAACAAACCCATCTAATTGCATGCTGCATGGTCATGGTTTAAGCATTTAGAATGAAGTTGTCAAGAAAAAAAGATGTGGTAATATTTTCATTGGCTAACTATTCTGACCATTCTCGATTAAACTAGATACAAATCAGCTACTTTTACCTTAGAAAGATACACGTCCAAAACATGGCCAAACTGACTGAAATGCAACCGCACATTATCAACTCTAGCTTCAATTGCAAAGCCATTCCGCCGTAGATCGTTGTATATCGTCGACCAACGAAGCGATAGAGCTTTCTGCCATGGACAGAGCAAGCGGGAGAGAGAGAGAATGGAGAGAATGTATCAAAAACAGATGGGTCCAGATTGGTCCATTTACCTTTTAACCCAAACAACCAAGCCCGAATAGAAATGAGCCAGCAACCCAACCTATCACAATAAAGCCCAGATTGAAATTTAACCCAACTCAAGCTAAAGCCCACAACAAAAATATACCAACAGCCTAACCCAAAAATAATTCTACTATATAAAATTCCCAAACCCAAAATCAGAATTTCCTAAATAATAATAATAATAATAAACCCCATGAGCACATAAATAATTAGAAAATTACTCCAAAACCGCTTGACATCACATAAATATTTAATTTTAGATATGTTTTCAAGCATTTTTTTTTTTTTTGTTGTTACATAATTTTTAAACCTAAAATAAACATTAATTATGTCTAAAAATATTTAAATTATACATAAAAATAAATATTAAATAATTAATTAATAGTCGTACCCTAGACGTGTCGTACCCTAATTTTTCAAGAATTGTTATACCTCCATCCTTGTACCCGTACCTGAGTCTGTGCAGCTTAGCAATCCTCCTCCTCCTCCTTCTCCATTGCTTTTGATGAGCGCTAACAACTAGGTTGTGTTGACCATAAAACCAGTTGGGTCTCGCATACCTCTGGCCTTCAATTCCAATGGCACCAAGGAAGATCAAAAGGTATTGGGAAGCTAAGTATCTGTAAATGTATGGGATAGTTAAGGTATAGAAATGAGTTTTCAAGGAAAGTGGGTTTAGATTGGTTAACTATCCATATATTGGTTGTCATTATTGTAACATCAACGAGGATTTTTGTGTTAGAGGTTTAAATGATGAGAGTGTAAAGAGAATAACACAGTATTTACATGAAAAACCCTTCTGCATAAGCAATAAGAGTGAAAAACCACAGGTGAGGCAGGGAATCCTCTACCTTTAGCCACTAGTATTATTGATATTGGAAAAGGGTGAAAAATGAACAGTATCTCATAGTGGTGAATTGTGCTCTTTATGGAGGTCAATCCCTCTCCCCTTTGTAAGCCAAGGGAGGAGGTGGACCCCTTACAAATGCTGAATACTTATTGGGTGTGAATACAGTACAAAAACATTTTCTAAAATAGGAGAAATGTGAAAAAAAAACCCTCAACATCCCCAAAATGACAAAAGGTATGCACAATCAGCCATCAAGCAATAATTCCACATGAACTTTTTGATGCTACCCAGCATTTCAATGAGCACATCTAGAAGCCACCACTTGAGCATATGCCATTCCCCAATTATCCTTTAGTCCATGACTACAAGAAGAAAAGGGAATTGTACACTTTGCATAAGCTTAGAACTCTCGCATAATTCCCCAAAACAGGGAAGAAAATACACTGAATCTGATCTAAAGAACAACCTCTATTAGCCACTACAATTATATATATACATGTGTGTGTGTGTAGCCACAAGTGATGTACTAAAATGAATTACCAGATACATTTGGAAAGGGGCTGCTCTTCCAATCATTTTTGTAATGGTCTATATTCTCAACTAAATACTAGAAAATGTGAACTGTATCCAGAAATAATAAACATATGAAATTCTCTAAGTTGTTTCTATACTCCCAATTTTGCTTTTGTTAGAGAATCCATGTTCTAAATGTCAAACATACGGCAGAAGTGAAAGCAACATTATTATGAGATGAAAAAAATGTATCGCCTTTGACACTAGAAAGCAAGAGAAAAAATAATTAAGAGTTCAAAAGGATTAATTACCTGAACTGTTAGAGGAAAATCAGTCTTGTTGATGCTAAGCACGCAAGAAGACATTTGGATTAAAAAAAATTCCCGCCAGTCTTTTTCTTTGGCATTCCAATCAGAGATAAATCCTTTCAACAATCTGCATCTACTGTGAGCAATAAAGAAAGTGTATCATTTTCGACAAAATCTCTTTGAACTTGGCTGAAGAATATAGTATAAAGGTGAAATTGATAAAGTGGTGGATGTATATCAACAACCAAATTCTGCTAGCAACCCAGTTGGATATGGATATGTTGGATGGGACCATCTCAAAGGACTTTACTGGTTACCAAGCTTCATCTATACACTCCTTAGAGGTTGTAGCATGCAATTGAGATGTTAGCTTGCTTGTCTCTTCCATTACCCCGTTATAATATTAGCAACTTGCTTTCCTACAGAGATGTCAGATCCAACCTTGATATTTCAACACCTCAGCTGTGAAAAATCCAGCAAAGAGAAAGGAAATCTATGCACATCAACTTCACCAGTAGTCACCACATGAGCAGATCCCTGTCTTTTTCATGATTTTTCTAACACTAGCGGCTAGCCACATCATCCCACTTACTCGCCTTTGCATACAAATTCAAAACTGAAGACCCAACTAACGAATGAAGCTCAAACCCACAATCCATTGCTCTACACCAAATTTCCTCCCCCGTTTTCAAATCCAACAACCTCTTACATGCCTTGAGGGCCACCATGAAAGTCAAATTATCCTTTTTAGTTCTAACACCTTTCAAGATCATCTGATGATATAGATTTAGAACTTCATCTGGGTACTTTTTACGTGAATAGGCTATTATAATGGCATGGCATTCCATGCATCTATGCCTCCTTGACGCAATACATCAAATACTTTTCGGGCGGCTCCAATGTCGCCACTTGACGTATATTTTGGAGCACACTGCTGTTATTTACCAAAATACAGTGAGCATATTAGTTGATTGTAAATTTTCCATCATCAACGAACAAGAAATTCTTCTCTTGTGGTGATGTGAAGCGTCAAGATTGTCTGCTTTAATTTCCCTTCAGGTTGGTCTGGCATATGTTTTCTAGAAGCCTGAACTTGATTTGCAGGTTTTACCCTATTTCTTGGATTCATAATTGACCATTATCTCCAAAAGCTTATTGGATTAAGGACTAGCGTGGGAAGTTCAAAAGAGGAAAGGCTTTTAGAAAGAAAAGAAGCAACTCAAAGAAAAAGAAGAGAGAGCTTCCAAGATAAAGCGGGTGCAAGAAGAAAAGTTGATGAATATTTGCAAGGAAATTGTCTTTTATTTATTTGGCCCTGCCATTGGGAAAAGTGGACATGGAATAGGTTTGTTTTTTTGGTCCACTGTTATTGAATTTTTAGTTAGTCCACCTCAATATTAATACCCACTATTCTTCTCTTTCAGTTTTCTGGAACAGATATTATAATTTTGTTTACTAATTTTTTTTGTGAGATTAAATATTACTCGTCTGGGGTTTGGGGCGAATCTGGGTAACTAACACTTTATATCTAACTATGTAGTTAGTTGACCCAGATTCGTAACAATATCAGGGAGTAGCATCTCGAGACTCAGAGGGTCGATTTTCACTCTGGAAATCAAGCCTCTGAGTCTCGGTTTTGGTCCTGAGTTGTACACGTGGAACTCGAGTCTTAGAGGCTCGAGTTCCACGTGGATGACAAGTTACAAATCGAGTCTCAGAGACTCGGTTTGCTAAAAGCAAAACCGAGTCTCTAAGACTCGATTTTTGCTTTAGCTACTCTTAGGTCCGGTCATGTCACTGACCTGCTTCCTTCACTGCTTCTCATGCACTGGCCTGGCTCCTTCACATGTTTTTTTACTGTTTCTCATGCATGCTTCCTTCACTGCTTCTCATGCACTGGCCTGGCTCCTTCACATGTTTTTTTACTGTTTCTCATGCACTGGCACTGGCTCACATGTGTTTTTACTGTTTCTCATGCACTAGCACTGTCACCTTCACATGACTTTGAGACCTTCACTGCTTCTCATGCACGCACTGGCTCCTTCACATGTTTTGTAATACTGGCTTCACTGGCACCTTTACTGTTGCTAGTCATGTCTTATTTTGTTTTGTAATAAAAAAGTATTCCTCTCACATTTTGAAATGAAAAAGCAGCCCTCCTTTCAGCAAAAATTCAGCAGTTTTTCTCTCTACATTGGTCTTCTCTCAGAACTAAAAAACACATCACATATATACTACTACTCCTCTCTCAAATCTCATACACATTCAGTAGCAAACATTACTCCTCTCTTAACTTTCACACAAGCTCAACATTCATTGTAGTCTCATTCTCATACAATCCCAGCAGTACATTTGCACATCCTCATGTCAGGTAAGGGTCTCCTCACTCTCTAGTTAGTTGTTTAGTGTATATAATTTGCTTGTGTTCTTTGGATTGAATTTTTCATGATATGATAATGATAAAATATTTGTTTGTATTAAATATTTATATTTGTTTGTATTAAATATTTATATTCGTTTCCTAATATATATATATATATATATATTTATTTATATATATATTTATGTTTATATTTATAATTATATTTATAAATATATTTGGTTGTTTAGTGTATATAATTGCTTTAGAAAGTGTTGGTTGGATTGAATTTTTCATGATATGAAAATGATAAAATATTTGTTTGTATTAAATATTTATATTTATATTTGTTTGTATTAAAAATATATATAAATATAAATATATATATTTAAATAGCCAATATATATATATATATATTAGAGAAATACACGAATCCACCGACTAATAATCCATCCACGTAGAAATGAAGTTCAGACATGCACGAAGAGAAATATGGAGATCGATTTTTTGTTAAAAGATTATGAAACTATCAAAATATGACAAGTTGATGCTTTTTTGTTCATAGCGTTTTCACCATCTATATATAATGAATTTTGCAGTGAAATTATTTCATTGAAAGTAGGCATATAGGACTTCAAAATGAATATAATTTGATTCAATTTGGATTTTAAATAAGTGAAATGCAACTGTTTGAAATTGGCACAACTATATTATTTTCAAGATTTTCACTTGAGTAAAATGTTCTTGTTCACTATGCAAATTTTTAGGTTGTGAATTCTCATTTGTAGAAAATCTAAACAACCTATACAAGGTACAATAATAACAACAACTTTTTGGTGAGAGGGGGCAGTCACGAAATGAAGATCTTGAAGCCTTTCTCTTACCTAAAATAGAAACAAAAAATAATTAAAACAAAAAATAATTAAAACAAAAAAAAATAAAAACTCATTTATGTGCTGTGATCCAAAAAAACAAGTTATTAGAATTCTTGACAACACCTTAAGCCTTAAACCTTTAGTAGTTGAATCTCTAGAGTTGTTTTTCCTTTGAAGAGTTTTAAAATTTGTAATGGGGGTGAGTTTTGTCTTTAGTTTTTTTATTTGTTTGAGTCCGAAATGATAATGATTAAGTGTGTTTGTATGTGATGTGGGGTGAGTATATGCAATTGTTACACTTTTAGAAGTTGTAATTTGTGTAGTTTAAGTAGATAGAAAAGGTTTTGTAATTGATGTTAAATGCATTAGATAAAGTATGTCACTAACATATTATACTTGACTCTCTAATAGGTTCACAATCCCTGAAGAACATTGATATAAATGTATACTTTGGTGGACCCCTTGACAATCCTGAAGGGATTGACGGATTCCCATTTAGAGGGGAGGGTATCGAATGCTACTATATAATGATACGTCGTAAGTTGAAGACGTTGATAGATTTGAAGAGGAAAATAATGGAGGAATTGAATTTGAACCCTGCTTGGTATGACATCAAGATTACTTATCGTTACCCACAAGAAGTCCTTCACGAACGGATAAATTACGGGTATATGGCTATCAAAGAAGATAAACATGTAAAAATGATGTTTAATATGATCCAAAAAATGCCCCAAGTAAATGCTGCTGAGTTGTATGTAAGTTTGGAGGCTCTTGCAGACAACACTACTGAGGTGGTGCAACAAACAACTACGGCTTTACAATTTACAGCCCTAGATGATGGATGCACTACAATGGGAGGGTATACAATGGGAGGGTATACAATGGGAGGTTATATGCTCCCATCTCAAGATCATGCAATGGGAGGTTATATGCTCCCATCTCAAGATCATGTTGCCAATACTGGTGAAACCCTCTATCATCAAGAGACACATTTAGAGGAGGAAGACGAAAACGAAGAGGAGGAAGACGAAAATGAAGGGGAGGAAGCGAATGATGGTGAAAATATTGATGGTGAAAATATTGATGGTGTGGATGAGTACGAAGAGAGGATTGAGCGAGGCGACTTTGAGAACGATGTGGTTGACCACGAAGTCATTCCCAATTTTGAAGAGGAAAATATGGAGTGCCATGATGAAGATGATGCAAACGATGATATTGGTGTCCAGCATACTACAAATACGACCACTAGCTACAGACCTCCTGTTGACTCATTCTACGCAAATACTTGGGAAAATATGGTTGATCCGTCACGTATTCAGATACCATTTGTTTGTACTTGGGAAGATGGGATGCATTTTTGTAAAGGGGTGACTTTTGCAAATAAAGAGGCAGTGAAGCGTGCATTGACAATATACGCAGCAAATGATAATAGAAATTTCATAATCCGGAGGTCGACCAAAACTAAATTGTGTGCCGCATGTGTTGACGACAACTGCAAGTGGTACGTTGGAGCATTCATGAAGGGTAAACTTAATGGTCTATGGATGGTCACGTCTTATGTAGGTCCACACACTTGTATACCCTTTGGCCTGCGAAGAGACGGTAAAATGATGGATTCTAATTTTGTTGCAACAGAAATTGTGGGAAAATTACGACAAAATCACACTGCTCGTATTGATGAGCTCTGGGAGATCATACGTACTAAGTATAATCATGAGCTTTCTTACTATAAAGTATGGGACGCAAAACAAAAGGCAATTGCTAAGATATTTGGGGATTGGGAGGAGTCTTACCAAAGGTTGTGAAAGTTGTTATTGGCATTCTTGGATCAGGATTCGGGTACCAAGTACTATTATCACACCATACCTAGGCCATTAAAGGTACTGCGTTACTGCGCTATGTATATTGGGCATTCGCTCCATACATTGCTGCATTCCAATATTGTAGGCCGGTGATCAGTATTGATGGGACTCATTTGTATGGTAAATACAAAGGGGTATTGATGATTGCAATGGCAACTGATGCTAACCAAAAGGTTTTACCTCTTGCGTTTGCTGTTGTGGACAAGGAGTCAGGGGCTAGTTGGGGATGGTTTTTAGAGTGTCTCAGGACTTCGATAGAGCATGTCATACCTGCCGACGGCATTTGCATTATTTCTGATCGACATAAAGGTATCAAATGCGCCATTCGAGAGTGGCCTAGAGGTCAGGACGGAAGAGAACAGGTATATCACCGATATTGCCTTCGACATGTTGCTAGCAACTTCAACACACACTTCGATGACCCGACTCTAAAGGCATTGGCCTTGAAAGCTGGATATGCGACTCATGAAGCTAAATTTGAGTCCATAATGCAAACCATTAAGGAGGCTGAGATTAATTTATTGAGGGGTGTAGACCCTAATGCTCGCGATGTTGCACGCTATATGCCATACACATATCTAACGAGTGAGGATTTGGACAAATGGACCCAGTCACATGATGGTGGAAGACGTTACGGGGCAATGACAACCAATATCTCTGAGTGCTTTAACGGGGTCCTTAAAGGTGCCCGCGGTTTGCCCATTGCTGCAATGGTTGAGTTCACTTGGGCCAAACTTGTTACATATTTCCACGATCGACGTGAAAAACTTACTTCTGAACTCTCTCGAGGTAAGATATGGAGTGATTATGCAATGGAGATCTATAACAAAAATGAGCTGAAAACCGCAGGTCACACTCTGAGACATTTTAATCATGAAACTGGTGTATATCAAGTGCTTACCCAGTACAATGACCATAGAGGTGGAGGAGGAAACCACAGTCATGAAGTTCGCGTATTTGATAGGACATGTGGTTGTGGAAAGTGGCAAAACTTGAAGATCCCTTGCTCACATGCAATTAAAGTTCTTCACGGTCTGCACCTCGATGCGACCAGCTATATTCACCCATGTTATAGTTTGAGCAACGCGATTCACACATATTCACATGATTTTGTGGTGCCAAAGTTAGAGTCCTTGTGGAGTGATGTGAGAGGACCACGGTGGGTGCCTGACCCACAGCTGTTGCGGGCCAAAGGTCGTCCTGTGAAGTCAAGATTAAGGAATGAAATGGATGGGGTACGGCGAGAACGGGGAAGCCGGAGGGAAGATTTAGACTTAAGGGAGACTCAGCCGAGGCAGCGATGCAGAGTGTGTCATCAAGAGGGGCATAACCGCAGAAGCTGTCCCAATTCTCGTGGGGCTTCGACAAGTGGTAGTGCTATAAACTAGGCAAGTGCCCTCACTCTTTTTATATAATATGCTAAGAATTTCATTTGGTTTTTGTTCTTTGCATTTTGAAACTAACGACCGTATTTTAATGTTTGTCAGGCGAGCGGAGGCTCGATTTTGGAATGGCATTGTACGTGGGACTTGTGGTTATCTTTTGTATGGACAAGTGATAGGCGACTATGTAGAGCTGTTGTATCAATATGGACAACTGCTAGGTGACTATGTAGAACTTATCTGTATCAATATGGACAAGTGCTAGGCAACTATGTAGACTATGTTGTATTGACTTAGTTCTTGTTTTGTTTATTGCTGAATGTTGTTGTAATTGAATTATTTGCTATCCATTGTACTCGTTACACCTGGTAATGCTGTATACATCTTCAAGTGAGGATGGTCCATGCATTTCTTTTGAAAATATTCCACTTATTTTAATTACAGACATTCTAATTTCTAATATATTAGTAAGTTGTAACAGTAATGGAGTACATTACATGGGGAATGAGATTAAGTTCCCATTGAATTCTATCATTGTACTCGTTACAGTAGTTGTGTTGTGCAACGTTTGCCTTTATGGTCGACGATGATAATACTTTGGCAAGTTCAATGATAGCTAGGAATGTGTTTTGTGTGCCTCATGCAGTGCTTAAATTTGTCCCCTCTGTTGATCATAGGGCAATTGTAATGCCCATGAACAGCAACTAGCGTAATCCAGTTTCTTTTATATCTCATGTACTCTCCCTTTGACTTGTGGTAGCAAAATAATTTAGATATATATATATATATATATTATGCTCGTGGGGGAAGAAAAAAAAAAGTTTCTAGTTTGTGTTGTGGATTGGTTTAATGCAGGTGGGGGAAGGAAAACAAAAAACAGAAAAAAAAAAATTTCCTAGTTGAAATCGAGTCTAAAAGACTCGATTTCTATGTTGGTGGCATAATGCTAAATAAATGCCAATAAAAATCGTTCCCAAAAAAAAAAAAAAAAAATCCCAATGGAAATCGAGTCTTTTAGACTTGATTTCTCTGTTGGTGGCATAATGGTAAATAAATGCCAATATAAATCGTTCCAAAACGAAAAAAAAAAAAAAAAAATCCCAATGGAAATCGAGTCTAAAAGACTCGATTTCTATGTTGGTGGCATAATGGTAAATAAATGCCAATATAAATCGTTCCAAAACGAAAAAAAAAAAAAAAAAAATCCCAATGGAAATCGAGTCTAAAAGACTCGATTTCTATGTTGGTGGCATAATGGTAAATAAATGCCAATATAAATCGTTCCAAAACCAAAAAAAAAAAAAATCCCAATAGAAATCGAGTCTAAAAGACTCGATTTCTATGTTGGTGGCATAATGGTAAATAAATGCCAATAAAAATCGTTCCAAAACAAATAACAAAAAAAAAAAAAAAAAAAAAAAATTCCCAACGAAAATCAAGTCGAAAAGACTCGATTTCTATGTTGGTGGCAGAATGGTCCAAAGTAGATGCCAATAAAAATTCCTAGTAGAAATCGAGTCTTTCCATTGGGCATATTTTCAGTGACATTTAAGTGGCTGAAAGGTTGGCACGCGGTGCTCATTTCCTAACATCTAATAATCATGGGTGACAATATTATATCATATTATTGTTCAGTATAATATGATACAATTCAACAGTAGCTTATGGTTGTGTGGAATTATATAAATTAAGACTATGCTTCATCAGGCTATGAACCGAAGCACGTTCAAGCCATCTGTTGCATCTACTGCACTGTTTCCATTCAATCAATCCTCAAAAACAACCTTTTATGAAGTTCAGTTCCAAACGTTTTTGTATACTGTATTTCGAGCTGAATCCTTGAATATCTAGTTTCATTGGCCTTGAAGCATCATCTTTGCATTTTTTTTTATGTTAAGCAGTTGTGGACACTTGGATTAAACAATGGGAGAAAAAGTGAACCATATATCAACTTATAAAAACTGACTAACCCCCCTTTGTAAGATAAACAATTTGATTTGAAAGGGAGTGAGAAGAAATGCAACAAGATCTATTAATTATGTGATCCGCCAAATATAAAACATCCAGTCCTCTCCCTACCCAACATCAGCAAACACTAGAAATAACTTTAAGAGATGGTGAAAGGAAAATGGGTGCAGCACTAGAAAATCGAATTTTACAGATATAAGTACCTAATTGCTGCTAAATTAACCAAAATTTTTGAGCTACTAACTTTAAGATCTGTTCCCAAATTCCTCCACAACGTTATCAGGTGGTATAATAGAAATTCTAAAACCCTTTTTTATTGGCTAAAAAAAAATTCAACAACTTGAGTGTAGTGTATTCTACACGAATCAACCATGATTTCCTGTATTTCGAAGTACAAAGCGCAATCTCAGTAAGAGAAGCAAATTTATCCACATAAATCAAATAAGTTTGCCATGTTTTAGGCCATGTACAAATCACTTAAAAACTTCCGTCATTGAATTTTAGGCCATTCCATCAATTTAAGTTTGCCATGTTTGCAGAAATACCAAAATACATGCATTTTATTCATGGGGAAAGATATATATATATATATATATATGTTAAACTACATCACTTGTGTTGTATAACCTAGCTAAAATATGAACATGTTGAAGTACAAGGCCAAAGGTTATGGGGTGAACCAAAAAGCAACTGCAAATTTTTGTCTCTTCAGCAAAATTACAAAGAAGTTGCAGACTATTTTGTGGGATCAATACCGTGTCATGTTTCTCCACTTATCCTTCAGATCAACCTGAAAAATTACCTCAAACTTACATACAGGGTATAAATACTTGGAAAGCAAAGTAAGACATTGCAAATGTGTACAACAACAAATTACCTCTGTTCTTTCTTCAAAAATATCACGGTAGGAATTCAAGATGAGCTTCCAATTTCCTTTACCATACCTTCAACAGGAAACATGACAAAAATAAATGTGAAGATCCACATTTAAAAAAAAAAAGGTATACAGAGTTTATTTATAACTGAAACTTGAGTCTATAAAAAATCCTGTTTTCAAAAATATACTCTACTGATGTTTATTAATAATCAAAACAAGCACATACTTCTGCACACCAGTCCTTAAAGTATCTTCCTCCAATAAACTCCATCTCTTCAATCTTCTCCTCCTAACAAACTTTGTAACCTCATACTTCTTCAAAGGAGAAACAATCTTTCTCTTTGGGCTAGGTAGGTGGAGCCTACCTGCGCGATTGGTCATTCCTCCTGGTGACCCATCTATTGAATCTTCCCACTGCAAAGCCATAAGACAACTTTCAAAAATGACACACTACAAACAATGTACATAAATAAACAGGAGAATATTGCTTCTTAGACATAACAAAGGCTATATGAGAATGAAAAAGGGCAACTAGACTTCAAGTAGTTCAATAATCATTTATCACCACAAGTTAAGATGATCTCATGCTGATTATGTTGTTTTATAAAGGTCATACCAAATGCACAAATCTCACACTTTTGCAAGGTTTGGGAGAGATCATGGTAGACAGCCGAGTGGAGGCTAATTCCCAAGTTTGAATCCATGACCTGGCACTTTTGGTGGGAGACACTTGCCATCGCACCAAGACACGACCTCTAATTATGTTGTTTTATCAAAAAAGAAAAGAAAACATTATGCTGTAACATATAATTAAGATTAGTTCAAGAAAATGCAAGACATAAGACAACTCTCAGATATGACACAATCTGCATTATGTTCATATATGAATTAGATAATACACATGATGTATCGACTATTTGCATGTAACATGATATATTAACCCCAGTTACCACACGATTTAAAAACAAACCAAGAATTGAGACAACAAAAATAGACCTCATACCTCATACGTATGGGCAGTGCCATTTTGCTCCATTAAGCTTGGTCGTGTAGCATTGCTCTGAGGAATGCAGGACTGATTTCCACAACCGGAGTCAGTAGTTTGTGCAGCTACGCTTTTGTCAACAGATGGATTGAGTGCATCTGTGTCGTTTTCACTTTGATTTTCTACAGAAGGTTCATGTCTCTTATCTTTTTTCACCATGTCAGCTATTATGGTTTCAGACAAATTTAATGCATCAAGAAGTGGGTCCTTCACCACTGCTTTTAACTCCAAAGAGCTGGATTTAAGTGCTTCTTTTATCATATTAACTTCAGGGGTAGGCAAGGAATCATATTTGCTAGGTGATGCGTCTGTGTCCACTTCTTCAGTAATCCTAACTCCTCCTTTAGAGCGTTTATGCCAAGTAACGTGCTTGCATCTAGGAAGCACATTCCCCTTATGTATTTCTGAGTAATATGGAACGACAAACCCAAAAATCAAAAGGTAAAAAGGAATCCTTAGCTATATAAATGTTAAGCTCAAGACTGTCATTAACAAGCTTAAGATGTGACTAATCTGATCATGAGACATGCAAGTAGAAGGATGACCTTAATTGCGTATATGTTTAACCAAACCTCAATAGGAAAAGTTGATAGCTTTGACAAGAGCAGCAGAAAGGAATCAACATAAAAGAGAAATTTGAGAAATCAATTTGAAATTGAACCATTAAAAAAAATGAACAGCACAAAATTATCATTTAGCCCCACTGAACTGCCAAAAGAGATGGCAATTTTTTTACTCCAACCTGACAAAAGTCCAATCATGGGTGCACAAGAGTCAACTTCCTGTGTTTTACCTGTTATTTCATGGTTTTGACCCTGTTTCAACTAGTTAAATTGGATATTGCATGCTCTTAAACTTATATGAGATCTGAAAAGTTTTGGTTTCTTTGTCATCACATGGCTAGTGTTCGTGTAGCATTAGGCATTTTGTGGTTTTCTTGCAAATCAGTGCTTGCATGCATAAAGTCAACTACTCTGCTCCATATAACATGCCTATCATACTATATGTACTATTAGTATTTTAATCTGCAGAGCAGTTGTGTATTTTTTTTTCTTTGCAACTGCTTTTATTTTTTTCCCTCATCTCATAATATTCTTTTTTGATCGGGAACTTGAGAAAATTGCTGCCAGGAGCCTTCTTTGGCACAGGGCAATTATTTCTCTCATTGGAAATGTTCAGAGGTTATCACTGATATTAGAGAAGGGCTGTATACATTTTGCACACACACTTAGAATATATCTTTTGAATTGGTTTTTTTTTTTTTTTTTTTTTGGATAAGCAACGAACTTTGAATATCTCTTGAATTGTAGTAGAAACTTCTTAAGGTGATTGCAATTTTTAACTTATTTTTCTCTAACTGTTGTAAGACATTCTTTAGATTACCTTAATGTTCTTAAATTTGTGGAATATTAATCTGTTTGAGAGTTTTTCTCATGTTCATTTTCAACTGAATTCTTACAACAAGTGGAAACTGTAGGACATGATTGGAATAAACTTTGAGGAAAAATGGCAATTATTACAAGTTTCTCTATTCAATTTTGCCAAAGTTTGTCCATTAAGTTTATGTTGGTTTTATTTATTTATTTTAAATTCAGTGGAGGGAAATTGTTCGTATAAGAAGCCATTGTCTTTCCATGCCATTTGCTTACTATGTTTCAGTTGGTCTCATTGGTCATTCATGTAGCTTTATGCAGTAGTCAGTACACACATAATTGCAAATACTTAAACAAGAAATAGTCATTGGCCTCATCTAGCTGTGTCTTGTTTGCATTTTCTGTTCTACTTCCACACAACTGTTTCTTGATTTCTTTTTGCATATATGTTATGTTAGAGTGTGTCATATCTCAGCATCATACATAAGCCTCAATTACTAAGCACCATGACTGTACACTAAATATCAACCAAAACACATAGTAAAGTTAGAAAAAAAAAATGTACCTTTACCTCTCCCTGCAGGTTTAGTTAGGCAACGTACAGTGCTGATATTCCCGTCTGAGGCTCTCAAGTTCTTTACAAGAGCAGGAATATACTGAATATCTGAGTAAGCCCTCTACTGTATACTCTACTTAACAGGCTCTGCTGATTGCAGTTCAGCTTCCATCTTGGTAATGTTGTCCATATATTTAGCAGTTGTTCATATTTAGTGCAACTGTTTTTACTATTTTAAATTATACTTTTTCAAATTAGAAGGCCCACTATGAAATTATAATGAATGACAAGGTCCTGTCTCTTAGCAAAGAGACAGAGGCATATTACCACGAGCTTCAGGAAGACCGTCTCGTACGTTTGATGCCCTTCCAAAGACAACAAACGCACCAGACAGTCTTTCTCAAGCTCCTGGTAATGTGCCTCTGCCTCTTTGCTAAGAGACGACCTTGTCATTCATTATAACTTCATAGCGGGCCTTCTAATTTGAAAAAGTATATTTTAAAATATGAAAAGCAGCTGATGATAATAGACCGATTCCCTGATTTTTGTCAAGTAATTTTATAGTTTAGGAAGAAAAAATCGGAAAACTCTAGATATGCATATCATTCAGCCAGGGACTAAAAAAGAAATTAATGAGTACTTAAATTGAAAATTGACAATCATATATATAAGTACTTAAATTCAAAATTAATGATATATTTCAATGACAATAAAGCTGCCCAGCAGTGGGCAAAAAGAAAAAGAAATTCAAAATGCATTTCTCAAACCTGTGGGCAAAAGGCTTCCAACTCACATCTTTACTTGGTTGAGAACCAGATGTATCCACCCCTCCTTCACGTTTCTGCCGGGCTTGCTCAGCCATTAGTTGCCATTTTGAAAGCATGTCATCTCCTCCAACAGCAGCATGGGCTGCAACGTTTGTTTGTCAACCTTGTCCTCAGTTTGTCATCTTCCTCTTTGTTTGCCTGTACCGAAGCATATAGCAAAGTCAAGAATTTTGAAATTTGGTTGAGTGGTGAAGATATAAATGAATTATCTTGTATACCTTAAGTGATTTACCACGACCATCATCTTTCTCCTTGTCACCATCAACTCAGGCATTATTACCCTGAAGCTGCATTTGGAGAGATATATCATACAATATCAAATATATAGAACTTTAATCAGACCCAAAGTACACATTTGTGTGTAGCTCGCACTAACACTTCAACTTCTTTGACTAATTTTCTGGATTTTTTATATCAGCTGATACAATGCATGTGATGTTGAAGATAACTAAAACTCCTACTCTTCTTTCACATGTCTGAAAAATGGTTTTCCTGCAATTACGTAATGGTGGTTTATTAAGGGACTATGCCCACATAATGGTGCAGTACAAACAAAGAAATACACCCTCTTAGGAGCCTTAACATACCAATGACAAAATCAACTGTAAATCAGTAAATAAGAGTACATAATCATGAAACATTGACAAACTAGGCTATATATAAAGTTCTACCACAGCATAAAAGTCTTCCTGAAATTCATATATATTTGACCCTAGTAAACATGGAGTATATAAGAATATATCTGGGGGAAAAAACAACAAAATGTTTTCTTTGCAATTTTAATATAATAATAGAATTATGAAAACTCAAAGAAGAAACGGGTTTCACAGCCTCCGTCATCTCAAAGAAAATCAAATATAACTGCTTCAAATCCGCCATCGTTAACTCCCTTCCTTCAAATGTCCACCCATTCTGCTCCCGCCATTTAAACAACATCAACCAATGAAGAATACTTTTCAAATTGAGACCCTTGTTATTGGAAGATGTGCTTATGTAACAGAGGGCTTGAGGTGGAGGCCGACTACTAGTGGTAAGTTCAATGTTCAATTGTATTATGAAACTTTAAGAGGCACCACTAGAGTAAGTTTCCCTTGGAAGAGCATTTGGTGCACTAAAACTCAAAAAAGAGTTACATTTTTTATGTGGATAGAGGCATGGGACAGAATTTTGACATGCAACAAGCTTACCAAGGGAGCCAAAATTTGGGGAAATTAGTGTTGTCTGTGCAACAGTAGTGATGACATTATAAATCATTTGCTGCTGCATTGTATAGTCACCCATAAGTTGCAGGTTTTTTTTATTTTATATTTTTTGTGTTAGTCCTACTTATCTAGAACAAAGTTCTACTGGCCCATAATTTTTTTTAAAAAGAAAAAAGATGATAAACAAAGAAAATGGCAGAGTACATACAGCTCGCATGTTTGCATAGGTAGAATCCAAATTAGGTACTTCAAGGCCACGTAAAGCACCAGTTCACGACTCACATGATTCAATATTTTGAAGCATGCGGGCTTCATCAAATGAACATCCCGTCAAACATGCTGCATACTACAACCAAGGAACTGTCATTAGAAAGACCAGAAAAAGTTGTTCAAACTCAAACTAGTAATCCAATTGGAGAAAGTACCTCTGAAGGCACACGCAATCGTTCAAGAAGCTTATCAAGTTCCTTAATGAGAGCTTTGTTATTCACAGATTGCATCTCCAAATTGTTATTGCGGGTTTCTATCTGGACACGAGTTAACAATATTTTCAAAAACATGCCAAATACATAAAATTGAAAAGTAAAAACAGAATTTAGGATTGAAAAAATAAAAAAAAAATTAGCCATGTAAGTAAAATTGCATATAGAACAATCACTTTTTCAACAAACCCTAACAGAATAATTATTTAGCAATTCAAATCAGATCCAGTAGTGGCTGCATAACTGCTTTTTTTATGAACAAAATGACCACCATAAAAGATTTTTCTGCAACTATAATTGGAAAGTGAACATAAACATGTATTGGACATAAATAATTTATATTGAGAGAGAGCGAGAGAGAGAGAGAGAGAGAGAGAGAGAGAGAGAGAGAGAGAGAGAGAAACTAGAACGCATGGAATGATCAACATCCTTATTAAAATAAATTTTAATGCCAAGACAAAACACGGCCTTGACCAATATATATGTATGAATAGCTATGTTTTCTGGGAAGAAAGGAGGGGAGGCAATGAAACTTTTTTGTTTTTGTTTTGGGAAATAAATAATAAAACTTCATTGAATGAAACTAATCAACTACAAAGAGCCAAAGCACACAGGAAGTGTGCTGAGGTAAATGTGAAAACAAACAAAACTAAGATGCAAGAAAAGTACAACTATCAAGTAAAGCAGGCAAGGAAGTAAAAGTGGAAAAACTGAAAGCCATTGTCTACCCAAGCAAAGTATGGAAAAAGATAGTTTCACGTCTTGAGTTGAACTTTCAATTCCTTCATAAATTAGAGCATTCCTCTCCCACCAAATACCCCACATTTCTATATTTACTTAACTTACCAGGCCAGCTAGAGCAAGGAAACATTTTTATAACACATAACAACGAGCTAAACAAATAAATAGTGGGCACAATAAGTATGTTGAAGTCCTTACCGACTCAATGTCCTCTCTCATGTGTCTAAGCTTCACATTAAAGATGCCTAACCATTCATCCATATCATCAACACAATTTGTGGCTGACTCCAGCCCATGCAATACCTGCAACACCCACAATCAAAAAATAAATCACAATACATATCCGTCAACTTAAAGGACTTAATAAAGGAAAAACATAAAAAGCACAACCATTCATCAAGTGCTCTAAAATGAGAACAAAAATTACCTCATCTATCAAAGGTTCACTTTCCAAAATGGCATGCACATTTGCTGCTTCCAAAGCCAGAAGCTCTCGCTTCAGCCTTTCAGAAAATGCCTTCGCCTCACCATTTCCCATGACATAACTGCAAATCATTTTTTAAGAAATATAACTAAAAAGGTGGTGCCACGGTGACAATTTGTCTTTCTTTCTAGTACTAACTGCAATTGGCATTTAAGGACAGAAAAGAGTAAAATTACAACACTAAACTCTCAACAACTTCTTCATCAACCTAGAAAAATTTGGTAGCAATGAACTGTTCCTTCTTCAACAAGAACATGAAGCCCAACTCAAGCTCTAGGTCTACCAAGCTTTTGGGACCTTAATGCAATTAAAAGAAAAGAAAATAAGATCCTGCAAAGCTTTAATGGAAAAGAAAATGAGATAAAAAAGAATGTGGCCCACATGGCATTTTCATTAAGTACAAAATGTCTTTAAATGGATGCTTTCTGAAAACTGCAGGGTCAACCAATGCCGACAAAATCACAAGACAAATTCTATACAAAATCTCTATGGCTAACAATGATTATTCAAATAAAACCTTGCATTGAAAAGAAACAGTGAACCCCAAAAATGAAATCTGAATTTCAGTGGCCGAACCCCAAGAAATTAGTGTATCCATTAAAAACAAGAAAGGATGGAGAGAATGCAATCAATGCAGTCTTCCTCCTTTCATCAGACCCTAGGTCGGCGTCAATGCAAACCTTGGCTAGCTCACACATGTCTAACCCATTTCCAAATATCAGTTGCACGAAATTGTCAAGAACCTTAAAACCTTTTTCTTCTCATATAATGGAATTTCAATAGTCTAGTAAAATTAATATATATCTCAACTTGACCAAATAACAATCAACAATAGTAATTCGTTATCAAATATCAATGAGACATCCCAAATTAACCAAACAACAATATAAGCAAAAATTAAATAGATCCGAATCAGAACAAAAAATGCAAGCAATACATACGTGCCCAAAAGAGCCTCCATATCCTCCTCCTCGGCCTGAGAAACAAGTTCTTTTTCAACAGTCACTTTCAAGTCACTTTCAGTCACTGTTGCCACAACAGGCCCGTCCGTTAGGTTCCTTTGAGTACTAACTGAGGGTGTGTTTTCCTATTCAGCGAAAAATTAAATGAAAGGGTTGTTAGATTGTGAATCCACATAAAAAATCAAACAGGTAGAATATCATCATATGTACCTTCGCCCAAAGAGCCATCTCCACAACATCTATGCCAACTACTTTAGGAAGACGACCCAGTACATCTGTACAGATGTTTAAGATACAAAGTAAAAGGCGGTTCCTACAAGAAAAGGTTCAAATCAATAATTAGCTACAATCTTTTCACAAACAACATGATAACACTATAAAAGAGCATATCAAATCAAAACCCTATGCTATAATACCAAAATACCACAAGAAAATTAATACTTGCATTTTCTAAAGAGAGATTCTAGAGAGAGAGATAGAGAAAGGGGGGGGGGGGGAGTAGAGAAAGAGAGGGAATTCACACCTCAATCCAAATTCAAATATGAAATCAATCTATCTTTTTACAATGCATGTACATGGATATTTATAGCCTAGGAGTTAGCTATTGTTGATGACATCATCCATAACTAACATTTATCACATGCTAGAATACAATTATAACATATTAATCACATGCAAGATTTAATACAGAACATGACTTCTACTTCTAACAACTTCCTAAAATCTAGCTTGTGCACGTGCCTTTAACTAATTTTCCCTCCAATTTTCAAATACCAGAACAAACTTGACACATGTGGATTTAGCTACAATTATCATATGGCACATGTGAAATTCAGCCCTTAGGCTTGGCTGGCCTTGTACCATGTCACTCCCTCGTGCCATGTCACCAGACCGCATCATCATTCATGTTATGAGTTATACTCCTACATCAATATTTTTAAGAGTGAATTACTCCCATGATATTTACCTGTCATCAATATTGCGCATGGTCCACTGAGGTGGAGTAACACTTTGGCTTCTGAGGTTATCAAAACCCTATAAGAAGTTTGGTTAGAAGCTAAAAGACAAAAGAATGTGTGTACATAATCAGAATCCAAATGTAATATAGAGCTCTCTCAAAGATACGGAAGAGATCTAACATTACCAGTGTAAACGTACATCCACTGGGATCATTTGCCATAACCTCCACTGTTGATAGATGTTTTAACTTGTACAACTTTGCAGGTTGCAAATGAAAGAATTTTTCTTCAAAAGTTATAATAAAAAATATCATTGGCAACAAAGTATACTTTTACAGAAAATTATGAATAGGTAGGAAATGATGCAACTCATTTTCAATAGTTCTATTAACCAACTCATTAATGGTGATTATATTTGCTATCCTTTTTCAATTTTATTTGAGTCAATCAGAATTGAAATTGCTTGCAAGATTTGCTAGATCACAGAAGCCTAGAAATTGCCACAGCCAGCCTCATGTGCCTAAACATACAATCATTGTGGCAATGATCACACCTATACTGGGCTTTGGTGGAGTTTGAGTTCCTATTACTGAATCTCCATTCCCTCTTAACCTTATAAATTTTGAAAACATTTTGCAAATTTTCCAAATATGAAAAAAACAAGAAATTCAATATTTACCTCAAGAACTCCTCCAATTGAATACTTCATGACTCGAAGAAAAGCTTTTATCCGCTGACCTTTTGATTTTGCTACACAAACCACACACATTCGCACTTGCGGGGCAGTTCTCAAGCAGATCCAAAACCATTATGTTAATAGCCATTTGCGAAGCTGCTTGACATAGCATATGACCCAGTTGCCCTCCTCCCAAAACATCAACAATCACCTCAGGCAGTCTGTGTACAGGTACATCATCTTTGCCACAAGAACAAGTATTATGGTGGAAGGTTCCGTGTTAGATGAATTTTTAACACCAAATTAAAATCCAATTAGTAATATTAACAAGTTCTTCCATATAAGTCGAAGCAGCGGCCGAGCAATCATGTGAGAAAGAAATGATACTTTTTTTTGGATGGACAAAGTTTTTATGAACAAAGGAACACAATACAACAAGCACATATCTAACCAAACCAAACCAACACAAATCAACCTGCAATAAACTATCTGAAACAACCAAAATCACTGTCACATCCTACTGATCAGAAGGCTTAATAATTACAGTGAGGAAACACCCCTATACAACATATAGCCTTGCGAAGGATTGAGTTGCAGTAACACCATTTGGCTTCCACCCTAGCTTGAACTTCCTATATATCCTACACTATGGTCTCCTCTGTTCTAACAGAGTACCACAATGAATTAGAGAATTCCTTTCGGTGCCAACTATGATAAAGAAGGCCTCAAAAGCTAAATTACAAATATGATCAACTAGTGAAAATATTGTACTCTCTCTCTCTCTCTCTTTCTAAATATAAGGTATAATAGGAAAACTTATCTATCCTATGATATTATTCTCACGATTAAAGGGAAAAATAGAGTATTTACAACCCAAAAGGATTATAGCAAAGCAAACTTGACACGGCTTCTATAAATTCCTGGAGTGGTCCTCGTCCACAATTAAAGTGTTCAAAGGAAAATTTGGTAACAATATCTACAAAAATATGTGACAGATTAGCTAGAAACTCACTCATAAATTCTGTCTATCGTTTTATGGGTAAGCACATAAAATTGTCAAAACTCTACAGTCTACACAACCAAGCGTTGAATTTATAGCCTTTCATGTCCTTCAACTTCCAATTCTCTTGAAGAATAGGATTTCCCTGGATTTTCTCTGTGCAAACCCTTGACCACCATTGAAAATTTTGCTGAGTTCTCAGCAAAAAAAAAAAAAAAAAAGGCTTCTCCTTTAATCAAATCTATCTACTCATCGTCACCTCAGTTTCAATAATGTTTTTTTATGATTTCGCATGGCGAACTCATTACTTTAACAGCCACTAGCCGTTAGCAATCATTTATCAAATATTTATGCATGATTTCATTAAGATATCTTTATGCACTGTGAAAGTATGTATGCTTGTTTTCTGCTTCCATTGCTTAATATAATACCAATCCTGTTGTTATTGCTATGATTTAATATCTGAATGTTATGCCTCCTTTTTTGTGGAGCTATAAAACCATTGAAATGGAGGGATGGTATTGGTATCACTACAAAAGTAAGTTTCTGAACCTAGTGTCATTGATTAAGTTTCTGAACCTAATGTCATTGATCATAGTAAGGCTGCCCTTGACAGGTTTATTTTTTATGAACAATCTAGGTCGATAATGACAATAGGCACTTATTTGAAAATTAATTACATCTATTGTTGACAAATTTAAACGTTTTCATTCTTGATTTCATCAAATTTTATAACCTATAAATTCCCTGCGTTTATATTATTATTAAGACTCAAGAACATGCGGGCTGGTTCTGCTGCTGTCCTTTTGACGCCATTAGACTGACTTCTGTCATGGATCGAAGCTAATGCTTTGAACCTTATTTCTTTGTGAATTTCACAAAGAAGCACAGGCTTTGGTTCTAAGTTCTAACTGTATTCATCCAAATTTGAAGTGTGAAGCGAAAAGACATACGAAATCACATTGAATGAACCACTGTGGATGGTTCTAATTCTAATGTTTTTGCCAATGTCCACTCATAAATGAAATTGTGTATTTACTATTTGTTGGATCATGTAAGCTGGTTTTTTCCTTATCAAAAAAAAAAAAAAAAAAAAAAAATGTAAGCTGGTTTCAGCGATAGCTAAGAAAATAGGCAAGTTTTTTCTATGACCTTTAGTTCGTATTTGTGCCAGCCATTTTATGGGGCCTATAGTGCTCATGAGTTGCACCAGGAATAGACCAACACAAGGCCTAACAATTTTGTTTCATTTGGTCTTGAATCATCCACTATCCTAGTGCATAGCTGATAGTCCAAATTCTCAAGAACCAAATTTTGTAAAGAAAATCAATAATGAACTAACCATATAATGAACTAACCAGCAGAACAAAGAATGCTTTCTAGCTTCTCATATATTGTAAAATAAACTTTGCAAAAGGTATCATTTGAGTTACCTTTTTTGGACCTTATGCCGTCTCGTATAATGAGGAGGAGGTCTTGCATGTCCTTCATCAGATACCTCAGGGCCAGCATTGTGTCCATGTTTATGCCCCCCTGTCCCACAAGGAGGTGGCTTTGATATGCGTTTGGGTCGACCTTTTGCCACTGCAGGTAACCCAACAACCTGCTCAGCCTGAACATGGGGTGGGTCGATGGCTGAAGAAGGGCCAATAGACGCACTGTGGGAGGGTGGCTCCTGATGCATGTCAGGTGGGGTTGGAGTAAGACCCAGGTCAAAGGATGGAATGGCTGACAGCTCAGGAAATGACTGTGGGGTGGGTGAAGGGATGGTGGGCCTAAGGGATGGATGTGAGGTGGGTGAAGAGATGGTGGGGCGAGAAGATGGATGTGGGGTGGGTGAAGGGATGGTGGGCCTAAGGGATGAAGGTGGGGTGGGTGAAGAGATGGTGGGCCTAAGGGATGAAGGTGGGGTGGGTGAAGAGATGGTGGGTCTAAGGGATGGAGGTGAGGTGGGTGAAGAGATGGTGGGGCGAGGGGATGGATGTGGGGTAGATGGAGAGGGATCGGGGGTAGGGACAACCCGAGGGGTAGCAACAGGCGGACGAGGGGGACATCCGGCCGGAGCTGTGCTTGTGCTTGGGCCCTCAGTAGTGCTTGGGCCCGCAGGAGTAGCTGCCTCCTCATTGGGGGCCTCAGGGATAGGAGGTGGTACACGTTCAATCGCATGCACGGCCGTCAGCACGTCAGTAATGTCCTGGTGGTCCTCCGAGCCCACTGGGTGACGCCTCAACAAACGAGTGCAACATTCAATCTACAAATGGAAAAACCACACATATTAGTTCAGCAATACCAAATCAACAATGCCAATCGACAATAAAATAAATGTTGGTTATGAATTGGTTCTGCTAGTAATAATTGCAAATTAAAGGGAGACCAAGTGCTAAGCAAAAAATGTAGTAACATATCTCATGTTAATTCAACAGTGGTTTCATGCTAAGAAGTACGGTAAGATGTAGAAGACATTGAGAAGTTACCAGCATAGTCAGTACTGCACCGGGCCTATCGATGAACCTCCGAGTTACCCTACTGAACCAGTTGTGGTACTCGTGCTGTGGAGGCATCTCACCAAGCACTGCTTCACAACGCCGTTCAACGCGATTATCCCACTCATTGATATGCACGTGATGTCTCTGTATCCAATCAACACCGATCTTACCCCTCAAATCAATGCGATGAAGCACTTCGTCAGTGTCAACAGGGCGGGGAATTTCTTGGATCATCCCAAATTGCCGAACGACACGGTCCGGTGTATGTTTTTCTATTAGGTGGAAACATACAAGCGGCACCGTTGCCGTCCACACGGCCGTCCCTGCAACGCACCATGGGGGAAGGTCCTCTAACTCAGCTTCATATGGCTGCCACACCACCTACAATAGCCCAAAAAGAAGTACAAAACACATTAGGCAACAATATTTATATTTCAAAGTTCACCAAACCTATATATTGTTCGTAAACATGTAAAAATCTATTTTTCATACCTGGCCTGGCAACATTGAAGCTATTTGCTGACGATACCTGTCCCTGAAGACGTGGGCGGGCCTATTTTTCTTGTTTGGGACCCACAACCACCTACATCAAGAACAACGGATCAATATGTAGAACTTTCCTACTAACAAAATTCCAAGGTTTAAAGTATAATGTAATCACATATAACTACTGAGAATGACTTATAGATATTTACTTAATTAATAATAGCACTACAATAAGAAGTTTGACCTTACAAAAAACAAAGCACATACAAGCCACATGACAGTCACACACTTTCTGACATATTAACGTAATCATATATATTGAGCCTTTGTTCAAATTCTTGTTATGTTGACATAAAAATTTGCAAGAAGCCTTTAAAAACAAACAAATATGTAAGTTCAAGTTACATAATTGTGAGCTTAAGTAATGATCACATAATGTATATGAAGTGTATGAAGTAGAGACTTACTTCAGGGACAGTGGACCACGCACTGGAGGACCATAAGCACCCACTGGCGGGCCACGCTCAACTGCCGGACACAAATAAGGAAACCTGGCCCATGCCCAATACTGGACCAATAGTAGGCACCTACCCATCTGACTGGTGCCCTCGCTTGCCCTGCATAGCTCTCTGTACAACCATGCAAGGCAAGCACTTCCCCAACTATACCTTCGTGGGTTGCGAAGGTCTTCCAACTGTTGCACCCACATGAGATGCACCCTATCGCCGGATTTGTCCATGAATATTGTGTCCCCCAGTAGCGCTAGGATGTAGTATCATGTGTACTGATACAACTGATCCTCATTAGCATTATGAGGCAATGGTTCTGCAACTTGCGCCAAAAGCCGGTTGATGAGAATCCTCTGGCCATCAAGTTCCTTATGGTTGTTTTGATTTACAGGTTCAAAGCCAAGGAACTCCCGGCACACGGCCACCCAAGTCTTTATGGTGCTCCCTGTTATAGCGTCACCGTCAACAGGAAGCCCAAGAAGAACCTCCACATCCTGCAATGTGATGGTGACCTCACCATGTGGCATGTGGAAGGTGTGAGTCTCGGGTCGCCATCGCTCCACTAAGGCCGTTATCAGGCCATGGTCAATCTCTCTACTTGGGACCCAGAGAAGTCCCTCCAAACCAACTGCCTTGATGATGTTCCGGACTCTGTCGTCCACCAGTGGCTCTCGATCGGAGAATTCTGAATTACGGCTGCGGCAGGTAACAGACCCTGGATCCTGCACAGAACAGAACCATGGATTAAAATATTTTATTCAAATGCGTGTACATTGTATGAATTTCTTAGATGTACATCGGTTAAGTCTTTAGTGTTGTGTTTTACCTGCCCATTCCAAATAGCTTCGGACCGATGCTTGGGCTGCTGTGTCAAAACCGACCTGTCAATGGGTCCAGGCTGTGTATGGTCAATCCGCCCAGCATTTGCAGCAGCCATACTACACAAGAATGAGAAGTAGTTAGTTTGAGAAATTAAAGAAATTAAAGATTTAAAAATTAAAAAAAAATGAATGCATAATTGGAAGCTCATATATGCATTGTCTGATTACCATTAAGTCACATGTCAAGACAACCCACTAACCATATTAACTATAATGAAAACTAACGCGTGGCTACTTTTAAAGTTTCCTCCTAAGTTAAAAAAGGAATCTTTATAAGTCATGAATCATAAGTTGTTCTTGACTTAATGGCACATCTAATTTAACTACAAAATCCTCACATGTATTAGACAAGTCAAAATGAAGATGTTCAAATGACATGCTTCAATGTCAGAAAATACAGCATTAATCCATCTTTAACCAAAAGAAAATTATAAAAGTGAAGTCACAAGCATGCACGATTACTCCTTCATCTTCCAATTGACTATTGGGAAGACATCATCTTAGAGTGTTTCAAAACAAAACCTGAAAAATATTTTGCCACTTGTTGATACGATCCAATACTCAAACTAACCCTCATTTCACTAAATTGGCAAATTAGTCAACAATCACAAACCAATGCAGAATCAAATGTGAACCACTAAAAATTGACTGGACCGACGACCCATTTATTGATATTTGTACTAAAACTACTCTTCGACAAAGAGTTTCCACACTCAACCAAATGGAAGAGGTGTACTTTGTACAATTGTACCGCCCGGGGTCATATAGATCAAAACCCGAACTCAAATGTTGTTAACTGACAAAAACTGGATCACTGACGACCATTTCACTGATATTTATACTAAAACTACTGTTCTAAAATGATTTTCCACACTCAGCCAAACTTAACTGCAAATTTTGAATCATATATGATACATGAAACCCCAAAAAAAAAAAAAAAAAAAAAAAAAAAAAAAAAAAAACTTGCAGCCAGAAAATCAGGTTTGTAACGCGAAAACCATAAATGCAAAGACAAAATCAACCAATACCCATAACCAAAACTTCTTCAGATGCTTCTGTTAGCAAACCAATGAACATGAATCAGCAAGAAACATAATATTTCTCTTAAAAACAACTCCACCTATTATCAACGTCTGCAGCTAGGTTAATTCTAATTTAAGGAAGTTTTGATAACATTTTTATACTAAATATAATGAGAAAGTATTTTCTGTTTCGATAATATTAATTAAACATTTGTTTTGGTATTTTTTACTTAATAAATGAATGATACATGTTTCTAAAAAGAGAGATATTACGTCTACAATAATTTTACAACAAATCACAGGTGGTTAGTTGTTATTAGTTCAAATTTGAAATTAACACTAAGATTACTTTTTTGCCCCAACAATAACAACCAGTAACAATCTGCCACTTAGTATTTGTTATAAAAATGTTGTAGACATATCAGTTCTCTTCAAAAAATCATATCAGATTACTGAAGATTGTGATTAATTTATTAGAGTAGTCTGATATGATTTTTTGCAATAGGTGTCAGTCATTTATTAGATAAGAAATACCAAAACAAATGCTGAGTTGGTATTATTAAAACATTGTATACTTTCTCAAATATAAAAAGTCGTAAAAAAATTTTTAATTTTTTTGTTTTTTTTATAGAAATCAGAACTCTAAATTTATTTTTTTTTTCTTTGATTTTTGTTTCCTTAGGCCTAATGAGAGTGTTTTCAACTTTTTCATTGCTTCTTTCTTCCTAAATATGGAAAACAAACGATAGGCGTATGACTTCCGTTACAATACAATAATAGAAAACATGTAAGTAAAGGCTATATTATTAGGTTGTTTTACACATTATTAACATTATGACTTATCAAACTCAATTTAGGTTGTTTCACATTTTCTAGGTGCGAAGTATAAATAGGGTAATATTATCTTATGCTGTGGAATATTTTTGTTGATATTAGAATATAATTGAAACCTTGCCTGTAGCTAATACCTAACGACTTTTAAGTCAAATTCCACTTAGTGATTTTTGATGGCAACTTTTTAAGTTTAAATCTCCCTCCTACACTTAAATTGTATTTTCTTTTTAAAATGTTATTAATGTGAAAGGAAGAAAAAATAAAATACCAACTACTATAACATGATAATACATAATCTTACGACTTAAGTATGAAACGTAAACATGATAATACATAATCTTACGACTTAATTATGAAACTTAAAGGATGTTTCACATCTTTAGGTACAAAGTAGAGTAATATTATACATTATGTTGATAATGTGAAGAATATTTTTGTTGACATTGAAACATAATTGAAGCCTCATGTGAAAAGGGAAAAATATTGAATATCAAGTATTTCAACATAATGAACAATGATGGGCAGATATTCCTTTATGAATTTTAAATCTAATTTGTTGAGTTTTTTTATTTTTTATTTTTCCCTTTCTTCAAAGGTGAAATTTGATACAATTTTCTTAGGTATTGTGACATAAGCTTTTCAAATAAATTTAACAACACATTTATATTGATCAGAGATGACATGGCTAAATTTACTTAGCATTAAAAAAAGACAACATTGTTTGTATTTTAACATAGTGATCAATCCAACCAAATGATTGAATTTAATTAGGTATAAGATGCAACGCTAATAACACAATATATAAATTTTGCCAATTATCAACATATTGAGCATCAACTCAAAAGAGGAGTCAATTTTGGGTGGCTAGTTGCTCATGGTAGACTTGGTATTGGAGAGAGCTAAAATCTGCGAACCAAGTGCCCGAGTTGTGAAAGCAAGGGCAAGATTGTATCTTTGGTTCATAATCCTAAAAGGAAAAAAAAAAAAATTATAAAGATAAAGAAAGTTTTGTTTGAGGACAAATTGTGGGGAATAATGCACATAACAGAATAGTTGGTGCTTACTTAAAAAGCAAGGGAGTTTTTGTTTTTTTTTCTTTTCTTGAGAAACAAAAAGCAAGGGAGCTGAAGCTATAAAGAAGTAATGAATATAGTATAGAACAAAGCAAAATTTATTATGTTAGTTGTTGCATTAAGTTCATGTCACCATGACAAGAAATCAATAGCTTTTAAAATGGATTGTTTAATTCGGTTCAATCAATCAATCTACTCGGGAAAAAAAAGGTGGGTTCCATTGATTCTATTGCACATCAAGCATTAAAATTATCATATGAAAAAACCTCAACTAATTTATGGGTATAACACTGCCGATTTAAGCGAGTTGGTATCCGGATTTCATAGTAACTTGTTGCTCAAGGTACAATCTCCCGCATTTACCAAGCCAAAAAAAAAAAAATGATTGATGGGTTTTTCTAGCCCAATAATTGGTATGATTGGTTATGAGAACCTTATAACTCCTCTTCTTTAGTATAAATCCCTCCTCTTCTTTGGTAAGTCGTAACTATTAAATATAAAAATTAAATAAAAGCAATGAATTGTAAGCGAAGAACTTGACAATTAATTCTATTGATTTGAGATTACCATCATTTTAGCTCTAATTAGTACATTGTCATGAGTTGCAATTAATGTGTTTGAAATTTAATGAAAACAAGTAAAAGAAGGTCTGTGATTCAGAATTAAGAATACAAAATTAGTAGTTGTTAAAGATTTATACATCATTTTCAATATAATGATCTAGTGAGATAAAATTTGTCTGTAGTGTGATATGTGAGGAAAACAATTAATATTAATGATCAATTGTTTGTAATTGCTACTCACCCATGCAGTGGTGGCTCTAAAATTGTTTTTCAAGATGTTCTTTAAGAAGTATAAATTATATAATTTAATAAAAAGAGAAATTCATATATTGACAACAACAACAATAAAAAAAAATACGCAAATACATAAAATTTACAATTCTCTTATACGAGTTTTCATATTTTGAAATCGGTGCATGATAGTCTCATTATCAATGCTATAAGCTACATCTCTTTCAATTTACACAACTAAGCTGAGGGTGTTCCCATATTTTTTTTGAAATGTAGACAAATAAACAATTTTAAATTATATATATATATATATATATAATTTTAGGTCAGGGTGGTCCCAGGACCACCCCTGCCTTAAGGTGGCGTCACCCCTGCACCCATGTAAGACAGAGTTGACCCATTAAAATCCATGGACGCAGGCCGTGATTCTACCTTGGCAATTCACCACTGCTTTAAAAACTAAATTGGACCAGCTGGTTCAATCAGTTGAACATGAAATCAAACCTGGAACCGGTCCAATATAAACCTAAAATTGATGCATTTTCTAGTTCTTTGACCAATTTAATTTTTAAAACCATATAATTCAAACATAGATTCGACCACCGTAATGCCCCACTTGATTATAAGCCTATGTAACCAGGCTCAGCAATTTGTTTAAACATGTTTTCACCGCAATGCCTTCTTTAGTATTATTGTTATTATCTGTTGAGAATCAATGCCTTCATTAATTTGAATAATAATTTTTAAGAAATCTATGATTAATGAGCAAGGCATATAATAATCCAATATATATACTTATAATTTATAATATATGTGGATCGAAGCAATCTACATTCTACGGTTGGGGATCAACGTGAGCTTGTTGTGGTAATGCCCATGAATTTGGCTCTTTTTTTAACATTTTAATCTCTTAAAATAAATGCATATGTAATGAGACTTAAAAGTTTGCTTAATGGAAGGATATAGGGCCAAAAACCAAAAGTAAAGTGCGAGCATGGTAATCCTATGGTAACAAAGTGGCTGCTTCAGCTCCATTTGCAAAAAGATCTTTGTTGCAATCCATGTCATTGGCGTTGGATTTCATAGTTATGGTATATTTGCCAATAAGATGGAATGGTAGCCACGGAAATGGTTATGTGAACCTAGTTATGAAGACATAAGGGGAAAATGAAAAAAGAATAATAAACAAATATGAAAAAGTTGGGCACAAAGGTCACCCTTTGAAAATTATGAAAGTAACATTGTCCTTTCTCAGTCTTCCAAGAAGACATTGACCATAAACAAGCTTTGTGTATATTTTATTATTCACATCCCATCCCTTTAACACAATAAAGTCTATGTTAGTCACCTCACCATTGATTATTGTATGGTCAGGGAAAAAGAAGGGGTTGATTAAAAAAAACTGGATAACATTTTTTGATGATTAAAAAAAGAAGAAAGATAGCACGAATTTGTTCCCTTAAAGCATTAGAATTCAGAGACACTGTTGTAGTTTTTCTCTTTTTTTGGATACCTCGGCAAAAAAAGTACATAGAAAGAAAGGTCTGGACCGAAACAGGAAAAATGCAACAATGATGAAACTTAAGCCTAACTATGAGGTGTAAAAATAGGTTGTTTTGGGCTGAAAACACCTAGTTAAAACGAAACAAGATTAGCCCATCTCGAGGTTCATTTAGCCCAATGAAGAAACCCTACATAGGTTTGGACCTCTTGGATGTCGTAATTAATTGGGTAAGATTGGTTTTGGACTATGATCTTTAGGCCCTGTTTGGTTTTTTTTTTTTTCATCACTCATCACTCTTCACTCTCCACTCGTCACTCATTACTCAAAATAACCCAATTTTTTACACCCACCTGTTTGGCACATATAACTCAGCTTATGGTTTCAACCAAAAAATCTTTAAAAAGGGACCCACACACTAACTCACTAAATTGCAACACAAACTATATCAATGCAAATACAAGTACACAATCAATCACTAGTAAATGAAACCCAACAAAGCACTAATCCATTCACAAAACAAACCAATTCAATCCAATGCACAAAACAATAACCATTAATATGTCCAAGCAAACCATAATCTCTCACTAACAAAATATCATTATAACTAACTAAATCAATGCCAATACAAGTAAAGTACAATCAAACACTTTTGAATCAAACCCAACAAAAACCCATTGATAACTAACTAAATAACCAATTCAAATCCAATGCCAGCGATGGAAGTTAAAAGCTTAACTTCTGAATCAAACCCACAGAACCCAGATTTATTGAACAACAGTTCTAAAACAAACAATAGCTACAGAAATGAAGTACTACAAAATATGTTATTAGCATTGAGCTAACTCTTGAACCCACCATTGCTTATACGTATTATTTAGTAGCTTCTTTTGAGTTTTGGTAAAAAAACAAAGAGGAGATTATATCTCCTCTAACAAATTAATCACACATAGCCATATAATTAACTACCAATAACTCTAGATACATAATATTTTTCACAATTAATGAGGTTAATTGTGTCATGATGATGGCATGATGCTAATAAAAACTAAGCTAAGATTCAATTTATCCCTTGATTTTTCACTTTAATTGTCAAATTAGTCCCTGTAATTTAATATTTGTCAATTTAGTCATTACTTTATGAAAATGAATCAGTGTATTCTTTTTGTTCAAATACATTATCAAACAATGTTTGTTTGATAACGCCATTTAATTTTTTTTGTTTGTTTGAAAAAAAAATTAATGAGAACTTTAATAAAAAATTAATTGAGAACATTAATGAGAATATGAGATATATCATGTAATAGAAAATTTTGCATATTTATTTTTAACTTAAAAAAAATGATTAAATGACTTCATTTGTTAGAATGTCTGAGCAAAAGGATCAAATTAGCTCATTTTGACAAAAGTGGGGAACAAAATTGATTATAGTTAAATCTTAAGGATTAATTTGATAATGGAAGTAAAATTAAGGGATTAAATTGAATTTTAACTTCAAAGTAACAACTAATCAATAAAATTAAGGGATTAATTTTATAACCTGCAAATTGAGGCCAACTGTGACACTTTTGTATTGAAATATAACAATTAAACCTAAGCACTCTTATATTTCCATGTTCCTCACAATCTCATTTTTGTCTTTGCTCTCTCTAATCATTTTCTTCAGCATTGTCCAAGAATACCTCCGGCTATGCTCAAAGCATACCCGGATTTGATATACTTGTTGTCATTGCAATATTAAGAATACTTTTTTTTAGATAGCAAAACAAGACCAAAACTTCAATTACCAGACTCATTAACAAGAAGAACAAGAAAAATTTTCACAACAAAGGACCAAAGGACCAAAAGGGGAAGAATGAACATAGATAATTGATGGGTACCTTTCGCCGGAATAGCGCCGATCTCTATCTCCGAATCTGAAAACGTCTGGGACGTTTGATCGTTTTTAGCTCTAACGGAAGCCGGTTGTGATGGGCTAAGTCCGGAAGGGTATGGTGGTGTCCAGCCGTACGATGTAGCCCATGACAGCCACTCTATCGTCACTTTTTTGCCATGAAAAATAATGAAAGAAAGAGAGAAATAAATGAGATTTTTTTAGAATAAATTCCAATGCAACAACATCAATGTGGAGATGCAACAGATGTAATTGATGAAAAACAAGCTTCCTAAATAAAACAAGGTTTCAAGAAAATGAGCCACTTCCTGAATAACCAATAACATGTAATTGATGTGACATGTGGCGTGGCGTTTAAGTACACATTGGGGTTGTGTAACACACAGTTACACAAAGCCACTAAAATGCAATATCTAAAGCAATCTGCCTAAGCTGATCAATCTGCCTATATGCTCCCATCTGCAATTAATTTCTTCAAATTTTAAATTATATAAATTTTTACGCATGTCTAAACCAGCTTATGAGTAGTAACCGTCCACAAAGATGGCTCTTGCTCCCAAACAAAATCCATAACCTCCATGCCACCCAACTAGTAATAAAATATTGGATGAAAAACAAGCTTTCCCTCATCCTAATGCTAAAAATAGCTTCAGCTGAGTTGGGACCATACTGTGTGTGCAATCTCATAGCCTTGACCGCATAAAACAATTACTAAAGTGATCATTTTGGTAACAAAGTCTGTCCCAAGTACAAAAGCCTATGGTTTCAACCATTATACAATTATACACAGCCATAAAATTAGGATATCAACAGCGATCAAGCAAATTAAAAAATAAACATGATAGGTCTTAAAGTCTTCAGATATCAATACTCCAACACGAGCAAATGTAATATTTTGGAAACCTAGCTTGCTGTACTTCACTCTGCCACAATATCTTCTTCCAAATGCAATATTCTATTAGGAATCTATTTGTGCTAATGATGCACATGATTAAGAAGAAAGGGGTTTCCTTTCAGTTCAAGTTTTATTCTATACAATTGGAACTACCTGCAACCATTCAAAAATGAATTCTTTTAGTGGTCATGCAAAACATTTTTCCCTATCTCTACCCTTTTGGATGGCAGAATATAGACACAGCCCTTCAATCTTCATCAATGTGAGGGTATTTGATATAATCCATGGTATCCATTCAACTCATGCCTCATTGAAACTTAAACTCTGGTTCCAAAACTAGACATCATTATTATTAAGACCATTGTCTGTGTCTAGCTAGAAACATGAATAATATCAAATCAATTAAAAGCGAAGCAACACATTTGCACCCACATTCAAAAAGGAGCAGCATCATTGCAATCACCGGAAGCATATCAAATCAATAATATATATGGCATACTGAGATTTTCAAATGGTTGTATAAATTAATATCTACTTGCAAATAAGCTTAACATATGTGCAAGATACAAAGCGCAATAAACTTCAGAACAAAGCCCAATCAGCTTAACCAAGAGCATTGTTATCCCCAATGCAATAAACTTCAGAACACAGTGCAAAAACAAAACCCAAAAAAACACAAAAATCATCAAACCCACAAACCAATTGAAACTCAAAAAAGAATAAAGCTTCAATCTTTTTTAACACTTCTATTAGAAATTCAATATAGAAACCAAAATAGGAAAAAATTTCGTCAACCAAAGTTTATTTGATTTTCCCCAGGGTTTCTCGGCAACCAAACAGTAAAGGTTCAGCATTCACAAACAAAATTTCAATCTAAAGAACTACAAATAATGAAAAAAGAAAAAACAGAAAATTTGATTTATCATAATATTCTTGAAATTGAGCGTTTTCACAATAAATCAACAACAAAAATAAATAAACCAAATTAAATTAAACTGAAAATGGAAATCATCGACGCCAGTAACAATCACAAAAATCAGAAAAAGAAAATAGTGGTGCTTCGGTCATACCCATTCACAGTGAAAGAAAGAAATAAAAGAAGCAGAAGAATTACCTTTCTCCGGTAAGCAGTGCGGTTCAGTTGGAGAGTGGAAAGGGTGATTCAGTGCGGTTCAGGGTGCGAGTGAGCCATAGATGACGGTGAACTAGAGAAGACGGTGAGGGAGAGAAGCCGGTGAGGGAGGCTGAGGGCTGAGGTCAGGTGTGCGACTGAGAGAGGGTGAGTGAGAGAAGACAAGAGAGGGTGAGTGTTGGAGAGACGGTGAGTGACAGTGGAGAGTGAGTGGAGAGTGATTGCTGTGTGAGGAGCGTTAAATTTGAAAACAAAAGCTATTACAAATAGAGTGTTAGACACTCAAGTTCCACGTGGAGTACACGTGGAACTCGAGTGTTAGATACTCGAGTTCCACGTGTGCTCCACGTGGAACTTAGCCACGTCAAACAAAAGAAACCGAGCCTCAAAGACTCGATTTCCGAGCCCAAAATCGAGTCTTTGAGACTCGAGATGTTACTGACCCAAATACTTACCTAACCGGCCCAACTAACTAGTTAGTTGGGTAATTATGTCTAATTACCCATTTTCGCCGGGGTTTGGTAATGCCTCAATTAAAAAGGGTGTTAGTGACTTAACACAACAAATGCAATAGGAAGAGCAAAAATGAAAGATAAATGCAAATAAGCAATTGAAAAGAAAGGAACTCACTTTCATCAAAGGAAGAAGTGATTACAGTAGATTTTGAGCCCAAGTGTAGATCGATTGCAAAAAAAGAGATGCTATGTCCACAACATTTTTATAACAAATTACGAGTGGTTAGTTATTATTGGTTCAAATTTGAACTTAACACTAAGATTACTTTTTTACCCTAACAATAATAACCAGTAACAACCTGCCACTTAAGATTTGTTGTAAAAATATTGTGGACATATCATTTCTCTTGGAAAAATACTTGAAAATCTATGATTTGATAAGGGAAAAATCTTTTTTTTTTTTTTAATGGAGGTATGATATTTACTATGTGATTAAATTTAAAATAGTATCTCTTTTTTAATTTTCATAATCTCTTCATAAACATAAATAAAAAGCAAAGATTAAAAACTTGAAGTAAACAATTTTAAACATATTGGGCACCATACCCCAAAGGTACCGATGAAGAACCATTTGATGACTAGATGTAGATACAAGAAAATGGTTGTTTTGATGATGCCTAATGTTCTCTCTCATTTTTTTAATATGATTTTCTGCAAAATCATCTAATTAAAATTATCTTCAGTTACATAGCATGTCCAGGGCCAAGAGCCTTATAACTCATGCCATAACTTGCTCTTCTTTATTAAGAGACCAGCCTCTCCCCATATATATAGCATGTCTAGGTGTTATGTATTGTGCATCCTAGCTTCTCCAGACAATTAATTGACATTTGATGTTTTATTTCTTTGTCTAAGTTTCTTGATGTTGGAAAATTTAAGGAAAGTGAATGGAAATAAGAAAGAGGTTTAGTGACACAAAAAGATCGTTTTCTTTAAGAATGATATTTGTCCCCACTCAGAGAAGTCTGCTAATGGGTTTGCAAGAAAATTATCTCGTAAATTAAATTAAACAAGATTCTACAAGTAGCAAGATTGGAGAATTATTTGAATTTCTTTATTTGGAGAGAAATTAAAAAAAAAAAAAAAAACTTAAATATGGTATTTTATTTATTAGCAGCGAAGAGTTGCCAAAGAAAACACACATTTTAAAGGTCACTTTTGCTGAAAAAATACGCTAAAATGTTGCCCAAACTCCCTCATTTGTTTTGCAAAATTTTCTAGAAAACATGTTTTATTGCAATTGTTGCTTGAGCGAACTGCCCTTCTAACTCAAGTAAGTTCTTCAATAATAGAAACAAATTTCACACTAAGAGTGTCTCACCTTTCCCTCACTCAGGCAAGGTTTAGACAAAAAGTTTGCTTGTCCTTTGTTGTAGTCAAACTTAATATTGCATGAGCAAAACTAAATTTTGCTTGAGAAAAACTATATCTCGCTTGAGCAAGACACTGAAATTCAATTTTATTTTATTTTTAAAATACTCTATTTTAATTACAACCTTCTGTGTATAAGTTCAATGTGGTAAAGGGTTGGAAATATCTGTGCAAGATAGATTGTACAACTCTTACATGTGATTACATAATTAGCATGCATTTGACAACAAACAAAGAAAAGTAATACATCACACTAACTTTATCATGGTCCATCCCAACTGATGTGAAGCAAACTAGTTAGGTTACAAGGGAAAAAGTATATTGTTCATAATCAACGACAATGCATTCCTTAAGTATATCAATCCAATGATGGCCCTTGCCAGCAACACTAACAACTGCTCCAACTTCAGGCCTCCCTATTGCAAACCAGCATAAAGAAGACAAATTAATAGACAAAAGTGGGTCTAGAAATGGACTTGCATATAATTACAAACATCAAGTTTAGATTGATTTGAATTCAAATGCATATTGACTCAGCCAGAACCACTTCTTCTTAATTAAAGTGACATACATATGAAATCAATCATAAGTCCAAGATCATGTAGGATAGAATACAGACTTTGGAAGATTTGATCTACAAGAAAGTTAAACAGAGCAAATACATCAATTTTTGGTAACTGCTAAAAAGTATTCATCCTTCAAAATTTTGGATTTTTTTTCTACATATTTAAGATTATATATGTATGTGTGTGTGTATATATATATATATATATTAATTTATACATAAGAATTTATAAGAATTTTTCCCCCGGCCCTGACTTGGATCTGCCAATGCAGACCATTGCCGCAAATTCTGGAAGTGAGACTGAGTTTACTGAAAGAATTCCAGCAAGCTGACATGCAAGGGCCTACTGCAATAAACCCAACAGGTGGTCCTGATATGGTGGGGCTAATGAACGAAGAATATAGGCACTTTTACTTTGTAGCATGTAACAGAGAAGGGCTGTAATGCTATGGTGTGGAACAGAGTATAACGGTTAAACAACCAGTAGACCAATATTATATTAAAGAGAAAGTTTAGGCGCACTGTTGAAATTGAAAGGGACAATCCAAAGCATCATAGCAGAGAGAAAAGCAATGATCAAGCACAAGTGGCAGAGTCAATCTGGGCTAGCAAGGAGTTGTTGGGAATCAGTGCCATATTGTGAACAGTTCATCCATTGCTTTGAAGAGATGATGCCACGTGGCTTAGGAGGCAGTTAGAGATTGAGCTACACGTGTAATGCTTAGATAGGATCCTTCTTGTAACTGATTTTCCCTCTAAAATAGGGAGTTAGTTTTTCTGTTTTTCCTTTTGCTTGCTTGGACAGTGTATATATAGAATTAGGTGCTATGTATTACTCAGTTGCTTGTATTCATTTTCTCAAAATCAATAATATCTGAGAGAGTTCTATTTAGAGAGTTCTATAAGTTTTTACACGCACAACTTTTGCTACAACTCTAAAGTGGTCGACGGTGAGTAGAAGAGAAAATGTGGTGAGTCCATGTAAAAATTATTGTTCACCATTCATAGTCGACTACTTCAAGTTGTGATAAAAGTGGAGGCAAATCAAGTGGTTGTAGAAGAAAGCTATATTTATACATGTAATCTTTCCCCTAGTGTATAAAATCTTACCTTTCTACTAAAAAACCAGTAACTTAGGAAGAGATCAAAAGTCACAAAGGGCAGTACAAGTAGAGGAGAGCCTTTTCTTCAACTTGTTATACCTTTTCTTCAAGCATGGGATCAACAGATGTCATTAGCGTTTCAGGTTAAAATTCCTGATTACAACTTATAGTTCTACTGGGTCTTACTTCACCATTATAATTTTGCCTATTTCTTTCCCTAATATCAATTATCAATTAACAAAGGTGAAAGCTCGAAAATGTGTTGAAAAACACAAGAGCTGTTTAGACCCCCAAATAAAAATTATGGCTCGATAGGTTTTACACAACTTTAATACAAAGTGCGGAATAGTGTAAAAGCGATCGGATGAACAAGTAAGCTACTCTAATCCATAAACTAAGCAACACAGCAGTATAATGGAATTAAACAAGAGTAGGGAAGAAGGATGCAAACACAGAAAACGCCGAGACGTGTTCTCGAAGAGGAAACCGAAGAACTCGGTGAAAAACCTCTCCGCCGCCCTCCAAGCGGAAATCGATCCACTAGACAATCAGTTGGGATACATGGGTTAGCAAAAGACCCTCCAAGCCTAGTCTACCCGATGTACCTAAGCCCTCCAAGCTCCTACTCCAACAAGGCTTCTCGGAACCGTGTCTTGTCCTAGTTATCCGGATCCCGCAACAAGCTCCATGTTGCATCTGCCATTCAAGGCTTCTTCCAATGCTTCCCAGCAGCACCAAAAACGTCACACAGCACTCACAAGGTGTGGTAAGTGTTTGGGCTATCAACCTCTCAAAGATATGGATAATGGAGAGGGAAGGGTTGAGGAAATACCACAAACAAATGTATAGAGAAAGGTGGGGAAGACAATCTCTAATTACCAATGTGTTTGGCTAGGGTTTTCTCTCTGAAGCATTCCTCAACAATTGTGGGTAATGATGGTATATATAGGAGAGGTGCAAAAGGTGTGACTCAAAAAGTACAGGCTGGCAGAACAGCTAGTCTCGCGGGTGTCTCGCGGGAAGGCCTTACCCGCGAGATACTCGCGAGACACAACTGTCTCCACCTGGCCTGACTCTTCGCATTCCAGCATGTGCCTGGCACATGGGTCACTTCGCGGGATGCTAGGTCGCGAGATACCCGCGAGAATCTTCAGTTCTTCAGATGCTTGAGTCTTCAAACACTCTCTCTAACACACAACCCTTACAACAAGTCCCACAACAAATACAGGGTTTTAAACGATTGAACTCAATTACAATCAAATTTGGCACGGAATAAAAGCCAACAAAACATAGTTGTAAATTACAACTTTACAAAAGGAGACCCCAATTGTAAGATAAAGAAGCCATGTAGCGCCTTACTGTTTGTCTGAACTCTGCATATCAGCATGATGTTATAAGACAAAGCCTACATTACTGCACTGCCAAGCTTGGGCAACAGCTAGCAATTAAAAAGCTTCAATGCAACTGCATTAAACAATCTGAAAGTGACGCACACCGTATATATGGGACAGCCACATCAATTCACCTAGATGGAACAACATGACATCAGTTTCCAAGTGACAAATAAGACGATTAAAAGTTTATAATTCCAAATTGTCAACAAGAAATACCTCAGGCCCTATTTTTCTTAATACAACAAACATAAAAACGAAACTGACTGTTTCTTTAGATGAATTCCCTTTCCTCCTTTTTCTTAATACATTATTCTTCACCATTAAAAAAAAGAAAAAAGTTGCATTAGTTTAATTATTAAGTTTATTGGGTCTTTCCTTCACATATGCATTCAAATTTCAAATATAGCAGCTTAATAATATTCGAGGTCTATTAGACTCAACAAGAAAACTACGCAAATGATTTCATCATCCTTTTTACAATTGTAAGCCACCACGCCAGTGCTATAAAAATTAATTAAAAGAAGCAAAAGAAAAACTCTCTTGAATCTACCTTTGAAATGGTTGATGCAGTGGAGTAAAGAAATCACATGGCTAGCCTGAGAGAAAACAACCTCTTTGGTGAAAAATGGCCAAAATTTTCTTCTTTCCTTCTGATTTTACAACACTGGAGTTGGAAAATTGTAGTGAATACCGAGAGAGAGACAAGAGTATTGATTTTACCTTCCAACTTAAGTGAACAAAAATGATGAGCTTACTATCTGTTGTACATATCTTCTCAGGTCCCCGCATTTCATAACCTCCAATCCTAGACCAATGGGTGTAAATTTAATCTCAATCTGCCTGAATATATCAACATCTGCTTGACTCAATTTTTCTTTCCATTCCTCGTTGAATGATTGAACAATGGGATAGTAATTCTGCAATAAGGGATACGATTCAACCTCACCAAATTCTTCCGAAAAACAAAAGTCACTAGACACGAATCGAAATCTATCGCTTATCAATGAACACCGAAGTCCATGCGTAGCTCTATAACTTCTCCAGTTAAACAATGAATTAAGTTGGGGAAATGGACGATGTTGCAGATTCATTGAAGCCCCTATACTTTGATGAGTGAACCATTTCGAAATTTCTCTTCCAGGAATACCGAGCTGATGACCTATTTAATGGAAGCTCCGGCAAAGATCGCAGATGTGTGCAACCACTCAGAAGAAGAGACTCCAAATTAGATAGCATGGTGGTACTTTTAGGAAGGCCAACAAAAATATTTTCCCTGAGATCTAAATGACTTAAAAAATAAAAAATAAAAAATAAAAAAGAATTAAATGGGGTGAGGTTTTTTTTTTGATAGGCATAAATTAAATGGGGTGAGTTCTATCCATATTAAAATTAAATAACTAATGTAAAACAACAAATAATTCATCACCCGGCCATTTTACAAGTTAAAGCCTCCACCCTAGTGCTATAAAAATTAAATTGAAGAAGCAAAATTAAAACTCTCACGAATAAATGGTTGATGTAGTGGGAAAAAGAAATCACATGGCTAGTGAAAAATGGCCCAAATTTACTTCATTCCATTTGATTTTACAACAATACTGGAATTGGAAAATTGTAGTAAATGCCATAAATAGAGAGGAACAAGAGTCTCTATTTTACCCTACAACATAAGTGAACAAAAAATGATGAGCATAGTACCTATTGCACATATCTTCAATCCTAGCAATGCGAAAATTTCTGCTCACCAACAAATTGAGAAGTACATTAACTTCATCGTATCCAGTATTATTGAACTCAAACGAAAGCATATGCACAATGAATTTAAATAAATAAATAAATATATATATATATATATATATACATATATATATATATATATATATACAGCTACAATAAATAGATCCGTAAAAGTGAGAAGAATGGTGACTTACAAAAAATTCAGAGAAAAAAGGATTATCAGCTGTACAGATTCATCAAAGCTACTACTTTCATTGGGATTCCTCTTTTTTGCAATTTGTGTTACCTTGTCCTTGTGTGCTTAATTAAATTCCCAATCCAATTTCCCAAATGCAAAATGAATCTTTCAATTAGATTAGGGAGTTGTATCCTCTTTGAGTGTGGTACATCTACCAAATTAAAGCTATCTTCTCCACTGGCTCATCATGGCTTCACTCAGTTTTGGTATCTTTTGCTGAATCTTCCAAATCATCCCTATAAGGAGTGATGCTACAACTGCTGTTGCTACTGCACCCACGCATAGTTTGGTTCAGATCTTCAATGTCTTGCTCAAATATCAAACAGGCCCCACATTTTGTAACCTCTAATCCTGGACCTTTGGTTTTAATTCCAATCTCAATTTGACCAAATCCATTAGCATCTATTTGACTCCATTTTTTTTTCAATAATTTATGGGGATAGTAATTCAGGTAAAGATGATACGATTCAATCTTACCAAATTCTTCCGAAAAAGGAAATTGATCAAGTATCCGTTTGCTTTCATATCCGTTGGCTTTCAAGTACCACCCAAGCCAATGCGTAAATCTATAACCTTCCATATAAGAAGGATCAAGTTGATGAAGTGGACGATGTTGGCGGAGTACAAAAACAGCACACACAGCGAGTCCCATCAATTTATTACATAATAAATCTGAAGGCACTTGCAAATTCATTGAAGTCCCCAAACTTTGATGGCTAAACCATTTCGGAATTTCTCTTCCAGGAATTATAATACGATAATTGGATTCATCTCCCTGAAACATACAAAATTACAAAATCTTTATATTTAGAACCTCACAAGCAAGAGAGAGAGAGAGAGAGAGAGAGAGAGAGAGAGAGAGAGAGAGAGAAAGACCTTAAATTGAATGTGATGTGTTAGCGTTGTTAATAACATGTCATTGTAGTCTTCATTGTTAATCAATTTAACACAATTAAGAAGACAGAGGTCTGAATAAGGACCATCTTCAGGTCTTAATGGTAATATTTCCAGTGAGGTACAACCATCTGCATCAATATCCACAATATTTAATGGAGACTTTGGCAAAAATCGAAGATGTGTGCAACCACACAGAAGAAGAGTCTTCATATTAGATAGTCGAGAGGTACTCTCAGGAAGACAAACAAAATTATTTCCCCTAAGATCTAATTTTGTTAAAGAGGACAAACAACCAAGGCCATCAGGGATTGCATGAAGATTGCAATAACTTAGATTTAGTTGGGTCAAAGACCATAAATTAGAAAGAGAACGCCCTAACATGCTCATGGGATATTCTACTCTTCTTTTTCGCATTAAAGTAAAACTGAAGAGTTTATTTGATGTCATAGATGATAAGCCTTCACATCCACAAAGAGATAGTACTTTAAGATTTTTTAAGAGAACAATCGAAGAAGGTAATTCTGTTATAGCAATTCCACTCACATCTAGCTCCTCCAGACCTTTGATATTCCCCAAATTCTCTGGCAATTTATTAATTTTTGAGCAACCAGACAAAGTGAGAATTTTTAGAGACATCAAACAACAACAAACATTTGGAAGACTTGAAAGGTTTTTGCAGTCTCTTAGATCTAATTTAGTAAGGCCAGTTAAATGCTCCATGGACAATGGTAGTTCTTTTATGGCAGTCTCATTCAAATAAAGTTCCAACAAACTTGACATATTTCCCACAACCTCTGGAAACTTCTTTAGTCTTGAACAACCAGAAAGAATAAAAATTTCAAGAGATTCCAAGTTGATCTTGGGTGGAAGGCTCTCAAGGCACTTACAACCATTTAGATCCAATCGAGTAAGCCATTTAAGATTTCCAAGAGATGCATGAATCTTAGATAGTCTTACACAACATTGAAGAATCAATTGCTTCAAATTTGGGACTCTACTGAAGTCCAAGGTCTTGATCAAGTTTTGAGAGTCACTGAGATCTATAAGCTTTAACTCACCAAAAATCTGTTATAAACCAATAAATAATTAGATAAAGTCAAGCCTTAATGAAAAGGAATATAATACACATTTGCATAAGTAATAATCTTACCAAATTTCCTTTCCATAGTTGTTTGATGCCGCTACAATGCATTCTCAATTCAACAAGTTTGTCTGGTTGGAAATTGGTTGGTAGGCATTTTAAATGATATCCATGCCATTCAAAAACACGTAACTCATTAGAAAGATAACTGAGACCTTCTGGAAATTGCACCTTACCCCTATTGAGGTCTTTTGGAAGTTGCATAGTACCATTTATGAAGTCTTGTGGAAATTTCTCATTACCAACTTTAAGCAATCTCAAATTTTTCATCTTTGAGAAGGCTTTAGCACACAAGTGTTCCATTTTTTGAATAGGAAATTTTAGCATTATGCCTTCAACTGCCTCTGTTCCCTAATAAATAAAACAATGAATTTAGAATAATTAGTAAATTCTTATAAAATTTTATAGTAACATATATACTTCTTCAAGTTCAGGTTTATACTAGTCTAACTTACAGTATTATTCTTCAATACATGAATGATATCCTCATAAATCCACAACCTACTACGTCCACCAGGCTCTCTAGGGGATTCGCGACGAACGATTTCTTGACCCATATCTTGCAGCAAATCATGCATCCCTAAAGCACCATTTTCGTTAATAGTTATGAGAGATTTTTTCATAAGAACACCAATATTGTAATCTGGAGAGTAACCAAAACTTTGTAGTACATCTCTTATGCAATCTTTGTTCTCTCCTTTGAAAAAACATGCAATATCTAAAAACAATCCTTTCTGTGTATTTGTAAGCCCATCAAAACTTATTTGAAGTAGAACCATAATATTTTCATCAAATTCTGATTTTAGATTATTTAGGGCACTTTTCCATTCATCCATTGTTTTATCAAACAACAAAGAACCTAAAACTTTAAGAGCTAAAGGAAGGCCTTTAGCATAATTCACAAAGTCCTTAGACAAATTTACAAAATTTTCTTCAGGATGAGGTTTATGGAAAGCTTTCCAACTAAAAAGCTTCAAAGCATCATTGTCACTCAACCCCTTGGATGTATATATATCTTTCACACCATAACTTATTAATATTTGGCTATCTCTGCTTGTTACAATGATTCTACTCCCCACACCAAACCAATCATATTTCCCCGCTAATGCTCCTAATTGTTGTTCTCCATCCACATCATCAAGAATAATAAAAACCTTTTTATTATGTATTGTATTCCTTATAACATTGATTCCCTCATAAACATTCCATATTTTTATTTCACTTTCCATGAGGATCTTAGAAAGAAGTTGTTTTTGTAAAGAAACTAGACCTTGATTTTTAGTTTCTTCTCTTATATTAGCAATAAAGCAACTAGCTTCAAAGTTTCCTGAAATTCTTCTATAAATTTCTTGTGCAAGTGTTGTTTTGCCCATTCCACCCATCCCGCATATCCCAACAAAGCGAACATCACCCAACCCTTCACCTAAGTATGAACCCAACATTTCCTCCACACATGAGTCCATTCCAACAAGGTCCTCATAAACACTTGAGAATTTATGATACAACTTAGTGCATATCCTTCCAATGATTTCTTGGATAACTTTTGATTCATACCTGCAAAGAAAATTGCAAAACAATAATTTTGATGAGGCAAAGCTAGCCACATTTAAAGATAAAACATTCAGCATATATCATAATCTTAGCTTCGTTCAGCCACATTGAGCGTGCCTAATTATATTTAGTCCTCTTTGTTTTATATTTCTTGGAATGCAATTTTCAGGCGCCCTTTTTCCATAAAAATAAAACAATTGAAGTATTAACTATATAATTCTACTTTTCTCCTAACCACTTGCTTTGGACATTTTTACTTGCTTTTTTTTTTTTTCTTCATATAAAAAAAAAATGATGTATTAACTGTATAATTCTACTTTTCGCCTAACCATTTGCTTTTGATATTTTTACTTGCTTATCAAGACAATTCTGCCAAAAACATAAAGTAGCAATTCGAATGAAAACATTACGGGTGGGTGGGTATAGCTTATATAAAGCAAAGCCACGTAGACTCCATAAGTCACCTGTAGAATGAGGATTACCAAGTTCATGACTTTTTGCTCATATTGGGTATTTTAGGGACTACCATGCCAAACTATGCAAATCCAAAGTCCAATTTGAGATTATAATTTCCAAAGTTTGTTGTGCGCACCAAATAGGAGACTAGTGGGCCTTCCCTGTTTGGGCTTACAATTTATTTTGTGATGTGGGTTTGAGGGTTTCCTACTAGAGGTAGTTCTAGCAGCTAGACTTCTGTGCTTCACTTCTTCTCTCTCCCTCTCTCTCTCTTTTTTCAACAACCCCTTCCCCTTTCCCAGCCTACTGTATTTATAGCTAAATGCTAGTGGAACAGTGATGATTGCCTCCAGCGCTAGTGCGTTTGGAGGTCCAATGCTGTTAGTCGTAAGTGGGCGTTTAGGTGGGAGTGGCCTTGGAATTGGTTCTCACTCTGGTATGTTCGACGACTGCGATTCCCGATCAAGAGTTGGTCGGGCGTCAGTTCCCCGGAAAGGATTCGCGGGAGATGATGCTGGTTTTGAACGGCCCGGGCATGTGAACAACGTCGGAGCATCGTTCCCCGAGAACGCAAGGGAAGTTGAGTCCCAATGGGCCTGGTCACTCTGGCTGGCCCAAATAGCCTCGTCCAATGGGCCCGGAAACCTCGGCTGGCCCAAATGGCTTCGTTGCCGTACATTAGCCCCCCCTTGATTCGTCCCCCGTTCATGGGGTGAATCAAGGAACTCAAACGGTTGTCGGCCTGGGTACCGCCTTTCGTGGGTCATTGATGCGCTTTACCAAAAGGCGCATCAGGTTCGATAGGCTTTTATTATTATCTGACGTTTCACGAATCGAGGCGTCGTGCGTGTGGCAATTGATATGACGGCCTGTTGGGTTTCCGGCCAACGGCCCATTTATTACCATTTATTCTCCCCTCATCCCCCTATATATATCCCTCTCAGCCCTCTTTCTTCACTTTCGCATCTTTCACTCTTCCTTCCTTTGCTTTGCTGAGCGTTCCTCCTTCTAGTTCAGGACTTCATTCACTTAGAGCCCACAGTAAGTTCTCTCTTCTCCCATCTAATTGTTTTGTTTCATTCTATTCAGTTTTATAAATCGCAGCTTTCCTTTTGAAAATCCTAGTTTAGGTAATGGGTTATTCTTATCTGCTTTCGTCCGAAGCCGCTCTGGCTACCTTTAGGGCTGCCTTCGATGTCCCCGGGACATTGATATCGCGTATTGCCCCGAGGTTGATATAGACATTCAACGGCGCCGGGGCGTCAATACGGTTTTCTTTCCTTTAATGGCCATACTGAAGGGCGGGGTTAGATTCCCGGTTGACCTTCTAATTTTGAGTACCCTTAGGTTTTACGGTCTTTGCCCGACCAACTCCCCCCCAACTTTTACCGAGTGGTGAGCTGTGTCAGTAGACTAAACCGGTTGTACGGTTTGGAACTAAACCATCACGACATCAACTTTATGTACAGTCTGTGTGGTAATATCAATTCAGATTACTATCTGAGGACTAGGGATATGAGGGTACGGCTAATCTCATGCCTGCCTGATTCCAATAGAAACTCGGCTGGGGAGTTTGTACAGGTGAGCGGTAATTGGTTTGCCGAGGAGCTCCCCTACGTGTTTTTGCCGCGCGATGTCAGTCGGTACTGAGCTCCTTTTACGCTATACTTCATTTGATTTTGATCTAAATAACTTCTAATTGATTGTGGTTTCTGTGCAGACGGCAAAAAGTTCAAGCCAGATCGTAGGATGGTGCACGTCCGAGATCTAAATTTCATCCTTAGGTCGGAGATTTTCGTTCACTCTGACGGACAACTTCATGCATCGCACTTGATTCTCGGTGTTGACCCCGTTTACTCCACCTGGCAAGCATTCAGCCAGGCCTTGCTAGTTGACAGCCCGCTTCTCTCCTACATAGACGTGCGCCACGCGAATTTCCTTCCTCCAAAGTTCACGGCAGGTGAGGCATGTGACTGCGGTCCCAGATACATCTGTTCGGGCGAGCGCCAACCCATTTGCGACGAGTCAGCCGAAAGGGTTTCGCGAGCGCTGCGGGAAAGGGCCCACGGACAAATTCAACCCCAAGCCCCCGCTCAACTCGAGGCTCCCGCAGAACAAGAGGTCCCTGTTCAGGCGGCCGAAGGTGCCGTAGCCGAGCCCGTTGGTTCCTCGGAGACAGAATCCGATCACGGTCACGAGATGGTGGCGAGGCAGGTAATGTCAATCGACCGCTTCATGCCGGGCGCCCGGCCAGCAGCTAAGCAGCAGGGGGATTCAAGCCAGCCCCCTCGAGCCCCTCCAGCTCCACCAATCCGCTCACGCAAAAGGCAGCGTGTCGCGGAGCAAGCACCGCCTGGCCCGGGCAGCGTCCCGGTTCACTCACCTCCCCGCCCATGATCTGGCATCGTCATTCGCGAGCCGGTGACTCAAACCCGGCCGGATGGGGCATCCACCTCCCGATCCGCCGCGAATTGGCAACCCTCCTACCAGCTGGACGGCGAACCCCTCCTAGAGACCGCCAGCGTTAGAGTTGGGACAAGGGCCAGGGGGGCCATGTTGCCCAGAGCTTGGCGAGTGGCTTGCTCTTGCCCGAGGACGTGCACGCCTACACGGAGGGGACGGACGAGTCTTTGGGGAGGCGGCTAGTATGGCTCACCGTGGCGGTAAGGTTTTCTGCGATTGTAACCCTTAGTTTTTTTTTTTTTTTTCCATTAAATTGGTCTTTTCCTTTACTTATGCAAAGGGTCTTCCCCCGTACTCTTTGTGTTATCGTTTGTTCAGGCCGCGCAGTTGTCCCAGATAGTTGACAGGCGGACGAAAGAGCTCGCCGAGGATGCTGGGCGGGAGAAGGCTCTCAAGGATGTTACCGACGCCAATGCCGCGGAAAAGATGAAGGCTGCGGAGGACGTGGAGGAGAGGGCTGCCTCGGCCGAGGAGGCTAGGGCTCATGCCAAGGGGAAAAGCACCGAGCTGGAGGAGCAGCTGGGAGACGTGCAGTTGAAGCTGGCCGAGGCGGAGAGCTTGAATGCAGCTCTGGGGGAGGAGTTAGGTGATTTGAAGGCCGCATTGGACGCTTGCGAGGGCAAGTGGTACAACGTGGGGTTTGCTGACGCCGAGAACTCTGCGGAGCCGGTCGTGCGCTAGGCTCATAAGCTTGGGTTTGAAGAGGGATGGCTAGCTGCACTCCGGGCCGCAGGAGTTCCTGAGGATTCTCCACTGTTCAACCCCAGCGAGATCCCCTTCCCACCCCCTGTCGCGCTGGCACAAAACGCCCCCCACGTCATCGACGAAGAGGAGACCTCCAGCATGCGGGAATTAGTGGAGGCCATTGACGCCCACGCCGAGCCAACTGGTCTGGAAGTTACCAGCAACCCTCGGGCCGAAGATCCATCAAGTTAACATGCCAAGCCGGTTTTTTAGAAGTTTTCAGTCGTTGTTGTCGTTTTTTTTTTTTTTTTTTTTTTGCCCACGTCACCGGGCTGTGGTGACGAGATAATTTAACTTTTTTGGTTTTTAATCTTCCATTGGCTGTAGTATTTTAAACATTGTGATATTATAGACTGATTTGGTTGAGATTATGTCGCTTTGTTTTTATTTCACTTTCATATGTCTGTGTATTGTTTGCCAAATCCGCGGCCCGCACCGTTGTGTTTTTAGAGACAGGTTATTGTACTTAGTAAAAGCGGAGGCTCCCCCGTTCGGCGATATTGATTAAATAGGGGCGCGGGACTGCCCTTAGGGGCTCAGGTTATCGAACGCTCGGCAATACCGATCAAACCGTGAACTGGTCTTAGGAAAATTGTAGGTTTCCACTTGCTCGGTGATAGTGATCGTACCGAGAGACGGGCTTTTGTCTTTGGTGAAATTGTAGGTTTTCACTTGCTCGGTGATAGTGATCGAACCGAGAGACGGGCTTAGAAGGCTTATAGGTTTTCACCTGCTCGGTGATAGTGATCGAACCGAGAGACAAGCTTCTGTCCTTAGTGAAATTGTAGGTTTCCACCCGCTCGGTGATAGTGATCGAACCGAGAGACGGGCTTCTGTCCTTACGAAATTGTAGGTTTCCACCCGCTCGGTGATAGTGATCGAACCGAGAGACGGGCTTAGAAGGCTTATAGGTTTTCACCTGCTCGGTGATAGTGATCGAACCAAGAGACAGGCTTCTGTCCTTAGCAAAATTGTAGGTTTCCACCCGCTCGGTGATAAAGACGGGCTTCTGTCCTTAGCGAAATTGTAGGTTTCCACCCGCTCGGTGATAGTGATCAAACCGAGAGATGGGCTTCTGTCCTTAGATAAAATTGTAGGTTTCCACCCGCTCGGTGATAGTGATCGAATCGAGAGACGGGCTTCTGTCCTTAGATAAAATTGTAGGTTTCCACCCACTCGGTGATAGTGATTGAACCGAGAGACGGGCTTCTGTCCTTAGATAAAATTTTTTCTTTTTTCTTTTTTTTTACTTGCTCGGTCATTTAGATTGTATCTGCGATCAAGGACAATATATATTTGCAGGCTTAAACATTATTATTCTCATTAGCAGAACATGTACAGCGTTTTTCATTGCTTTGATATTCGGCGGGATAGCCGGTTAGTGGTAAAACTTCTTCAAATTGCGAACGTTCCACGGTCGAGGTAGTGGCTTCTCGTCGAGTTCTTCTAAGTAATAGGCGCCTGTGCCGGCGACAACGGTGACCCGGTACGGTCCTTCCCAAGTTTGCGCTAACTTCCCGAAATTTGTGTCCCGCATGTTTCTTACCGCCCTTCTCAATACCAGGTCCCCTATGCTGAACTCCCTCGTCCTTATACCTTGGTTGTACCTCTTGGCAAGCTTCTGCTGGTACTCCACGAGTCGTATAGTTGAAGCCTCACGGCATTCTTCTAACCCATTCAAACGGTCAATCAGTAACCCATCGTTAAAGCCGGGGTCGAACCCGGATACTCGTCCGCTGCACAGATGCACTTCAGTCGGTATAACAGCCTCGGATCCGTAGGTGAGGGAAAACGGTGTTTCCCCCGTGGACCTTCTGGGCGTCGTCCGGTATGCCCATAAGACGCTAGGCAGCTCCTCGGCCCAATTCCCTTTTGCCCCTTCTAGTCTTTTCTTCAGGCCGTTCACAATCACCTTGTTTACTGCCTCGGCTTGGCCGTTGCTCTGAGGGTACGCAGGGGTAGAATATCGGTTTTTGATGCCGAGATCCCTGCAGAAATCCTGGAAAGCCCTGCTGCAAAATTGCAAACCATTATCAGAGATAAGGGTGTCCAGCACTCCAAATCTGGTGACTATGTTTTTCCACACAAATTTCTTTACATCCACGTCCCGTATGTTAGCCAAGGCTTTTGCATCTGCCTACTTGGTGAAATAATCAACGGCCACCACGACGAACCGTCGGTTGCCCGTCGCTCGGGGGAAAAGCCTGAGTATATCCAGCCCCCACTGAGCAAAAGGCCACGGACTGCTTACTGGGTTCAAGCAGCCGGTCAGCCGGTGGATCGCGGGGGCATGCTTTTGACACTGCTCACACTTGCGGACGTACTCGGTGGCGTCCTTCTGCATCTTAGGCCACCAAAATCCCTGTGTCATGGCCCGGTGAGCCAATGATTGTCCCCTCGCATGGTTGCCGCACACACCTTCATGAAGCTCGGCTAAGAGGTCGGCCACCTTCGTGGGGTGCAGGCACGCTACATACGGTCTCCCGTAGGATCTCCGATATAACTTTCTGTCGGATGACAGCTAGTACCGAGGAGCTACTCTGCGAATTTTTCCTGCCTCTTTTTCATTCGGTGGAACCTTATCCTTGACCAGGTAGTCAATGATGGGGTCCATCCAACTGCGCCCGAATGCTGTTATCGTCGAGATATCGACCCTCGCTTGATTCGCGTTTACGGACGTCGTGATGCTCGGCTCTGGAACTATTTCCACCCTTATCAGCCGTGGTATGCCCTCGGTTACTGATGAAGCCAGTGTGGCGAGGGAATCGGCGTGCCTATTCTGCATCCTGGCCACTTGTATTACCCTTACGGTGCCGATTTTGGAGATGGCTCGCTTTGCCTGTTCCAGATACGCCTTCATACGGGGATCCCTAGCTTCAAAGCTGCCCATGATTTGATTAGCCACCAACCGCGAGTCCAAATATACCTCTACTTCTCGGGCACTGACGCTTGAGACAGCCCTCAGCCCGGCCAGAAAAGCCTCGTATTCGGCTTCATTGTTGGAAGTTTTAAATTTCAACTTGAAGGAATGTTCCAACTTTATCCCCTCGGGGCTGATAAGGACGACACCAACGCTGGACCCCGTGGAATTGGATGCACCGTCCATGTACACTTTCCACGGGCGACAATCCAGCTGACAGACCAGCTCTCGTGTGGCTCTGGGCGAAAACTTAGCCACGAAATCTGCTAGAACTTGTCCCTTGATTACCTTTCTCGACCTGTATCGCACGTCAAAAGCTCCAAGCCGAGTTCCCCACTTCGCGATTCGCCCTATGAAGTCAGATCTTTTCAGCAACGACTGCAATGGATATTCGGTCAGTACGTAAACGATGTGAGCTTGGAAATACTGGGGCAACTTCCTCGTGGCATGTACTAATGCCAAGACCAACTTCTCCAAGGGCAAGTATCTAGTTTCCAAGTCCACTAGGGTTTTGCTGACGTAATACACCGACTGCTGCACGCCCTACTAGCAACACCGCACTCACGGCGTGATCGGACACCGAGATGTACATATACAGGTCCTCCCTGGGCTCTGGGGCGGTTAGTCCGGGCGCATGTGTCAAGTATTCTTTTAGTCCCTGGAAAGCTTCCTCACATTCGTCATTCCATTGAAACCCTTTCCATTTCTTCAGAAGTTGATAGAACGGTTGACATCGGTCCGAGAACTTGGAGATAAACCGATTGAGGGCGGCCAGCATCCCTGTTAAGACTTGTACCTCCTTTGGATTTCTCGGGGATTTGAGACGCTTCACGGCTTCAATCTGGTCTGGGTTGACCTCTATTCCTCGGCACGAGATCATGTACCTTAGAAATTTTCTGGCCCCTACGCCGAAGGCACATTTTTCAGCATTCAGACGTAATTTATGCTGCCGTAAGCGCTCAAACACCTCCCTAAGATCTTCCACGTGTTGCACTTCCTCCTTGCTCTTTACCACCATGTCATCAATATATATCTTGACTGTTCGGCCAATCTTGTCATGGAACATTCTCGTCATCATCTGCTGATATGTTGCCCCGACGTTTTTTAGCCCAAACGGCATCACGGTGTAGTGGTAATTGGCATCAGGAGTTATGAACATCGTCTTCTCCTGATCCTCAGCTGATAAGGCTATCTGATGGTAACCCTGAAAGGCGTCCAGGAAGCTCATCCTCGGGTGTCCGCATGTGGTGTCTACTAACTGATCAATCTTCGTCGTAGAGAATGGGTCTTTTGGACATGCTCGGTTTAAATCCATGAAGTCCACACATACTCTCCATTTGCCATTCTTCTTCCTTACCACTACAGTATTCGCCAGCCACTCCGGGAAGAAGATCTCTTTGAGCCTTTGGACCTTTACATTTACCGCTTCCGCATGCTCTCTGGCCACTCTCCTCGGCCTTTGTTTCTTGGGGGGAAAGGACGGGTCCACGTTGAGTTTGTGAATGATGAATTCAGGATCCACTCCGGGCATGTCATAGGGACTCCATGCGAACACGTCTACATTCTGCATCAGACACAATAATACCTCTACCCTTTCTTCGGTTGTCATGCTGGCCCCCATTTGGAAGTACTTGTCGTCGTCCGGCAGTATTTTTGCTCTTATAAGCTCCTCAGCGCCCTCAGCCCCCACTTCCCTTTGGGGTCCCTGTAATTGCTATAATGGAGGCTGCTCGGTAGACTCCTTTTGCTCGGCTTTCTCATTTCCGAGGCTTGTTGCAGCGACGAGGCACTGCCTTGCCATTCTCTGGCATCCCCGTACCACGACGACGCCCAGATCTGTAGGAAATTTGATCTTAACGTGCAAGGTGGAGGGGACAGCCCCCATGGCGTGTATCCAAGGCCTTCCCAAAATCGTCGTGTAAGGGGAGAAGGAGTTGACTACTATGAACGTCACTGTGACCTCTTTTCCCTCCATACTCACTGGAAGGGAAATTTGTCCTTCGGGACCACGATTCTCCCATCAAATGATACCAGCGGCGTATTGTACTCTGTTAGATCCTTACTTTTTAACTCGAGCCCTTTGAACAAGTCCGGGTACATCACGTCGGCTCCGCTACCTTGATCTATCATTACCCATTTCACCAGAAAATCGCTCACCCGAGCTGTGACCACCAGTGCATCGTCATGTGGTTGTATCGTTCCTTCTAAGTCCTGTTCATCGAAGGTAAGTGTCTCCTGAGCATGCTTCGCCTTCTTTCTCATGTGCTCTCCGTCTGGCAGACCCATCATCGGCGCAACAGTCAACACCCCCTTTTCTACCGCAGACGATCCCCCTGGGGCGACGAGGATCATCTCAATTACTCCGAAGGGCGGGGGAAGAGGATTCCCCCGTTGTCGGGCACTTCCGTCGGTACCCCGAACATCGGTGTATACTACGAACTCTTTCAGATGTCCTGCCCTCACTAACTGCGCCAGATGGTCTTTTAGTACGCGACACTGCTCAGTAGTGTGCCCCTTGTCTTTGTGATAGGTGCAGTACAAATTCTGGTTTCTCCGAGAGGGGTCGCCTCCCATCTTGTTCGGTCACCTGAAGTAAGGTTCATTCTTAATCCGCTCCAAAATCCGATGCACTGGCTCTTTAAACGTCAAGCTCATTTCCCCTGCCTGCCAAAGTGGCTTGTGTATCTTCAGATCCTTCCGAGTTCTCGGCTGAAAACCTCCCTGCCGAGGACGGTTTACCGCTGGGGCTTTGCCTTTACTCTGCAACTGGTCATCTTCCAAGCGCTTATATTCCTCAATCCGCCTCATGAGCTGTCTCATATCCTCGGGAGGCTTCTTTGTCAGTGAATCTCGCAGTTCGGAGTCTTCGGGGAGCCCCATCCGAAAGGTACTCGCTACAATTTTCTCATTGCCCCCACCTATTTCGTTGTAAAGCTCCCAGTACCGACTAGCATAGCTACGGAGGGTTTCGCCTACTCTCATCTTCATAGATAGTAGAGCGTCCACAGGCTGCGGCACTCGGCTGCATGTCACGAACCGGGCACCGAATTCCTGGATTAAATCGGCAAAACTGTGAATGGACCCCTTCCGCAGTCCGTTGAACCATCTCAGAGCGATTGGCCCGAGGCTGGAGGGAAACACCCTGCACATCAGCCCGTCGTTGTGAGAATGCAGGGACATCATGTGGATGTAGTGACTGACGTGTTCGACCGGGTTTGTTCTCCCGTCGTAGGTATTAAATGGGGGTCGTGTGAACCTACTCGACATCGTGGCTCTTTCAATGTCATCAGAGAACGAAGACCGCGCTGCTCCTCGTAGAACGCAGCTCATCGCGTCCATTGCCGCATATACGGTTGTCGCTTGTCAGGCGAGTCGGATCCCCGGTCCGCGTACCCCCTCGATCGTGAACGATCCTTGCGACGGCAGGATTCCCGCGAATGCGAGCGGTCCCGATAGTGGTGAGGCTCCTGCGACCGGGATCGTTGTCGATGTCGGTGGGACCCTGATTGATTGGATCCCGCACCATGGTGATCTCCCCTTGCTCCTGTCCTCCTGTTTCGGTCGCCGAGTCTTCTTCCTAGGCGTCTGTCCTCCGCCTCTAACTCTAAATCCCTCACCAGCCTGCGCAGCTGCTCTAGCTCCTCGTCTCTTTCATCGAACTGTCTGTGCCCCGATGCACTCGATACCGCCCGCTGCGTCTAGTATGACCCCTCCCTGAGGCCAGACCTCTCTTCCTGCTCGTCGTCCCTATCTTCACGTCTCTTGTGCCTTCGCTCTCGCCAAGACGACCCCCGAGATGGTCCTGCCAAGTAACTTTCAGCCTCACTCTCAGAAACTCTCCCTAACATCCCGCCGTGTGTGAGTCTTGGCTGAACCACAGCTTCGTAGGAGATTCCCACAGACGGCGCCAATTGTGCGCGCCAAATAGGAGACCAGTGGGCCTTTCCTGTTTGGGCTTACAATTTATTTTGTGATGTGGGTTTGAGGGTTTCCTACTAGGGGTAGTTCTAGCAGCTAGACTTCTGTGCTTCACTTCTTCTCTCTCCCTCTTTCTCTCTTTTTTCAACAACCCCTTCCCCTTTCCCAGCCCACTGTATTTATAGCTAAATGCTAGTGGAACAGTGATGATTGCCTCCAGCGCTAGTGCGTTTGGAGGTCCAATGCTGTTAGTCGTAAGTGGGCGTTTAGGTGGGAGTGGCCTTGGAATTGGTTCTCACTCTGGTATGTTCGGCGACTGCGATTCCCGATCAAGAGTTGGTCGGGCGTCAGTTCCCCGAAAAGGATTCGTGGGAGATGATGCTGGTTTTGAACGGCCCGGGCATGTGAACAACGTCAGAGCGTCGTTCCCCGAGAACGCAAGGGAAGTTGAGTCCTAATGGGCCTGGTCACCCTGGCTGGCCCAAATAGCCTCGTCCAATGGGCCCGGAAACCTCGGCTGGCCCAAATGGCTTCATTGCTGTACATTTGTAATATACATAGGACAAAGAAATTCATTGCAAGATGTATTATGGGGGCAATTTTAGAGATATTAGGGGCCAAATTTGTTGTAAGGCCCAAGTCTGTGTAATTATGTACTTGCATGACATTGATTTAGTACTACTACGATTAGAATAGGGTTAGTCTAGGTAATTTTAAAAATAGTTGAATATTGACGAAGTAAAAGAAAAAAAAAGAACACAGGTAAGAAATGATAAATAAATTCAAAAAAAGAAAAGAAAAGTTGACAAAAAATAGTATTATTTCAAAGAAACTCTTACTTATCCTTTAAATCCCATCCAGCAAGATTGGCAACTTTTGTTAAAGCAGCTTTCCACGTTTCTATATTTCCCATGTTTTCCTTGAAACTCTCTTCGTGTTTATTAAAGGCTTCTGCAAAAGTCCCCTTATGATTCCGCACATCACTAGGATCTACATAGTGAAAAACAGGTAGAACTACCAATCCGATCTTTTCCATGCACTCAACGATCTTTGTTAGTTCAATCAAGCACCACTTTGAAGAAGCATAGTCTCTTGATAAAATAATGATGGCAAACCTTGATTCTTTTATTGCTTGCAAGAGTTCTGGGGCAATTGATGTTCCTCGCTTAAGTTTTTCATCGTCCTTAAAAGTGGATATGCCTTTTTGTTTCAAAGTTGTATATAGATGATCCGTAAATCTTTTGCGGGTGTCCTCACCTCTGAAACTAAGAAATACATCATATTTCCCTCCCTTGGAAGAAGAAGAAGATGATGATGATGATGATGATGGAAGAAGAGCCATAAAAGAAATGGAAGAGCTTGAATAGTGAGGTTAGAGATTTAGGAAATTTTGCCGGTGTGACTGAAAAAAAACTCAAAAAAGCCTCTTGGTTAACGCATATGGAAGTATGTGTTTGTAACTTGCAATAAGACTGAAAAGATGGGTCAAAAGTTTATTATATTCTATGACCCATTAACTCATTTTTTGTTAGAGTTGGTGGGCAAGTGGGCATCCATCTGAGTGAGTGAAATTTCCCCAGGCCAAGACGAGTGAGTGAAATTTCTCAATTTCTTCTTCTTTTGCTACTTTTTCACGTGGGCATGGGCTCCATCTGAGCAGACCTTCGTAGGCAAAGGAAAATACCTGGAAGAGGAGGACCACTTGCACGCGAAATCTAATAGAAATTCCATTCACTCAATATCACAATTTATTAAAATAGTCTACAGTGAGTAGTGAAAAAAAAGGTCGTTGGTTTTTTTTTTTTTTTAGAAGAAAAAAAAGGTGATAAGTTGATGAAAAAATAGTGAACAAGTTTCTTTGAATAGATTACTTGTGAATGTCAGTCCTCTATAGGTTATTTTTTGCTAAATAATGGTCTTTTTTTTTTTTCAAAATTAAAGGACAAAATCACTACAATTTCCACTAAAAAAATTAATATGATTATATATTTTGAAAATCTAACTGCTAAAGTGTATGTTCTTTATATTTTTAACAAATATATCAAATTTCATGTCAATCAGATGTTATTTATTATTCGATCTATAAACTTATTTTTTATGCATAATTTTAGACTACAAAAATTTCAAATTTAAATATTTAATTGATGACATATCTATTGATATTTAATTTTCTAAAAAATTTTGCAAATATGAAAGATAAGAAGAAAATGTAATCTAATAGAGCGCATTAGTCAAAATTAATATTTAATAAAAAGATAATTAGTGGAGTTCATTGACAAACTTTGTCCTAAAACAAAAAGGAAATGGTTAGCAAGACAAAACTATAAAGATGAAATGATATATGTCCTTTTCTATTAAGAGTCTGTTTAAAATCTGTTTATTTTGTTGAAACTGAAAACTTTTTGCTGAAAGTAATGTAGATAAAGGTAAAACTTAGTTAAAATAGTATAATAGGACCCATAAATATTATCAAAAAGTAGAATGAGATCTATAAATAGTAGTAAAAATAAGCTGAATAGTAAAATAAGTTGGCAAAAATAATTTTTACTAAACGCACACTAAATAAAACATCTTTGGAGTCACTGAGTACACAGCAATTGTAGAACCTTCAAGTTCATGTGTTTCAGACATGATCCGGTTTGCTGAATCTGTAAACAGACCAAGCAATACCATGACGTTAAATGGAAGACCAATTTGTGTACAAATACACAATATAGAATACGCAAAGGGTGAAGTTCCACAATAGTCAATCTTCCAACGACACCTTAAACACTATACTTAGTTTAAAATCTCTTTATCAAATTAACACATAGGGAAGTATGTGGTTACTAAGTTGTGATGAGAATGAGCAGATGGGTCAACAGTTCATTTTCTAGGACCCATCAATTATTTTTTTTTTTTTTGAGGAGGTAGGACCCATCAATTAAGTTGTCTTTTTTTTCGGTAAACCATCAATTAAGTCGTCGCATTCGCATAAACTCTTTCTTCTTTATTTAATATTTATTGTCAGACCAACTTTTGTTTTTTTCAGTTTTCATGTGGACGTGGGCTCCATCTGCGCAAAACCCCCCATAAAATACTTGGAAGCTATCCAAATTCCAAAACAAAAAATACAAAAGGAAATCGGAAAATGCTAGGAAAACACTTGGAAGGTAAGGCCGCTTGCACACGTCACAATTTATTGAAATTGAACAATAATGTCACTTTGTAACGTGAGGATACTTAATTGAACAATAATATCTTTATTTTTTAAATAATATAAATTTTATTATTTTTTTTTATTAATAGGTGTGATAAGGAATATGGTTATTACTAGTTCAACAAGATAATAAATAATAAATAAGAATTTGAAATTTTTTTTAGAATAATTTGTAAGATTATACTTCACTCTTTTTTTAGAATAATTTGTAAGATTATGCTTCACTCTTTTTTCTATTACTTTCTTTTCTATTTTCTTTGACCACCAAACCTTACTTTAGCTGCTTTTTCTCTGTGTGGGCTTCATCTATGTAGACCTTCATATGCATAGGAAAAAACTTGAAATCCAAAAAGAAAAAGAAAAGGAAAACTGTCATTTTGTATGAGGAATCATATCCTCATCTTTTATTTTTGGGCAAATTATAACTTACTCATATATAATTTGACCCAAATTTAAGTTGTCTATCTGTAATTTAAAATTTGACACTTTATCCACGTGAGATTTAACTTAAATTTAAATTATTTACGTATGATTTGAAATTTTTTAATAAAAATATCTTACTAAATCCTATTTGATTTTGTATTTTTATATTATTATTATTTTGAGGAAAGAGTCGGAAAAGTTCATTTCCTTCAATACAAGAGGGGTCAAAAGTTAATTTTCTATGACCCACTAATTAATTTATTTATTTTAGTCGGTGGGCAAGTGGGCATCCCACCATAAATTGTTGCCTAAAGTCTTTCTTCTTTATTTTATTATCAGACCAACTTTTGCTTTTTTTAATGGGTGGTGTTAACGGCACCTTACGGTGCCTGTTGCTTTTACACATTTTTTTTGGCGAAAACTACATTTTCGTCCCTATATTTTCACGCGATTCTCACTTTGGTCCCTAACTTTTTTTTCCACCGCTTTTAGTCCCTAAAATCAAAAAAGCGATCTCGTTTTTGTCCCTACCGTCAGTTCCCTAACAGCAAAGTCCTAGGTGGCAAACGGAACCTCCCATTAGCTGACGTGGCGCTGACGTGACAATTAAAATATATTAAAAAATATTATTTGGCATTTTTTATATGCCACGTCAGCATTTTAATTTTTTTTAAAAGCCACGTCAGAAAATTTTAAAAAATTTAAATTCAAACAAAAACCTTAAATCTAATTAATTTAAAATTTTAATTAAAATTTTCTTTTCAGAATATTCATGTTCTTCAACTTGTGTTCTTCGTGTTCTTCATGGACCCCAAACCCAGCAACAAGATCTCAAACCCATATCATCAGAACGCAAACAAAAACAAAAAGAAAAAATTAAATTAAATACTAACAGGAAATTTTCTTCATGTTCTTCCCAAATCCAAGAAGCAATCAAACCAATCTCTAGCAAACCCCAAATCCAAATCCAGCAACCAAACCCAATCTCCATCAAATCCAGAAAAACAAAAAATAAATCCAAGAAACAAACCCATAAACACAGTAACTAACTCAATCTCTAGCAAACCCATAAACCCAGAAATTTTCTTGGGAAACAAACACACAAAAAACTCCACATCCTTTCGAAAAAACAAAAAGAAAAAAACCCAGAACAAGAGGAACAAGGTTTTGCAAATCAGCTGGCTGTTCCTCGATGGTGACCGACTGAGTCTGCAGAGCAAGCCTTGATGGTGACCGACTGAGTCCCCAGCTCCACCAACGCTGCGAGGCGGTGGCGCTAACCTGGATCGGAGGTGGAGAGGAGGAGGGCTTGGCGTCCCGATGTGGCCATAGAGTCCGCCTAAGGGAGTGAAGACGTAAGAAGATGAAACAATGGCAAAGAACGCGGCGGAGACTAAATCAAAGAGTCGCCATTGTCTGGGGCTTCGTTTTGATATGGGCAGATTTAGATGACCCATTTTCTTGGATCTGATCAAATGGGCATCTGGTGATGGGGTTTGGTTGAGTTGGGTTCTTTTTTGTTTTCGGAAAAATCTAAGGACTTTGTTGTTTTGGTCGTGAGTGAGAGAGAGAGAGATTTTTTGAAATGTTTTGTAGTATTGTGGCTATTTTGTATTTTTGAAGTGTTTTGTAGTATTTAATTTAATTTTTTCTTTTTGTTTTTGTTTGCGTTCTGATGATATGGGTTTGAGATCTTGTTGCTGGGTTTGGGGTCCATGAAGAACACGAAGAACACAAGTTGAAGAACATGAATATTCTGAAAAGAAAATTTTAATTAAAATTTTAAATTAATTAGATTTAAGGTTTTGGTTTGAATTTAAATTTTTTAAAATTTTCTGACGTGGCTTTTAAAAAAAATTAAAATGCTGACGTGGCATATAAAAAATGCCAAATAATATTTTTTAATATATTTTAATTGCCACGTCAGCGCCACGTCAGCTAATGGGAGGTTCCGTTTGCCACCTAGGACTTTGCTGTTAGAACTGACGGTAGGGACAAAAACGAGATCGCTTTTTTGATTTTAGGGACTAAAAGCGGTGGAAAAAAAAGTTAGGGACCAAAGTGAGAATCGCGTGAAAATATAGGGACGAAAATGTGGTTTTCGCCTTTTTTTTTTTTTTTTTTTACAACTTTTTGCCCTTTCTGATAAATTTTTAGTAATTTTTTTATTTTTTTAATAATTTTTTAAATAAATTTTTGTCTTTTTTATTAACACAACAAAAAATCTTAACAAACACTACACGTTGCACATCACAATATGCTTGTTAACATTTCCTTTATAATAAATAGAATTTTACCAATTCATTGACCTGGTATTTCTATATCTACTTATGCTTCACTGTTTTTTCCTTTTTCTGCTTTCTTCGTCTTCTTCTTCTTTTGTTTTCTTTGACTATCAAACACAATTTTAGCTCCGTTTTTCCCACGTGGGCTCCACCTTTGCAGACCTCCATATGCAAACGAAAATACCTGGAAGCTATCAAAAACATCAAGGAAAAGAAAAAAACATGTGAATGTGGAGGGCCATACGCATATGGAATCTAATTTTTATTTTCTAAAAAAAAAAAAAAAAAAATTGTATGAACCTCATCCTCACGTGGAAGATGGGTCAAAAGTTCATTTTCTTTGACCCATCAATTAACTTTTTTTTAGAGTCAGAGGGCAAGTGGGCATAAAGTCTTTCTTCTTTATTTTATTATCAAACCAATTTCTGATTTTTTCACAGGAAAATACCTCTGTCTGTGCAAACCTCCATACGCACAGAAAAATACCTAAAACCTATTCAAAATAAAATAAACAAAAAGAAAACGGAAAATTTTATCCAAAACAAAATGCACTCACTCAATATCATAATTTATTAAAATTGAAAAATAATTTCACTTTGTAACACGGGATACTTAATTAAACAATAATATCTTTACTTTTTTTTATAAAAAGTATTAAAAGTAATACAAATTTTATTTAAAAAAATTTATTAATAGATGTGATAATAATGAATGTGATTGGTACTAATTCATCAAGATAATAAATGAGTATTTGAAATTTTTTTTGTTATCGATAATTTGTAAGATTATGCTTTACTCTTTTTTCCTTTTTCTGTCACTTTCTTCTTCTTGTGTTTTCTTTGACTATCAAATCCAACTTTAGCTGCTTTTTCCCCACACGGACTTCATTTGTGCAAACCTCCATATGCATAGGAAAATACCTAGAAGTTATCAAAAAAAAAAAAAAAAAGGAAATGGAAAATACTCAATTTTATTTGAGGATTCACATCCTCATCTTTCATTTTTTATAGAGTTTGGAAACTCTAATGCTCTTTCGAGTCAGTTTGTAAGGACTTAGCTTCTTTAATATATGCGTTTGTTTACTTGAAAAATAAAAAATTGCACACTCAATTTCAAGATTTTTTAAAATAATTTATATGAGTTGTAGAAGAAAAAAAAATGATAAGTTCATATAAAAAGTTGTGAATAGAAAGTCTCCACCCTACCATTTATAATCAACTACTTAAACATGTTATAAAATTGAGTATACAATTGAATGTATTCTTGGATTAATATGAATAAATTACTTGTAAATTTTGATCCCTCCATCTTATTGTGCCCATTCAAAATACAAACTATTTCAGGATGATATAAAATAAAAATAAAATCGATTTACATGTGAATTTTGGTCATTCAAATTGTAGCTGTGCAGAAAAGACAATATATTAAATTATATTAAGGAGAATTTAATTATATTCATTGAAGTAGTTTTCCTATATATTTCCAATAATTGTACCCTTAATTTTAGGACAATATGTTGTTGTATCCTAGGCCCTTCCATGTCCAGGCGCTATATTTAAAATATTTGCCTTGTTACTTGTTGATATTGTATCATAGCGGTATCCAATGTCCATGACACTAGTAGGAATATATAGGAATACATAATCTAGTGTTTCTATTCAAACATTTCTGTCCATGCTCTATGCATCCATTAAGTGCCAATTAAGTTCAAAATGTTGTTATAACACACTAAACTGAGCCATTGTGGAGACATTTGGAAAAAAATATTTAATTAATCTATGTCATTATTAGTTTTTTCTTAATTACTCTTCCATTTCTTTTACCTGCTTCTCTCTCTCTCTCTCTCTCTCTCTCTCTCTCTCTCTCTCTCTCTTCATTGTCAAATTGTTTTTCTCATTTCTCCTTTCTCACGTTAATGATCCAAACAAGTTTTAAAATATCCACATTTGAGTACTGTAGTTGTTAAGTAGTGAAGTTTCACATTGAATAATAATGACAAGAGTGAGTGATTAATATAACATAATTGGGCCTAAATTCATTGGCTTAAACTTTTATGTTAAATGATGTCCTAATATATTATGTGCCCGTTTGTTTCCACTTTTTCAGCCCAAAAAGCCCGCTTTGAAAAAAGCCAATGTCCAAAGCCTGTTTGGCTAAGACCAAAACGCAACTTTTTGGAAAAAGTTGCGTTTTGGGTTTGTGAAGAGAACGTGCAGGATGGGAAAGGAGCTCAGAGCTCCATTTTGGAAAAAGCCCGTGCGTGTTGATTTATATCTGTTGGACTAACAGAGCAATTACCAAATTACCCTTTGATAAATCAAAAGATAAACTTCACACCATTCCTCATTCCTCTCATCTTTCTGCTCTGCCCTCTCAATAACAAATTTCCAAATCCAAACACAAAAAAATCTATAACAAATTCCCAAATCACCTAAGGAAAAAAAAAAAATCAATCCCTTGCAAATTAGGATTCCTCAAAATGCGAAACAAAAAAACATCAGATTATAGCAAAATCTTTCAAATGGAGTTTGTACCCATCTTGCGGTGGATGGATTATGGAGGTTTGGAGAAGAAGTTGAAGAGTCTCTCCAAGAGGACGGATGAGTTCTTGCAAGCACTTCCCGATCTAATCTGATCCCATTTGCTGCTCTGATCCAATCTTCCCGATCTGAATCATCCCTTTTGTAAGTGGTTGAATTTAGAGAAAAAGAAAAGAATCAAGAAAACCAAGGTGAAGAATTGCGTGGGTGTTGCAAACGAAGTGCTAAGAGAAAAGGGAGAAAAAAAAATAGAGGAAGAAGGAGAGCTGGAACGTTCTGGAGTTTGGAGGAAGTGGTAGGGATAAAAAGAGGAAAGAAGTAAAAAAAGAAAAGTGTAAGGGTACGTGTGTGGAGGAGAAAAAAAGAGGGGTAAAAAAAGGAAAAAAAAGAAGGAAATGGTATCATAATATTTTCACAATACTTTCACAATAAATTTTAAGTGGTAGGTTATTATTAGCTAATATTTGTGAGAAAAAAATAATTTTAATAGTACGTTCAAATTAAAATCAGTATCAATTTTTATCACAATATTTTCACAATACTTTCACAATAAATCTTAAGTGGTAGGTTATTATTAACTAATATTGGTGAGAAAAAAATAATTTCACAATATTGATTTAAGTATGAAATAAACTCTTTTATATATACATTGTCCTTTTTGGTAATTTACCACTCAAACCATCACTTTTATAAGTGCTAGCCAAACACTCAACTTTTTCAAAAATAACTTTTTAACAGCTTTTACCAAGCACTTAACTTTTTCAAAAAGCACTTTTTCATACTGCACTTTTTGAAAACTCCACTTTATCAAAAAACCAAGTTTTAAAAAGCTGAACCAAACTCACCCTATGTTATCTTACTGATCAATTGGAGTCTTCCCAACAACAAGCAACTTAAGAACCTATTAAATACATTGAGGAATGTGAAACGTGGGGACTCAAGATGCAACATTAATTAGCACTCACATGCACAAAAAGGTTTGATGTGGCCCACAAAAGCTATATTCTTACTCTAATTGAATGATTGTTTTGAATTTAATAGTTTATAGTTCGATTTTTGTTGTGACATTGTCTCAACATCCAATTGTGAGTTGGAAAGTTAATTAGATTTCCAATTGAAGAAGGAAAAATTAAATTGATTATTTTTGGGTTGACTTGGTGTGGAAGACAAGGCTATTCCTTGAAATGAGATCTTTGCTTGGGAGGCAATGCAAGGGGAGAGACAACAAAATTTAGGTGTTGACAAAAATTTTGTAAAGCACACAAATCAATGAGAATTTGTGAGACTTTGATTAATGTTGAAGTGAAGCAAAAAAGAAAGAGAACTTGCAATGTGCATAGTAGTGAAGAAAGAATAAGGTTTTGTGGTAAGCGCAGTCAAGAAGAAAAATAGTGTGTGAGAGAAAAAAAAAAAAAAAGCAAAATTTTTCTTTAGCTGTGAGACATACATAAAGTTGATAAATTTGGAATTTTATAATTGATTTCACCATTGTGAATCTTATTTGGAGTATTTCTTGAGGTTTTTTCCCTTTAAGGAGAAGTGGTCTTTTCACGTAAATTCTTGTGTTTGTGTGTGATTGATACTTTGTCTTGATAATTTTAGTGATTATATTGAATAATTGTTTTAAATTGTTAATTGATTGTCTTAATTTACACCAAATTAGTTTGGGACTCAATTGTTTTTACAAAATAATATACTAAACTTGGAATTAGAAGTCTTTTCTTTTAAAAATTTTCTAAATAGCATAATTTTAGGAAAAATTTGCTAAATAACACCTAACCAAACTTACTTAGTTATGTAGCACTTTTTTGGAATTTGAGTTTAGTAAAGTGAAACCCAAGTTTTTCAAACTTGAGTTCCACGTGAAACCAAGTTTACCAATCTCAAGTTCCAGAAAAGAAAAAATGCTAAATAATTAAATAAGTTTGACCTGGTGCTTTTTTTTCTAAGTATTTCCTAAAATTATGCTATTTGGCCAAAAAAGCCTTTTCTTCTTCCCCTTCTTCTCTTCTCTTTTTATTTATTTATTTTTATTTTTAAGCTTTACTTACTTATTTGACGTCCACCACCGACCCTTCACCAATCCCCACCCTCAAACGAAAAGAAGAAAATGGGATGAAGGTGCTAATGTGTGAAGACAATGACAAATGCAACCATCAAACATATTAAAAAAATTATAGTGTTAAGTGTCTGGTCTGGGTCCTTCTTCTTACTCCTCAAGGCTGAGAGACTAAAAGATTGTTGCATTCTTGCATCCACACACACCCGAAAAAAAAAAAAAAAAATTGGTCTTGCTATTTATTTGTGTGTGTGTGTGTGTGTGTGTGTGTGTGTGTGTGTGTGTGTGTGTGAGTATGGAATTGTGGATAATTTAGGAATTTTTGATGATATGAAACAAAACAATACAAAAACACTTGAAACACTTAAGACTTTAGCTATTCCACTTCAAGGACATCTACCCTGACATAAATTCCCTACTCAAGATAAAAGCAATGTCGAATTTTGACATTATTCCAACCCAGTTCTACAGAGTCTAACACAAAGACACGAGTCTTCCAACTGAACTACAACATCATACTGAATTTGCTGCTAATCAAACCCAATATCTTGTTTTTGCAAACAAACTAATCACAAACCTAGAAACTAGCAAACTTTTAAGCAGAAGTCATGAAGGATGGAATGAGGTATACCACTGTTAGAATGGAGAACTTGTTTAGGATAGAGTTGCAACCACTTCATTTAGTTATTTACTGAACCACTTAATGGGCCCTGCTAGCCCATCTTTTGCTTCTCTCTCATGGAATTCAACTTCTCAAGCCTCCAACCATCATGGAGCCTAGCTATGAAGCTATTAGCCTTGATGTTCACATCAAGGTTGGGGCAGAACACGGACCCACCAACACCAATACTAGCACCAACAACAACACCATCATGAAACTCAACCCAATAGCCCTCATGACACTAACACAATAATTCTTATAATTCATAATTTCCTTATGCACAAAGAAACATGAAGCTATATTAGCTAATTCACAAAAAAAAAAAAAAAAAAAAAATGGATAGCACCAATGCCAAAACTCTATAAACAAAAAAAGTGTTTTTGTTTGTTGCAATGCGGGGCTGTTTGGTAACACTTTTCTAGTAACGTTGTTTGTATTTTTTAGAAATACGTGTGGGTGAAAAAGTGTATAAAAATGCGTGTAATGTTGTTTAAAAACTAAAAACATGTTGTTAAACTCCTCTACCAAACGGTTTTCAGGAGACAAAGACATAATTGATTGTAAATCTTAATTTGCTTTAATTTTTTTTTTTTTTTTTTTAAGTCAGAGAGATGCTTCAACAAGGAATTGAAAATTTGATACCAAAGCATTATACCAAAATTTGCCAATCAATGCAATGACTTCAAGTATGCCTTTGACCTATTCAATTCTATGCCTCTACAATCTCAATTGTAAACAATACACCAAATATAAACACATAAACAAACAGAGTATGAACATTTGTTAAACACTTTAATAGTTAGCAAATTTGAAGTGAGAGTGAAATATAGAAGGAAACCCTAAGTTTTGAGAACTAGATAAAAAAGAGTAAATTTATTGAATCTGAAGCAAAGTGATATCAATTTGATGGCAAGGAAAGCCATAACTCTGTTTGGTTGCCGAGAAAAAATAGAAAGGTTTTCTTAGCAACCAAGTAAGAAAAGCAAAGTAATTGCGGAGAGAGAGAACTAATCCAGGCCTAATCAAAGGAGCTGAAACCACCGCATATTAAAGTAGAAAATTAAAGCTTTTATTAACATTTTTTAGTGACCGTGGATAAAAATATGTTGAAAAAACTCAAGTTGTTTGTAGTGCAAGTAGCCAATAACACAGGCAAAACTCAAAAAGGATATAATAATACTAATATATAACAATAATATACAACATATGCAATTATAATACAAAATCAATTGCCATGATGTGCAAATAGAAACGTTTAAAATACATGCAATCAATTAGTACCAAGAAAAGTTATTACTTTGCAATATGTAGCCCTGGATGAATTTGGCAGAATATCTCATCTCTTTTCCAATTGGTGCTACCACTAAGTTTTTCATCATATGTTCATTTTCCATCTTGTAGTCATATGTAAGGCATCTCTATTGTGCAAGTGTATTTGGGTACAAGTATGTGTGTGTGTGTTAGTGCAGGGGTATACATGTACTGATGCAGGGGGGTGCATGTACTGATGATGAGGTGTACGTGTATTGTTGCAAGGCTATGTGTGTGAGTGTGCATTGCATACCTGAGGGTAGTTAGTTAGTTACTGTCAATTGGTTATAGTTGGTTAGTTAGTTAGGGACTTGATGTATAAGATGAAGAGGAGTAGTTACAGATGGATTCATTGAATAATATCTTTAGATTGGATATCTCTCTCTCTCTCTCTCTCTCATTTATGTCTCTCATCTCTCTATCTCCATCGCTGAAGCTTCACAAGCCTCTCTCTTCTCTCTCATTCACACAATCTCATCTTTGGGTGTTTCTTTTCAATTGTGTTTCTCATCTTTGGGTGCGATTCTAAATATCAGGTTTGCAATTATGTTTGTGTTTCTTTTGTCTCTCTGGGTTTTTCTCTCTCTCTCATAGTGTGGTTGGTTGAGATCGGCGTGGGTGTGCTTAGTTCGATATCCATCGATTTGCTGTGTTCTGGTTTTGGTTATGCTTTTCTTTGCATGAGGAGGGAAAAGGTAAGGGTTGTTTTTTGGTTCTAGGATAGAGAACATAATAGTCAAATTTTCCAGAGGGTTCTCTAAGGAGGTCAACCTCTGGGTCTCCTGCTTCATATCTTTCTTTGAGTTTTTGCTGAGAAGATTTCTTCTTTCTTTTTGAATAGTCTTCTGCAAAAGCTTCATCTTCTTGACAGTCAGCACAATTGCAAACATCCCACCATATGTGACCAGAATGTGATTTTCCTTCATAACAAGGCTTTCCGTCTTCACCAAAGGCCTTAATTTTAAGACCATTCACACCACTATATGAGACTGGTTGGAGAATGGCAATTTGCGTTGGAAAAACTGTTACATCCTTCTTGTCTGGAGGGTCTTTTAGAAATCTTGTCTCCACTTCACCATTTGCTTTTCTGATAAAGAAAGGTTCATTTGCCTGAATTGGCTTAGTTGCTTGGTGCAGTATCTCATACCTTGTAATCCATGATTCTGAAAAAATAGAAGTCATCTGCTCTCTATTAAGCTGTCTCGGAATAAACGTACACATTGGTGTTATCCCTGGATCAACTTGAATCAGTAGAGCATCATTGGACTGGGCTAGATCTGGTACTACCATATCAAAAGCATGATTCTGGAGTCTATAGGCTAGCTGATAATGAAGTGTGGCAGCAAAGGTGTCTTGCACCTGAGAAGCCCCTGTAATCTGAATCTGTACTTTAAGAGCATCACAAAGGTGAGGATCTTTGAGGGACATATTGAAATTGGGAAAAAGGGTGACAAAAACTGTTCCCGCATTGAGAGTGGTTTGAACAGTTCCTATAACTGCATTTTGATATTCTAAGAATCTAGAATCAAGGAGTGAAATTCTAGAAGCTATAGGAAGTCCCTTTCTTCCGTGGAAGGTTAGCGCCAGTCTTACTGCCCCAAAATGAAGATGGGTGTACCCTTGTTTTTGCCATGGGATTACAAACTCCCTGGGAAGGGCAAGAGTGATAAAGTTTCTTTCGGAAATTGACAAGATTCATAGCAGGTTCAAAGATAATTGTAAAAGGAAAGACTTGCAGATTAAATGCTATGACAAGAATTGTGCCTGTTCAACAAAAAGAAGAGCTCATTTCAAAAAATATTCTTGGAAGAAAAAGCACTATGCAAGCCAAAAGAAGAAATCCTTCAGAAAGAAAAAATGGAAATTCCTTAGAAGAAAGTAGTTCAAAGGAAAAACTTCAAAAGTCTGTTTCGTATGCAGAAGACCTGGCCACTTTGCAAAAAACTGTCCAAGGAAAGAAAAGGCAGCAAAACTCCTTGAGCAAGCACAGATTCATGCAGAAGATACTCCTTTCTCAAACGTAGAATCACTCTTTTCGCTGGATGACGACTATTCTCCTCAAGCTTTAGCAGTCCTGGCCTATTCTACATCTGAAGAAGATTCAAATCTAGATAGTGAAGAAGAGTCAACACTAAGGAGGTTGTTCTTAAAGGTTTTAAAGAACTTCGTTTTCCATTGTTACCTTGTGGACATTTCAACCTGTGTTAGTGTTTAGTCCTGTCTGGTCTTTGGTAAACAGTTCTTTCTAAAAGAAACTATCATGGCAAATACATCCTTTTAAGTTACTGATACAACTAGCTCTGCCTTTGATCTTTCCCTCCGCAAATCCACTGCAAATAGGCTAGACTACCTGTATGAAATCTCTCACATACCTGAAGATGGTAAGATCCCTATTACTGATTTCCCTATTGTAAATCCTTATACTGTATTTGATAAACCCCAAACTTCTTTCAAACAATCCATAAAAAAGTTTTTAAGTCCTTCTCGTCCTTCTACTGTAAAAGAATATGTTCAGGCCTCTAAGTTTGATCAGTTTAATATTCCAGCAAGTGAAACAGAAAACTTTATCACTCTTGCCCTTCCCAGGGAGTTTGTAATCCCATGGCAAAAACAAGGGTACACCCATCTTCATTTTGGGGCAGTAAGACTGGCGCTAACCTTCCACGAAAGAAAGGGACTTCCTATAGCTTCTAGAATTTCACTCCTTGATTCTAGATTCTTAGAATATCAAAATGCAGTTATAGGAACTGTTCAAACCACTCTCAATGCGGGAACAGTTTTTGTCACCCTTTTTCCCAACTTCAATATGTCCCTCAAAGATCCTCACCTTTGTGATGCTCTTAAAGTACAGATTCAGATTACAGGGGCTTCTCAGGTGCAAGACACCTTTGCTGCCACACTTCATTATCAGCTAGCCTATAGACTCCAAAATCATGCTTTTGATATGGCGGTACCAGATCTAGCCCAGTCCAATGATGCTCTACTGATTCAAGTTGATCCAGAGATAACACCAATGTGTACGTTTGTTCCGAGACAGCTTAATAGAGAGCAGATGACTTCTATTTTTCCAGAATCATGGATTACAAGGTATGAGATGCTGCACCAAGCAACTAAGCCAATTCAGGCAAATGAACCTTTCTTTATCAGAAAAGCAAATGGTGAAGTCGAGACAAGATTTTTAAAAGACCCTCCAGACAAGAAGGATGTAACAGTTTTTCCAACGCAAATTGCCATGCTCCAACCAGTCTCATATAGTGGTGTGAATGGTCTTAAAATTAAGGCCTTTGGTGAAGACGGAAAGCCTTGTTATGAAGGAAAATCACCTTCTGGTCACATATGGTGGGATGTTTGCAATTGTGCTGACTGTCAAGAAGATGAAGCTTTTGAAGAAGACTATTCAAAAAGAAAGAAGAAATCTTCTCAGCAAAAACTCAAAGAAAGATATGAAGCAGGAGACCCAGAAGTTGACCTCCTTGGAGAACCCTTTGGAAAATTTGACTATTATATTCTCTATCCTAGAACCAAAAAACAACCCTTACCTTTTCCCTCCTCATGCAAAGAAAAGCATAACCAAAACCAGAAGCCTCCATTAATCCCATATTACCAGAAAGTCCTCCCCCAGTTATCAGGATGTTAACCCCTTCCTGTTGGCCAAACCCACATACAAAAGCCCTTATCATGCTACATGTTTGACCAAGCCTCACCTTCCTACTCACAGAATTTTCCTCCATTAGAAAGTTTTGACCATCCCCAAACCAACACCAAACATATCTGGAAAATCAAAAACCTTGCTGGCATTAATCCAGATGGAACCAAGAAGCAAGTCTCCTCAGCAGAAGCAGCTTTAAACTGGCAAGCAGAAAATGCTGTGGCTCAAAACCAGGTTCTTTCAAAGATTTTAGACAATCAACAAAAGATGGCTGAGGTAGTTACTCATACTTTTTCATCCTCAAATTCCCTTATTGAGGACTTGAAGAAGAAAATCAAAGCAGCTGAGTAAGAATTGGCCACCATTACCTCTACAGTTCGAGACTTGTCTGTTTCTTTTTCTCTTATTAGCCAAAAAGAAAGAGAAAGGAGATAGTTGTTGCTCCAGCTCCAATCTATGGAAGGATCACAGAAGGAAAATCCTCAGACTCCTCCGATACATGTCCATATGCCTTTTCAACCCCGTCAATCCTTATATAAAGATCTGTCTATACCATCAACCTCTCCATTTTCCCCAATCTCTCCCTACCAAAACCTTCAACCGTTAGCTATAACACATCCAGACCACAATCCTTTTAAGCCAAGTGGAATTTTCCCTGCAATGACCTATAAGATTCCACTTCAGCCTGAGACCCAAATCAAACCACAAAATGAATCTTTTCCTACCAAAAAAGACAAAGAGCCATTATACCAAATCCCCGATCCAATTATCGGTGCCTCTTCAAAGCCTCCAAACATGAATATGTTGGCTGTAGACCCAGACCCTCCAAACAAAATTTCATCATTTCTCAAAACCCTCACCCTTGATGATTCAATGGAACCCTTGGTACTTCCTGTTATTGAAGATTCTGAGTTGGATTTATCTGATCTTCGTTTAGAGGAGGTGTTTATGACGAATACGGAACCAAGGTGGAAGAAGAAGATGATGTCCTCCAACCCAAACAGCCCCCACCTCCACCACCACCAATATTTCCTCCGCCACCTTTTATCCCAGAATACCAAACAAGATTGACCTACTCACCAACCACTGACTCTAAACACTTGTTTACTCTTGACAATGTTCCTCCCTCTAGATGGCATGAAGAGATTTTTAATATGTACTCTTGGTGCATAGCAGAACTCCAATCTCCAAATGCTACTGTTCCTCAGATTATTGCCAAATTTGTTGCAAGGATTACAGGGAGATTAAGAGAATGGTGGATTAATTTGGGAGAATACAGGCAAAGACAGGCAGCTCAATGCAATACATTGGAAGACTTTTTCACAGTGGTCCACAATGAATTCCTTGGCTCTATGACTCATTACACAGAGGTGGCATGAGAAGAATTTTTATTGATGAAATGTTGCTCATTTGAAAGGAAAGATCTGGAAAAACATTTTGACAGAATGTCAAGGAGATACTACTCTTTTAATGGCATGGATGATGTTAATTCCAAGCACACTTTTCTCAATTCTCTCCCGGAACCGTTGGGAGACGAAACCCTTCGCATTATGAATCTCCAGAAAATAACGTTGCAGCAGGCCTCCTTAGGAGAAATTTATCAGCATGTGCTTATTGCCCTGGAAAAGCTCTGCAATCAAAGGAAGTTTCTTTCGGAAATTGACAAAATTCATAGCAGGCTCAAAGACAATTGTAAAAGGAAAGACTTGCAGATTAAATGCTATGACAAGAATTGTGCCTGTTCAACAAAAAGAAGAGCTCATTTCAAAAAATATTCTTAGAAGAAAAAGCACTATGCAAGCCAAAAGAAGAAATCCTTCAGAAAGAAAAAATGGAAATTCCTTAGAAGAAAGCAGTTCAAAGGAAAAACTTCAAAAGTCTGTTTCGTATGCAGAAGACCTGGCCACGTTGCAAAAAACTGTCCAAGGAAAGAAAAGGCAGCAAAACTCCTTGAGCAAGCACAGATTCATGCAGAAGATACTCCTTTCTCAGACGTAGAATCACTCTTTTCGCTGGATGACGACTATTCTCCTCAAGCTTTAGCAGTCCTGGCCTATTCTACATCTGAAGAAGATTCAAATCTAGATAGTGAAGAAGAGTCAGACCCAGAAATCCAAACCATCTATACATCCCAGCCCATCATAGCCCCCCTAACCAGTCCCACACCCATAGCCCAAGTAAATATCCTCATTGATACATATGCCAGACCCATTCCAGTAATAGCCTTGTTTGACACAGGAGCAGCAGCAACAATTCTTCATCCCAAAATATTACCCAAAGAATGTTGGCGACCCCATCATCAGATGTTCAGAGCAGAAAATGGAGAAACATTTTTTATCACCTTGAAAAGTAAGCCTATTCTCATCAGAATCTTTCCAACACTCACTATCAAACACCAAGTCTTGGGATCCCCTCTTACAGGCAGAGACCTTCTTATAGGATTTGATCTCCGTCATCAAATACCTAGCCTTAGATGGTCTTCAAAAGGACTCGTGCATAAACAACACCTTCTCACCTGGACCTAAGTTCCTCATTTATTCACCATCGATCCCTTTGACCCTTTAAGGTTCCAGATTATCAATGACTGCTGTGCAAATAGTCATTCTGAATTCCTCATCAAGAACCCCAATCCTTTGTGGAAAAACCCAAACTTCTTCATCCATCTACCCTTCAAAAAGAATGAAGACGTTAACCCCACCAAAGCCAGCCACAGAGGGATGAACCCGGAACACCTAACCTTAGCCAAACAAGAACTATCTACCCTCCTTTCAGAAGGCCTCATTGAACCTACAACATCTCCATGGGCGTGTGAAGCCTTTTATGTCAACAAGCATGCTGAACAAGTACGAGGAAAACTCAGACTGGTAATCAACTAGCAGGATCTCAATCACTTTCTTGCATATGACAAATTTCCTTTGCCAAATAAGAGTGCTCTTTTCCAACATCTTTCACATGCCAGAGTTTTCTCAAAGTTTGATCTTAAAGCAGGATTTTAGCAATTAGGAATCCACCCAGAAGAAAGATACAAGACGGCATTCTGCATCCCAGACCACCATTATCAATGGACTGTCATGCCTTTTGGCCTTAAAAATGCTCCATCCCAATTCCAGAAAGCGATGGTAACATTGTTTCAGCCCCTCTTGACCAATGCATTGATTTATGTGGATGATATTCTCTTATTCTCAAAAGATGAAAAGTCCCATGAAAAGTTACTTACTGAATTTTATAATTTGGTAAAATCCCAAGGGGTAATGCTCTCAGAAAAGAAAATGGTCATAGGGCAGTCTTCTATAGACTTCTTGGGGGTTAACATTTCAGATGGAAAGTATACTTTGCAGCCTCACATAGCTGTTTCCCTCCGTGAATTTCCTGACAAGCTTACAAATGCCAAGCAGATACAACAGTTCCTTGGAATTGTTAACTACATGGCAGATTTCATCCCAAAAATATCCAAATACAAGAATTGTCTTGCTCAATTACTGAAGAAATCACCCCCAGAATGGAATTCTGTTGATACAGAAGGAGTGCAACAGTTGAAAAAATTAGCAGAAAAGCTTCCTCCTTTGCAGATTCCAGGATCAAGAAAAAGGATACTGCAGACAGATGCAAGTGATGAATATTGGGCAGCAGCTCTCTTCGAAGAGGTTAATGGCAAAAGAAGCATTTGTGGATATAAAAGAGGTGCATTCAAGCCTTCAGAACTCCATTACCATTCCACCTTCAAAGAAATTCTCGTAGTCAAACATGGGATTAAAAAATTCCAGTTCCACCTCTTTGGGCATACTTTCTTAGTAGAAATGGATATGTCTTCCTATCCCAAAATGCTCCAGTTCAAAAGAAAAATGCTCCCACACCCTCAGTTACTCAGATGGTCAAACTGGTTTTCACAATGGTCTTTTCAGGTAAAACACATCAAAGGCAAAGATAATCTTATTACTGACTACTTGTCCAGAAAACCTCTAGCCCTTAATACCATTGTTGAAATTAGGAGAGAGAAAAAATTTGCAATTGTAGTAATTTAGTTGCCAAAACATGAAAGAAGTAGTGAAAAGAAATTTAGCAACATGGTTGCCGAAATTTAGAAAATTTTAGGGCCCACAAGGAGAGAGAATTAGTGGACAAAGGAGAGAAAATTTGGTAAAAATTGGTTATGGGTGTTTTTGGTAGAAATAGAACCTATTCGTATCAACCACTTGGCCAGGCCTAGCTTTGTTGTTAGTAATGAAAGCTACAAATATTTATTCCAAATGTTGATAGTAGCTACAATTTCTTTCCTAAAATTTGTGGCTTTTAAAAAAATTGAATGTGGCTGCATATATCAATAAGATATATAAATTTTTTAAAATTTTTTTATTATAATTAATATATTTTTAGTTTTCTATTGTAAAATTTTATTGTAATTAGTCTTCTCTCAAAATAGAAGATACATTTTTCTATAAATTTGAAATTCTGTGTTTGTTTAGCAATTATGCCACGTACTTGAAGTATTAATTATATTATCTCCTTTTTCCTAACTCGTGTAGTATTTTTGAAAATTATTTAAATTTTCGTGAATATTTTTTATATTAAGGTTGCTAACATTTAAAATGTAAACTTATCATATATTTTGTATTTATTTAATATTAAATATGGATTTAACCTCTAAACTTCGAACATATCTGTTTTTCGTTGTAATAATTCTTTAAAAAAATTTAAAAATTTTTGTTGAAATATTTAATTAATTTAAGTATAAATAATTTTAGCTTTCAATACTAACAATAAAGTATGGTATTGTACAGCCTACCTCTACTTAAATTTAGAACTTTAGTTTTTCTACATCTAAATAAGGCTAAATGGAAGACCAATTTGTGTGCAGACACAATACAGAATACAACAAAGGATGAAGTTCCACAATTTTCAATCTTCCAAACGACACCTTAAACACTGTACTCAGTTTAAAATCTCTTAATTAAATAAACACTATATGTTTTCTACAAATTCACCTGAATAAAACCAGAATACAAAATCTTTATAAAACTCTAGCTGCACTTCCTGCATTTCTCTATACATTTCAACTCCAATTCCAATTCGTTGTTTTGTCACTGGATCCTGCAATGCAAGCAACTTTAAAAGTCAACATTTCAATGTAAAAAAACATGGGAATGCAGTTCAATGTAGAGCAATATACAAGCAAGAAACTCAAAGAAGTTAACTAATTATATTACAACAGCTTATTATTATAATTTAGTGTAAGTAATTGTTAAACCTGAAAGAAAAATGTCAAAAATACAAAAAACACTCATCTCTGTACAGCTAACTGGATATTGTATAGCTTCAGTATGTAAGCATCTAAAATTGGAGCTTAGTTCATAAAGTAACTGCAACAATCATCAACTATCCATCAAATTTTAATTATTTCACAATCCTACAGCGTTAATTAGTGATGCAAGCAGCTGTAAAAGCATTTATATTTGCTAGATATTGCTAATTGCAACAACAAGAGGTGGTAAATGTGATCAAGACATAACTTGATACCTGCAAATATCATCATCTATGACACTTGGAAGTATTCTAGCAACAAAAACTCAAGAACAACACTTGGAAGTACCATTTCTTCCTTTGGAAAACAGTGAGTTAATGTTCTGTGGACAGGTAAATAAGAGACAGTTCTTTCTCATGAAAATATAATAAATTTCAATTTCAAAAGATTATCCCACGAAACTACAAAATCATCTTGGGAAAATAATGGCAAGGCAAAAGCCAACTACATACCCCATGGAGTGAATAAGTATTAGTATATTAACTATATCATCATCCAAGCCAAACAGCTAGAGCTGTATAATACAATATAAAATCAAAAAAATGCAAACAAAATATCTCTTTACCATAAAATCCATTAAAAGATATGGGCGAAAGCTATCAGGTGAAAATAAAGTCTTTCTTGATAATTTTATTAGTATTTTTAGCAATAAACAACCAACGAATTATGTTGTAATAACCCATTCTACCATGCCATAAGGAAACATATCAATGTAGATGATAATCACTTAGGACAGGATTTCAGCATAGAAACATACTGAGCTTATACAATATTTTCAATCTATTGTAAAAAGCAGGTGGGCTTTCTGGCCAAGAGCAGTGCACTCACTGCTGAAATTTTATATGGACTTCATAGGTCTTGGTACTATTTTTATTCGTTTATGCTGTTTTCTTCTCCTTTTAAGTTATACTTTCCTTTGTTTCTTATTGTATCCAAAATGGAGGTCCACTCAAGGCTAGCTTTTCTTTAGCGTTGTATCTTTTATACTCGCTTTTGAATAAATTATGTGTCATATATTTATATATTGCAACATTAAAATATAAATAGAGAAAGTTCTCTAGCAAGAGGTAACTTGTTTGTCTTTATAACAAATTGGTCATTATTGATACCTATGAGCCAGCATCAAGAGAATGGAGAGAGAGAATGGAGAGAGAAACTCAAGCTTCTCACAATATATCAGCATAGTGGAAGTGAAGACAAATAGGCAATACTTCGTCCACTTAGATATAACTCTTAAAACTAAATTACAAAAACCAAGGAACGTGATTTACAATTATTTGAAGTATAACAAATTAATTTTCAATTTCAAAGCAGCTATAGCTTTTGTCTACCAGCTGCCTATGAGTATTTTTCCCCTCTTTTTTCTTTCTGTAGCTAACAAACATAAGTTACACATAAAAAAAGCAAACTTGGGAACAAAACAACAGACCGATCAAGTTTAAACACATATGTATTGATTTCGAGTAATGCAAAGATAATTTAGTACAAAACCAAGGTCATAGGTTCTTTACTCTTACGCAAATCAAATGGTTGGCTATTTCAAACTGCAATTGTGCTATGAGCAGATGATTATGGCAAGCTTTGTTGCATATGGTATACAGGTGAAATGTATTTTGGCTTTTAACATCAATTTGTATTAAATACATATTTTCATCTAATAACACAAGTACTATCAAGAATTGGCTACCAAATAAATCTTAATTAAATTATATAATTCTTCTTAATATTATATATAATCATAGTGTTACTCATAAAAATCTCTCTTAGTTAGAGACATTTCTAGATTTCTGCTTCCAACACCTTATGTTAGTTGGATCAATACTGGGTAATGGCCAATACACAAAATAAAAATAAAAATAAAAATAAAAAAATAAATAAATAGTAAAGAGATTTATATGCATAAGAAACCACATACTCATATCACAAACCCCAACATACAAGCAACCAACAAATAAGAGCAAACTAATTTTACTGCAAAATTATTTTATAACAAAAAGGGGCACAACTCTAGTATATTAAAAGAGTAATTTTACAAAGGATGAGCCAAGAAAAGAATTTTGCTGCATTCAAAACAAAAATAACTGCAAAGAGATCCAAAAAGTGGGGGGCGGATGGGTGAAATTTTTAAGGATATTGATGCTTACTCCCATCTTATGGAATTAATGAATGACAATTGACTAGCGACAAACAATTTTAAAATATACACCAACTCATTGGAATTGATAGACAAAGAATTCTCTCTACATGTACACATCAATTTTAATAGAACTCAAAGAAATATGCAATATTTTTTTGGATCCAAAAGGACGAAACTTAAACAAATACAATTAATCACATTTTGCTGACTGAGGCAAGACAGATAAAAGATCCATCATCTGACATGTCCAATCATCCAAATATAAACAGTCTATATGCTGTCTTTTTTTTCTTTATAAAATTTAATCACAAGACAATGGGAACTTAAAGCTGTCAAACTAAAGATTTGGAACACAATATAGGAGGTACCACCTCAAGATGGTAATCAGTTTGAAGAAAAGAATTCTTTTAAGCTAGGAACAAAACTTGCCTTTGGGTAGCAACTTGAACCTCAAGTATCCTTTCATTATGGGTATGTTCAGCTACAAGAATTTTTTGACAGCATGAATATCAGATAATTTAATTGGAAATAATGCTCAACCTACCCTGATTAAATTTAATTGTCTAGCAGCTCAATACCTAAGGACCTTCTGAAGTGCTAAATGGGACAAAGCCAAATCCATGAGAACATCTTGTTTGGCAATTTTGCTACCATAGCAGAAACCAATTAGTCACCAAGCTGCGGAAACCCACCATCTAATATACAGAAAATCTGGAAAATCTGATTCATGAAAGAAACTAGAAACTAACGGTCAAACAATAATTGCTCATCAAACCAATGCCTGTAAAATATTAGTTTCCAGCTCATTGAAGTAGGTAGGAACTTAGGTAATCATCAACCTATAATTCTCATTTGTATGGAATAATTTTACCAAAACTAAGTAAATTTAAGTTCTTGCAGGCTAGGAGGGTAAAATATTATAAAAAATTAAGTCTCCTAACAAGAAATGAGAGGATTAACTAGCAAAAAAAAAAAATAATTTGCATGAACAGAGGACAAACATTGAACATAGAAACCAAAAAGTACAGTATCCACAAGCAAAAAATTTATAATAGAAAAAATCATGTACAGGAATTGTTCACAGTACCTTCATCACCAATGTTACATTTTCCAATTCACCAAACTTACTCATGTACTGCCTAAATCCTTCCGAGAACCTGTAAAAAAACCACATCAAGAAAAGGATATATTATTAACAAGAAGAGCATGTCCTATAGTTTGAAGATACACATACTACCAATTTTTGGATTTCACTCGCCATAACATCTAGGCTCAGAAATAACGAAGGAGAATGGAACATAAAAAGAAATTCAAGTATATGCCAATGAATAGTGTGTATATATATATATATGCATCTACCAAGATCAGTGAAAGGAGGCAAGATGGTGACATACAAAAAATTCAAAGAAGAAAGTTTATTAGCCTTCTGGATTTGCCAAAGCTACCATTTTTCACTGGTATTTCTCATAATTAGAGTCATCTTGTGTGCTTAAAATCCCAATCAAATTTCCCAAACTTGGGATGAATCTTTCAATAATATTAGAAAGTTATACCATCTTTGGGTAAGGTAGGTTATTAGAGCTACCTTCTTCACTAGCTTGTTTAGATTTCTGCAGAATAAGTAAGAATATTCCATTATCTGTTCTCCAAGTGAAGCCAGGGAATCCTGTGCAATAGGGCTGTTGTGTTTCGTGCTACATCTGTTATGTCTATTGTGGATGCTGGTGTGACTCTATTTGATGTGCTAGTAAGAGTCAAGATATAATTAGGACAAGCTAGGATTTGTGACGAGAATTTTGTTCTTCTTTGAATTTGTCTATATCATGTCTAGTTATTCTATTGTTGATACAAGTATGTTGTGTGTGGCTTTGTGCTGCATCTTTTCTTAATAACTTAATTATTTTCATCCAAACAAAGGATAACTAGGTACAATATCATATAAGCATGCAACTTTTGGAAAATTGATTGACAAGAAACTTAAATAGAGGAAATACATAAATTTGGTATAAATTTCTGCTAACTGTTAAAGTATTCATCAAAAATTTGGAGAAAAAAAAAAAAAAAGAGGCAATGCTAATATGAGTTGAAGATACCCATGGGAAAGTCAAATCACAAAGGTAAGAGGAAATAAATGAGCCATTTTAAATAAAACTTTGATAGAGGACTAGAGGGTGGATGACACACCAGTACCTTAGAAATAAAGAGCTCAAAACTAATGAAGGTAGCAGTGTAAGTGGAGGGAGGTTATTCTACAACTCATTTCCCCTTGTCTTTAAGCATACAATCGATGGTATTCTCATTCAGGTTGAAATATCTCATCACAGCTTCTAGTTCTATTGGGTCTTGCTTCACCATTACAATTTTGCTTATTTCTTTCTCTATTATCAAACATCAATTGACAAATGAGACCCCAATTATCTGATAAAAAGGCCATGTAGTAATAAAGCCCACACTTCTGCACTGTCAAGCTTGGGCAACAGCTAGCAATTGAAGCTTCAATGCAACTGTATTGATTCAACCAATTTGGAAGTGATCCGCATATTATACAGGAGAGCCAGGCCAATTCAACTGGATGGAACAACATGACATTGGTTTCTAAATGACAAATAAGACAAGGAGAAGTTTCTAATTCCAAATTTTCAAGGATGGTAGCTGGATGCTCATAGACTGAAAACAAGTGCATATATAAAGGTTGTAGTCAGCGCACAAAACTTCCACTTTTTGTGGAGTCTAGAAGAAGTCATAGTAGGCAGCCTTAACACAACTAATGATATTCAATTGATAGCAAAGAATCCATCTACTGCAAATTTTAAAGAAAAAAAATCAATATTATTGCTTTATTTTACTAAATCAACAGAGCTAACCTGTCATACAGACACACATATCAAGAGTTCACAACACTTCATTTCTAGGATCAAATTTTCAATGAAAACAAAAAATAATGGAATTAGTTGAGTCGCTTATCTTGGTACCCAGAAAAACAAGAAGGCCTGCATCAAAAGGAGCCTAATTTAACTTTTACAGGTCCAATTTCAGGGAAAACTCAGCACAAACTCCAAATACCTAAAAGCATAATTTTCACAGATTTCTAATCAAGAAAACAGCACAAAATCAGCATAATTCGTCACTACCTCAGAGATCATCAACAATATAATAGAAAAAATAATTGGTCAAGTTTCAAACTTCGGAAAATTTCGAAGTCCAAGTGTAAATGTTGTACTACAAGACCAATCATATAAGGGCTACAATCCCACACACATATCCGGGAGCAAAATCCTTTCCAAGTTTTTCAACATATAAGGTGAATTTCATTGCTAGAATAACATCCAAATTACCTTAGACATATGAGACCAAGTTGCATAGGTTTAATTATTAATTAATTGACTCTTTACTTCTTTTTGATAGGTAATTAATTGACTCTTTACTTCACATACACACATAGAAATATAAGATAGGTTCAAGTTACACTTTTTTACCTAGTGTAACTCTACAAGAGTTTAACATTTTTTAAAACATAGATTTTCATGAAATCTAATGGTGAAAAAAAAAAAACACTACTAGTCATGTCATTAAATGAGCTCCTTGCCAACAATATCTTTTATTTCCAAAATTTAATACATTCTCTCTCTAATACCGAAAGTTATCACCTTCTCTCTCTAAGCTCACCTCCTCCCTCTCCACTTCTTTTGTTGAGTGCCGACAACTTGGTTGTGCTGGCCATAATCCAGTTGTCTCTAGCATAAAGTAAACCTATGGCCTTCAATTTCAATGCCACCAGGGCAGGGAAGATCAAAAAGTATAGGGAAGCTAAGTATCTATAAATGTATGAGATAGTTAGGGTTTATAAATGGGTTTTCAAGGCACTTGGTTTAGATTGGTTAACTATCCATACATTTGGATGTCATTATTGTATCAAAAACAGGCTTTTGAGTGTTAGAGGTGTAAATGATGAGAATGTAAAGAGAATAACACAATATTTACATGGAAAACCCTTTTGCATGAACAAGAAGAGTGAAAAACCACAGGTGATGCAGGGAATCCTCTACCTCAAGCAACTAGTATTACCGATATTGGAAAAGGATAAACAATGAACAGTATCTCACAATGATGAATTGTGTTCTTTATGGAGGTTAATCCCCCTCTCCTCTATAAGCCAAGGGAGGAGGTGGACCCCTTACAAATGTTGAATCCTTATTAGCTGTGAATACAATACAAAAACACTTACTAAAGCAGAGGAAAAGTGAAAATAACCCTTAACATCCCCTAAATGACAAAAGGTATGCACAATCAGCCATCAAGCAATAGTTCCACACAAACTTCTTAATGTTGCCCAGAATTTCAATGAGCACGTCTAGAAGCCACTTGAGCATATGTCATTCCCCACTTATTCTTTAGTCCGTGACTACAAGAAAAAAAGGGAATTGTATCCTTTGCATAAGCTCAGAAATCTGGCATTCTTCCCCAAAACAGGGAAGAAAATACACCGAATCTGATCTGAAGAGTTCACAACCTCTACTAGCCACTAAATTCAACTATATCATACATATATATGTTTGTATGTATGTAGCCACAAGTGATGTACTAAAACGAATTACCAGAAACAGTTGGAAAAGGACTGCTCTTCAAATCATTTCTGTAATGGTCAATATTATCAACTAGATACTAGGATATGTGAACAGCATCTAGAAAAAATAAACATATGAAATTCCCTAAGTTGTGTCTATACTTTCGATTTTGCTTTTGTTAGAGAATCCATGTTGTGAATGTCAAACCAAATAATATCCTCAAAAATTTTGAACTTTCATGCAGCAGAAGTAAAAGCCACCATATTATGAGATGAAAAAAATGTATTGCCTTTGACACTAGAAAGCAAGAGAAAAAAAATAATTAAGAGTTCAAAAGGATTAATTACCGGAGCTGTTAGTGGCAAATCAATCTTGTTGATGCTAGGCATATGGGAAGACGTTTGGATTAAAAAAAAAAAAACCCACGTCCTTTTCTTTGGCATTCCAATCATAAGTAAATCCTTTCAACAATCTGCATCGACCATGAGCAATAAAGAAAGTGTATCATTTTCCACAAAAGCTCTTTGAACTTAGCTGATGCATATAGTATAAAGGGGAAATTGATAAAGTGGCAGATGTATATCAACACCCAAATTCTGCCAGCAACCCAGCTGGATATGGATATGTTGGATGGGACCATCTCAAAGCACTGTACTGGTTACCAAGCTGTATCTATACACACCTTACAGGTAGTAGTATGCAATTGCGATGTTAGCTTGCTTGTCTCTTCCATTACCCATTATAATATTAGCAACTTGCTTTCCTAAAGAGATTTCAGATCCTACCATGATATTTTAACACCCCAGCTGTGAAAAATCCAGCAAAGAGAAAGGAAATCTTGACACGTTGGCTTCACCAGTAGTCACCACATGAGCAGATCCCATTCTTGAAGTGATGAAATCGCTTCACATCCCTCACAACAATCTCTCTGTTCACAATTTTCGTAATGAACTTGGTTGCTTCATGGCAATCCCCACACACCCTAAGGTTCTTTATGATCAGTAATCTGGTTCCAGGCCCTGTGTTTAAGAGACCAAAAGCAATAGCAAGCCTCTCACTGTGATTACATAACATTTTTTCTTTGACTTCCTCATCAAGGGAATGCAACGCAAATTCAGTCTTTGGGACATATCCAATAGCCCTCATTTCATGATCCAACTTATCCAAAAGTTGCATCATATTCTCAAATTGATGATGGCTCTTATCTTCCATAAGAAAAGAATGAAGTTTTCCTTTCACTTCCACTACACTATACGCTAGCACTTTCTTCATCCCCGTCTTTTTCATGATTTTTCTAACACTAGCTACATCATCCCACTTCCTCGCTTTTGCATAGTAGTTTGAGACCAAAGAATAAATTCCCAAGTCATCCGGATTTAACTCAAGAACCTTCTTTGCAGCCATCTCTCCAATCAACAACTTGCCATTTTTGCAGCAACCTGCCAGGAGAGCAACCCAAACAGCAAGCCCCGATTCAGCATTCATGGAATCTATTAGCTCGCAAGCCTCTTCAACTCGACCTGCACGAGCCAAAAGATCAACCATACAAACATAATGCTTTTCCGTTGAAGGGACCTTATATTCACTAACCATACGATTAAACCAGTATTGACCTTCTTCCACAAGACCTGAGTGACTGAAGGCCGAGAGAAGGGAAGAAAAAGTAGCATGATCTGGTTTTAGATTTGTTTTTGTCATCTCTAGGAAGAGTGACAGAGCTTCTTTCCCATGCCCATGAATTCCTTAGCTGGTTATCATTGCATTCCAAGAGATTGAGTCTTTGGAGTTTATCTGATCAAAGAGAGTGCGTGCCCAAGAAAGGGCTCCACATTTTGAATACATGTTAATCACTGCAGTACCTAAAACTCTATCAAAATCAAGCCTTCTCACAATATATCGGTGTACAGATTTACCAAATTTCAAAAACCCAACTTGGGTACATGCTAGAAGTGCACTTACAAGAGACACTAAATCTGGTCTGTATCCACAACCCTGCATCTCTACCAATAAATCAAGTGCATTCCCTGCAAAACCATTTTGAGCAAAGCCAGATATCAGTGCGCCCCAAGATATGACATTCTTATAAGGCATATTCTTGAAACATGACAAGCAAGCTTCAGATGTCCATTCTTGGCATACATATCCATGAAGCTAGTTCGAACTACAACATCCATAGGAAGATCTTTCCTAATCAAATACCCATGAACAGAAAGACCCAATTTTAAGTCTCCAAGATTTGCACAAGCCTGTGTCAACCCCACCATCACAACCCCATCTCCTTCCATTCCTTCCTTTTGCATTCGCCTATACATATCAACCGCTTCAATTGGCTGCCCACTCTGTGCAAACCCACTTATCATAGTTGTCCAACTAACAAGATCCCTTCTCGGCATCCTATCAAAGACCGCGATCGCTTCATCCATCTTCCCACACTTTGCTTACAAATTCAAAATAAAAGATCCAACAAACACATCAAACTCAAACCCACAATCCATCGCTCTACACCAAATTTCCTCCCCTATTTTCAAATCCAACAACCTCGTGCACGCCTTGAGGGGCACCGTGAAAGTTGAGCTATCGGGTCTAACACCTTCCAAAATCATTTGACGATATAAATTCAGAACTTCAACTGGGTACTCGTATCGCGAATACGCAATGATCATGGCATTCCATGCATCTATGCCTCTTTGAGGCAATACATCAAACACTTTTCGGGCAGAATTAATGTCGCCTATTTTTACATAAGAAGCGATGAGTCCACCATTGGAGTTTCCATGCTTGAAGAGGCCGGTCAAGAGCATGAGAGCATGGGTTTTAGCTATTGATGCTTTATCTTTACAGGCTAAGAGGAGAGCTCTAAGACGGTTTGGGCATTGAAGGGAATGCATGTATGAATACGAAGCTGATTTTCTTAACTCTATATTGTTACTGTAGAGTTTTAGTTTGTAGCCGTAGGCAGAAGGACAACAGAAAAAATGGAGGGTAATGGTAACTTCAAACTTTTGAACATCCAATTGTATTTGTAGCACGACCCACGTCACACTCACACAGGGATTTCCCTCGCAGAGAAAAAACACTTTCATGAGTTAATCTTTTTTAGTTTGAATAAATTAACACTCTTTATGGTTAACACTTTCATAAGAATCACTTAACTAAAGTTCAAAGTTTAAACATGGTTAGAAAGAATTAATTGGTAAATTTAGTATAAGAACGTAAAATTTATCAAGCTCCAAAACAATTGCAAAAGCAAATCTCTCCATAATTAGTTGTAAAATGAAAAAAATACTAATAATAAACCAAATTCACACTTAATATTTTAATATACACTTTAATTAAAATTTTAAAAATTAAATTTGAATTATAAAAATAAGATAATTTTGGAAATATGCATTGCCCTTAAGCAAAGGGCAAGTTAGTACAAAACATTTTTAATATCAATTTAGTAAATTTTAGTTAATTGGATGTCAATGAGGGAAAATATTTTTTCCCTTCAAGTTTGGGTAGAATGTCATTTCCTAAAATCTAAAGGGAGTGAAGTGTAATTACTACTAGTTTTTTTAAAACAAAATATTAATGGTAACCAAATTAATAATTTTTTTTTAATATAGATAGTGATAGAATTTGAATTTATGATGTCACTTCTCAATCATTTTTTTAAAGTATAAATTCCATTAACATATTCTGAGATTTGATCTAATACCAACTAAATCCAAAACTTTTCAAAATTGATCAATTTGGTCTAGATAAGCTATTTCCAAATGAACACATCTCTATTTCGAAACAGCTTATCTAGCTTTTTGTTGAAAACTTTTTGTTGGAAGTATGCTAAAGTATAATTATACCTTGAAAAAATGAGAAAAATAAGAAAAATTGAAGTTTTAAAAAGTTGTACATAAAAACTAAAAGTTGAGCTTATAAACTTATGCCAAACAGATACGTGCAAATATAACATTTAGGTTTTTTTGTGGAGGTGCTATTTGAACTCAGGTTCCTTAATAGTAATAAACTTTACTAATTAAAATAACACGAACTCATCAAACTAATTTGTCTACTAAATAATTGGAATTGACAAAAAGTTATGAAACCAGGTTTCTATATTCCTTCCAAGCTCCAATAATTGAATGTTTATATAACTTTTGACATTTATAAAATGATTTTTTTTTTTGGTTGAAAAGTATGACACTTTCTAAGAGTGAAAATAAAATCAAGGAATTGATTGCTTCAAGTAAATCAAGGGATTGGAATAATCATTTATATATATATATATATATATTCAAAGGCTTACATTTAATAAATTGATCAATGACCTATTTTCAAATTTTGTGAAAGGAAAATATGAAAGCGGTCTAAACTCTAAAGTTCCTAGAAAACTAGTTAAATATATAGAAAAAAAAAATTAATATAACACTAAATATAGAGCATAAAATTAATTTAAAGAAAATTTATATATCTACATTTATTTATTCCTTACAAAAATTTCCAAGGGTCAAGAAGAATAAATGACAGTAATGAATGCAATTTACACATAAAAACTATTATAAAATACAAAATGAATAAATATAAGTTTATATTTCTACATTTAAAATTTTTATTTCCATAATATATTTCTCCATCTAACTCTAAGGCCTAAGCACCCTAGAAAATATATAAACCCATAATTCTACTTGCTTGTAGAAAATTTTAGTTCTTACTCCTCCCTCTTAACATAGCTGTCGTTGGAGAACAACAAATTACATTGGTAAAATTATATGGAACAACAAATTTTCAATTTCAAATTTTCAGAAAGTGTTAATAAATAAATATTTTTTTAAATGGGTATTTTAGGAAATTTGACTTAAATATAATTGCATTCCACACTTTATCATAACAAGTTACCCTCAAATGAATGAATAGGAATAATTATTCCATTCCAACTCTGTCTATTCTTTGTAATTCTTATTTCTATTACAATGTAATGGCCATTACAATGTACCAAACATGCATTTAGTGACGTTCCATATACAATAGATTGTTTTAAGTTGATTGCATCAAATAGTTCATTGCTTCTTGCTACAAGTAGGAGTGTCCAACCCACCTGCAAACCTAATCCTCCCACCAAACTCGAACAGACCTAACGTCACCCGATCTGGCTACTAAGGCAGTCAGCTACGAGTCTCGACCCTTAAAAACCCGATGCCACCAAGTCAGTTGTGGGTTTTCTCCTCCAAAACTCAAGCAACCAGACCCAACCAAAAATACATAAATTCCAACAATTTTTTAAGCTTTCTAGCGACTTTTCTAACTAGATACGTGGATTTCGATGATCATCACAACTAGACCCAGTGGAGATACACCACATTCAGTAGAAATTCATTAGATCCAACGAATTTTTTGTACGATTTGGCGAAAAACTCTTTGGATATGACAAGATCTCCACCAGAACCGGTGAGATCTTGTCGCTCCTCCTTTTTCTAGCAATTTTCACCTTCACCCAAAATTGACCACCACCTAAGGCTTACCTGAACCTACCAACCCAATACCCTTACTTGTTGGCTGCGGGTATGGTAGTTCCCCACCCAATCTGATCAAGTCAATTGTGGGTTAGTCACAAACTCAACCAAACTGACCCGTGGACAGCCCTAGCTTAGTTACAAAATCTCAAATAGTTTAATTTACAATGAGAACCAATAAACTGAACTTACATTTGACATCTAGATTAGTTTACATTTCCCTTCTAGGATATACATATATATATATATATATATATATTAATAGGTAAAACAAAGAGAAAATCCAATTAGGTTTTAAATTGGATTCCAATTGTTGTTTTATTTTGCGTGTCCTATTTAAATTTTTTTAATTTTTGTTCTAGGTGAATTAATGAGGTACAAAAGATGAAGGGTATAATATAAATAAATCATCAAAAATTCAATAAACAAAAAAAAGAAAAAAAAAAAGAGTAAACTCATGTGTATATCCAAAAGAAATTAAAATTAAAAAAATAAATAAAAGAGAAAGAGAGAGAGTATTATTTAAATCCATATATGTGTGTAATTGTAATTTTTTTAATTGTACAATGCATATGTACGAATTATACACTAGTTTTAGTAATTGCAAAAATCACTACTAGTGAAAACTATACTTGCAAAAACAACGACAACTATGAGCATCTAGCAATCAACCTACCGCAACTCTTCTGATTTGTCCAGATTTAAGACTCGCTATGAACAAATATATGATACTAAGCCTAGAAACTTATGATATTAGTGAAAAATATACTTGACATATACAAAATGAAACTCTATTGATGCAACCCAGTTAAACAGGATGTTTTCTATGAGAAGAGGAGGAGAAAAAAAAGCTTACAAAAATTTAAATTATGATTTTTCTACACAATCATCTTAAACATTTTAACGTCCATATCACATCAGGGTCACAAACATGTTTAAATCCTCTAAAACATTTTATGTTATCTGCTTTGAAAAAAAAAAACATTTCAATATTTGGAACCACAACATGATCGGTTAATAGACTCTAAATACCCAACAAGGAATGATAAATAAAATATAAAATAAAATAAAAGATAAAAATACAACCATAAAGCAAAATCATCATTTATCCAAAAAATAATATATATAATCTTCATTCTATATATTTTTATTTCATCATCGATAATGACCATTAGGTCAAATGATACTTTTTTGATGTTTTCAAACAAAACGAGTCAGGTTCAAATCATTTATTTTCTACTTAAAACATGTGTGTGTCTATATATATATATATATATATAAATGTTGAGGTTAATGGATTATGATATTTATGTTGGAAAAATAGTATGGAGTGAATAAGAAATTGACTTCTAATGTGACCACTTGAATATGATATTAAAGTGGTGAAAATTCTTGAGTCCCACATTGGAAGTAATAGAGGATATGAGTTTTGGGTTGAATATTGGTTGGGTTTTAGGCATGTGTGAACTAGGCCCACTTATCCAATTAATAATAATATTTTATTTTTTTATTTTTTAAGTCAGTAAGTCTGTATACAAAGTAATCTCTGAATCATTGTTTCTGTTTTAAGTTACGTATAATTTGATAGTGCCTCATTTATGAAAAACAATTTTTAGAGAAACTCTCCCAGAGAGAATATTTTTGTGCATTCATTTAAGTCAAAAAGAGAGAAAGAGACAGAGTAGTTCATAAAGCACGAACCTTGTGTGCTTCTTCTCCCTGTTGTAGATCATTTTATCCTAGGAGGCAAACGTCTGTGAGTCTCAAAACACTACAAATTGTGTCAGGGGCGAAATTTGCTTTAAGGAGATTGTGTCAAACATAAGACTTGATCTAATTCATTCATCCTTCACGCATTTCGTCTGTGAGTTTTTAATTATTTACAGATTTCTTCTTATATATACTGTATCTATTTGTTGCTTTTGCCTATCACAACTATTTGTGTTATTACTTATATTTAAATTGGTATGTTATTCTTTTTTGTTTATCACAAAAGTAAATTGTTAAAATATATCCAATAATCTTAAAGCAATTTTATATATTTTAATTTATTTTCATGAGTTACGGTGAAAGGAATTTTGTGTTGGTTGAAAAACGCTAAATCGGCAACTGTATACTCCTACGCATAGCTTGAAAAAACTGAGTTTGTGTTTATCGTTTGTCGTGAATATCTATCTACTTGTTTATTTTATAAAGTTAAATTGTGAACTTTGATCTTTGGATAACGTCGATTCTCGTGCTTGACTGCAAATTGTTTTATACATGTTAGAGATATATATTAGACATATTAGCCCAATGTAATAGGCCCAAGCTCATTCCTGCTTATACTAGTAGTCTAGGGTTTAGTCGTCTATATATACTCATGTCAGGGTTCATTGTAACACAGGTTATTGTACTACACTCTTATCACTACAAGAAAAGTAAGCAGTTGCGGCGGGCCTATTGCGGCGGGTACAAAAACAGCCGCTATAGGTCACCTATTGCGGCTGGTTTTGGGCCTGCCGCTGTACAAGAGATCTATTGCGGCGGGCCAATAGCCCGCCGCAATAGTCATAGTATTTGCGGCGTGCTACAGCGGCGGGCCAATAACCCGCCGTAATAGGCCCGTTTCAGCGGCCCCAAGCTTGGATATAGCGGCGGGCCAATGACCCGCCGCAATAGGCCCTTACCTTTCCCCCGAATGGACCTAAATTTTCCCTCTGTTTTTTTTTGCCCTTGTTCATTTTTGGCGCCTTTTCGTTTTTAGCTGCTACTGTCTCCCACACACACCCTCTCTCTCTTTCTCTCAGACACTTCGAAAACTTCCAATACTCCACGGCCTGCATCACCTCCTCCGCCATAGCCACAGCCGCCGGTGATTTATTCTTCGCAAAATGCAGTTTCAGGTCTTCTATCCGAATCCTCAACAAATCCTTCTTTAGCTCCATACCCATCGTGTTGTTCCAATAGGCCTTGACTCGTGTCTCCATCGTTTTGACCACCACCACCCACAAACCCACAAACCCACAGCCACAGCCACCGCCACCGCCACCACAGCCACCACCACCACCCAAAAATCGAGCCTAGTTAGGTACAAAAACAAATGGGTCCGGTCTAGCCCGACCCATTTCTCTTCTCATTTCTAACCCTAACGGTTCATGCCCCTAATCTAGAACCTTCCCTCTTTTTGCTATCTCAGCCGAACTCTCTTGACAGAAACCCATGGCTTGAGCTACCTGATCTCATCACTCAAACCGGCACCACCACCACAGAAGGCGGCTTGCTCCTCATCAAAAACCCTTACCGAGATCTCTCTAATCTAGGTACGCACAACTCTTTTGCATTCATCGATTCCTATGTCTTTTTTCTGTTTATTGTTATTGAAACCCTAATTTCTTGTTTGGTACACAGCAGGACCGAAAGACTGGTCAAAAGAGCAAAAGAGGAAGTCCAATATTGAACAGGTTTGGGATCTAACTGCTGGAAAGCTCTTGCACGATTTTAAATTCCATCAAGGTCACATTCGGTCCCTAGATTTCCATCCCCTCGAGTTTCTCCTGGCCACAGGTACAGCATCTGGCTTGAATTTTTTTTTGGTTTCTGTTTAGAGTGTAGAGGTTGTTAGTTTTTGTTGGTTATGTTAGATTTGTTTAGTGCCCTTCCCCCCTCTCCTTTCAAAAATAGAAGAAGCAATTTTCAACCTTTTATTGACCCGTTTTGTTTAACACTATATTTATGTCAAGTTAATAACATTTTGTCTCAAGTACATATAGATGTACCCATTCTTCTGATTTCCTTTTGTCTGCCTCCTGAAATCAGTGTATTCTCGCTAATTTGTTTATTTATTAATTAGTAAGCTTTTTATAACGTATTAATATGATTCATTTTACAGGTTCAGCAGACAGAACAGTGAAATTCTGGGATTTGGAAACTTTTGAACTAATTGGATCTACTAGACCTGAGGTATCTGACATTATTTGTTCTTTAAAATGAAAGTTGCTTAGTCATTTTAAGTATCTTGGAAGTTCAATCTTATGCTGGGATTGCCCTAAAATGCAAAAGACATGTACCAGGCCTCATTTTCTTCTGTCCTCTATGCCAACCTTTTTATTTATTTTTTATTTTTTTAATTTTATAATACTTGGATATGGATTGCATCCAATTTCTCTAACAAAATTAGTTACCCCTTTCCAGTCTACAGGAGTACGGTCAATCACCTTTCATCCTGATGGAAGGACCCTACTTTCTGGGTTGGAAGATAGTTTGAAGGTTCATCGATTCCGATTGACGCTTCGCGAGAAATTCTTTGCTCTGTCTATCTCTCACTCAGTCTGATCCTCTATTTCTCTCTGATTCTTTGCTGTTATTATTATTATTATTATTTTGGTTTGATTTGTTTGGTTTTTGAATAGCGGCTAGGGATTTAGAGGAAATTCAAGAACTGTTGAGATTGGTCGATGGCACTGCAAACCCTTCACTTTCTCAGGTAAAGTTTTTTTTTTTTTTTTTTTTGTTAATTAAGTAATTTTAATTAATGGAGGGGTAATGGGTGGGTAAGGGCTTTGTCATCATATTCGGGTTTTGCTGCTTAGAAACATGGTATGCTTATATGCCCAACTTTTTACAAAACTTGATGCTGCTCAATATGTTTAGCAGAGGAATACTAACAATAGTATTCTCATATGAAATCTTTTGTGATTGAAATACATTTAAACCATAAAGTAAAGAAGACACTACAACATGACTCGATTAGAATTAGCTTCCTCACCAATGTGAGCAAAGTTGAAAGTTGAGATTTGAGAATATTCATTCTCGTTTAATATATATATATATATATATAGGCATTTGTGATGTTTATTATGGACTATCGCCCAAGTGTAATGTTAGACCAATAAAAGCAAAATTAACTTTGGTGTAGTGATAAGTTACAACAAACAGATAAATTCAAGGCAACTTGATCACAACAGGATTTGTTTGGTCAAGGTTTTTTGTTGCTAAATGGATTTGTTTGGTCAAGTTGTGTGTATACAAATTAAGGAAGGTTACCAGAAGCAGTTCTAGTCAAAAAGAATTTTACCTGAAGAACTAACAACCAGATAAATTCAAGGAAACTTGATCACAACAGGATTTGTTTCGTCAATGGTTTTTGTTTTTTGGTGTGCTGAATGGATTTGTTTGGTCAAGTTGTGTGTATACAAATTAATTAAAGAAAGTTACCTGAAGCAGTTCTAGTCAAAAAGAACGTTACCTGAAGAAGTTCCATTCTAAAGATAGTTGGAGTGAGGAGTTCAATAGGACTTGGCATCGTCCCCTTCAATTCCTCCCTGAAAGGAGGAATTATAAGCAAAACCTCTCTAAGATTTTTGGAACAGAGTCTTTGACTTTGAAGAAAATAAACCCCCTAGCCTACAAAAACTGTTGGCCATTCAAACCCAAAAAATTGCATTACTAAAGGACAACAGATGGCCATTAAATTTAACTGCCATTCAAAAACAAAAATTTTGAGAATCAACTGCCTTTTAACCCCCACAACCGACACCTATTATGCCGCTCCTCCAAGAAAAATTCATTAACCATCATACTCTCTTTATCTACTTGCTCTTCTCTCACAGCTTTTAAATACTGCAATAAAGTGATTGATTGAGTTTCTGATTTTGTGTGTAAGTAATTGGCACTTAGAAGAATATTGGTGTATAAATTAAACTAGAATATAGCAAGTTTAATTTCCAAGTGGGGTTGATAAACTATATGGAGGAATAAAAGGGTATGTGTCTTGGAGTTATATACATACTACTACTACTGCTAAAAGTTTACTAGACTTTAAATGTTTCTTCTTAGTTGGATTTATGCGAAAAAAATTCAAGTCTGAGTGAAAATTGTTAGGACTAGTCGCAGTTCTAGCATGGACCATGGAAAATAATAAAAAGAGGGATTCCCTCCTTACATTTTTAATTACTTTTCTTGCTTTGGAATCATGTCTTTGTACTGTCAAAAGGAAAATGCTGGCAACTGGCTAAGTGCATTGAAAGAAAGTCCTTGTACTCAATTTTGATGATTGTAGTAGACAGTAACTATTTCAATAGAATTTTAAAAAATTGAAAAATGAATTCCTATTGCTTTAATCTCTTGCACGTTGCAAAATGAATGTCAGAGTTATTTCCAGGACTTATGGGAGTGCAGCCTAGAAGTCTATTCCACAATAGATTTAGAAGATGAACTGGTTCTTTATTGGGTGGCTTATCCTCTGTTTTTTCTGTCATACTTTGCATATCTATGGAACTTTGGACTGACTTCCTCAATTTTTCACCCTCGTTACTATTTTTGGGTGGCTTTTCCTCTGTTTTTTCTATCATACTTTGCATGTGGATAAAATTAGTCTTATTTGCTTATTTGCTTAGGTACTTTGGTACTCTGCTATTGCTATTGCTATTGCTACGCCTTCTCATTTCTATTTTACTATTTTCTTTTCTAATATTTTGCAAAATCCTTTTTTTTTTCTCTTTCTTTCTTTCTTTCTTTTTGGGGGTTTTAATTAGCATATGCAATTGTTATGAAAGGTGACTGAATTGAACACCCACTTTGAGAAGTGCCAGCTTCTGTTGAATTCAATTGCGTCTTCAATTCCCACCAAGGCTATGGTAATTGCCAACTCCTTTTTTTTTTTTTTTTTTTTTTCTTAAATCAAAGTTATTTATTTATTTTATCCCTTTGGGTTTTATATGAATTTATGTGATTTACGAATTATTGGCGGTGTTTGATTATATGGTGTTTGTTTTTCCATGTTATGTGCATTGTAGAGTATACGAATCCATTATTTGGAATCAATTGTGGTGAGAATGGTTGAATGAACCATGTTGAGTTATTCATTTACAATGCGTTTCTCAAGTCTAAACCATGTATATAACCTTTAATGTAATGCGGGCTTATTCAGTTTTCATACTACATTTGAGGATGACATTGTACCGTTATTATTATTATTATTATTTTGGCATAATCGAAGATTTTTATGGGGTTCATTTTACCTTGTGTTTTAGTTTGTCTGTGTATTGGGAGAATTTGAGAGTTATTGTTTTTTCTATCATACTTTGCATGTCAATAGCATAAGTACTCTTTAAAAGATCCGCGTTTCTATTGGACACCATTCTGTACACAAATTTTTTTTCCTACTTAGACACCTTTGACCAACCCCAAATGCCTAACATGCTGTGTACTTGCATCTAACAGACAGTGGATGACATAACTATCTTGTCTTATTATAGGAAATTATGTAATTCAATAAAAATTATAAGACGGTGTATACTAAATTGCTTCGAAAATTATCTTAACATAAAATCATCCTTCTCTCTTTTGTTTTTTTAATGTCCCCGTGTCCCTCCTCTGTGGTGAAAAAGACCGGGGGGGTGGTGTCCTATTAACTTGTTCTAGCGTACAAAAATTACGCTTACCCCATATATTATCGCTTGTTCTAGGATAAATATTCTTACCCCATATATTAGTTCTTACTTAAATTAAGGTTTTCCCTCTTCTCACTGGAGAATATTGATAAGTATCTAACTCCTAGTAGGTGTAGTAGTATTTGACTTATACTATATGTTAGGCACTGGACCTACTTCTTGGATAGAGGGACGGGGGAGTTAGGTCCATTTAGCTGTTTTCTGACTTTGAGAGTTTGTTCAAGCTTCAAACTGCTATTACAAACAAGATTTTGTTTTTTTAATCTACAATATTTTGAATCCACTTATTTCTCAATTTACTTTTTTTTTTTTTGGTTAAATACAATACGACGTGTTAAATCTTCACATTTTTTTTTTTAAAAGAAACTAAATAAGCCAAGAAAATAAACTATACCTAACAGAAATACCTTTGGTGAGATAAAGCCACTACTAAGACTAAAATTTAGATATTGCAAATAATATCGATCTACACAAGGGGTTGGACATTTCTTTAAAAGGTTAGTTAAGAAATTTATATATAATGTCTAAAAATCAAAGCGTAGTATCTAATACTGTTATGTTTATGTTGAGTCATATCATTGGCCACATCATCATTTTTTTTAATGATTTGTTCATCTAATATTTTGATAATATTAAATATATTAACCGATTTGTTTTTGTTTTAGAAGAAAATATAATAACCGATTGACTTTACACGTTCATCTTAAATGTTTTTTTTTTTCCCTAACAATATCTTGGACGGTTTTAACTTTATATATACTTTGACATTCATCTTGGACATTTTTTTTCCTCCTAATAATATCTTGAACAATTTTGAGTTTACATAAACTTTGCTTTTATACATTCACCTACTTTAATTTAGAAAAAACTCCTTCCACGCTTTTCTTTTCTTCATTACTGAATCTTACTTAAATTCAGTCTATTTCGGTTTAATTCGGTCCATTTGGCTTACTTCCGTCCATTCCAGTCCACTTCAGTCTAATAAGGTCCATTATGTCCCCTTCAGTCTAATTCGGTCCATTCAAGTCTATTTCAGTCTATTCAGATGACTTCGGTCCAATTCAGTTCATTTCAGTCTATATAGGTTTATTTGGCCCACTTCAGTCTAATTCAGTCCACCTATGTTCAATTCAGTGGTGTCCTATTTTATTATATATATTTTTTATATTGGTTATCTGTGAGAGTTATATTATCTTAAATGATTTTTGTTTTCCCTTTTTCTCAGCTCTAAATTATACTATTTGGAGGTAATATATGTTACTGATTTAATTACAGCTTGATTTAAGAATGCTGTCTATAAAGCATTGAAGCGGGCAACTGAAAGGGAGATTTCTCAAAGTGTTGATGTCATTTGTTGCACATGTGTTGGTGCTGGAGATCCTCGATTGGCAAATTTTAGATTCCGCCAGGTTGAAATGCATCTAACATGTGGAAGTTTGTCCAAGATTCACTTGTTTAAAAGTTTACTCTTTTTAACTTTTTGTTTTTTGTTTTGCTGCAATTGGTATAGTGCATTTGGATCATTCACAATGCTTTTAGTTTTTTTGGATTTTTCTATTCACTAATTTTTTTGGAATGTTTTTCTAAAAAGTTAGCCTCTTTTTATATGATCTGTCTGCAATGTTGAACTTTTAACTAGCTATTCCACTGAGAAATTTTGACAATCAAATGAAATCGATAAAATTATATGCATGTTTGGCATTACTTTAGGAAGAGAGTTTTAATTATAGAGTTTTAGTAGTTTGTAATATAGAGTTTTAACTGAGAAGCTGTTTAGCTTTTTTGGCTTTTGAGTGTTTGAAAAATTGCGTTAAACAATGCTTTAAAGTGGTAGATTTATAAAGCATGATTAGTGAATTGTAGAGTTTTTTCCCTAAAAGCTACAAATTTTAGCTTCCTAATCATGAAGGTTGATGTAGTTGAGCTTTAAACTAGTTTTCTATTGGGGAGGGTTTGGGAATTGGGATAAGCGTAGGTCTTAGTTTTTTTTTTTTCTGAAATACATTGAAAATGCTGTTACTATTAGTTGTATGCATAATTTATAGGTTTTTAATATATTTCATTCTTCTTTATTTAGGTTTTTTTTTTTTTTTTTTTTTTAATGCTGAATAAGCTTGAATTCTTATATATTTTATTCTTTACTAATAATTTGAGTTTGAAATATGTGGAGTGGAGTATATATGAAGCTGACCAAACCATGATATGACTTATAGTGAAAGAGCTTATAAATCCCTTTGTGAATTCCTTCCTTCCTTCAAACCCAAAATTCTTTTTTTCATTTTTATAGTATGTTGGAACTCTGAGTGTATAAAGGGGATGCCAATTTTTTTTTTTTTTTTTTAGAACAGGTCATAAACTTTATCAAACTAAAAAAAAGTACATGTATAAAGAAAAATGTTGTACATACAAGCCAATGTGATCCAACCATTTCAGTATCTATACATAGGAAAATCTCATTAAAAAATTAAAAATTAAAAATACATGGATGATGGGATAAGGATAAAGGTTTTTTTTAAAAAAAATAGAAATAAGGGTTTTTTTTTTTTTTTTTTTTGGGGGTTTCAACTCTAATTCAACGTTAATCTAGGTTAACTTGGTTTTTTTTTTTTGGATAGAATCATTGAAATTAAATGTATTTTTCTTTTGTTTTTCTAAGAAGGTGAGGAATAAAGAAATAGATTTTAGAAGAGGTTTCTATCCAGCAAAAGAGATTTAAATAAGAAAAAAAAAGGTTAGGTTTGATAGCTGCTTAGTGGATTGAATTGTTTTTTTTTTTTTTTTTTTTTTTTTTTTTTAATAATGGAAAAGTGGATTTAGGTTTCTCTTTTGAATAAATAGGGTTGTTTTGAAGACATAGATTAGTGGGAGAGTGGTTCTATTTTGTAGGAAATTTAGTGGTTTAGCAATTTAGTGTAATGAGTGGCTACATTTTAGGACTATCATAAACAAGTAATAGACAGTTACGTCTCCATTTTTATTTCCATCAAAAATATATTGATGGAAACTTCTACTTCAAAAGATGCATTTGCTAAGGGTCCAACTAAATATAGGATTAATGCACTAAAGAGATCAAACCCAATGTATTTTCTATTACTATAAAAAAAATCCACATAACAAGGAACCCAAAAGGGTAAAAAATCTAGATATTATAGTATAATATAATAAGACTGCTACATATTGCACATATAGAACCCAATTAGAGGCCTTTTCAGTGGCCAAGCCACAAACCCATCATTAGCACATATCATGCATGAATACAGACAAATTAATATCATTCCTTCTATGAAAATTGAACCTAATCAACAGAAATTTGTTTACTTTGATCTCAAACCAGATTTCAAGAAACAGCATTTATCATGATCTACTGTGTCTGTATTGATTAGACAAGTTGAAAATGTCATTTTATCTTCATTACCCAAACATTAAGTTTATTTCTCAAGTTCAATCTTTTTCTTTAAGATCAGTAGAAAGTAAGTAGCCAATTGTTCTTTTGCTTCTATTTGCTCTAAGAACTGGCTTCATGTTCAAACCTATTAGATTCACGTATATTCTTGGGCCACGGTATCAGAAGAAAATTTGAAAAAATCAAAAATTGAAATTTACATTTATGCATCGTGTTAGCATGGCATTATAGTTCCATCTAATAGCAACTGATATTTTAACTTTTGATTAAAAACTGAATGCTTACACAGACATTTTCTGCTTTACACAACAAATTATAGTGGTCTGAAGACCCTTACCTTCTCTTAAAATATATACCCTATACCAAAAATGTGGGAGCAAACATAATGTGGCTCTAATCATGTTTAAAACAAATCTACAATGATATATACCCTAGATCCATAATGCATTTGCAAGTACAGGTTAAATATATTGAGTAGGCCTTGAAATAAAAGAGGTAAACTGCCTGCAAGTTTGTCTTGAAACTTCTACTTCAAAAGATGCATTTGCTAAGGGTCTAAAGAAGTTTGTAGTATCACAATGTTTCATCTTCATACATAATCATTTGTCCTACATATTCTTGACATATCATTCTATTTATTCTTTAAATTTAGGTAGAGGATCCATTAAGGAAATAACACACACACACACACACACACACACACCATTTACATTAATATGAACCTTTGGTGGCCTTAATTATTTTCATACACAACTAAACTAATAAATAATTTGCAATACAAACCTGTTTGGCCAACACTTCAAGAACATTGTTGAAACTATCCTAATGGGATTGAATTGAAAACCTTGTGAAACATACCATTCAATAGCTTTGTTTTGGTGGGTTAAATTTGAAACTATCCTAATTGGAATGGGTCCAAACACTTATAACGTGTTTTTTAAAGTAATATCTAATTTTAATAACTCAGCTTATATATAACCATTTCATTTTTCCTATCAAGATACCTTAGCTTATCAATATGAATAATTTATTCTTCGTAGCACAAACTTGTGTGTTGTTTCTAGATATGTTTCCTTTGTGATTCACTTTCAGCTAAATTGCTTTGAAGTGAGTCTTGTTTGAAAATTAACTTAGGTTTATATATATTCTTTTCTTGTCGGCAGATTGCAAAATTAGAGGCACTATAAGTTTGTGTGATCAAAGTAAGTGAAGTTAGTGAAAGACTTAAGGTTCTCTCTCTCTCTCTCTCTCTTTCTCTCTCTCTGTTTGTGGTGGGTTGTTGAATTGGGGCAAGCAGGTGGCTTGCATGGAGTAATAAGGTGGTTTTAGCTGATATTGGGAGTGTTGACTGTTTTGTGTAATATTGGATGATTATTGTTGAGTTGTTTTTATTTGATTAATTCATTTTAAGCGATTCTCTCTATCTTTTTCACACATATGGAACGCTAAAATGGAATTGCATATTTAAAGAGATGTCCATTCCTAAAGAATATTGCTAGTAATGATGTTATAGTTACCAAATGTATTGATAACTTCTCTATGCATTTAAATTCATTGTTTGATTAGGAACATAGCTAAAAGTTAATGATTAAAGATAATTTGTTTCTTAAATTAAAGTGAAATTGTGTAAATGAAATGTATGTTAACTCTTGGTTTGTGTTTTCATGAAATCACATTATAGGTATTTCTTGCAAATCACTTTATAGCAATGGATAAGAGTTGGATGAAAATTACCAATAGAAGGTCGCAAGAATATTTAGATGGAGTTCAACAGTTTCTGAATTTCGCATCTAACCATGCATACCCGGATGGAACAATTTCATGTCCGTGTAAAAAATGCGTGCATACGGATTCGTGGCCTATAGATGTTGTACAAGCTCACTTAGTGTCAAAAGGGATTTGTAGGGGTTATAACCCTTGGATTTTTAATGGGGAATTATCGTCTGCGAAGACTTCTACTGAAATTCCTAGTAGTCATGTCCAAGAAAACCCAATAGAGTATGCCGATCTTCGTGACATGTTGCATGACATGTTTCCTATACAAGATATGGCATCCGGGCCAATGGAAGAAGTCCCTAGTGTGCAACAACCCACAGAAGGTCCTGCAGAAGGTCCTAATGAAGATGCACTTAAGTTTATGCAATTGCTTGAAGATGCTAATCAACCTTGTTATGAAGGTTGTAAGTATTTTAGCAAATTGTCAGCTATTGTGCATTTATACCACATGAAGTGTCTTAATGGTTGGACCAACAAATCATTTACCATGTTACTGGAATTTCTGCTTGATTTTCTTCCTTCAAATGCTAAGTTGCCAAAAGATTATTATGAGGCTAAGAAGATTATTAAGGATTTGGGCTTGAGTTATGAGAAAATTCATGCTTGTCCTAAAGATTGTGTTTTATATTGGAAGGAGAATGCCAACCTTGAAGCTTGTCCAAATTGTAACCTTTCAAGATGGGAAAGTAATGAGTCTAAAAGTCAACAAAGTACTAATGCTTCCTCCAAGAAAAGAAAAAAGAAAGCTGCAAAGATTTTACGATGGTTCCCCTTAAAGCCAAGATTGCAACGACTATTTATGTCACCTGAAACAGCTAATCATATGAAGTGGCATGCTAATGGTCGTGTGAATGACGGGTTAATGAGACATCCTGCTGATTCTGAAGCTTGGAAGTCATTTGACTCTAAGTACATAGAGTTCTCATCCGAGCCTCGTAATGTGAGGCTTGGATTAGCAGCTGATGGATTCAACCCGTATGGAAATATGAGTACTACTCATAGTACATGGCCTGTCATTTTGATCCCATACAATCTCCCTCCATGGATGTGCATGAAAAGATCTTATTTTATGCTATCATTATTGATTCCCGGTCCAACCTCACCCGGGAACGATATTGATGTTTTCTTACAACCTCTAGTAGAAGAATTGAAGGAGTTATGGGATGTTGGAGTAGAAACGTTTGATGTGTCTTCCAAAAAATCATTCCAAATGCATGCTGCATTATTGTGGACCATAAATGATTTTCCTGCATATGCTGATATCTCGGGTTGGAGTACCAAAGGTTCTCTTGCATGTCCCTCTTGTAACTATGATAAGCAATCTCGTTGGTTAAGATATGGAAGGAAATTTAGTTACATTGGACATAGGCGATTCTTGGATAGTGATCATAGATTCCGCAAGCAAAAAAATTCATTTGATGGGAATGTTGATATGAGACCAGCACCTATTACGATATCCGGAGGGGAAATCATGTTACAAACGGATGCTGTAGCCAATCATGTGTTTGGGAAGAAAAAAGTTAATTTGACCAATAAAAGAAAAAGAGGGGAGGAAGCCTTAACTGTGTGGAAGAAGAGAAGTATATTTTTTACCTTGCCTTATTGGGAGTACCATGTGTTGCGTCACAATCTTGACGTGATGCATATTGAGAAGAATGTAGTTGATAATATAATTGGTACATTGTTGAACTTGGATGGTAAAACAAAGGATAACTTGAAGGCACGCCAAGACTTAAAGGATATGGGTATAAGAAGTGAACTTCACTTGAAAAAGGTTGGGAATGATCAGACATGTATGCCACATGCTTGCTACCATATGAATGCTAGTGAAAAGGATGGTTTTCTGCAAGTTTTGAAAGATGTAAAAGTGCCAGATGGATATTCTTCAAACATCTCACGTTGCGTTAAACTCAAAGAACGCAAGATTAGTGGGATGAAGAGCCATGATAATCACATCTTAATGCAGCAGCTTTTTCCAATAGCAATACGTGGATCTTTACCCCCTGAAGTGAGTAGGCATTTAATTGACTTATCTTGTTTCTTTAGGGAGATATGTTCCAAAGTACTAAATGTGGAGGAACTTGGGGCTCTTGAGAAGAGAATTGCAGTGACATTGTGTGAGTTGGAAAAGATATTCCCTCCCTCTTTCTTTACAGTGATGGTACATGTAGTCATGCATTTGGCTAGCGAAGCCAAAGTTGCTGGCCCAGTTCATTATCGTTGGATGTATCCCATAGAGAGGTAAGACATATAGGAACTTGGTCTATTTGTTTTTTGTTTTTTTTTTTAACTTACCAATTACCTTTTGTTGATCTTGGGTTTTTCAATAGGTATTTGTCAAGGCTTAAGTCTTACGTGCATAATAAAACTTATCCAGAAGGCTCCATTGCAGAAGGGTATATAGCTGAGGAATGCTTAACATTCTGTTCACGCTATTTTAAATCTGTTGAAACTGCATTTAATCGGCCTATAAGGAATGTTGAGGAATCCATGGGTGCGGTAGTGAGCATTACACTAGATTCATATTCATGGATCCAAGCACATCGTTATGTGCTATTCAATTGTGAAGAAATCACTCCATTTCGCGAGTAAGTGATATGTCCTTGCATATCCTTTAACGACATTCCAATGCAATACTCTAGCTTAATACTAACAAGTTTGTGTACACAGTGAACATATAGCGGAGATCAAGGCTGGTTTCCCTTCTTATGTGACTGATGATATTATTCAAAAGCAGCACACAGAGAAATTCTGCAACTGGTTTAGGAAATATGTAAGTAAAACATATATATATATATAGCACTATTTTCGGTTGTAACACTTTAGATAGCATACTTATAATAAAAGTATTTTTCTATAATAGGTGATGTCAATGGATGTCTCTAAGAAAAAGGAAATCTCTGATAAAGTTAGATGGCTTGCTCGATATCCAGATAATGAAGCAAAACGGTTCAAGCGATATGTTATAAATGGTTTGAAGTTTCGCACCAAAGATTTTGAGGCAACTAGAAAAACTCAAAATAGTGGAATTTGTGTTGTTACTGAAGGTGGTGCTACTTATTATGGTGTACTAATCGATATTATTGAGTTGAACTACTCTGACAAGTATCGATATGTATTATTCAAATGTCAATGGGCTGATGTTATTAGTGGGAGAGGATGCAAAAAAGATGAGTTTGGATTTTCCCTTGTCAATTTTTCACGATTGATACACAAAGGTGATCAATTGATTGACGAACCTTATATATTAGCATCTCAAGCTTCGCAAGTGTTTTATGTGGAGGATGTGAGACATAAAAATTGGCTGGTAGTGGTCAAAACAAAACCTAGAGAGGTGTTTGATGTTGGAATTCAAGCTTTAGATGATAATGATGATGATGATGAAGTGGATACATATATGGAAAATGTCCCTTATAATGTAACTACTGATGATGCATGTGATGATGTAAATGACAACCATGCTTGGGCTCGAGTTGATGAAGAAGGAACCATTTATGATACACCGTTGATTAGTGATGATGAATTGCTTGAACAAGACTTTGTCAATGATGAAGAGCTTAGTGATGATGTTTATGAGTCTAATGACGATGAGTCCAATGATGATGGGTCCAATGATGATGAGTCTAGTGATGATGACTAGGTTGTGCCCCTTCTTGCACATTCTTTAACGAAATTCATTATTGCTGAATAAGGAAAAAAAGAAAAGAAAAAAATATGTCTTTTTAACACTTAACTGAGTTGTGCTATTACTTGTACAATTACTTGTCATTGTGCTTATATACTTGTTTATTTTAGACTTTGACAGTTGAAATGGCAAGGCGAAAGGCAAATCTGCGCACACGTTCCAAGAGTATAACATTGGAAAGAGCTTCTTCACAAGATGTGGATGAAGGGGGGGACCAAGAAATGCATGAAGTTTCTACACACGCTTCTACACAAGGTATGGGCTTTTTACTCAAAAGTTTACCATTCATACAGAAGGTATGGGTAGATTTACTCAAGGAATGGCACTTCGGTGTTGGTTATGCGATTTGTCTTATTGTTCATTTCTTTATTGCATTGCCTTCTAAGTTTAGGTAAATTGTAGTTGTTTATGAACTTTGAAGCAATATTTTCATTTACCTGTTTCTTTGCCAGCTTGAATCAATGTTAAGACTAAACCACAAATATTTGAAGGTTATTTATTTATAATATTCCACCCATGCTAAGAAGTGGACGAAATTGATAATTTTGATAATGTTGTGGAAATTGATAATTTTGATAAATAGACATGATCATGAATCATAAGTGGACAAAAAAAAAAGGTGTTTTTTTTTTTTCCATACACTGTACATGTATTCAATAGACGTGGGTTCCGTGGTTTTGGTCGGGCGTTGATCAAGGCTATGACAAAGACTCCATTAGTATTGAAACCCAATGCTAGCCTTGATAAAATAAATCAATACTGGGCTTTTAAGAGCCTTATAAATTGTCCTTATTTTGGTTTTTATCTTCTCAAATTCCTTACTTATGTCTAATGTTTATGCATGTCCCAAAATGATATTATGGGCTGGTGGGGTAGTCCATGTCTATGTCCATGTCCATGTGGATCACTATTTTACTAACATTACTCTCTACGAACCTAAATGGACATGGTGGGGAAGTCCATGTCCCAAAATTTATTTGTTTGTTTCTTGAAGTATATTAGTTTATTAGCATGTTTCTAATATTTTATATTCGTTAGCAAATAATGACCACTTGTTTAATATAATATTAAATTCATCCTTAACTTTGCATGTTTTGTTGTTTGACATTGGATATTTTCTCATTTTAGGATCAGATATGCAACCAGCTATACGTGCCACTCGCGGGCCAAACAAGTACTTGGAAATTTGGGATCTTCCTGATGACCAAGAAATTGAGTTGCCACTAAATAGTATGCATCAGCCGGTTGATGAGGGGGCGAGGACTTTCACTGGTTTCTTGGGTACGATTGCACGGAAACCCCACATGTGCCCGATTAAATACCTTGATTGGAAGGCCATGCCAAAAGAACTTAAAGAAGAGTGTTGGCGTACTGTAAAGGTATTAAGAAGTTATAATACTTGTAATTATAACATTTTGTACTAGCTTTTACATAAGTATTTTAGCATGAAAACATTTGTAATTTGATAACTCAACTATTTCATTGTAGCGAAAATATCAAGTCCCTAATAATCCAAAGGCATATGAGGGTCTAAAGAAATTTACCTTACAAAAAATTGGGAAGGCTTGGAGAGATCATAAGTGTAGGCTGAAGGCTAAGTATTATATACCGCATTCAAGAAACAAAGTACAGGTGAAGAGCAATGGACCCAGGAAATGCGTACCAGAAGATTGGAATATACTTGTTGATCATTGGTATTCTAATGAAGCAGTGGTATGTTTGTTTTCTCTCTCTTTTCCATCATGGATCATACTAAAAACAGAATAATTATTGAGAAATTGAGAGAATACATATTGGACTGCTTTCAGATATGATTATCTAGAACCTTTATGTGGGCTTTTTGTGAAACTAGTATATATGAGGTCAAAGTTGTGTTTCATATTTCATATTTGTTTAATTTGGTAGAAGTCTTGGAGTAAAGCGCCTAGTTTTCATTTGTCAAAAGTATTCATCATTAAATCAGTACTGTTATATCAATCATTAAGCTTCTAGTCCAAATGGAAGATATAGACATGCTATGCTCCTGTAAATGAAATAGCATGAGAAACTTGGGTCTCTTCTCTCCATGATAAGTGATGCTCAGCCAAAACTTATTAGCTTTAGCATGCAGTTCCTCTCATTTTTTTATACCAAATGATATTTTTGAGTATTCTGGCTTTAGTTAAAAGTGGCTTTAGATACTTAAAGCATATTGTATATAAACATGTAATTTTGTTGAATGTAGATAGAGTCAGATAAGAATAAGGACCGTCGTTCTAAACAGGATGACATACATACTGGTGGTTCGTGTGGCTATGCTATGCACGCTGCAAAAAAGGTAATAAGTATTATGACTATTTTTTAAATGATTTTGACTTCTCCTAAGTTTATGTGGAACCAATATTCATCACTACATAAATATGCTGTTTATAATGTAGGCAAAAACGGATGGACATCCTGTAGAGCGTGCAGTATTATTTCAAATTCTACATACTCGTAAAGATGGTTCTGCAGTTAATCCTGTAATGAAAGAAAAAATGGTAAGTAATTTCTGCATTGTAGTTGGGGGTAAACAAAATAAGAATTCAAGAAACAATATTATAGTTTTTCCCTACAAAGTTGTCTCAAAGATGAGCTTTGTTCAAATAATTCAAGCCTTAGGTCTTGCAAAATATTGTATAACCATGTCTTTTTTGACAAAAACCAAGCATAAGATGAAATCCCATGTGATTGTTTGAACACTTGTGTAACTATTTTGAATCAATGATAATTGTTATGAATAATTCTTTTAATTTTTAAATTGATATATTTCAATTTGATGTTAGCCAATACGCATTTCTTTTTATTGTGGGGTCATTTGATTGTTGGATTATATAGCAAACTCCATTTTATTGTAGAAATGTTATTCTTACTGAGTTGAGGCCTTTATGTTTAGTTCCTTTGTTATATTATAGCATATCTAGTGGATGTATATGACTTCCTTTTCTCTTTTTTTTGGAGAGGTTCATATGGTGAGTTGCTTGTAGAATCTCAATTTTCTCTTTAGGGTTAATGGTTGTTGTGGCAAAGTAGCACCAACAATTTTGGCATTGGTGCCTTTGGTTGTGGTGAGGGGGACACTAGCTTTGTGTGCATAATTTTTGCATCGTTTTGGGTTTTATCGGTGCTTGCTTGTCCTATCCTATATATATGTATATATATGTTGTTGGGTCATTTTAACTATATGATTTCTAACTTTTTTTTATTTTGTTCAAACTCAAATATCAGGAAAAAATGAAGGAATTGTTGGTTGACCCTAAGAATCAATTGCAGTCATCTGACACAAGTGGTAGTATTGCATGGTCAACAGATGATGTGTTTGCCAAAGTGATGGGTAAGGAGCGCAAAGGTCGCATTCGTGGGGTAGGATTTGGTCCAACCCCAAGTGGTCAAAGTAGCAAGACTGCTCTCATGGACAATGAAATACAATCAAGTCAAGCAAGGGACAATGAAGTTGCACAATTGAAGGCTTCCTTGGCTACTATGGAGGAGAAACTAGTAGGTTATGACGAAATGAAGGAAAAAGTTAGTCAATTCGAAGAAATGGAGCAAAGAATGGAGCAAAGAATGGCTCGCATGTGTCAACAAATACAACAATTTTCTACACAATGCAATCAGGTATGATAAATGACTTTAGTGTCAATTTATATGGAGTAGGAAAGGAATGTTAAATGTATGGTTGCTAATTAATATTTACTTGTGGTAATTAGCTGGAAAGATAATTACATATTTAGTAATTACATTAGCTGAAAAGATATTTATTGATTTAATAATTAGTATTTACTTGTGAATTGTGACGGTATAAATTTATTGATCTGTAACATTGATAAAGGGTGAAGGAAAAAGATTTCTAGAAGCACCATGTTATTAATAGATGTTTATGGAATTATGTGGTGACACATTTGCATCCTTTGAATTCTATATCAAGGGACCTCCCAACACCAATCATTTTGATTTGATCCCATCAGTTGTCTTGTTGTGCCTTTGCTTTGTAATTTCAAATTTTCAAAACTAGGAAGCTGCCAAGAGAGGTGGTTCTCCCATAAAAGATCAAGACAAACTATAATGGTCAACCTAAAAGATCAAGAAACATGTCTTCATTTAACTTGTTCCCCCTTTTTTACCTTGGTAATATTTTCTTGTCATTTTTTTTTTTCATTTATACGCACTTATTAAATAATCATACTTTGTATGTAGGATGCTCCTCTGATCGAACAATCTCCAGCTCTCCCCAAATCATCAGCTGCATCTCATCAACCAAAAAGCTTATAAGTTTTATCTTGGAGTTCTTCGACTTTTTTGTGTACAAAGAACTATGGAAGAACAACCGCATTTTTTGCAAGTGTTGAAGGATATTTTTCAATACTTTGGAACTTTGATTATAGTATTAGATTAATTTCAGCGGTTGTTTTATTCAAGTGACCACATCTATTTTTTGTTAATTTTAAGATGGTGGTTGTAGACTATGTTATGTATTTGATAATATATTTCTATGTTAATATTACTACGTTAGTTTCAAGAAGACATTTGTGGTGTTGTTAATTAGTTATATTTGTGGTATTATGTTAGTAGAGCTAAAATTATTACAGGTTCTTTATAACAGGTTTGTGAACCATTTATTTATTAAAAAACAGCAGTTTTAAAACCCACTGGGAAAAAAAAAAAATACCTACAGCGGCGGTCAAAAAGCGCCGCTAAAGGTGCACATTTTATGTTTTACATGAATACCTATAGCGGCGTTTCCACCCGCCGCTAAAAATACAATTAGTCTGCTTTGACTGATTGTCTATAGCGGCGGGCAAATGGCGCCGCTAAAGGCAGACACCAATAGCGGCGGGCATGATACCGCCGCTAAAAGTCCGCCGCTAAAGGCATACACCAATAGCGGCGGGCATGACACCGCCGCTAAAAGTCAATGCCACGAATTTTGAACACCTATGGCGGCGGTTTTATGCCCGCCGCAATAAACCTTTACCCGCCGCTATTGGTGGATCTATAGCGGCGCTTCTCGAGACCGCCGCAATATACCTACAGCGGCACTGGAACACCGACGGGAGGGCCCGCCGCAATAGCACCCGCCGCAATAGGTCGAAAGGACCTTTAGCGGCGCTTTTTTGGGCTTTAGCGGCGGTTTTGGCCCGCCGCAGTAGCCCGTTTTTCTTGTAGTGTATACAATAAAGATGTAGCCCTTAAGGGATTCCTCCGTAGATGTAGGTCGTTAAGGTTGAACCACGTAACCCTCGTGTTCTCGGTGTCCTATTCTATGCTTCTCCTTCCGCATCCACTCTAGCATATACACAATATAGTATAACACATCACGTTGCTAATAATGTATTTAACATGGTATCAGAGCCATGGTTTGGTTCTTGGCATCAAACAAAAATCTCTAGCAAGCAAAAGAAGATTCTCATGTGCACATCACCATCAGAAGTCACACACGTTTGTTTGCTAGATCTAGACTCCATAGCATCTCGCAGCCACCATGGCTCTGTGTTGTGTCAAAATCCCCAACCAAGCAAACCGTGACTTAACTTTTCAAATTTGGGCACATCAAGCCTTCGCCTATCGAAACCGACCCCACAGACGTGCTCCTCAGCCTCCAGTGAGGAAAACCCAGAAATCTGGTCAACTGAAACCTAGCCACGCGCCTCCACACGCCATAGTTAGCTCCGGAATATGTGCCACGCGCCGCCATAGATTCTTGACTTCCAGATCGTCTTTTGGGCACACGCGCCACCCTATCGGCCTCCTCGTCCACCGATCTAGGAAACCTGTGATTCTGGCCGTCATCAGACCTTACACGTGCCTTCACGCGCCTCAGGATTTTTGGTATCTACTCCACGCGCCGGTGGACTTCTTACGCTCCTGCCATGTGCCGAAAGACCATTGATGATGGCATCTGACGTCATCAGCCACGCAAGCACGTCCACATCAGCCTAGTCCACGTCAGCGACACGTCATAGGATGACGTCAGCAACTCTGCCCGATCCGTGACCCGACCTGGACCAGTATCTGTTGACTTTGACCCTGGACCCGTTGACTTTGACTTTTTGCGTTGACCTTTGACCAAAAGTCAAAAATTTCCGAGAAGGCCTATCTTGCTCAGTTTTTCGCGTAGATTCCAATTTTGGACTCCGTTTCTTCATTTGAAACTCCAAAATTGGTCAATTGGCATGTTATTCATTGTGGTTTCTTCAAAGGCATTCTTCAAGGCATCTCCAAGTGATCTTTTCATGCTTATCCAACCTCAAGCCTTCATCGAGCTTCCGCCTTGAGTTTGAGGAAGAGTGTTAGAGATATATGTTAGACATATTAGCCCAATGTAATAGGCCCAAGCCCATTCCTGCTTGTACTAGTAGTCTAGGGTTTAGTCGCCTATATATACTCATGTTAGGGTTCATTGTAACACAGGTTATTATACTACACTCTTATACAATAAAGATGTAGCCCTTAAGGGATTCCTCCGTGGATGTAGGTCGTCAAGGCTGAACCACGTAACCCTCGTGTTCTCGGTGTCCTATTCTATGCTTCTCCTTCCGCATCCACTCTAGCATATACACAACATAGTATAACACATCACGTTGCTAATAATGTATTTAACATGGTATCAGAGCCATGGTTTGGTTATTGGCATCAAACAAAAATCTCTAGCAAGCAAAAGAAGATTCTCACGTGCACATCACCATCAGAAGTCACACACGTTTGTTTGCTAGATCTAGACTCCACGGCATCTCGCAGCCACCATGGCTCTGTGCTGTGTCAAAATCCCCAACCAAGCAAACCGTGACTTAACTTTTCAGATTTGGGCATATCAAGCCTTCGCCTGTTGAAACCGACCCACAGACGTGCTCCTTGGCCTCCAGTGAGAAAAACCCAGAAATCTGGTCAACTAAAACCTAGCCACGCGCCTCTACGTGCCACAGTTAGCTCCGGAATATGTCCCACACGCCGCCATAGATTCTTGACTTCCAGATCGTCTTTTGGGCACACGCGCCACCCTGTCGGCCTCCTCGTCCACCGATCTAGGAAACCTGTGATTCTAGCCGTCATCAGACCTTACACGCGCCTTCACGCGCCTCAGGATTTTTGGTATCTACTCCACGAGCCGGTGGACTTCTTACGCTCCTGCCACGTGCCGAAAGACCATTGATGATGGCATCTGATGTCACCAGCCACGCAAGCACGTCCATATCAGCCTAGTCCACGTCAGCGACACGTCATAGGATGACGTCAGCAGCTCTGCCCGATCTGTGACCCGACCCGAACCAGTATCTGTTGACTTTGACCCTAGACCCATTGACTTTGACTTTTTGCGTTGACCTTTGACCAAAAGTCAAAAATTTTCAAGAGGGCCTATCTTGCTCAGTTTTTCGCGTAGATTCCAATTTTGGACTCTGTTTCTTCATTTGAAGCTCCAAAATTGGTCAATTGGCATGTTATTCATTGTGGTTTCTTCAAAGGCATTCTTCAAGGCATCT